>CM058152.1:4405000-5605000 GCA_030254885.1 Vitis rotundifolia | reverse complement strand
GGGTCAGTAAGTAGGAGAAGTATTGGGCTTGTTCAAGCTTGTTTAATACCAGGAGTGATACCTTTTGCATTGTGCCTTTTCTTTGCAAAGCTTGTGGCATACACATTTCTGTATTGGTTACCGTTTTATATAAGTCAAACAGGTATATTCTTGTATCTTGAAATCTGCTAATTAGTTAAGTTGATAAAAGAAAATCAAATCAATAGAATCTGCGACTTTGTTGTTGATCCTGCAGACTAATATTTTATATCTTCTGATGTGATTAATTATCAAGTTCTTTTCATTTCAGTCTATGAATGATTAAGACAATAATTTGGAATATTACAAAATATTTTATTAAAATTTCTGGCATACAAGGAACTGAAAATTAGACTTATATGCTAGTTTTGCAATATGGGGCTGGTTAAATATTTTTGAAAACACATAACAAACTGCTGGATGCAAGATTGAAGAGTTTGGCGTCATTTGAGGATGAGAAGGCAATAGATGTTCTAGTCAAAGGTGTCTAATTGATGGTTTGGACAATATGTTAAACTCTATTGGAAAAATGTTATTGGTCTACTGCATTTTCAACCATTAGTGGTTAATCATAGGTTTTTATTCTTTATTTTTATTTTTTATGTGTGTGTCATTGACCACTATTACTATGTTAAGTTTCCAATTATTCTAAAATGAAGTTGTTAGGTAGTGGGCTATGCCTCAAGGGCTGCCTTCTTTGGGCTTGCATGTAGGCCCATTAAATTGAGGGAAATGAACATTGTAATGAGATTCGAAGGCTCAATAAATTGAGGGAATAAACGTTGCAGTGAGGTTCGAATTCATAACCTTCTGCTAAACAAGACTTTGATATCATGTTAAATTACCAATTTCCTAATAACTTAAACTGTTGGGACTATGGCCCACAATGCATATCATGCTCTAACAACCATGAATTGCATTCTAGGGTAATGAGTCACCAACCATCACCATTAACACCTCCACATTATCGATTTTACTATCATCCTACAAGTTTTGTCTCTACTGGATGTGGCAGCAAAGTCTGTTTTCTGTTTCTTAAAATTATTGTGTTCTGCTTTCCTTTTTTTCTTTTTTCCCCCTGGATAATTTCATGGACATAATGTTGCTACGAAGATAACATATGTAAACATACTCAGGAGGTATTAGTTTAAAATCTGTTACCCCACAATGGAGGTTTATTTTTTAATACAAACATGTATTACTAGTGTATGTTGCATTGTTGTTGTAAATGTAGTTGTTAACTATTTTACCTTAAGTAATCCATTGTGTATATGAGAATATTGAAGAAAATGTTTTGTAAGAAATCTGCTTTTCATAAAATTTCTCTAAAAAAAATTACATACAAATGAAGGAGCTAGAAAAAACATTTGTTTTAGAGTTAGGCATGCATGTTAACTTTGTTCTCACCCTGCATTCTTGTCATTGTTTCCATGGATGGAAACTTTCAACTACAATATAAATTATAAATCTTATCCTTAAGAGGATACTTCTGATGGACATCGAGCTTTTTGGCTAACTTTTCAATTATATATGGATTCCTCAAGGTTGATTCCTGCAACCATCTTAGATCTTAACATTAAAGATGGTGATAGAATATTCAGTTTTGATATTCTTTTATGTTTTCAATTTGATAGCGCATCTATATTTTTTTCATTGTTTCCAATCATGATTTTGCAGCAATTGGTGGGGAATACATGTCTGTGAAATCTGCTGGAAATCTTTCTACTTTGTTTGATGTTGGGGGCATTGTTGGTGGAATCTTTGCCGGCTATATATCTGATAAACTTAATGCTCGGGCTATTATAGCAGCCAGCTTTATGTATGCTGCAATCCCTTCAATGCTCCTATACCGCTTATATGGGAGCATTTCTCAGACCTTGAACATTGTACTGATGATGACTGCTGGCTTGTTTGTAAATGGGCCCTATGCGCTTATCACAACTGCAGTTTCTGCAGATCTTGGCACACACAAATCTCTTAGAGGGGATTCTCGAGCACTGGCAACAGTTACTGCCATTATTGATGGAACTGGATCAGTTGGTGCAGCTCTTGGTCCTCTTCTTACTGGTTTTCTTTCAACAAAGGGATGGAATGCAGTATTCACAATGCTAATTGCTTGTGCTCTTATTGCGGGATTACTTTTATCACGTCTTGTCTGTGATGAAATTACTGAGAAAATGTGCAAGCCAAGGCCTGTATCTAGTGAGGAGCAAAGTTTTGCTGGTATTCCCCCATCTTGCTGCCTTCTTTCATTTTCATTTAGCATGTGTTGAGTTTAATGATCAGATATTCCGTCAAAGTGAATGGGCTCATTCTGTTCTTTGTAGCATTAAAAGACAAAAACTAATCCTCCATAATTGTGGAACCACAGAAAATAGAGCCCTCACCTCACAATAAGTGATAGTAAATAGATCAGTTGAAAGTCACTTCTTAAACCTTAAAATGGCCATATATATGCGTGTGTGCGTGTGTGTACCACTCATTTAATTGCAGTAAAAAACCCAACTGGACTTATAATTGCCCCAGTAATTAATTATTCCGCACATTATACAAAAAGGCTCTAATGAAAATCTTCTGGCATAAATTGAAGAAGTTCTGGTGTCATTCCATGTAAGTGGCATATCTAGTGATGCCTGATGTAGAAGAAGGTACAAGTGTTAGTTAAGACATTCCTGGAAGAGATGTGCAACCATACCAGATCTGGCACGGAATAGGGAAGAATTCCCTCACAGATGAATGTGGGTAAAGAAGTCGGTCAAAGAGAATAGGCTTGGTTTGATGATTTTGAAGGAATAAAGGTGGTAGATGCAACAATTAGATAACAAAATTCCATATAGCTTGTCTAAGAGAGAGTAGGTGGACAGGGAAAAAATAAAGGAGATTAAAAACAGGGGATTGTGGGACATAAATTGATATACAATGTTGATGCCTAATTTCATGCTGGCATGTGGATCTACAGTTGTTTGTCCCTCATGAAATCCAGGATCAATGACTAGTAGACACATCTTCTGTTGAGTCTTTGAAGTGTTTGCTGTAGGTTCTTTCTCAAAAGAGGAGTATTGTATGCATGACAAGGTGTCAAAGTTTGAGGGATAATGGTAGAGAAAGAACAAAAGAAAGTGGTGGATGTTACTAGAACAAGGGATAGAACATAATAAATAGAACTTATTACTAGTAAAATTATATTTGTTACAATTAGTGTGTATACACCCTAATCAGGATTAGATGAATTCATTAAGCTGAAATATTGAGAAATTATCTATGAATTAACTCAAGACATACCTGTGGCATGGTGGAAAAAACTGGAGCCAAACAAATTGTTGCTTGATAAAAGAAAGGCAACTTGCAAGGATTGTAAAGTTGTCCCTTAACTACAGAACTTAGAATTAAACAAAACATTTTAATAGATGACAAAGAAAGTGAAGTAGAATTTCATGAATTAGGCAGTGGGGTTTGAGAGAGTTTTGTCCAAAAGACAAAATGATAAAAGAAGGAAAATGATAGTTGGGATAAGAAAGTTCGCTTACATGAAAAGAGGGGACCATTCTGTTAGTAAGATATTCTTTTTGAGAATTTAAAGGAAAATTTCATTTTCAACAGAAATTTGGTAATCAAGCAATGAATTTTAAACAACTATCAAATCAAAACGTCATTTACATAGAAAATCAGGAGGCTATCAAGCCTATCTTTAGAGTAGACTGAAGCCTTAGAGAAAAAGAGGTAGAGGAAATAGCATATCTAGTGGTTTTCAAGGCATGCCCTTGTTTTTGGTTTTGGTGGTCGCAGTTTAGCATAGGTCTCCACACTCCATCGTGTAACTGATACTAATAATAGATCATACTTCATTTTAATCCTCACCCCACCTCCCAAAAAGGAAGAACCATAATAGTAAATTACGTACCAAGAACCCTTCAGATATCCACATATCTGCATAACCCATGTCATTTAACTAAAAAAAGGGGGGGTTGAAGCACCATGTGGTTTGAAGGGTACAAAACTTCCAAATTTCAGCTTTCATAAAATACATGGATTATGGATGTAGAAGGTACATATTTTCTGTTTACACCTTTCATACTCGGAAATAATTTATATAGAAGCGCAATTGGAGGAAATCATCTTTTGTCAGGGTAAGTTATAGGAGGTTAATATAGCAAGCAGCGGGGCAGAGACTCCAATTAGTCTGTTGTGGCAGGTTTATTTTATTGCTGGGCTATTATAGTTTGACAAATACTCCAACTCTCTGCATCAATTAATTGATTGGTTTAAGACCTAAGAAAATAGAAGAAAATCTAATGATTGTTCCTGTCTTAAAGAGCATTTAACTCTTGGGAACTGAGAATGCCCGGTACTCTTTAGAACATTTTTTCCTTGTGGACCATCCCCTGGATTCTTCATTGTTATCCATCCCTGCCATTATTATATGTTGGGAACTTAGTTTTTCACAAATCTTGCAAATATTTTTCCCTTTTTTGTATCATTACAAAAGTTTCCCGACTCACCGGAAAGAGTCTTCTCTTCTGCAGCTCCAGCATCTCAACCCCTTCTGAGGGACCAAAGACGATAATAAAACAGGTATGGACTCACAAGTTTCATAGACTTAAAAACAAATCAATAACCAAAACCAAAGTTTGAAATAAGAAAAATGAATATTTTGTATCTATATCCGAAATTTTGTTGGCTTTCTTCTGTAGCTTTAGTGGCCACTTTGTTTTTGCTGCCTGTAACATATACCTTACTGATCAAGCAGTTGGATATTTACTCTCTGTAACATACATTTACTGATAGGCAATATGGAGCTGTGTCTCCCCCTTTGATTGTACTCTGAGCGACTTTGTTGGGACTGTATATGAAATTCAATTTTGCTTCAGCAACCTCATAGTTTGGTTGGAGTTCATTAACCATATACAATCATAAGGCACTGCCTGGAAGGCTGGAAAGGAGAAAACCAGGCAAACTCTGGATGGAAAACTAGAAAGATTCACTATGTTGCTAGCCTTTTTGCGGACCCAGTAATAAATTGGGGTGGTCTGTTCATCCAGGCTGTCAGAATAGGAATGATATAAAGAAATAATTTAATCAAAGGACATGTGAAAGACATGGAATGTCCTCAAATGTAAAGCGACCAATCATCATATTTGTCCCTTCTGATTTCACCACCCTATCTTTTTAGCTCCTGTTATCTTGCTTGCTCTAAAGGTAATCAAGTAGAAATGAGTATTGATTTGAGTATTAGAATTCTGAGAAATCCTTAAAATAGTGACAAAATAGAATATAGTTTTCACTCTTTACAAAATTCCATTTTTGCCTTTAAGGGGTCTAATTATTTGGGCTCCTTTCCTCTCCTCTCCTCTCCTCTCCTCTCCTCTTCTCTCCTCTTCTCTCCTCTCCATCAATGCCATTAAATGTGTACAAAAGTGGGTTTTATTTTTTATTTTGTTTTTATTTTATTTTGTTTTTTTTTATCTTTCATTTTCTTGTACTATTATTGGACCATCTAAAGTTTATATTTTAATTATTATTTAAAACATTATATAAATTGATAACTCAATTTTTTTAAATAGTTATTCAAAATTATTGATTTAATTGACCATGCTTGATATGTGAAAATGAAGAGTGGGAATGGGCATCTTATTCCTCTTCTCATCCATCTTCTTATCAATTTTTATATTTGGATAACTCTAGGGGGTGTTTGGTACATGGGAATAGGGAGTGGGAATAGACATCTCATTCCTTTTCTCCCTTATTCCTATGTTTGGATAAATATTAAGAAGGCGGAAATGGAATAAAAAATAATTCAGGCAGTAATCAAATTCCACTTATAAGTCGGATTTGAATTCATCAAAAGTAGGTGGTATTCTGATTCATTAAATCCATTTGATAATATAAAATAACCTAAATTTACTATTTTACCCTCTTATCTCATTCTTCAAGCCCGATGCTTATCTTCTTTGCAAAGTTAGAGTCACATTCATCATCTACTTCTCTACAACAAGTGATTCTCTCAAACTGAAAAACCTTCCACAATATTTAAAAAAAAAAAATTAATTTCTAATTTTTAGGGTTTTGGATGTTTATTTTGATTGTTGGATATAGGATTCGTCATTGTTCACAACAATTAGGTTCTGAAAACTTCCTTCTACATCTCCGATCAGGTTTATCTTCTTCTTTTTTTTTTTTTTTTCTTTGTAAAATATAATTCTATAACTTTTTTTGCGTGACAAATTATTTTAAATTTTGATTAAAAAAAACGAATATTTAAAATTTTTTAAAGTTATAGATTTTATCGGATATGATACTTGTTGAAAATTAGAATGAAATTTGAATTCTTTTATTTTCTTTTTTGAAAATAGGAAAAACATTTGCTAACTTTAAGAATTTAAATATTATAATATATATATATTAGTAAAATATAATTTTATAACTACTTAAGCATGACAAATTTTTCAAATTTTTAATAAAAATAATAATTGAATATTTGTACATTAGGGATATATGATTTTTTATGGTTAATTTTTTATTTATTAAGTATATATATTTTATTAGTCTTATTATTTAATAACAAAAAAACTCTCAAAATTTATTTATTTTTAAAATAAAAATATATATTTTTTAAAAATTATATGTAAGGATATTATTGTAAATTTATTTATTTTTCGTTTCCATTCCTATTATTATCAAACATTGGAATGGAAACAAATAATCATTCCAATATTGCATTTCTAAGTTCATCCAAATGCTAGAAATGGAATCATCAAATTCATTTCTTTCCACTAAGAAATAGGAATGGAAACAAAATATTCATTATCATTCCTTATTCCAACGTACCAAACACCCCATAAGTGAGGATGAGAATGGAATCAAGAATGATTTCAAAGGAAATGAAATTTCGCTTTTAAGTATGATTTTAATTCATCACTTAATAGGAGGTATTTTGATTCTATAGTACATCTTATTTTTAAAAATTTTAAAATAAAAAAAAAATTGGATAAATTATTTTAAAAAATATTTTTTATTTAGATTTTGTAAAAAAATAAATATTGTAAATTCCATTTATATATAAACTAACTTTAATTCAAGTCTTATTAAAAATAAAAATAGTTTTTTAATTATAAATAAATTAAAAAAAATAAATGGTTTTTAATAAAATATGAATATTAGTTTTATAATAAAATCATAAATCATATTTTTATAAATATTATAAAAATATGGATATAAATATTTTATTAAAGCATAATTAAATAATTTTGTTAAAAATAAATAATAATAATAATGTAAAGTTAATAATTGTTAATATTATTTTATTTTAAATGAAATTAAAAATAAACAAATTTTAATTTTTTAAGGTATAAATGAGTTAAAATTTTCATTACATGCATACTTTAGGAGTCAATTAAGAATACAATATTCTGAAATTTTTTGTTTATTCTATAATTAAATTATGCTTAGAAGTTAGAAGGTTTATTAAATAATTTACAACATTAATTACGTCTATTAATATTTATAGTCATTATATATATATTTTTGAGTTTTAAATTTTTACTTTATTTTTAAAAAATGTTTCTCAAGAGTGGGATAAAATTTTAAAACAAATATATTTTTAAATCACATACTAAAATAGTTTTTTTATTTTATTTTTTCTATAACTATGTGTAGTGTGAGAGTTTTAAAAAAATAAAAATAAAAATAAATATTTTAATATTAAACTAAAAATAAATAATTATTCAAACTTAATTTCTAAATAGTAAAAATTGAAATTATCAAATATATTCTTATTAAAAAGAGAAATTAAAATAAAAACAAAATATTCATTCTCACTCCATATTCTCATGTTTCAAAACACACCCCTCTATTTTGATGTTTTAGCAAATTTGATATTAAATAATTGAATAAAGGAAAATTATATTTACCCAAAAAAAAAAAAAAAAATCATTAATCCCATTCATGCTTCGTCTGAACTTTCAAAACAGGGCAACTTGAAAGGGATATTTTTAACATTATCAATCACCCCTTTATGATCTTTGGCTTATATCCAACTCTTTTGAGGTGTTATGATATCAACCATTGAGGGAAAATAAAAATAAATAAATAAAAATAATTTTTGATGGACCACTTTTGATTTCTATGTCTCATCTGCTCTCCAAATAATAATAATAATAATAATAATAATAATAATAATAATTTCATTTGCTTTTTATTACTTCATTCAAAATTCGAAGATGTAGAGTGCATGATGCAGGTTATTTTGTTAATTGTAAGAATGAAAGAGGAGAAATGGGTCACCGAAAGAACTGAAGATTCTAGAACGAGGAAGGGTGAAATTGTGAATAAGAAGAATGAAAGGGACAAGTCAGTCAATATGGAAGTGTCAGGATTAAAGGCATTTTCACCATGTCCTTCTTTTCTTATCCCTGCGGTCCTCGTGCTGCACAACTGGCTGTGCCTAGCACCCAGCTGGTCATGAAAGGACTGAAATCACCTCACATACGCTCACTATTTTCCACGGCCTGCCCGGTGATTTCGGGAGAAAAATTATCACCACTCACCCACCGACACGTGCGCTAAGTGGTCTTCCTTCCAGACTCTTCCCCACTACGCGGTTTCGCTAACCTGCGCCAGAGGTGAGTTTTTCTCGCCCAATAAGGAAGAATTCCTCGTCCTTCTTAATTGGTTTTTTTGAATACATCAATAGGACTTATTCCATGGTCAATAATTTTAAAGGCGAATATTATAATTACTTTTTGAAGTATTTAATTTTTTTGGACAAAAAAAATCCCAAAGTAATAATTTTATTCCTTTGATGCTTATTAGTTTTTTTTAGCTTGAAATTATATTTAAATATTAATGTTTTTGGGTATGATCAAATAGGAGCCTTCTAGAAGATTCTAGATGAATACATTATCATTTTGTAGGTACATTTTTATTTTTATGTTATGTTTTTATAATCCAATGTAATAAAGCTCGAATATATGAATTTTTTTTTTTTAAATCAAGAAAATAAAAAGATATTAAATGAAGTGTGAAGAGTGGGGGAAGGGGGAAGGGGAAAGGGGCCCATGCTAATGGAATTGTGAGGCTCGTGATTAAGTCAGCAAAGGGCGGTTTGGTGGGAGTGGAGTAAAGACGGGGAGTGGAGTAAAGACCGGCTTCAATTTTCCTAAGACTCGAAGCACTACCGTGGTTTGTGGGTGGTGTGCGTGCGCATGTTAAGCCATTTAGCGCATCATGCGCACCCAAGATACTATGCATTGCTTTTATTAACCCCAGTCAATCTTCTAATCAGCACCACTCGGTCATCCGGGGAATACTTTGGTCACCTGGCTTTGTATGGAGTTTTCATGCACTTCGGGGGCAATATGGGTATGAGCAACGCAAATAAATGTAGTATGATGGCTTAATTATTAAAATGGGAGTGGGGATTGTTATAAATTATAATTACATAAAAATAATTTATTTATTAAATAATAAATAAAAAGATAGTTAAAGGTTGAAACAAGACAAAAATGAGTGGTTGTAGCCTTCTAGAGAGGGAATGCCATGACCCATGACTCATGAGGGTAACTTTTTGGAATTAAATATTTATGTATAATATTCTGGAATTAAAATGGTAATCCACAAGGGTAAAATGAAAATATTTTAAAAAGATTGGTACGTTGAGGTGATGAAGTTGGATGAAGGGTCGATGCAACTGGGTGTGAGAATAGTGAGAAAAATCTCAAGTTCAAGGGGGTCCATGCCTCTATATATCAAGTCATCAACCGTAAGAGGCGCACACTCTCAAAAACCCTTCCAGGCTCCAAGGCTCCAACCTCATCAGTCAGCTCTCGAGTCATGGCTGTGGTACGTGCCATGCTCGTCCTCGCCCTCTCCCTGGCCTTCGCCGCATCCTCCCTCGCTCAGTCCCCCTCCAACTCTCCAGCGTCTCCCCCCTCCACCTCAACCCCGCCCCCCTCCACCGCAACGCCCCCCACCGCAACGCCCCCCACCGCCACTCCCCCTACCGCCACTTCCCCCACCGCCACTCCCCCCACCGCCTCTCCCCCAACAACTACGGCAACCCCACCGACCTCAATTTCGCCATCCCCGACTACCTCGCCGGTTTCGTCACCCACACCAGCGACCACTCCTTCACAGAGCCCAGGCCCGGCTAGCTCACCAACTGCTAGCTCACCACCTGCGCCTCCGTCGGAGGAATCACCCGGCCGGTCTCCAGCTTCGCCGCCATCACCGCCGCCTGGTTCATCACCGCCGCCGCCTGGTTCATCACCGACACCTGGTTCATCACCTCCTCCTTCAACCACGTCGCCGTCCGATGGTGGGTTTGTGCATGGGAGCAGCATGGGGTTGGTGGCATTGTTGGGGGGAGTTGCAGCGCTGCTTGTTTAGACACATGGTCATTGATATTCAAACTTTACTTAGTTCCAACTTCCATGTAGATTAAGATAATTATTTGCGTATTCTTTTTTTTTTCTTTTTATCTTTTGTTTTCTTGTGATTTTTGGAACCCCATTTGTGATTTGTGAGGATGGTTGGTAGATTTTATTCGGATGTTACATTGTGTAGCATTTTGACTTTAGATGAATAAGAACGACCTCGTGATTCTTGTTTGTGTTTCAACTCGTTTATTTTGTTCACATTACCATATATTTCAGTAGTAGTGGGGTTCTGACTTGAGTCAACTCCACTCATTATCAATTCAAAATTGTAATAACAACAACAATAATAATAATAAGGAGAGCTGTAACAGCATTGAATCAGATTCAAAAAGTCTCAGCTCATGCCAATCAAATTTAAAATGCTGATAACTGTAAATTCTTTCCAAACTCAAGAGAAAAAGAAAAATGATTACAAAGGGTAGTTGGGTGATTGGAGGGGAGGGGAGGGGGGTAGATGGGAGGGGAGAATGGAAGAGAGAAGAAAAGGTTAGGTGACAGCTGGAGGATGTAGAATTATGAGGAGGAAAGGGGGGGGGGGGGGGTGGGGAGGTCACTGGTGAGTGGTGAGATAGCTTTTGGAAATGGGGGAATAGGTGTCCTTTTGGAGGGTGCGTGGAAGGGAGGAATAGGCTTAAAAGGAGGAGAGGATGGTTGGTGGGTTGTGGTGGTGGGGCTGAGTTGAGACAAAGCTACATGAGGATGATAGGGATGTGCACATGGTGTGTTTGTCTCCCCACACAATTGACAATTCTTTTCATTATTCTCCAATTTCTCATTCCTTCTTTCCACCTTTGCCTTTCTTTTAACTTTGAGATTCTGCCTTTGCCTTGCAATAAAATATATGCACACTAGCTAACATCACATTCTCCTTCTTTTCCTTTCTCTCAAGATACTCAATAAACTAGGACTAGCATACCATGATTAAAGAATCACTACGCTTTTTTTCTTGTTTTTTATTTGTTCTTCTAATTCTCCTCCATCAGAATTGATACAAAGGTGGATTTTTTTTCAAAAACCACAGACGGGCTCTTACAATTTTAGGGAGAATATTAACAAAAAGGTAGAAATTCACTCTAAATGCTAACAATTATTGTGTTTTGATGTTGAGGTTTACAAAGTAACATTTGACTGAATAATGAGTTTGAGATGGAGAATTAAGTGCATGAATTTTGGAGAAGGTGTTGATTTGGGTGGAAAAGACATTGGATTCCCACTCCCCCAAAAAAATAAAGGGTGTCCTTTGTGGGAAAAGCATTGGATTCCCCCAATTCAAAAGTGGCAATCAGAAAAAATCAAACCCTTTTTAATGAGAAACATGATACAAAAGCAGTCTTTGAAAAAGCCTCTCTGCAACTCCCTACTTTTCCCACTCCCTCACCACTTTCTTCTTCTCCATCCTTTGTTTCAAGTTTCAAATCAATCATGCTATTTCTAGTTTGAGTTCCTCTCAACCACCAGTAGAGAAAGCACATCTCCTAGTCTCTCTTGATAACAAAAACTGCGAAGATGTCTCTTGAGGGTACACTTACAATTTACTCTGATAATAAACATGCGGGCCTCTTGGTTCCTCCATTAATCATCTGACTAGACTGATTTAACCATTACTAAGGAGGATGAGTTGCATAATGACAAATTACATGGGCCAAGAATACCAAAAGAATTGGGCCTACCCCTAACATGTAGAAAGGGATAAGTATGCTCAATTATTAGGGGCTGTCTCTCTTGGTGGCCACCTTGATTTAATGTTGTTGTAGGGGGTGAAAGTACCATAACATTGTAAAAGGAATTGACTTGGATGGCAGAGATTTCCTGCTTTGAACAAACAAACTAGTCAAGAATCTCCAGAAGCCCATTCCAGTAACTGTGGAATGTGGGAAACACTAAACAGATCCAAAATATGGCCTGCAGAAGGCAGGAGCTGATGGGCATCAGCAACAATTGGAATAAATAACAGTTTGCAGGAAGCTGAAAGTACATGCACTTTGTTTTAATGATGGGGTGAAGCAAAAAATATGTAGTTTACATAAAACAAGGAAACAAAGAAACCTAAAAAAAAGGGCAAGTTATATTATTACCTCATGCACCTATATCAATCACCCTTCAATTGGTCCATACCCAAGTGTTTGGCCTTGTCTTTCAGGTATTGAATTCCTACTTCCCTATTTTCCTTGCACACTCCTGGGGATGATTCTGCACCGCTGGGTTGGTAATACCAAACCAAATCTTCAAACCCCGGACCAGACAAGGATCAGTTAAGTTCTTTGTAGTCAATCGCTTGAATTCTGAGTCTCTTCTTAAGTAGCACACAAATTTTCTTCTATCTTTTTCTTTCTTTTCTGCGGCAATCAAAACAATCTTCACATGGCGATCTCTGTCTACTTGAGTAACTGGAACAATCTTCAGATGGTGATGTATATCTACTTGAGTTACTGGTTTGGAGCTTGCAGGGTGGTATGTTCAGATCTTCCACCAGCACCTGGCGAAGCTTCTCGTTTTCCTCCTTAAGCTCCTGAATGATTTGCTCGTGATTCAAAATCTGAAAATGCACAGAAAATTGCAATTAGTTGGACCATTTCAACACATTAAATTCAACATATGGTGGATGAACTAAAAAACCTATCTAACAATTTCCTGGTGAGACTCTTAACACCTTCCTTGGGTGATAAGATAACACTGCAGTGGGATTTGATAGTCTACAAAGAAAATTCCATCAGTCAGGGCTCTCCTTTGACTCATGAACACTGCTCTAAAATTATCGAGGTTTATAAATACAGTTTTCTTTTCAATATTTCATCTGATGAAAACACACATGAATATTGGTATAAAAGACATTACCATGTGAAGCATGTTGTTTTCTGATCTCAAGCGCTCAGCCTAAAAACATAAAATCCAAGGATTAGAACTTGATCCTACATCAGCACATGATAATATCTTAAAAACAAAAACATCAAGCATTATGTTTATGCCATTGCTTTATGATGTCACTGATATTAAGGACCAAAACACGAAGCAATAAAAAAATAAAAAATAAAAAGAAGAGAAATTTTGCAAGGTAATGTGGGTCCGGTGTTATTTTAGGTTGTTCATGAAATATGCAGCTCTGCACTTTGAGTACATCCAAAGCACTGGCTAATATGTAAATGAGTAATTCTGAATACAGGAACAATACATTCAATCTGAATAGAGTAAAATCAGATCCATGAAAAACATTAAATGGCAAAAATGAATCATATATTCATTCTTTAATAAATTTATTTTTGTTTAAAAAATATAGAAATCTATTAATCTGGCTATCACAAATTTAAACCAACCCATAGAATAATTCCATATCTATAGCAAGATATGAAGTAAAACACTAAAAATCTCACTTAAAAACGTATAACGGCAAAAAATTCCAAATAAACAAGTTTCAAACTGAAAGATGATCCAATATCCTACTCTGTTACATACCAGTTCATTTACTTCATTGCCCCCCTCTGTTGAAGTCAGATCATGCAGAATATTAGTGACAACCTTCCCGGTTTGACTAATCAAGGATGTTCCCTGTGGAGAACTTTTTGATGTAGAAGCTCCAGAAGTAGAACCTGTGTTCGAAGTTGCATCCCCAGCCAGGCCAGAAGAGGTTTGTTCTACTAGTTTTGTTGCCAACTGCAGGACACTTCCCGTTGTGTTTTGGCTGGAGGGCTCATTGGTCATGCTCATGCCACTTTGCAGAGATGGTGGAAGGATACCTTGCCCAGTGGATGAAAAAGATGGCGGAATGATACCTTGAACAGTGGATGACAGAGATGGTGGAATGATGTTTTTACCAATGGGTATATTGGGAAGTATTCCGAACTTCATCATCATCTTTGTTGTTGTTTGCTAGATATTTAAAGTTGAAATTTAGATACATGGTGTGAAACAATAATAGACAGCACAAATATGACTGACAAAAATTATACATACAATAATACAATATTGAATTTTTTGAACTACACCAGGCTTCACAGCAAACCCTGCAATTGAGTATCAATACTTCAGCAGTCTAAGATAGAAAAATGAAAGAATGACCCAACATTACAAATCGATAAATTTTTGCTATGTTTCAAATAAAAGTAATAGCCAATTGATTGAGGCATATTCTTAATAAATAAATAAATTTTGCTACTTCAAAGTCTGAACATAGCAGGGATATATTTAGGAAATATATGAAAAAAGCATGTGACAGTTTATGATGGACTTTAATATAAAGATACAGAGGAAGTTGATTTTAGTCAAATATAGACCAACTGGATTATGAGATGCATTTCTATGGGGTTTGTTGGGAATCAAGTTAGTAACATTTTCTACCAGCTTGACAATGTACTTAAAGACAAACAGCAGAAGAAACAGAGCTTGACAATCTACAGCAACCAAAGATATCCATAGCCTTTAAATCATGTCTTGATCCCAACATTAATATCATCCATGAGGATCACAACAACCAAAAAGCATAAAAATCAATTTGTCATGTATTGTCATGCTGATATCATGGTTTGACTGGTTGAACTGGATGGTCAGACTACAGGCCCTCATGCAAATCCTCTTTACAATTCGTTGAAGGTACAGTTTTTAAAAATTGTGTCTCTACTCCACTGGAGATGGAGTTACAAACCCACATTTCCTGTCTTCTCCATTATATCTTTCCTTTCCTTATTCATTCATGAACTTCAACCACATGAAAGATTGGTTGTTTTCAATTTTTCCTCTATCTTGTGAAACATGCATTCTAGTTTATAATTTCTTCCACATGAATGCAATAGATAAAGGAATTACACTAATCAATTAGGTGAAATGTATTAAACATTTCCCATGGAAAATCCAAAACTTTGACTACCAGCCCCCAAATATAGCAAATGCACCAGTCTGAAAATGCTAGATACTATTAAGTTTAGACAAATTACTTATGTAATAACCATTCCATTAGTATATTAATGAACTTAAACTAAAGAGATATTTGGTAATGACTTCTTCACTCATGAGATATAGCAAAGAACATACCAACTCCAAAACCATGGCCAAAACCAACCCCACATCCGATGCCAGCTTCAATGTTCTTAGCTCCTAACTTCCTCAACTAAAAAAATGACAAATGGGAGATAAGAGAAGGAGAGGATACATCATCAGGTAATCAGAATAAAATATACTCACATACTAAATGACTGAAAACACAATGATTTGACTTACAGTGTCATTAACATGTCTACCAACACCAGAAAAAGCATCAGTTGCACCTCTGGTGGCACTCATAACTTGGTTCACTACTGGTATCGCACCTGAAATACAGATTAAATTAAGACTGATGGTTAAAAAAAATTGTAGTAAATTTTTTATTTATAAAAAAGATAAAAGAAGGAGAGTTACCAGATGCCAATTTAATCCCCATCATGGGGAGATTGTCATGAGTCATGCTAATATTCGTCAAATGAAGAAACTTTTACTCCCTATTTTCTTTGTTATTTAATCATAACAAGAAGAGATCTATCAATACTTTTGGATTGTTAGGAGAAGTCTAAAATTAAATAAATATTGAAAGGTTTTTGACCTCAAAATGCAGAAGAATGGAAGCCAAATGGGATTAACAGATTCAATAGTATGTAATAGAATAATCATGAAGTGGCATACTGGCAATGAAACAAAATTCAATTTAGATGACAATGAGAAATACAATTTTGCTATGATATATTCTGTTCCTCATCCTGCCCCGAAATACTCAATCCAGTTGGGCTGTTAGAAATCTTAAGTGTTCAAAACCCTAAGCTGGCCTAATTTAACTTAATTCAGCCAACACCTTATATCTGCTTGGTGTTGGCATTCACCCATAACTCACCTGCAAACAAAATTTCACTGCAAGACAGAAGTTGATACAAAAAAAATTTGTTGACTTTGCTTTCAAGCCCCAAGGAAATTTTCCATCAAATTGTTAATACTGTATAGGCAACACTTGAAAGTTAAAATTACTAACCATGTTAGATGAATAATAGAACCTAAAGTCTTATACCGACCATTTATGGGTTGAGTGCAAGGATTGGCATATGATCTATCATTACACTTTGACAATGTGTTAGGACCTGCTAGCAACCTGATGTTAACCTTCCATATATTGAAGCCAAATTCTTGAGAGCCAAGAGTCTAGGAAAGACACTACAAACCTTGGCTGAGATCAGTTAGTGTGTAAAGAAACATAAGATATGGATTATGCAATTTAAACTTATAAGACCAAAGATTTACCTCTACTATTCACCGAGGTCATTTTTGAGACATTGGAATAGAGAATGGGGATGAGAAATTTATTCCATTCCCATTCATTAATGTGTTTGAATTGTTTTTTAGAATGAGAATAGGAATAAAAAATTCATTAGTATGGAAACCAAATCCCACTCTCACTGGGATTTTGATTCCTATTTCCATTTGTATGCTCGCATACCAAATGCACCTTGATAGTCTAAGAACAGGAAAGAATCCAGAGGATGAAGGCAGAAGGCCCTTTTTTTATTATGAATTGCCATATTTCTAATAGCACATTGCTCCAGTGTGTTCTACTGAAACCATCATCTGCATACAGCCATTCCATAACATGTAATTTATCTCTATATATGATGACATGTCTTAGAATATGGTATTTTCACAGTCAATTTGTACAAAAGTAGATAGGCATAACCATAACTCAAAATTGCGCATAGATTAATTTGATCACAAACCCATTACAAAGTAAAGCAATCACTGAAAATTAAGCACACCTAATCTATTTCTCCATTCATTCCTAAAGAAACAAGTGACAAACAACCTATCAACCACCTACAGAATTCAAATTTAAATTCCCACTCATTTTCCAACTTACCCTCCTGTTTGGCTGCTGTGAAACACAAGGAACATAAAAGCAAAGGTAATTCAGAACCTCACATTTAACCATTCTTCTAGTTTCCAAAAGTTCTTTAGAATAGAATCCACCTCAACCAAGCCAAACAATTGTCCTGGCTTCATCTTCACGGGTTCCAAGACACTAATTTCTTTCATTTTCCTAGCTAGACTTTCTCAGCAAGAAACAGAACTCAAAATTTAAAAAGAAAGAGAAAATAACATACATGGAAAATTAGCAAGTGGGTTATGAGGGGTTTGAGCTTCATCTTTTCTGGGCGGCTTGGGGAATGGGAACCACCCGGAATTCATCTTCAACAAATGAATTTAGAAAGAGGAAAATAGAATTTTCGAGGAAGAGAAAGAAGGGGTGTACCCATATTTATAGGGCGACCAACGCCGATACCAACACCACAGCCGATGCCAAAGCCAGTAAATACTTGACCCACTTTGAGAGTAAACGGATTCTCTATTCTCATTCTCGGCTGATTCCCAATCTCATTGTTTACACCCTCCATTTTTCGTCTTCTTCTTCAACTACAAGCTCCCTTATCCCTCTCTCTCTTAAACCCAACCAAACCCCAATCTCACTCTGCTACAAATCTCTCTCTCTCTCTCTCTCTCTCTCTCTCTCTCACTCACTCACTGTGAAAACGGTGGAACTTGGCCTCTCCCTCTGTGACTCTCTCTCTGAGGAGTTTGTACCTAAGAATTATGGTGCTAACCAATTGTCAAATCGAAACTGGTAGCTGCCTCAAAATCCTGCTTATTAATATTATAGCCTTTTATTTTCTTAAGTATTTTAAAAATATATTATAATAATAATAAATTTTATACAAAATACAATGAGCTTTAATTTTAAGTAATGATTTTTAAAAATAAAAAATTTTAAAAATTTTAATTTCAAATTTTATTTTTTAAAATAATTTTCAAAATTATATAAGATAAATTTATATTTTTAATAAGAATTTTTACTTTTTATATAGAATTTATTAGTATTTTATTTTTAAAAATTTTTTTTAAAATATATCAAATGTATAGAATTTAACGTTGAATTTTTATTTCATAAATAATTCCTAACAGTTGTCTTTATTAATGGATACCATTTCATTACTAATACAAATATATATATTTGGTCATTGAGGAAAATGGGCCAAGACAAAGGCCCCAGATCAGGGGTCTTATTGGGCTGTTGCGGGGCCCAAATCTAAGAGTCGGGTTGGAGCGGGCCCAAAGTCCCAATAAAGAGAGCTCCCTGTTGCTAATGATCACCAAGTTGAGTTTTTCATTGACTCATCTCAGGTGTATAAGTATTAATGAAAGACTAAGGTTTCATTTAACATATTTTCTATTTTTTTTTTAAAGTAACTTTTTCAATTCAATTATCAGTTCAAAATCTAAAATGATTAAACATAACACGTTACGAATGATTTATGTAAATTGATTTTTATTTTCCTTTTTCAACAAACACATTATAAAAATTTTTGATTTTGCAAATTTTTATTTAGCACATATCGTTGAGTTATTTGAACAAATATATCAAATTTATTGACGGTAAAAAAACCTTTTTTTTTTTCACTTGAAAGAATTTCCTAATTCTCAGCACATATATTGAAGATGAGAGAAAGTTTCTTTTTTCTTTCTTGGATTTTTGTATAATCCTTATTTTGTCTTTTTTTATTATAGTTCATACGTCTATGTAGTCATGGTGAAAGTCAAAGTTTGTGATGTAATCATCATATGAATTTGTAGTCTTTTCTCGTAAACGTCAAGAGTTGATGATACTTCTTTTACGAGTCAAATTGGTTAATTTGTTGGACTTGAAGGTGGGTTACGTGTAGGTCAAGAGAAGTTACTATGACAAGTGTTTATTTTCAATTGAACTTATTTTAGATGGCTATGTTTTAGGTGTTTTAGCTTATTATATTTTAGGTGGCTCCGTATATATGTTACTCGATCATAATTACTTTGGAATCAAATCGATAGTTAGTATAGTATGGTAACATTTATTTTATAGAAAAATTATAAATTGGAACCTCATGAAGGATTCTTTACATATTTGGTATGCCCAATAGTTCATATGAGAAGAGAAGTAGCTTCTTGAGGATGCTTACGGTTTAGGTATGGTACGTAGGATAATTCTATTAGAATAGGTGAGAAGTAAGTTGACGAATAAATGATACTTGCACTTTAAGTAGAGAGGTCCATAATTCAATTAGCATTGCTGAGAAGTGGATCCTAATTTCAAATAAAAGCTATGCATCTTAATTGGCCATGCATTTGCCTAAAGGTGGTAAGTCACTATCCATAATTTTTCCACGAAATCATTACTTAGAAACCTATAAGATTTGAATTTTTTTTTTCCTCTTACATAATAAGTTGGAATTAAGTAAATTGTTTTATAAAAAGAAATTCACGAGCAAAAAGTACTGAAAAAATAATAAATACAACACATCACAATGATCGCATCATAGATAGAATTAATACAAAGGATTGTGCATTATATACAAGGAAAATGTTAAAGAATTATAGTGATACTTATCGACTAAAAAATTCAGACTATTGATTATGTATGATGAAATTTAAGTCATCGAACGACAATATAAATGAATGAAATCAAGTTATAAGAGTGCAAACAAATGAGATTATGATATAAATAATGAGATTTAAAAATATATGCGTAATATCACCTGATTGATAATAACTTTTACATAGGTATCAGGAAAATGCATTTTTATATTTTACCCATATGTCCGGGATAAGCTTACATAACATTTGGAAAAACATTGACGTAGACACCAAATACCAAACCATCTTGTATTTGAAGCGAAGGCATGGGAGGCTCTCTCATATCTCCTCCTCCTCAGGAGTTATGACAACAACATTCTTTCCGGAGCAACCCTCATCAGAAGAAGATGGAGCAATAATCACTAATCCATCATTAATGAGTGACCCAATCCAAAACGATACATGAATTGGCCTATTCCCTTGGAAGAAAGCTACCTCATGCACCCCTGAATCATCCCACCTTAATTCACTGAGTCCACTAATAGATAATGGCACAATCTCCTCCTTTGAGCAAGCTTCTATCTTAATATCCTCAGACAGTTTTTTCAGGAACAACCAATACTTACTAGCCATTTTTGTTCCAAGATGGCACTCAGCCTCCTCAATGCAGACTGATGCCACTGTCCTGCAAATTTTGTCATCTGAATTCATATTTTCAGCCGTGTTAAAGATCTTAGCCCGGGCTCGGTTTATGCTTGTGTTTGAGCTGATCATGTGAATAGAGGGAGTGTCATTGAGCCTTCTGAGACTAAGGAGGTAGAATATTGGTAACTTTGACATATCATTTTCAGAGACTAGAGTGTTGTGGATACTAGCCCATCTCTTGAGGAAGCTTGCCATGCCTAGAGGGTCTGCAAGAAGAAGACTGCAGCTAATCCCAATTGAGTATCCACCACACTCAAAGTTTGTTACCTGAAAAAACATATCGGAATGTATGTGTAGCCTCTAATTAATTGAGAATTTGAATAATATTGACATGAAATGTTTCATATGTATGATATATGTATATAAGGGCTCACCTGAACATAAAATAGTGGATAAAACTGAGGATTTTGTTCATCAATATCCTTCCAGAAGACTAGCTGATCAGCTTCCACAGCTTCCCAATCTTTCAACTCCAGAAACTCAGATAAAGCCATTGAAGTCCTTGCCTCCATGAGCCTTACACCACTGTCATTGGACACGATCTCAAACTCTCCCTCACTGTCTCCAACTCTCCTGAGGCGTCCACCAAGCAGTGGTTGCTCCACCAATGCTCTCCCAAGTGATTCCCTAATCCACCCAGCAACCAGCCACCCTGAATCCTCTTTGGTCACACTCTTGAAGTATAGAACAGTGTGAAGCCGCCTCCCAAAAATCCCACAACCTAGGGGATCCCTGACTGAGATTTTTCGGCTTAGTCGTGGGTCAGTGACCTTAGCTGGCATCACACTCTGGACAGCCTCAATACGTGACATGGTCACAGAAGTAGCAGCAGTAGAACTAGAACTACCTTCTCCTGCCATCTTGAGCAACACAGGAAGCTAGTTTGATTGCTGAGAAGACAATGTATTTATAGAGATGTTACCATAAAAGGAGTCCAAAAGTACGTGTTGCTTTCTGAATGGTTGAGCTTTGTTTTGTGTGAAATGGGTGTACCCAATGAGCCTGGAGGAGCTATAGGGCGGACCTAAAGATGCCTTCATTAGGCATATTTGGTGATCGGTTCAAATCTAATCTCCCTGTCTCCTATTTTACATATGACTTTTTTTTCCTTTTATCTGATTTGAAGGCCAAATCTCTGCCAACGTTGTACCCAAAAAGACATTATTTGTCCCTGCCCACATGGCTCATGCATATATAGAAGAGGCTCTTAGCTTTCTCCATACGCAAGTCCTAGTGTCTTGTACAAGTTCACTGGTATATACGTTTTAAGAAATGGACCTAAAATTTAAGCAATGCAACAACCAAAGAAAAAATGGATCAATATATAAATTTCACTCATTTAGAACCAATTTTCTAATGACTTCCATTCAAATAGTAGTGAATAGTATCAAATAGTATTTAAATAGTTTAAGTAGTCAAAACAATGTGTGAAAAGAAAAAATAAAATTTCTTTTCTACCTCACCTGAAGACATCTCCTCTTGCTAGAAGACCTCATTTATCAATGCTCCAACTGTTTTAACACGTGATGACAGATTTCAAAAATTTTAAATATAAAGACTCAAGATCGATTCAAGTCTGATTTCTCCTCCTATAAATAAAAGATCAACTTTCATCATCAGGCAGAACTTGAGAGCTCAAAAGTGCAAGCCTCTAAAATTCTCTCTCTTGCTTTTGTAGAAGGGAAAATAAGGACCTAGCCTAATTTTATCTTTTTGGAACAAGGAAACTTATAGTTTCTTCCATGGGAGGTCAAATTTCACGTACTCTTGGTTAGCTACATATCGTGTGGCCTCACGCTCTAACACGTATCAAAAACATTTTTCATATGAGATAACCACCTCCAAAATATGTCTATTTTTGGCCCGTCACCATTTTAAAACATGTTTATATAAGTAATTTTTCATGATTGCTAAGATTGCATGGTCCTGGCGATTTTGTGGTGCCCTTCAACTTCCCGTGGAGAGAAAGGGGTTTTAAGTAATTTACTTCATAATGGAAAACCGACCTTTCAAATTTGCCGGGTAAAATCTGATGGATCCAAACCGCTTCATGTGCACCACTAATTTCTCATGCCCCACCTACCTCCTCCTCTCTTCCCATTCGAACCATATCCACTACAGGTGCACCACCATTGAACCGCCACTCAGCATCCATGGCTAAAAGCTTTGCTTCTCTCCTTCTTCTTAATTCTCCTCTCTCACCGCCTTCTTCTTTCTCTCAATCACTTCACCATCTTCAAGCCAAAACATTCCCACAGAGCCAATCTTACTATGGAGTTGGAACCAGAACTAAACCCATTTCTGCATCGATGGTGGAAGCTCAACCCCCTGTCCGAAAGGAGGATATCATCATCGTCGGTGCCGGAATCGCTGGCCTCGCCACTGCAGTGTCCCTCCACAGGTTCGGTCAGCAAAGCCCCTTGATTCACCAAAATTTGACCCGAGTTCCTGGTGTGAATTTGATTTCTTTTTGCCCACATAGTTTCTGTAATTCTGATTACTTTTTGTATAAAAGTTGCTTTTCTTACATGTTGAGCATACTAAAAATCATTATTAAATGATGCATAAATTTGATATAATAAGAATGGTTTTTAAAACAAACAAGAAAATCACTGACAAACGCACTCTTAATCAAACTTTTTAGTCCTAGATTTCCTAATTTTCCATCAAATCAATCTATGGGATTAGGCCCATGCCAAATGATGATGAAATTTGTTATTATGGGATTAGGCTCGGAGTCGGGTCGTTGGTGCTTGAGCAGGCAGAGTCACTTCGCACTGGTGGAACCTCACTCACCCTCTTCAAGAATGGGTGGGGAGTATTAGATGCAATGGGAGTGGGAAATGACCTCAGGAGCCAATTCCTTGAAATCCAAGGGTAAATTTTCTTCTTCTATTCCAATTGCCCTTTGTAGTGGTAGTAGAGAATTCCATGGAAGCTTCAAGTATCTGTGAGAAGTTCTAACTGCAATGTGGCTAGTTTGAAATTTGGTTCATGTTTAGAGCATCCAATTAGTCTGAAATTGCTGAGGAATATGATAACAAATATATAATTTATGAGCCCCACTAGCTAGCATATTTTTTTCTTCCAATGTGATTAGTCTTGGGAGCTTTAAAAGTGAAGAATTGGGGTGCTATCCAGTTGATAGAATAAAACCAGTACTTCACATATTCATCATAGTTATGGGAACTGAATGCTTTACCTGAATCAAACTCTATTGGACAATTCAAAGCATAAGTATATAGTTACTAAGGTGGAAATGCTTCTCCTTTGCAGTACAGAAATTTTATAGAAGTTTACCAAAGTTTGAAGCAAAGGCTTATCTTTCGGTTTTTTACTCCTGAACTGTTTCATGGTATCAGCTGTGCAGGATGGTGGTAAAATCAGAAGATGGTAGGGAGCTGCGCTCCTTCAGGTTCAAAGATGAAGATGAAAGGTAATGAATTCCAATCATATCTGCTTGTCTTTGATTCTGCAAAACAATTTGTTTTTTTCTTCCACTCTGACTTCGCCATGTACAAACTTTTCTCCTTTCTCCATTAATTCTGTGATGCTGCACAGCCAAGAGGTCCGCGCGGTGGAGAGGAGAATACTTTTGGAGACTCTTGCTAATCAATTGCCAACAGATTCAATTCATTTTTCTTCAAAGCTGGCAAAGATAGAAAGAATTGAGACGGGTGAAACGTTGTTGGAACTTGAGGATGGAACCCGACTGAGTGGGAAGGTAACCCGCTTCAAATAGAAGGGCTGGTTAAGGTTGCTCTGCAACATAGCTTGCATTCACCCTCCTCTTTTCCATTTGGAGGAACAAATAGAAAGTGTTGAATCTGTCATTTTCTTTTTATCATTTGGTTGTGACTGTCAAACTGAACAATGAAATTGTGGGTTTGTTTGATGATCTGATCATCTAGAGCTTGCTTAACAGATTGTGATTGGCTGTGATGGGATACGCTCTCCAGTAGCGAAGTGGATGGGGTTTTCTGAGCCTAGGTATGTGGGGCACTGTGCTTTCCGTGGGCTTGGATTTTTTCCTGAGAGAATGCCATATGAACCAAAGGTCAACTACATCTATGGAAGGGGATTACGTGCTGGATATGTTCCTGTTTCTCCAACAAAAGTTTATTGGTTCATCTGCTTCAACAGCCCATCCCCAGGTATTTCTAACAACATATTCATGCATTACTCCCTTGACCCACAATCAAAATTGTCCTGACAGTCTGGGGTATGTGTTCGTCTGCTTTTTAGGTCCAAAGATAACCGATCCATCAGTGCTGAAGAAGCAGGCTAGAGAACTGGTTAGGAACTGGCCTTCAGAGCTGTTGAACATCATAGATCTGACACCAGATGACACAATCATTAGAACTCCCCTGGTAGACCGGTGGCTGTGGCCTGCCATAAGCCCTCCCGCCTCATCAGGTGGAGTTGTGCTGGTTGGGGATGCTTGGCACCCAATGACTCCCAATCTTGGGCAAGGCGCTTGTTGTGCATTGGAAGATGCAGTAGTTCTCGCAAAAAAGCTCTCAGATGCACTCAGGTTAGGGCCCGAATCTGTGGAAGGTGCACTCAGATTGTATGGAAGCGAAAGGTGGCCTCGTATCTTTCCATTAACAATACGTGCAAATCTTGTGGGATCACTCCTGCAGTGGGACAACCCAGTTGTGTGTTCTGTCCGGAACAATGTCATCATACCTAAGCTGGTTAGGCTTGGACCAATATTGGAACATACCAATTTTGAGTTTGAGCCCCTATAATTGGCAGAGAATTTCAGGCCAAAGAAATACGCCTATATAATAGATCTGTAATTCAATGTAAAGGTACCTCAGCATCTTTTATATTCAGGACAGATATAATATTGTTTCGAATCCTGCAGACAAAAGTTGTATTATGTTGTATACTTGGACGAGAGTTCAGTAGACATGTAGTTAATTGTTATACCAACTTTATATGGCTTCACTATACTAGATTAGGATAGCAAAGGTTATGAGTTCCTCAAAGTCAAACTACAAAATTATCAGCATGAAGCCATGGAGATGGTTTCATGAAATTGCAGCAAGGAAGGAAAACCTATTCTATACACTCAACATGCATAAATAATCTGCCATGTCTGTTTGAACTGGGGAAGGACACTGCTTCAGTTCCTGGTTTTGGAAGAGGACAGACAAGCTCAAAGTCTCCTTTCATTGAGAGAATTGAGTCATACGATAATGTCGTTAACATTTAACCTGGTAGTTGATGAGCCTCCACAACAGCTTACATGGCAAACAGAGTAAACCAGATTTCAGGGGAAGGGAACACATACAAGGAGAGTCTGTCATGCCATATACTCAACTTTTTAACAGTTGAGAAAAAACTGATTATGAAAGAAACTATACAACTTGAAGTGCTGCAACATAAATTAAGGAAACATAAACTAAGAAAAACCCAAGATTTTCTCTCAGCGTGTTCATGTTACAGAGCTTGTGGCTTACCTATCATGACGGAAGTAATGGAATGAAAGATGGAGTAAATCCTTTTTCTAAAACAACATGGTGACCATACACCAGAGCTCTGACATTAAAGAAAACTCTTAATACGATTCATTCTCAGAGGATTTTGGGCCTTTCTGATGCAGTAACTCTTTTGTAGGATCTGAGTCCTCCTGCTCCAAATCTTTTAGCAATTTGTTCTGTGTAAGGTCACTCTTGATGTTGCCATTCACCGTTGAACCCTTCTGTCTGGGAACAATTGAAGCACCCTTATTGACAATATCAACTGCTGTTTCAAAAAGGCAACAGCAACAAAGTATAAACGCTATATGATGTTTTTCACTTCCACTTTTCCTCTAACTCCAAGCATCTATGTAATGTCCATGGACCATAGTTCAGAAATAGGGAAAATTTGAGGATTATGGTATACGATGAGCAAAACGGAACAAAATAGAAATTACCCTCATAGGGTGATCATAAGTTAAAGTATTCCCAGAAAAAGTGAACACAGAAAACAAAAGTAACAGACCACATGTTCATTACATCTCTTAAACAGATTAAGTATATGATACCAAAGAACCGAAAATATCTGAATTGTTCATTACATCTCTTAAACAGATACAGTATATGATTCCAAAGGAAGAAATAAGAAATAGGATCTTTGAAAAGCTCCAATGTTTAACCTCTAATAAATAAAAATAGCGCTCTGTTTGATTCCGGAAAGTATCAAGAAAAGGGAAAAAGAATGTATTAAGAAAAAAGGATTTTCTCTTTTCATATTTGGTTTACCCTAAAAAACACAAAGAAAATCAAATATATCTAAAATTAGATAAAAATTTTATGTTTGAAGACATTAAAACATAATTTATTAACTTTTAGATCTATTTTTCATTGTAGTCCATTTTTTTCTTCTCTATTTTCTTTTCCTTTCATTTTCTCCAAGCCCTGACATAGGTAAGTGAACAAAATTTCCAGACTTTGACTTCTAATCTAACATATGCCTCAGGGATAAAGCTATGGATCCTCCAATAACAATCTTAACAAAAGGGTCGTGTTTTTGAACCTGAACAGGCAAAAATGCAAGGAACAAGCATGCATAAAACCAAACAAAAAATTCAAAATTTCCCTCAAACAAACAACACCCAAATAAGAGAAAACTGTAATAATTCAGTATGTAGATTTTCTGGCAATCTAACTATTCATAGTCCAATCCATCAAGCAGTGTGAGAAATGAGCAATTGCTAGTTGGGTCATTGAGAAGTTGCTACTTTTACCCAGATTAACGCATAGAACCAGATGCTCTAAACAAAGTATTGATCTCTCGGAGCGATCACTCGAATAAATAGTGTTATAGGATGAGAAACGAACACGTATGCAGAAGGGTTTTTCTACAAGCACATGGGTGATTGAGAATATTGACCTGGATTAGAGAAGAACCAGAGAGTGATGACGCAGAGAAGGAGCACAAGGGGTATTGCGTGGATGGCGTTTTCGGCAGATCTAATACGGGTCCTCTCTTTCTTGGCCACATGTGAGAGAGGATCGTAAGTGGGTAACTGGTCTGCATCTGGGGTTGCTGATGGTGAAGTTGTTGAGTTGAAGAACTCATCGGAGACGCGGGTTGCGCTAGATATTCGGTGCATGGTTGAAGGAGAGCGGAGGTAGAGATTTCCCGACAAAGTGGGGAGAAAGTACGGGAAAGGTGGAGGCCTGGAATGGGAATTTAGAGAGGAAGATAGAGGAATATTAACTAACAAGTCTCACCACCCACCAGTAAGCTTTGGAGAGAGGCTTTGTGGGATTTTAACTCAACGAGAAGCTGCCGACCACTGAAACTAATACGACAGCGTTTCACAACAACTGCCCTCACAAAACGATGTCGTTTCTTCACCCTCTGCGGGTGCCAGTCAACGTGATCAAAACCGCGTCGTTCAATCGTTCCACCGCTTTCCAAGGTGGACTTTAAACTTTGGATTAAATATACCCTTATCTGTCCATCTTTTACATCCATTATACTTTGCCTGGTCCTATTCAAAATTCTAACACTTTATTCTCTAATTTGTTTTTTTTTTTTAAAAAAAAAATAACATTATCTATAAATCCTCTCATAAAATTATAAAAAATGTCTTTTTTTCCACTAGAATTTAAACTCGGATAAAATCAACTTTATATTAATAATTTTAAAATAATTTCAAAATATAACCTTATCATTTTTTTTTATATTTTTGAATTTTATATATAATTATGAAATGTAATGGTTTCTCATTTGGATAATAAATATTTTTTTTGCATTTGCAAAGATGATAATAGAGAGTTTTTTTGAATACTTGTTCTATTTTGTCACCAATGGGATAAGTTTAAAATTTAAATAAACGGATTATGAATAGGTTTAAGATTTTTTTTTTTCTTTTCAAATTAAGACTGATTCAATATTATCTTATTTTACATTGTCACGTCCGATTATATATATAATTAATTTAATTTAATTTTTATTTTTCTATTTTTATTATGTATATATAACAATAAAATACTTTTTAATAAAACAAGTTACAAAAAATTATAATAGTTTAATTATTTATAAAATATATTTATTTTAATGTAAGTAAATAAATATTTTTTTATAAATAAATAAAAAAGTTAAATGCAGTGGGGATGAGAATTATTTTGAACATTGTCCCGAAGGGACGGCATATTTTAATTTTGTTTTCAAATCATTTACTTAAAATGGGTCAATTTTAGAGACCAGGAAAGATATTAATTTCACACTTTTGCCATTTTTATATTTATTTTTTTTAAAGCATGATAGTAATTCATGTAAGTAAGCTTTAACATTTCTCTGATTATTTGTTTGGATCTAATCATGTGAGTATGATCAGATTTTCTATTTATCAAGGCTATCAGCTATCATGTAAAGAACAAGTTTGGATTTATCAATAGGTCCATAACCAAGTCTCTCAACATTGACGCCTCATGGATCATAAAAATATTAGAAAAATAATAAATAAGTGTGAAATTAAAATTTTAAATAAGGTAAATTGATTATAATCATGCTAATAAATTTAATTCTAACGAGTAATACTATATAAAATAATCAGTTTAAACGGATCATATGATGAGAGACAAATTATTAATCAGATTGTATCCATGGGTCCAAGGTTTCTTTCATGTGAAGGCACGAGAGAAACGCACAGTCGAAAGTCCCTTTCCAATTCCCGAATCCCCACCTCACGGCTTCGCATGCGTACCTCACAAACCGTACAACATTATTCTAGAACTTCCGCCCACCCATTTTTCACCCTTTTCTCCTTAGTAATAATCTAGCCCCCACGCGCCATCTCATTTTTTAAAATTTTTAATAAAAATTACAAAAAAAATTTAAAATTTATTTTAAAACCGTGAGAACTTCTTTGCATTCAAAGCGAATAATACCTATACGATTGGATGTGGATCGTTACGATTCTCAACCTGATGTGGGGGCTTGAAAGTGAAGATTTTTCAAAATTTTAAAATTTTATTAAATATCTATTTTTTTTTTTTAAAAAAAAAACACTTTTTAGATTAAATTTTTTTTTTTTAAATGCTATTAAATTGATTCTAAATTTAATTATGGAGTTTTTTATTTTTAAATATTATAATTATTAAAATTTATTTCAAACTTTAATAATATGATTAAATACAATTTATCAATAAAGACTATTTATTAATCTTCTTTAAAACAGACTTATAATTTTTTTATTAAAATAATAAAATATTTGAATAAATTTGTGGTGCATACGCGCTCCCAGTCGTTTGAGGCAAGCGTCCTCCATGTGCATCTCATTCAAGCACACACGTCTGCGCCGAGAAGCAGCCAGGAAACAACTGGCTTTTCTGCTTTGTAGACCAAATCGGCGTGGAGGACAATTCTTCTATGTTAAATTACTCAAATACCCTTTCACCAGCCATACAAAATGCCATGCCCATTGGGTTTTTGCGTCCTGTTCAATTTTAATTTCCTATTTTAAATTAATAAGGTTTAATCCGTAGTGATTAATTAATGTGTGTTAAAGACTTGAAGTATATATATATATATATATATATATATATAAATAAAAAAACTTATCTTAGAAAAAATATAAGTTAGAAAATAAATAATTTTAAAATATCTTTATTTTATTTTATTTTCAAAATATCGATCAGTAATTTGATTTTACAAAAATATCAAAAAAAAAAAAAAAAAATGATGAAAATTTGGATCAAGAATGTCGATGTGATAGAAATTGGTTAAGTACACAAATTGTACCTAAATTTAGACTTGACCTAAAGTTCGTTAACACCATAATTTTAATTTGAAAGGTATTTGGTAATGGGAAAGTGCATCCCAAATTCGAGTGCTAATTTAGTAATTTACACGTAAGCTTAAACTCTATCAAGCAATGTGATATTAAAGCAATACTGAAAAAATTTGCATTTTGACTCAAAAGCCCCTTAGATGAAAAAGTCTTTATTTGTTTGGTTCAAACTGATTTCTATTTTTAAAAACAGATAATAATAATAATAATAATCATAATTTTTTTAAAGATTCGTATTAAAAATAGAAGAATTGTTTGGTAGTATGATTTAAAAACAGTGTTTTTTATTTTTAAGAACAAAAAACTATTTTTAAAATTTTTTATTACTATTTAGTTGTTATTTTTTGTAAATAATTTTTAAAAATAAAGTGAAATATAAAACAATTTTTAGAAAATAAAAATTATTTTCACTAGTTTTTAAAAATAAAAGGAAAATATGAATCCTTTAAACTATTTTTTTCTTAAACTTGCTTTTAAAAACTGTTTTGAAGTTATAGAATTAAAAAAAAAAAAAAGTTTAAAAAAACATGATCAAATAAGATCTAATATTTTTAAAAATTGGTCAAATTTTTTGAGATATTAGAAATCCTTTATTTTTAAAAGCAATGACTAGTTTGAACATGTTTTCTGAAATTTATTTTTAAAAATTAATTTTAAGTTAAAAATAAAAAATAATTTTAAAAAAAGTTTTATAAAACATGTTGAAACAGATTTATGTTTTTCTTTTATTTTTAAAATGAATGAAAATAGCTACTCCTTATTCTTAAAAAAATATTATTTATTTAACTTCATTTTTAAAAATAGTTTTCAGATAATAATGATCAAACAATGTTAAAATTTTTTTAAAAAATAATTTAATATTTTAAAAAACAATAAAATAAAAAACTGTTTTTAATTCATAAGACTAAACAAACTCATATTTTTTAAAAATAAAAAGTGTTAAAACGTAAGTGAGATAATTTATTTTATATTTTGAAATTATCTACAACATATGAAACATTTTAATTTGAGTTTAAGAATGAAAATAACATTTAAAAATTAATTATAATGCAAAATAAAATAATTATGAAAACATGGGGATAATTGATTATGTGTAAAATTGTAATTAAAAATATTTAAATAAAAAATATATCACTTAAATTGCTTTTCCACGTAAGCACAATAAATAGTAGGTCTAATTTTTCTTCTTCATTAAAATCACGTCCATAAATGCGAATGAACATTTTTCCTTTTAATATATAAAAATAAAATAAAATCTCCCATAATATTAAGAGAATTTTGATTTCTATAAGAGAAAAAAAAATCTCAAGGAAGAAAAGGCAGGGTAAATTGTAAATTCGGAAGGAGAAAGGGCAATATGGTAATTGAAGAAGAGTGGGCAACACGTAGCAAGCATGAATTCCTTGTGGCTACGTCACCTCTCTCCCCACCTCTTTTTCTATTAATGAGTCCGACATTTTCGGGTCATTTTAGAATTCGGACTTTCGCTTCAAATCTCTCTCTTTCTCTCAGCCCTCTCCTGCTCTCGTCTCTCATCCCTCTCTCACACGTCACGATCCAGATTCCGGCCACGTCCTTGCCGGAAAACCACAAATCTCCGGCATCCCTAACCTTACCTATATCCGTATAATCGGTTTCACCGCCACTTAGCCATGAATCCCGAGTAGTAAGTCCGGTTTATCCCCAAATAGGGAGCCCTTTGAAATCGGTTGTTTTTCTTTGAATTATGTTTATTTGTTATGGAACTTGTATGGATCTGCGATGGTTTGTTGCGTTGAGATTGTGAATTTGTTCGCTTCGTGCTTGTTTTTAGGTTTTTGTTTTTGGCTTTGATGATTGTTGGTGTTATGTAATTTGGTTTGGCTTGGTCGACCAGATCTAGGGGCCTTGGTTGCAGATCCATTGACCTGTTTAGGTCAATTGTGTTTGGGGAAATCGGGAAAGTGCTTTTTTATGAATTGATTCGTGTCTAAAATCGTGTTCTTTCTGGGACTTATCGTCAATCTCTTATCCGATTGCTGGCGAAGTTGGGTGGGAAGATTTTTCATTTAAATTCATGAAACTTTTTTTGACTTGGTTAAGAATTTTGATCGATTAATTCAAAGGTATCGAAGGCAATAAAAAATAAAATAAAATTCAGGGGTTGAATATTGATGGTGGATTGACAATTTGGGGAAAGCTGGGTTTTTTTTTTTGGGGGGGGGCGGGGGGGGGGGGGGGGGGGGGACCGGTGGTGTTCATCAGTTTTGAAAATGAAGACATTGAATGTGACACAGGGTGGTTATGCATATAAATTTGAAGGTGCAGGCTAAGCCAGAGTTATTGGTGCATGCATGTAATTGCACTGGGGAGATGCATCTTGTTAAGAAAATTAAGATTTAAATATATGGTGGAGTTGGGATTTGTTCTAGGTTAACTATGGATACCTTTGTCCTGTAGCCATATGGGGGATATTTACGAGATCTTGGTTTTGTTTTTTCTGTTGTTTATTGGCCACAAAAAGTATAATATCATACATTCTAGCTATTTGGTTGTACTTGTACTGGTTATCTATGTCTTTAAGAATGAATAGGATGTAGGCTTCTGTAGCAAGTTTTCTGGTTTGTCATAGTTGGGAGTTCTTTCTGCAATGCAATTGCAGGGATTGTATTGTTGGAGTTTGTTTAGAATTGCTGAAGAGGCCTGGTTGGCCTTGCTTGGTTACACATGTTTAGCTGAGTGTCTTTTGAACATGTTATAGGCGATCCATCAAATCATTTCTAGAAGGCATAGGCAGGTGGGGCACATGGCAGGGTTCTAGCCCTTAATTTGTTGTATCTCATTTAGTATTATGGGTAGAAAATGATATGATGATTTGAATAATTGATGATTTCAGATTTCAATTTCAATTTAATCCCTGGTTGGTCTTAAAATTTATCGAGTACATATATATATTTTACAACAATAATACACTAATTTGGCATCTGTTGATGAGTTCCATTCCTTTTACCTGTTATACAGAATTGGCATATAAGTTGTTCAGAAAGCTCACTATACTTAGTAGGATCCACATTTAAATTGTTGGGAAGCAAATAACCATTTGGTATCAGAACAGTTTTTCCATGGAATGCAATCAATTCAAATGAATAAGTAGGACGACTTAAAATGTGCATATCAGTTGTTACTAAAGTTTTGGAGTACAATTTTTAAAAAAGGTTTTTAAATTTTTTTAGTTTTTGAAATAAAATGTATTGAGGCTTCACCACTTATAGATTGATAAGAGGGTATGTGCTTGTACATACATGCATATATAAAGTGAGAACAACATGAAGGAGGAAGAAGATGAAAAATAAGATAGAAAACAGATAATATGATAGGTTTTACTTGTTTTTTTCTTTTTGTCTTTTGATTTGATTTCATTTCTGGTTGAAATTTGACCTATTTATACAAGGAAGATTTTTTCTTTTGGATCCTTTTTCCATTTTACTTGAGATCATAAATAAACGTCCTCTTTGTGCCTTTTTGCAGTGATTACCTTTTCAAGCTTTTGCTCATTGGAGATTCTGGTGTTGGCAAATCATGTCTCCTCCTGAGGTTTGCTGTAAGTTTTTGGAATATCTTTTAGTTCCTTTCTTTTTCTTTTTCTTTTTTCTATCCATTTTTTTAATAATATGGTTTGTGATGGCTTGTGCAAATTGGGTATGAGTTTTCCTCTGGTGTGATTTTATTTAATTCCTTTAATTATCAGTTTTTGTTTTACTATTAAGGAAATAAGATTATGTCTTCTAAAAAGCTTATCAAAAAAAAAAAAAAAAAAAAAGAAAAGAAAAGAAAAGAAAAGAAAAAGATTACGTCTTCTGAAAAGTTGTAATGGTGTCCATTTGAGGTGGTTATGATGTAGTTTTAGCTCATATTAGCATCTTTGTTAAAATTAGCTTTCTAACATATTTTATTCAAGGGTTATTTGATTAAAAGGGTCATCAGAAACTTAATTATGGAAATCTAACCCTTCATCCTTTTTTTGGCCTCATTTTAACAAAAATGCCCTTGTTGTTTCTTGTAAAAATAACCTTTTCTTTTAAAACATATTGTAAATACTTGAAATAGTTAAGGGCATTTATGTCAAAAATGAGTTACTCTTCAAACAAAAATATGGAAAGGGTTAATTTTACAGTTATGAGGATTTTTTCATCCCTTTTAACCAATTAATTCTTTATTCAATATGAACAACTCAGTCTACATGTAGTAGAAGTTTGCCAAATGAAAACAATTCTTTTAGGCCATTTGTGATTAAGCATGCTTCAATTGTTTGTGCTGTATTCATGTGATTGCTTCATTGGTTTGGGGTTTCCTCAGGTGAATTCTTCTCTTTCCTAACCATGCTTTTTTTTATTTTCTAATCCAGGATGATTCATATCTCGAGAGTTACATAAGCACCATTGGGGTTGACTTTGTAAGAAATCATTTTCCCTCCCTTTGGTTTTGATTTCAATTTTCTATTTTTTGGTAATTGTATAGAACTGATCTTATGCTTATTTCTGTGATATAGAAAATTCGCACTGTGGAACAAGATGGAAAGACCATCAAACTGCAAATTGTAAGTTTTTGAATTGCCTATAATTTGCTTTGTCTATTGAGGTTGTAGATTGCATTTCCAGTGTTAATGTTGCTTTCAATCATAAGCAAACTGAAATATCAAGATATGTATGTAATTCTCTTGCTATTTCTTGGGCATTTTGAAAGTTTTCTATGAAAAAGGGTCGAAATTGGTAGGAGTCTTTATTCTTTTTCTTTTTTTATATATACTACATGCACACATACATAGCTATTTATTTATTTATGTAATTTTTTTGGTCAATTGCATCTTTTAGCAATGTCACATCTCTTTTTCTGTTTAATTTTTTTTCCTAGAATATTGTAATTTACACATTGTGGACGTTGAAAGTGTTAGGCAGTTCTCGAATCAGTGTCAACTCTTTAAACCATTGTTCTGTTAACAAATTTGATAAGCCTTCTGCTCTTCTCTGGACATACAGTGGGACACTGCTGGGCAAGAACGTTTTAGGACGATCACTAGCAGCTACTATCGTGGAGCACATGGAATTATTGTGAGTTAATCATATTGAGTTCTTTCTTTGCATTTATTGTTCCATTTCTGAGTTCCCTTTGTGCAAGCAAGTAGTTTCATATGGTTGCTTTTCTGGCAGGTGGTTTATGATGTTACGGATCAAGAAAGCTTCAACAATGTCAAGCAATGGTTGAATGAAATTGACCGCTATGCGAGTGAGAATGTAAACAAGCTTCTAGTCGGAAACAAGTGCGACCTCACAGCAAACAAGGTTGTGTCTTATGAGACAGCCAAGGTAATAATGACACTCAAAAGTTTCTTCTTTTTCTGTTTTTCCATGGATGAAAATTCTCTACTAATTAGAGTGCTAGTCTCATCACAAAAGCCTTTGTTTTCCCATTTTCAGGCATTTGCTGATGAAATTGGAATCCCTTTCATGGAAACAAGTGCCAAAAATGCCACCAATGTAGAACAGGCTTTCATGGCCATGGCTGCTGAGATCAAGAACAGGTACTGTATTGGCACGACTTCACTATTATTACAGCTATGTCATACTAGGGAATAAATTAGTCAAACACAAAACATGCTTTTACTTAGAATTACACTTATTTACGAAATTACTCATTTTTTTGGTCCATTTAATTTGATATTTAGAATATAAAATCTGCTGTAAGTTCTGGTTAAGTTAGGTTTATGCTTCTCAATGATTATTAACTGAATTAGCATAACTTTTGCTGTGAATCTGCAGGATGGCTAGCCAACCAGCCATGAACACTGCCAGGCCTCCAACGGTGCAGATCCGAGGACAGCCCGTCAACCAGAAGTCTGGTTGCTGCTCTTCTTGAATGGAAAAAAGTATTAGTTGGGATGTGATGGCTGTGTTTGATCTCCGTGGCATGTAAAATTAGTTGTTTTTAATGCTCTGATATGAAGAAGACTCTTCCTCATGATTTCTGTTTCTTATCAGTTTCAGCACTTTGTTAAAACTTCCATTCTTTTCAATGTAATTTGATTTTAAAGAACTGTCTGTACAAATTAGGAATGTCGGTGAATAGCAGTCATTGCCTTTATTCTGTTAACGCTTTCTGCAAAAGTGATCACAATCTAAATAACCAGGCACCTATGATTCTATTATTCGATTTATGAGGTGAGAGTCTATCCATCAGTGGATTATTATCTAACTAGAAATGTTCATAATTTCTCAAATTTTCTGGTTTGAGGGTGACATCCTTTTTGATGTGGGTCAAAATGGAAATTGTAGGCTGCCACGGCATGGGATTATTTGATTGGATGCTCTTTATGCGTCAGTGGGAATGTTTGATCTCATTCTCATGCGTATATGCCTAATTAAGTTAGGCATTTTGGTGTGGCCAAAGGCTGAACGCATTTCTTAAATAAATCAATAAATGTGCTCTGGCATAAAATACGTAGATTCTTCTACCATTTATTTGAATGGGAATTGCTCCGTTGGACACGATCACGGTTGAGGCAGTAGGAGTTGAAGTGTGCCACTACGTCCGTGTATGATCACTATCCTCCTTATAATCAGATGAAACTTGTTGGAGCTAACTGCATGACGCAAATCCTACCAGTAATCAACCCTCCCTGGAACGATGAAACCCTTGTGGTATCTCTCACAATGAGACAATCCCCCGGAATGCCCTGGTAATAGGGGTGTTGATTTTCCGACTGGCCTACCTCATTTCTACCAGCATTAAAATCTACAGAAGATGAGACGGTACTTTGAATGGGATTACGCGGCATTTGTTGAAATGAGAAAGTTTAAGAAGGTGGGCGCCTTCGTGCCTGGTTCGGACTTGGACAACCTCCTTGCTTTCTATATTCATTTTCGTCCTTTTCAAGCTGGGCCATCCCTGCAAAAGATCCAAGACTCAGAAAACCTCGCCAAATTCTTGTCTTCTTATTTGTCTCAACGAGGGTCCCTACAACTTAGGTCCACTGAGAAGTCCTCGAACTCCCAACTCCCATATATATATATATAAAGTTTAGAAATTAGCACACAAACCAATTATAATGCATATAAATCAAGCATTCCAAGTTTGTCCACAGAAGGTACAACAAAACATTATCCCAATCCTTCGAGAAACACAACGCTGCCTCATAGATTCAACCAAGCAAAAATATCCGAGTTTATATGAAATCCTTGATTTAGCATGCCCCCTGGTGGCATACTCATGCTTTTGCTTATTATTGGCTTTCACAAACATGTATCTGTATGATTGATATATTCAACAAGCTAACAGAGACCCCAATTGGCTAGGTTGCATCTCAAATTATATAGAATAAGAATGCTTCTCAAGACCAAACTCAGTGTAGGTTGTTAATTAACAATAAATAAATAAAAAAATTGAATGCAAAAGATGGTAAATAGGATTAGGTGCTGCCATGCCATATGCTTATCACAACTTTCATATGAATAAACATTGGACCAACCAGTGGCCTGGTGGAATTCTCAAGAAATTTTGATTGTCTATAAGGATAAGCATAAGAACTGGACTAAAACTATAGCAGGTGAACATTTGCAGCAGTGGTATGGAAGAAGTCGACAAGGTTGAAGAGATTAAATAGTCGTTCAATGATATTGAAAAAGGAAAATTTAAACCCAAATTTAAGTAATACTCCATTCCAGAAGATGGCTAAGGAAAAATTTCAATGTAATATTCTATATAATGTCATTTGGACTGAATCATCCTTTATGTACCAACAACAGAGCTTCTGGACATCCAGTGAAAAGAAACCATTCCATTGATATTGGAAGGAGATTATTTCTTTTTGCATAGCATTTGTAAGTTCATTCTTAGGATTTCATGAGATTATTGCCTAATAGCTTCACACTCAGAAAATACTCCATTCTGGAGCCTGGATTAGAGCCTTCAAATGCTATGGGAACACAATGGAATAAATGCGATTCTTTGTGTGACATCCAAATGCATCTTTACAGTTTCTCAATTGGCAGTTTGTTCAACTTGGGACTGAAAAGTGATCGCCTTCTTGTCAAGGAAAGAGTCCCCAAGAGAGATTCTTCACAGGCAGGGTATACTTCTATAGTTTTATGACCATTTGAAACTTGCTGGAGAAAACTTCTCAAGGTACTTACATTATGCAAGCCTACCAGTAATCACCACAAGAGCACTCCCCCTGCCTGAAATGATGAAACCTTGTAGTATCTCTCACTATGATTACCCTCCCTTCTATCGCTGATATGTACTTTGTTGCAGAGTGGCAATCTCCACATACTCTCAAGTTCTTGAACACCCGAATTGGAGTCCCTAATGGCATTCGGATTAGCCCATATGCGATTGCCAGTTTCTCACTGTGCCTCAACAGTATCTGTTTTTTCTGCTCTTCACCCACATCATGCAATGCATATTCAAGATCTGGAACATACCCTGCCAATCTCATCTTCCTCTCCAATTCATTTAGTTTCTCATGTATAAAAGCCAATTCTGGGTGAATCCTATCACCTGATCTGAACTCATGAACTACGCTCTTTACCTCAATCCAACTATACCCAGGTGTTTTAATCACCTTGTTGTCCTTCATTGATCGCCGAACCATAGCAACATGGTCCCATCTGTTCATTGCTGCATAAACATTAGCAAGTTGAACGTAACCAGCTGCACTCTCCGGATCAAGATTCAGCAAATTCTTGGCAGCAAACTCAGCAAGCTCCAAGTTCTTGTGGATCCTACAGGCACCCAAAAGGGTCCCAAATATGGCAGAATGTGGTTTGAAAGGCATTTTCTTTATCAAATCTACAGCTTCAACTAGCTTCCCAGCTCGACCAAGGAGGTCAACCACACAGGTGTAGTGGTCTGGCTTAGCTTCAACTCCATAATCCCTCACCATTGAATTGAAATACTCAATACCAAGATCTACAAATCCTGCATGGTTGCAGGCTGATAAAACTGCAACAAAAGTGATCCAATCTGGTTTCATCCCCTCATCTCTCATCTTATCAAACAAATAAAGAGCCTTTTCACCTGCCCCATGTTGAGCATAACCAGAAATCATTGCATTCCAGGTTACGACCTCTTTTTGCGGCATCACAAGAAACAATTTCCATGCATCCTCTAAATCTCCGCACTTACAATACATGCTAAGCAATGAAGTCCCTGCAGTTATGTTCGATGAGACTGGAGATTTACATATGAGCTGGTGAACCTGTTTGCCCAACTTCAATGCAGATAAATTACTACAACCCAGTAGAACACTGCTCAAGCTCGATGGATTTGGCCTAAACCCTGATTCCACCATCCGTTTGAAAAGCTTCAAGCCATTTTCCGCTTGACAATTCTCAATGTACCCTGCAATCATAGCATTCCATGTCACCAAATTTTTCATGGGCATCTCCTCGAAATATTTTTCTGCCAATTCAATCTTTCCAAACTTCATAAACCCAGTAATCATTGCAGTCCATGCGACCACACACCTCACCGGAGCTACCTCAAACAGTTGTTTTGCCAAATCCAGATCCCCTGACTCAACATAACCCGATATCATGGCATTCCAAGAAACACTATTTCTCACTGGCATTACCAAAAATAACTCGCGTGCTTGCTCCATCATACCATTCTGTGAAAAACCCGATATCATGGTGTTCCAGGATGCCGTGTCCTTAACTGGCATTTGATCAAAGAAAAGCCTTGCGGATTCTACATCCGCGTTGTGTAAATAACACGCTAACATGATATTGTATGAGAAAATGTCTGGTTCTGGAATTCTATCAAACAGTTGGCGGGCTACTTTAATTTTCCCTCGCCTGTGTGAATACCCAGCCAACATTGAATTCCATGTAACGGTTGTCTTAACGGTCATGCTCTCGAAAACTCTCAGAGCAGAATTCAAATCCCCGGATCGAATGTGGTTGGTGATCACTCTATTTGATGAAATCACATTGCTGGATTTCTGTTGACCAAACGGTGTAGAGGGAATTGAATCCGGTTTTGGCAAAGGATGGGGTAGAAATGGTTCTTTGTTTGGATTGACATGTGGGTTTTGGACAGCGAAGAAAGAGAGAGAACGGTTTTGGTGTTTGGATTGCGAGAAAATTGCAAGGAAGAGCAAGGAACGTTGGTTTCCAGGGGTCCGTAGACAAAGCATTACTCATAGTCTGGTGGAAAAGGAAGAGACCTTTGGGTTTTTATAATTGTTTGGCCGCTGATCATGAATACCCAAAAATCCTAAGCATTCACTAAAAAATTATTGAGTGATGTTATAGTTTGTTATTAGAAAATGCTAAGGTAGTGTATTTGTACCTACCAAAGTCATCAACAGCATAAACAAATAAGATGAAGGTATAAGATATAAATTAACAGATTTAAAGTACAAATAATAAGACTTAAAAATAAAAATTTAAATTTAAGTTAGGGGTACAAACAAACGAGATCAAGATATAAAAGTACTAATAAATAGGACTCGGATAAAAATAATGAAACTGGAAAATAAATAAGTGGTTTGCGCACCTGCTACATGTGGTAGCCGTTTCTCAAGCTCCCTTTCCAAAATCGAACCCTAATTCTGTATCAATTGTCAATATCATAGTAGGCCCCTATCTTACCATTGAAAGTTGATAGGGCAAATTTCGAATGATGCGTCATCGGCACGACGGCTGTACAATCTATTAAGTTATCATGAATCATCAAAGCAATGGGCAAAGCCTGCATCGGCCTTTTATCTAATAAATGCATCCCTTCCAAAAGCCAAGGTTTGTTGCACTTTATTGATGGTGATTTTTTTATAAGTAACCAAAAAAGTACCATTAAATACTTTTAACTGAAGCATTTGTTATTATAATAAAAAGTGTTTAGAAAGTATCTTCTTGTGATTAGCCTGCTTAAGTTTTGAGTTACAAAATAATTTAGTCAATGATTATATCACCAACTCTCGTGAGAACCTTTTCTTTACAAATACAGTTACAGAACCATTGTTTCAAGGCTCACTTTCTTTTCATGGAGCTAACATTGGCTTTCGTCCAATTGCCCCAGTGGTGGCTATGCTTGCCAATCTAGAATCTGTCTATGATTCAGATCTGAGTAAATTGGGGACAAAGTCTAAATTCACATGACAAGATAGACTCTTCATGGGGTACTGGAGTAGATTTCCATATTCAACACGTTGGACACTTTTCCTTTCCATAACAATTCAATTCTAAATTTCTTCTTTGAAAAATTTGTTGCATGTTCCTTCAATAACTAAATATCTCTTTAAGTGCCTCTAAATTTGCTCAGGAAAAGAATGTATTCTTTGAATTCTGTACTGATTTTTGTTTTGTCAAAGATTAGGTTTCCAAACATGTTCGAGGAGAAAAAGGAGACTTAAGCATGGTATGTATGTGTTTGATGCTTCCCAAGTCAGCATTCCTTCAAGTAGCCATTGTCTCATCCCCCCGGAAGTTCTTTCAATTGTATTGAATCCAACTTGTTTGTAAACACTGGTCAAGCAGTCAACTCAGTTTCAAATTCTTGTAGTTTTCTCTCTTGTGGCTCTATTTCTTCTGATTTTAATCTTTGGCTTCTAAAATGTGTAGCTCCAGATTATTCCTTCTTTAGATTTTTTTAGCGAGCCTTTCAAATATTGGGATGCTATTTTTCTTATCAATTGGCCTTCAAAACCTGTGCCAAATAACAAGTCTCCCTTAGAGTTTCTATTTAAAACTCCTATAGATTATTTTTTCCCTTAGAATTTTTATTTGTTCTTGTTTTCCTAATATTTGTAATTTATCAAATATTACATCTTCATCTCTTCCCTTTCCAACTTCTCATAGGTACAATTTCTCCACGGGAATCATTTGTTGTTACTGGGTATTGAAATAGTTACTAGGTAACCACTCAGTCCAGTACATCAAAAGAGCTCCTAAATTAACACTATTAGGCCTAGACCGTTTGTAGAACTTAAAATCATCACCTAATTAATTGATGAGAAAATATTTTGTCTGTAATGCAAAAATAACAATAATCTGGCAATATAAAAAAGCTTCAATGGGTGACAAAGGACCTGAAGAACCTAAAGCTAACATCCATACCCAACTTCCAAATGCAATAAGAAATACAGGTTCAGTGCTGCAATAACTCCACAGATTGAAACCACATATATCCTGTAATTATGTCAAAGACTCAAGGGGGAATGAGTCTTGGTTTTGATCAAAATCCCAGTCATTTTTATTTCAAAACATGAGAAATTTTTTTGCCCAAATGAACAATCTTGATTTGCCAACAAAGTCAAGATAGGCAAAACCAAGTTCAAACATCCCACAGGCAAAAATCAGATGAAGGAAACAAAAATTTGTTCCATATCTAACTCCAAAATCAAAACTGATGCCATTAATTCCAAGATATGAAAACAGCCCATATGCCCTAATTTTAAAGGGAAAAAGAAAAGTAAAAAAGGAAAAGATGTAAGCATGCATGTCAAAAGTCAAGGAAACCATAGGCAGCAGTAAGCCTATGGAGAAACATCTAAAATTTACACTCAAAAGACATAACGGTTAAAATGGTTTTAAATTTTAATACAGGAAATGCCTTTATTCCTGTTGATATCCTGCCACTCCCGATCACAAGAACGAATTCCCAAACAACCAGAAACCTAAGAGACATCGAGCAGGAGCAGCAGGCTGCAAGAGCTGACATCTCACTTGCCACCCAATGTAGGGAACTGCCCAGGATCTTCAATGGATGGAGCAGCCACATTGTTGTAGGTGTTGCCTGCAAATCCTCCTCTTGTACCACGGCCACGACCCCTACCACGACCACCATAGTACCTCTCCCCATCAGCTGGCTTCAGGAACTCATTTATGCTGACAGACTACAACCAAACAAGCAATCAAACATATCATCAACAAAATTGGAATGAAATATATTGCCCCAGAATCTACACCAGGTCATTTTTTTGTTTTTTTTTTGATAGGTAAGCATCTACACCAGGTCATTGCCCCACAAATCAAGGTTTCAGTTCAATGAAAGAGCATAATGTAAAATTTTAGTGACACAAAATGACCTATTATCAAATTCCCATAAAACATGAAAATGATAATAATAAAATTCATTCATTTGAAGGGTAGATATAGAAATCAATGCTTTAAAGCCAAACTTCAATGCAAGGTTCAATTCAAGTGCAGTTCGCAAATTTAAATGGATGAGTCACCACATGGCGCACAAATGTGTATTTAAAATGAAATGAGAACAGGAAAAATCACCATGCAGGCAAACATAAAATCCCCATGGCAGAAAATGTTTCCCAGTTCCATTGTATCAGAGCAGTAATCATGCAGGCCCAGCATATAAAATCAACACATGTAAGCTCAACAAAGTCCAGTACAAGTGCCTTACTATTGGACAAACATGCCAGCCAATCAAAAAGAACAATATGAAAGAGAGAAAGTAAATGAGAGGAAATGATTCCATCAACCAATCACATTTCTTATCCTTTTTAATAAGCCACAAACCTTTTTGGCCCTCTCTTCTTTGTCAGCAAGCTCTTTACGTTTATCCTTTTCAGAACCCTGAGAAGGAGCCAAGTACTAAACACAGTCAATATGCTTGCATTGAGCATCATTAACTGAAATTAGGATACATTCAACGAGAGATATAGAGTTTCACCAGCTTAATGAAGACATCATCATTATCCTTCTTGCTTGAAAGCTGTTGCATGGCTTCAAAGTCTTTGACGTCAACCTTCCTCTCCTCAGTCTTCAGTGCAAGTAGAGCCTTCCTCTTCTCCTCAAGTACCTTCTCATACTCTTCAAGAGTCATCTCCTATCATTAGAAGGATCAAGGATAGTGCATCCAGTTAGGATCATATGGATAATGAATATGCCAGAAGGTTTTCTTATTCTTAGAAATGCAGACTAATACTGTCCAAGGCATGCACCCAGATATCTAAAGTCACACCACTAACAGGCCAATTTTAACAGTTAGTGGTAGTAGGCCAACTTTCTTCCAAGCATAGCATGGAAACCATATTGCCCAAGACAAAGGCAATAAATCATATACCCGAATCATGGAGCAGTATATGAGCCTGCATGTTGCACACATAGCCATTCAAATATTTATTTTACTATGTTCTTCTAGCTGAATAACCCAGTCCTTTTTCCCTGCTAAGGAGAAGCCCCATGTTAAGTTCATTGTAATTTGTTTTTAGCACAAGGACCAATATAATATCGTCTTCATTAAATCAATTAGTACACTAATGCCACTTTCAGTAAAAAGTTACATGTTATAGATGTTACTTGCCTCACAGAGGCTAAGGTGTGCACCTCATTGAAGGTAACTTGCATTGAGCCATCAACATAAATAAGGCCCTTCTAAGACTAAAGAGTCAAACTCCAGTCTCAAGAAAATAATAATAGGCCCTTTGATCTACAATACTAAAGAGGCAAAGCCCAGGCTACCAAAATTGGGTAAGTTTTGTATAAAGATGCTTTCAAATATCATCTTAGGCTGCTCTAGATTCGTCACATCTTTATCCAGATATTCAAAAAACATAAAAGTTGTAGATCATCTCTTTGACTACAGAGGCATGAATGTTGGTTCCCATTCTTGACAACTTCTTATTGAAAATAAGGTTATGTTAAATACAACACAAAATCTGCAACAGATGAATATTTTTGTCTGAAGTTCTAGCTAGAAGAAGCATCTTTCCTTCCACTACTATATTCTATAGTAACAATATGATGGCAAAGGTAGTTCACACCAAACTGTTCCATGCCCAGACAATAATCATTGAAATTACTGAAGTCTCTGTCTTTGCAATTATAACAAGTTGGACCAAGCCTCTTGCTGTCAGAGTTTTTAAATCTAGAAGAATTCCCAAGCCTCTTGCTGCCAGAGTTTTTAAATCTAGAAGAATTCCCATTTATTCACACGCTGATGATCAAACATTTTATTTCAGTACCCAATATTTTCAACCATTCAATATATTCTGTTCTTATCTATCAAAAAAAAAAAAAAAAATTTCAACCATTCAAACATTTTTCTTTTGACATGCTTTAACATACATAATTTCTTGCTTCATGGTTTTATGCTGGCACCAAGGACTGAGGATTGAACCGCCATATTAGACACTTGTAGAAAAAAAAAAAGCATTTTATTGTTGTTGGGCATTTTTCAAAGCATTCAAGCCCTAATTATTATCATATACTTGGGCTATATAATTGATAACCTAGATGACACTGAACTCTTGGCATTACATACGTCTCTGCCAAATTAGAAAATCAGACCAAATGGCATAAATGGTTATAGTAAGTTAAGACTACTCTGTATCCTACTTTAGTTTTCCTTTCATTTACGAACTCCACCTTTATTGATTAAATAACCAGATCATCCCTGGTAGGTTTGCTAAGCAAATAAAGGCTGGAAGGAAATTTCAGATAGCTTCTATCAATCATAGGCCTAAGTAGGTCTAAGGTGATTGTAACTCAACTTTTTGTAACAAAGATTTTCTGAAGTGGAACATGCAAAATACTGAAGGAAGACATTTACCTTATCCTCAGGCTCCTTCTCCTCTGATTCATTGACAGGGTTCTCCTTGTTGGCATCTGCAGCATTTTCCTCTCCCAACTGCTTCTCAGCACTTGTATTCTTCTCAGTTTCATTGATAGGTTCTTCATTCTCCCTTAATTTAGGAAAGGAGCAAATAAATTCAAGTTAATACATAAATATAGAGCTAACCTCACATGAAGGAACTTGATAAAGTTCTTGATCGCTAAAACTACTTTAAGTTGCAGTTGGCAAAATAGGGACTCACGGAGCAATCTCATCAGCAGGAGTTCCCCAGTTCCCTCGACCAGCTCCATCACGCTTAATCTCATTTCTATATAAGAAGGGCACAAAATAGCAGCAAGTATATTAGAAATAAAAAATCAACTATTCAAATCATGACAATGAGTAGCATAAGTCATCGTAATATAATTATGGATATAAAAATGAGCATCATAATTAGAAAAACTAACCCACGCCCAGTTCCACTTCGGCGTTCATATGCCCTACGGGGACGTTCCCCCTCCCCAACCTCTCCATTGCTAAAACCACCACGACGACCACCACCACCACGGTAAGGAGCACGAGGTCCACCAGAACCACGCCTTTCAGAGGATTTGCCTGTATCGCCCTCTTCAGATGGTCTGTACCCTCCAGAGAATCCATCATTGTTGTTAAACGTACTTTCGTTATTGAATGAGTCTCTGTTCAATCCAGCTCCACCACGTCCACGTCCATAACCACGTCCACCGCCACGGCCGCCTCCGCGCCCAACTTCATTCTTTGTTTCCCTCACTGTTCAAAAGAAAACAAACATACATTTTGAAACTTGAGTCAAATGCATATGCTAGTTTTAGTACCTCTAACACCATAGATTAAAAAAGGGGGTGCCTCATTATTTGAGAAAGAATTTAAGAAAAAGCACCAATAATTAATATAACAGCATATATTCAAAGAAAACTACCAGAACCAAATGATGTTATGCCTCCACCACAAACCAATTCATATTATAAAACACAAAAGAATATTTCAAGTAAAACCTTAGATATCAAAAATGAAGTTTAACTTTCTGATATATGCTGTTCACATAAAAAAAAAAAAGGAAAAAAATTAAAGACATAGATGAAAAACCCCATATGAATATTAAATATCCTCAGAGCAACAGTAGTGCAATCACTGACAAAACACAAAGCAGAAACTAAATTAACAACAGAGAGAAGGAAGTGGTGAGAATAACCGTTACTTCAATGCTAGAATGATATGCTGAAGCTCCATAATTTAGGATGTCAAATGGCTTTGCTTTTGGTTACAAGGAAAACAGGAAAACAAAAGAAAGTTGAACTCTGTCCCTCATTTAAGTTGAAAACAATACACAATCAAGCTGAGCTTCCTTTTCCTTGAAAAGTAAAACAGAGGAAAACATAAGGACCCTTATCTTTTCCTCAGAGTTTCTAAGCAGTCAAATTCCAAAACTGGGTGTAGTGGAGGGCTCTTTTCATCATGCAATAGATAAAAGACGAGCTAAACAAACAGGAAGGGAATTAAAAACTAACAGAAGGCAGCTAATTGAAGATGTCTAACAGAAATGAAAGGTTCCAATGTAAGCATTTGGGTTCACAAAGTTCATTTTGTTCAAGGACTCCATTAACAAAAGAAAATCCATATTCAAGTAATTGTATAAAATGGTCTAAAGCAGCATCCAAAATTGTCTATACACAACCAATTGCAACGAGGCCATTACTTGAAAGTAAATGGGATTAGGATGAGAAGTTTATACATCCAATATAGATGATCAAGGCTAGCATATTTGAGATATTAATGGAATGATGGTTTCTTTGCTATGAAATGAAACCATAACAACACGAGTTCAAAAAATATTTTAGTACACCCTTTTTTCTGTTTGTTCGTATAGAATTAACTTTTCCATAAATGAGCCCATTTTTTACTACAGGCTTGTGTTCCATCAAATAGTATGCAAAACAAAACGACCACATCAAATTACCAAGTATCAACAAATCAATACACAGTCGGAACAGTTCTAAGTTCAGCCCAAATATTCAAGTTTCAAGCACAACAAATTCCAAACCCAAACACAATTAATCAATACACAGTCGGAACATGCCGTTAAATGATTGGAAGATAAGCTCCAATGCTACAATTCTTAGCGGCAAACATATAGTGCTTAACCGACACCAAGTCTGAACAAAAACACATGCAAACAAAAGCAACCGATAGTCCAGCCACAATAGAAATCCCAGAACCATAAAATACAAAGAATCCACACATCGTCAGCACTTATCAACCCTTCTTCGGAAACTAAACCTACAACAACCACAAGATTCAAAATCCTCCCCTTTCCTTCATTTCCCCCAATTCCGCAACAATCAAATAGATCTATTCAAAAAAAGAAAACAAAAACCAGGAGACCGAAACGAATTAAAAAAAGCTCACCAGCCTGAGCCGGGGGAAGAGGCTTAGAGGGCAACTTAGCCGGCTTAGCCTGCTGCGCAGGAGCGGCCTGAGGAGGAGGCGTTGAGGATTTCTTAGCAGGCGCGAGCTTGAGCAGATGAGAGGCAAGCTGAGAGGGGTCGTCGTTGTCGTCATCGCCCAAGAGATCGAAAGGGTTTGTGGTTGCCATTACTTGTTGTTGTTGCTACAACAACTCGAGACAAAACCCTACGTTTACGGACCGTAACAGCAACCACGAAACCCTACAAATTGCTAAACTCCATGGATGGATGGATAGATCTCACAGAACACTGCAACGATGATGACTACGGGAAGAGAAGTGATAGTGAAAACCCTAGCCGATGCGGCAGAGCGTCGATAGTGTGCACAACCTAATCTTAAAAACCCTAATGGGTAATGTTACGCTGCGGACGGGTACATTGTCTGTCCTGCTTTCTCATTTGTTCGGGCTGTGATTGCTGGGGCCGGATTTGCTTGGGCCGATAGCAAAGTGCAGTTGTTTGGGATTTTGGGCCTGGTATGGCCCAACAACCAGCCCAAAGTTTTTAGGCCTAAAAGTGCACATATTTTGATTAACGTTCAAATTTGAGCTTGCCAGCTTCGCAGATTGAGTTTACCAAGGGCTCATTTGGTTGGGGTGGCAAAACACGATCTGCCGACACCATACTAATCCACCAAGTTTTTTGCCGGTTTGAGTTGAACATAAATGGGTTTGAGTCAAATTCATATTTACTTGCATAACCCATTTAATACATAAGTAAAATTTGTTTTCAAAAAGATAGGTCAATTGAGTTATAAATATATTTAATTAAGACATTAATTATAAATATATATAATATATAACTCAATTTTATTATTAAATATAATGACTTTATTATTAAATGGATTAAATGGGTTACACGACGTGTAACACATTTAATAATTAGATAATATTTGGGTTTATGTTTTTGATATGATTATAATTGTTTTGAGTTTGAATTTACCTATATAGTGAAATATCTGGACTTATACACAATATGACACGACTCACCAACACAAATAGTCACTCCTATCATTTGGCATGATTTATAGTGGTAAAATCAATCAAATAATTAATTAAAAACATTATTGACATCCAATTATTGCATTATCACTCAACTAAAAGTGGTGATGCAATTAACATTTTCATTTTTCTAATCATATTTTAATTTTGTTGTTTCAATAAACAATTAAATTCACTTTTGTAATTTTCAATAATTATGCAAAATCTTTCAAATTTTATACCCTTTTTCTAGATTCATCATTTTCTTTGTTATTAGAATATGGTTTTATTCTTTGCATTTAAGTATAGAATCATTATACTTTTATCTTATTTCCTTACATAAATTCTACTTCATAGGTAAAAATTTTATTGTCCTTAACGATATTTAATCATCCAAATACTTAAACCATGGTTAAAATTTTTTATTGCATCTCTAGTATGACATTTACCACTGATAATTTAATTTGTGAATTAATAAATAAAAATAAATGAAATGATTTGAAATTTGTAAATCTAATATATGATATGTTTGAACTTGAAAAATATTTTATTTTTTACATAAATATTTTTAAATATTTTGAAACAAAAGTATGAAAATAAAATTTTAGGCTTTTGTTTTGAAAGTGTTATCCGAAACAGTCTTAAAAAATAATTTATGAGAATAGTATTTAAAAATTGTTTTACATTGTTTTATAAAATAAAAATTTATTTGAAAATCAAAATATTTTTAAGTTGATTTCTATATTTTTAAACACGTCTTAAAAATAGCTCTTATATGTAATATTTTATTTTTAATAATTTTTCATATTTATATAATTATTTTTTAAAATAATATTTAAATAAGAATTAAAAAATACTATTTGAAAATACCTTATTTCTATTTTGTTTTTAATAAAAAAAATGTTTTTTGTTTTCTAATTATCAAACATATTTCCTTATTTTATTTGTAAAAACAAAAACCTATTTTAAAATATAATTACCAAACAAGCCTTACCCTTCCCCGTCTATTTACACTTGCTTCTCCTCCAAGGCTCAAACTCTTCCACAAGCCTAAACAAAGTAGGAAGAAAATTGTTGTTTTAAAACAATAAACAAAGAATTATAATGATAATAAAAGTGATGAGGTAAGGAATTTCTTGTCCAACAAGAAAGAGCTAGACAGAAGACAAATTTTTACCATTAACTTTTACGTTATATTTTTGTAGGTTCCATCCCTAATTTCAAATTTTATTGGTTAGCACCTTTGACACATATTTTATATATAATATTTATTTTTTAGAGAACAAATTATAATTTATAGAGAATTATTAAACATAAATTTTATAAATAAAAATATATTTATAAGGATGTTAACTGATAAAATTTAAACCAATAATAATTACGTGTTTTTATACCAAACCCCATGAGATTTTAATGAAATTGTTTTTTCTATTTCCAATCATTTTTTTCACAAATTTCATCTAAATGTATTATAATTGAACTTTTAAACACACGAATATAACAAATCGTTGTTGAAAAAGAAACCCATATCATTGAGAGCAATAATACTCTAGATGCATTTACCATTAAAAAATGGTTGGCGATAGTAGTTGAGGAATCCAAATGCTTTCAAAATGAAAAATGGATCCCTTCTATTTGAAATTTGAGTAAACCTCACAAAAATTTATTTTATGTTGGATCACAATAGATTGTTTTTATCTACACGAGTAGATGATTGTAATATATTTAAATGTTCAAAATTATTTGTGGGCAAAGAAGAGATTTAGCTCAAAATGACTCATATATTTATGAAAAATATGGTGGAAAGAAAGTAATTTCACATCTCAAAATTTGAAGGAAGACTTTATAAACACTTTGTAAGCTTAAAAAAAGTGTGGGTTTAGATATTAGTTTATATGCGAGTGAGCTTAACATGAGTGTGAATTTGAATGTGAATTTGAACTTAATTTAGATCATATGTTTATAGAGGTTAACTATAAAACCCAACAATATGAAAATAGTGTATTCCACATGTACCATTTCTTGCAAGGGGCACATCCCATCCACCAATCATCATTCTCTTCTTTCTTTTCAAGTCATTCCCAATTCCAATACCATTTCGTATCTTTAGGAAGGTTAACCATAAATAGTGTCTTCCACAAACACCTGACGTTCAAAATGTAACGCCACAAACCTAATTTATGATAAAATTATAATTTAGAAATTAATAATTAATTAAATTAATTTAATAAGAATAAAAATATATTTTCGTATTTAAAACCCCTATATATAAATTAGATTTTTTTCTACTTTCTCTATTTAGAAAACTTTTTTACACATAAATTAGAAATATCAGAGAGCATAGAGTTGAAGATTTGGAAATTTAGGGTTTGAAAATTAATTGTTCAGATAAGATTTTTTAATCCTTAAATTAATATTTTATATTTATTAATTAGTTTTGAACACTTTAGATATTCTTTTAAATGTCTCAATTTTGATAAGACTTCGTTTAATTAATTTTTAGGTAAAAAAGATTAAAAATTTATGAATATAATTAAATTTATTAATGAAGATCGATAAATTTTGATTACTTAAATGAATAGATTTAGATAAAATAAAAAAAAATTAAAAAAAATTATATAGTTTCAGATGTGAAAATTACATAAAATTTGTGAGTATGGAGGTTAAAAGTTTTGACTCTAGAGAGGAAAAAAAAACCATGATAGGAAGGATTTGGCATGTAGAAAAAAAAGAAGAAAAAAGAATTGACTGGGTATTTGTTAAGTTTTAATAGGAGATTTAAATAATAGTAATAATAGTTTAATGCAAATAAATATTCTTAAAAGATTTAATTTAGATAAGTTAGAAAAAATAAATAAATTATTGTTTAGGAAGTTGAAAATAATATTCGATGGTAATAATATTAATATGAGAAGTTAATTAGGATCCCTAATACTAAATAAAATATTTTTAAGATTGTCAAATTTATAAATTTAGATAAATAATTAATAATCGCTATTGTATGTGATATTATGTTAGGTGAGGAGTAAATTCGTCAAGCTAAATACTTTAAGTTTTTGAGTGCTTCTTCGAGGTAAGAGAAATTAATGTAAATTTTTATAAAATAAAATAATTTTCTTTTTATATTTTATTTTGAAATGTGTAAAAATATTATTTTTATCTTTTTGCATGGATCAAATATGTGTTTTGTATGAAAAGTATATTTGAGAATTTTTTTTGTTTATGAAAAATGAAAAAATTAAGGAGATATGATATTTTGTTTTGTAAATTTGAATTAATGAAATAAAGTGTTTGACTTTTGATTATATGACCCCAGTCAACGTGTTATAATTGTTGACATTGTTTACCCTAATCAACGAGTTATAATAGTTGATATTATATGGCCCTAGCTAACAGGTTATAATAATTGACCTTATGGCCCTAGTCGACGGGTTATAATTGTTAATCTTACGATCCTAGTCAACAGGTTATAATTGTTGACATTTGATTTTGTTCACCTTAATTATAACAAATTTGAAACTAGTCACTTATTTGTGAAGTGCTACCTAATTGGGCACCAATTGTTATTTGATAAATAAAGTAAATATATTTTGAATGTATTTGATTTGGTTTCGATGAGAAATTGTTTTGAAATAGATATGAGAAAGTTTTATTGAAAAATTTGAATGTATTAGTATTTTGAATTCAAAAGTTTTTATGAAAATAAGTATATGTTATATCTCCTATTTGCAAGCACTATTGAAAATATTTGATACATGAAACTGCATTGATGTTTCTTATTGAGCTTTAAGCTCATACCTCTTCGTTAATAATTTTTGAAGTACTCTCAATTCGGACGAGGAATGATGGCTAGGTGAGAATTTTTTTAATTTGTTAGGATTTTGGTTCAAATTTTATTTTGGACATTGTTTAGATGTTAAATTTTAATTCCCATTTGAATTATTTGAGTTTGGAGTTATTTGGACAATAACACTCTGGTTGATGTGTTAATTTTTTTAAAGTTGATATTTGGAGATTTTAAAATTTTGTCCTACTATTTTGAATGAAAATTTGGTAATTGATAAATTTTCAGTTACAATATAAATATTTGTGTCATTTTCACTTTAAGCCTTTGGACTTGAGGTGTGAAATGATCATCATACCCTTGAAATAGGTTTTAGGGCTTGACACAAAGACCACACTCTATCCACCAATTATCACTCTCGCCTTCTTTTCCAAGTAATTCCCAATTTCCATAATCATTTCACCATAAATTGATTGTTATATCTTGAAAGATAGTTATTGTTAATCATAAATGCTCGGATGAAGCAAATTCTAAACCGTAAACATCTAAATCATAAATACTTGAATGAGGAAAATTCTAAACTATCAAAACTTGAATGAGACTAATTTGTTTTAAGGACTGAATCAAACTTTTATTCCAATCAATCTTATTTATAAGTTTTAATTTCTATTTATTTTACTAATATTAAATATATTTTAAATAATTTGGATAAGTGTGTTGAGAAACGAGGATGCGCAGAATTGGAATACGAAACAAGGTGAGAGCGCAGCCACTGACCTCATTTTCCCAAAAATTAAAGGCAAATATGATTACAACTTAGACCAAGCAACAACCCACCTCAAATATCTCTTGACACCTGTCTCTGATGTGGCCGAGGGTAGTTGACAAATTCTTGCAAACACCGTTCACGGGGTCTTTGTGTTGTGTTTCCCGGAAGAAACGCCGTAAAGAAGGCAATGGGCAAAGGTGGGAGTAAGGTCAATTAGATATGTCCTTATCAGTACAGACCAGGTCCATAATGTTTGCTTAGGTTAGGTGGCCCATTTAATAAAATTTTGTGCTTTTTCTCCATTTAAAAATCAATGTCAACAGACTCAACACAAATAAAGTAATGGAAAGGTACAAGTTGCAACATTAGTCCCATGGTGGCTTGATTAAATGTTTTACGTGTCTGATTATAAACAGTAAAAAATAGGGTCAGTAATTAAGGCAAAAATATCAAATAATAGTAGGTTTTATTAAAAAGATGAGGGCAAGTACAATAATCCCATCATGTTTGGATTAGAATTTTGTAAGTTGGTAATGAAATTTGAATAAATAAATGGCGAAGGGGTGGTGGGTACGTACTTATCCAGGGGTTTGTACAGGTAATTTGTGGTAATTACTGATTAGATTCCAAGTTTCAGGATGGGCTGGGCAAACAGGGAGACATGGGGATTCTATCCCTTTCAAGATTCAAATTCAAGGCGGGGGCCTTGCTTGTGTACAGTTTTTTCACATTAGACCCCTGCTCATGTACCAGCTTTAGTAAACTCCTCTTCGCATTTGCTCTAAATGGACAGTTGGAAGCCAAGAATCCATCCACTAAGTGCAGGTAGGCCTCCAAGTCATGACAACATGCTACGTCGGCATTGGGCTTCAGATAAGGCGATTGTTTGGTGTCCACTCTGAGCTCCGTCCCTACGTGCGAATATGCCCATGGCATCTTGTCCAGCACATTGAGCACTCCGGCCATTTTTGTGTTTCTCAACTTCTGGTCAAGTTCTTCACTTACAAACATTCCTGGGACTCTGGTTATCACGTCCTGAGAATTTACTATACGTAGAACTTTGACGTTGTTTTGTTTAATGCGATTGGCGAAGCCTCTGTTGCCCACTCGAGGCCCTCCAAAGGAGAAAACCGCTAGTGGGGGCACCTCGAAGTCACAGGTACTCAACTCGTCGGCTACTAACACGGCTAGGGCCGCACCAAGGCTGTGCCCGGTCACTGTGATGCTGAGGGTCTCGCCCTTGTATACCTCCGTCAGCCGCTGTATCTCTTGGACCACGGACTCTGCTAGGCTCGGCACGTGAGCTCCACGAGTCTTGTACAGGCTCAAGAACCCGCACTCCACCTTCGGTTGGCCCTGGCCCTGGACCGAGTCATCTTCACCCGGGATTTGGACCAGTAAGTCCCTCATGTTCTCCGCCCATTCTAGACACGTGGCGGTTCCACGGAGGGCGATGACTATGTCTCTACGCCCCATCCTTGCGATCTCCCTTCGGTCCTCGCAGACCGCCACGTAGCCAATCCAACTCGACCGCTGAGTCATCCACCCGAGATCGGGAGCCACGTCGTCAACCCAGTCCGGCAACCCTACTGATGAAGTGGCGTAGAGGCTCTTTGTTACTCTATAGGCCCTATCCGGAAGCGCTACATGGCGAGGAAGGGGAGGTTCCTCCGCTGACATGGCGGGGTTGGAGTGGAATGAATGGTACGCGGCTTGCACGAACTCACCGTATCGCACCACCTCTCGCCGGAGATTCTCGTCGAGAGGGTCGACCATGCCGGACCAGTCGTTGCTGCCATGGTACTCGCGCCACCGCCCGCCGAGAGTATTTCTTGGAGAATACTCCTGCGATTTCGATAGAAGCCGCTGGAGGCGGTTCATATGGCGCGGCGACATTTCCTCTGTCGCCTTCATCTCCGGCCAGAGTCTGGCCAAGTTCAGGCCTTCTAACAGACCTCTTCCCTTGTCCTCTGGCAACCCATTACTGGAAATTTTCTCAACTGGTTGGGACAGAGGAGGCTGTTCTTGCTTCTGAAGCAGTTTTTCAAGGTTGGAGAGGTGAAGCCGAGTCAACTCGGTGGTTGCGACCCTTTGCAGAGGCTTTGCAGAAGGAGGACGCTTGGTTAAAGGGTTCAAGGGCGATCCACTACATTTAAAGCTGGCACGCCTCGCCTGAAAGAGGTGGAGGTTCTGAGCCGGGAGCGTAGCACCAATCTGCATGGAGAGAGGGGTTTGCTGGAGAAGACAGGAACGACGTCCTTCGGCCCAGAATTGCAGAGAGACTAAGGTAGAAAAAGTCAATGGGATATTGGGAGGAGATCCAGCTACCAGTATAAACAATTTGGATTCAAATGAATCCCCAAATGAATATATAGAGGAGATTTTAGGGTAATGCCATTGAACTTGTATTAAATTACAACAAATACCATATTGTCCAAGCCGTGGAAATCCGGAACCTGCCCGAAGACGGGGAAGGGTACGTGTGGAATTGAAGTAAGAATTGACCCCTTCTCTCTATCACTTGAAATTGAATGCGCTGTTTCGTACTTCAGAAAAGTCTGCTATATGGCACAGAACCGCTATCCGTGCTTTCGCATTTCAATTTGACTGGAGGGCCCTCTCACTTCTCCATCCTCTTCACCCCAAAAATTACAACTCTACCCTTCCTTGCGTTAAAAGCATTGGTTGACGGCCTGACGCTCACTCCTACATTTCTGGGTTCCTTCTCTCTTTCATGCATCATGACCCCAAAATGGAATTTCATTTATTCACGCCTATTCAATAATCCCCAAAATGACCTCATATACTTTTAAGAGTTCTAAAAGTAGGTTTTGGTCAGAGAAGACTAGAGATTAGAAGAAGCTTGGGTGTTGGGTGTTAGAAGGAGGAACATCGAACAATTAAATTTCAAAACTGGCGGATTTATGAAGTCAAGCAGTCGATGTCGATTCTGAGTAGTCCAAGGAAGATAATGTGGGTAGCCACAAAACCTAACATATGTTCACAATTTGCCTTCAAACATCTCCCCTCTAGTCACCAACTGGACAGTAGTCTGGACAATCCCTTTTGCCATGCGATTTACGTGTACCCTTACGCCCTTACCCAAACATATGTTGTCATCTTTCGACAAAATTCAGACGATTATTTCATGAACATAGAAGTAAATAAATTCATGTTTGATCAACATAAACTCAACTATCTATAATCAATATTTAATTTGGCAGGTGGCCTGTGACCCTATTTGTTTATTTCGTGCACGTCCATCACCATATCCTCATTAAACAAACATATCAAATCACGGGCGGTGGTTAACCGTGTAAATGGCCCGAGTCACTGAAACATGGGCGCCCTTCTCTATTATAATCCCGCAAGTTGCATTAATTTATGGAAGTAAGTATGATTAGGTAATTCCGAGTAAGGTTTTCCGATGGTTTTCCAAAAAGTATTCAATATTTAGAAATATATTAATAACTTAAGATAGTCAAATATATCGACAATGAAAGCTCCCGATCTTTAACCGAGTTGAGGTCATTGAAAAATGAATACAATATTAAGATATACCTGTCAAAAAATACAATCAATCATTCCGCGTTTCGTGTGTATTTAGTTCATAGTATCTTGCATTCATTGTTTTGTATCTTAGTTTTATTCATTTGTGTTTCATTCATGGTTTTAAAAACCGGACCGGACCGGACGGTCCGACCGGTCAGACCGTCGACCGGTCACCATTCCGGTTCGGTCCGGCCATTGGACCGCAAAGAGGTTGAGCCGGAATCGAACCGGCTGAACCGGCGGTCGGACCGCCGAACCGAACGAACCGGCCGGTTCCTTCCGAACCGTCCGGCTCAATCTTTTTTCTTTTTCTTTTTTTTCCTCCCAGCATCCGCGCGGCTGTTCCCATTGTCGCCGGTCACTGGAGCGTCGTCTCGCTAGCAGCAGCCCCCGCGCGTTGGAAAGCCCTCCCCCAAAACGCTGCAAAGCCCCGTCGCCGGCCACTCAACCCCCCTTCCCCCGCGGCTGTTCCCATTGTCGCCGACAGTGTTTGAAAATCGTGGAGTTAGGGTTCGTGAAATTTAAATCCATTGGCAGAAAAGCAAAGAGACCCCTAGAACAGATCCAGAAAACACAGGGAGCAAAACAACATGGCAATTGTTTTGGTTTTGCTTGGGGGTTTTGCATGGATTTTCTCGGAAATCAAACGAGGATGAATTTTCCCGGAAATCAAATGGGGGATGGATTTTCTTGGGAATCAAACAGGGGTTCCAAAGAAAAAAAACAAAAACATGATTAGATTAGTAACTGCAAGGATTGAGAGTGGCAGAGGAAAATAGGGCTTTTTTTAGGGATTCTCTCGTTTGGAGGGCAACTTCAGAAAAGGGCTGCTTGATGCCCGAGTGAGAGAAGTGGATGCTCCTTTTGATTTTTAGATTTAGTAGAGATAAAAAAATGAAAAGGAAACAAATCATGAGAACAATTTTCCTCTCTCTATATAAATAATTATTAATCCATCTTCATTTTGATTAAATCCCTACCATTCAAATTTCGGTTTTTGATATTTTATAAATTAAAATTAATTTAATAAGATAAATTATTAATAATTTTAATTATTTAAATAAATTAATGTTAATAAAAAAAATTATTATCATATATTTTTAATAAAATTTTAGAAATTAAATCTCAAATAAAATATTTATATAAATATTTCATAAAAGGGCTTCTTGATGCTCCTGAGAGAATTCCTCCATATAAATAATTATTAATTATTAATAATTAATTTTAATTTTTATTAAATCAAAACTGTGGCTTGAGTTCAATGCATATTACCATTGGACTATGATGTTGTCAAAATTTACATAAAATTTATTAATTTATTAAATTTTATAATATATAAAATAATAAAATATATATTTATGACGTCATCGGTTTGATAGCGGTTCGATACCGGTTCGACCACCGGTCGGACCAGTGAACCGTGAACAGGTAACTTTTCCGGTTCAATGACCGGTCCGGTTTTTAAAACATTGGTTTCATTTCATTTTTTTGTTCTTTGATGATTTATATTTTTTTTATACTCCCAACGATGAATGACAATTTAGTATTTTAGTTTTTTTTTTCTATATTATATAAAGATTTAAAGTATGTTTTTTTAAGCTCATTTATCTTATTTTCCTAAATTAAATAATTTTAAAATATATAAATTTCTAATTAATTTAAATCATATTTGATTTTTTTTTTTATAGAAAAACTAAATATGAAAAAAAAAAAATATTTTCTTTAGTATTTTTTTTTCCTTTCTTAAATAATTTTTGAAAATCAAACATAACCTAAAGTGATCATTTTATTTTAGGAAATAACTGTTACTAAATCACAAATAGTCGAGGAAAGTAAATTCATCTGAAGGATATGAAATCAAAATTTAACCTCAATCAACCTTATTTATGAATTTAATTTATATTTACTTTATTAATTACACACATATGAACGCATATCTTCAATCATTTGCACAACAAACACATTCAAAATATTTATTATTTTTTTAAAAGTATACATATCGCACTAGTAATATAATAAGGTTATAAATTATTTAGTTTCTTCATTAGATATACAAGCACCACTCATAATTTCACTAACACGTGAAAATTACATCAACTTAAGAACTAATTAATTTTTTTTATTAATTTATTAATTTGGTGTATCTCCATTCATCTTTTTGTTGATCTCCCTTTATAATGGGCTTGATCACAAGTCAAGATGACTTATCCTTTAATTGTAAACTAATCGTCACGCACATACACCAACTCACAATTATGTATTTATTTATTTATTAATTTATTAATGTGGTGTATCTTCATTCATCTTTTTGTTGATCTCCCTTTATAACGAGCCTAATCACAAGCCGAGACGGCTTATTCTTTAATTATAAAGTAATTGTCATGATCTTCGTGTAAGAATCGCTGCTTAATGAGATTATACTTCTCTTTTGTTACTTTATATAATTTATATGTACTTTAATGAATTAAAAAGTTGATATCTTTTTGCTTTAGCACTATGTAGGTGTGTTTTTTTGCTTTGTTTTAGATAGTTGGAGTATAAAATCACGTTAGAAATGGGAGAACCGTGGAGTGTGGGTTGCAACTTGCAAAGAGGAATAGTTAGAATTTAGAGAAGGGGCAGTGGAGAAGAACCAGACCCATTAATTTTGTACCCACTAGTATGCTATCACTAGTTTAATTGATCCTCTATGCATTTATATTCACTAGCTCGAGAACAAAATTATAGTGAACAATTTATGTTACATTTGTATTTTGGTCACATTTTTTCTATGCTTTGATTTTATACATTTGTATCATTGTTCAATCACATAAATTTTATCATATACTTTTAATGGGTCGGGATTGCAAGTTTATTAAATTAATTTACAATATTAAATATCATCCGATGTTAAATAAACTAAGGGGTGGATGGACAAAATAGAAGGTTAGGTTATTTCTAATTGGCGTAAATAAGGTTAGATTAAGATAGAATTGGTAACTAAATAAATAAAATTTAAATTTAAAAAAAAAAAATTAAATGACTAAGATAAATTTGAATACACTTAACTTTTATATAAATAATATAAATTCGTCATGTATTATTTAAATATGTTATTAAGAATTATGTTTTTTAATGTTTACTTTTTTAAATAATCTTTTGAAACCATTATCTTGTATTAGGCTTTTTATTTATTTGTTTGTTTATTTTTGTTTTTAGGTGGGAAAAAGAAAGGAAATTGTAGCCAAATACCATCTTGCTTTCAAATTGATTGCATTTTATTATTTTCATTTTTTTTATAAAAAAAAAATAAACATTAAGAAAAATATTTTCTCTCATTTAGTTTATTATAAAAAGTATAAAAGAAAATTCAATATAATTAAAATTAATTAAAAATTTATATTTTTATATTAAAGAGAAAAATAAGTATAATAAGTTTAGAGAAGTAAATAAAAATAATTTATCAATATCATTTTTTAAAAAAAAAAAAAAATTCCTTCACTTGTCTTTTTTATTTTTCTTAAATTTAAAATTTTTATTTTCTTTCCTCTTTATTACAAATGACATTGATGTCGCTATCTCCATATCAACTAATAATGTTACTTAACGATGTGCTTGAGGTTAATGCTTCCTTATTTTTGTTTTTGGTTATTAGACCTATTAGAAACCTTATGATGCATGAATATTGTGTTGTGAAAACTCGATTTTGCCTCTTTATCATATAAATAGACAGAGTATGGTTGAGGTCGAGTTTTTTTTTTTGGTATTTCTCATATTTTCTTTCAAATTTTTTGAAAACCAAACACAATATCGATTTTTTTAATAGTGAAGCATGAGACAATGGGTCACGAATATTTGTTTATATAAAATAATAATATCAAGGAAGAAATAAAAAACATTTGTCTTGTAGCACTTAAGAAACACAAGGAATAAAATATATTTAGATAGAACTAACACACTAAGGTCTGTCCAAATTAATTAAAAAGCATGGGACAAGCATTGGCTTGGATTAAGGAAGTTGAAAGGGTAGAAAATGTCAAGGGAGCCGAGTGAATGGGAAAGCGAGGGTTGATTTCAAAGCGAGAACAACCACCGACGCACAGTTGTTTATGCGACCAAGTACTAACAACCAAAAGAGAGGGCAGACACGCAGTAAGACATGTGATATGCGAAAGAAGGGCGTAGAGAGCAGCATGTTTGTGGGCGGAATACTGGAGACAGGAGAGTGGTGTGATGCTTGACCTGCAGCATATGCCACATTTGCATCACAACCTAAGCATGTTGGTTGGTTTGGTTCCCACCCAACAACCAAGACTCCCCCGGTAATCTCCTTCTAAGTTCTAACTCTTTACTTCCGCGAAAATCTCCTTCTTGACTCTTTCTTCATTCCTAGTTTTTATTAAAGTGCTTTTGTATTTTACTTTTATATAAAATTTCATTTCACAATGTTTTTAGAAAACATTTTTTAAAGAAAAAATAGACGTAGACTAAATTTCAAAAACACTTTTAAGAATTAAAAAAATCACTTATCGTGTTTCGTGGATAAATACTTAATAGATTGTTCAATAAAAAATACTTTTGGAAAAAATAAGAGTACATTTGAGAACAATTCTACAAAACGTTTTTAACATTTCTAATGATAAAAAATTTCAAGTGTTGAAAATATTAAAAATATTTTCTAAAATCATTATTAAATAGGTTATACCTCTACAAAACAACGCTTCAAATAAAAACACCATACAATGCATTCTTATGTTTATATCATTAAATTTTACAATATACTTTTTTTTTTCTTCAATTTTCATTTTATTTACTTTTCCATTTTAAATTTTAAGTAAAATAAAAAATTTCTATATAAAAATAAAATGTTTTATAAAAAAATTATAAATTTACCTCGCACCTTTTAAAATCATTTTTAAAAAAAAAAAAATTAAAAAACTTAAAAAATATTGCAATTTCTTTAAACAAATTTTAAAATCATTACTTTTTTAATGTAAACTTCATGATTTAATGGGGTTTTAGAATTTGACTAAATAAATATTATTATTATTAATTTTAATATATACACTCTCATCTCCAAGAAGAAAAATCCAAAAAAACTAAGATGGTGGCACCATCTCATCCACAAAAGTGATTTGACTCACATGTTACCAATTAGGCAATTACTATGAATGCTCGCTTGCTTCTTGTTGGTCCAACATCAGCGTCGAAGACGCCACCATATTTTTCACATCCTCCCGTTGAAATATTTTCATGCTTTAAGTTTATCACCACTTCCACATTGTAATCTGCACTTCCTCTCAACATCACATCCAAATCATAACATTCTTGAATACTACCATCACTTTTCCTCAATTTTTTCATACCTTAAATTATTTGACTTTTGATCATTTTGGTTTACTACTTTTTTTGTTGCCAGTTCCACATCGATATATCACTACACCCCGTATGGGTGGTCGAACACCGTCCACCTCCACCACACCTCCACTACTACCACTTTCCATCTTCCCAAACACCACCTCATGAAAAACACAATCATAGGATCCGACCACATGGAAACTTTCTAGTTGGATAATTTCTAGGAAGGATGTGTAGGTCTAAGTCACGAGACATGTAATGGCCAAAAAGAAGGATCCACTTCCAAATATAGGTTAAAGTGGATACAAAGGTCAAGTTTGTGGATCATGCAATGAAAAAGTGATTTTTTGTTTACTTTTAGGGGAGAATCATGATTAAAATAATCCCTTAAATACGCATTACAAATGTGAACTAAATAATATATTGTTGCCCACTTGACTTGCACGCTCAAATTTGGCACCTTAATTGGAAGAGATCGAATACTTACAAATCGAATAAAAATGAATAACTTAATATATATATATATAAACAAAGTTATATTGATGAGTGATCAGAGATGGAAATACTTATCAATCTTTGAAAGTAAATAATCAGGTGTTTGATTTCGTGTCGAAGTCAAAACCCTAATTGATTGTAGAGATCTTGGCTCATTAGGGTTTGTGTAGAAAGAAAGGATAGAAATGGGTTAATGGGTTAAGGTTTCTTTCATTTTGATTTCTTTTTTAATAAATTTGATAGGTTAAAGGGGTAGAGTTTCAAATTTAGAAGAATAACCTTCATATTTTAAAAACTTGAAATATATTGTAATCTTGAATTTTTTACCACAACTTAGGCCAGTGCCTTAAATTAAAAATCAATAAAGTCTATAAAAAAAATGATAGATAAAAATTCATAATTCAATATTCAGTAACTTGTTATAACTTTTATTTTTCTCAATTCAACTTTTTTTTTGAAATTAAATTGAAAATCAATGAAGCCTATAAAAAAAAATAGCAAATAGAAATTCATAATTCAATATTTAGTAACTTTTTATAACTTTTATTTTTCTCCATTCAACTCTTACTCGGAACTATTGTATATTTGAAACATTTTTATTTTCTAATACATTAAGTTTCGACCCTACATTTTTTTATTTAGTAGTTTTTCTATTTTCTTCAATTAATAATCTTCATCTTTTAGAATATCTTAAGGCCATTTGACAGTGTTTTTAAAATAGAGAACTAAAAACAATTTTTTATTTTTTTTTTAAAATAAGGGTGTTTAGAAAGATGTTTTAAAAAATGGTTTTTTAAAACAAAAATAAAAAACTTATTTTTATTAGAAAGAATTTGTATTGTTTTTAAAAACAATGTGTTACTTTTATTTTATAAAAATTTTGTAAAATTAATTTATAATAATATGAAATCAAATTCAAGTTAAGTTTTATTAAAAATAAATAAAAATTAAATATACTATTATGTATGATTTAAAGATAAATATATATTTTTTAAATTACGAAACAATTTTTTTTTTTTTATTCTAGTGAAACAAAAATTACTATAAAATAAAAATAATTTTAATATTCATTTTTAATACAAGTCAAATAAGTACTTTAATTTTTTTTTTTTTAATTTTTGGTTTAACCATGATTGCTTATGCTTGTTTTTAAAAATTGATGTCTCATTGAAAATAAAATTAATTTTTTAAGTACAAATAAATTTAAAAATAAATAGTTTTTAGTAAAACATAAATAGTAATATTATAATAAAATCATTAATTATATTTTTAGTAGAAAATATACTATTTTATCATATGTTAGAAACATAAGGATATTAACATCTTTGTAATTTTTTTTTTTTTGTTAAAAATGAATAATACTAATTGTCAATAATATATTTATATTAAAATGAATAATAAATAAAATTTTACTTTTTTAACATATAAGTGAGTCAAGTTTTTTTAATACATATACACACATTTAGTATTCAATTTTAAACATAATATTCTAGAATGTTTTTATTTAATCTATAATTAATTGAATTACTTTTTTATTGCAAATTATTCATAAAAATTAAAAAATTTAAAGTATTAATTATATTTTACTTAATTTATAATCTATTTACTTAGTGATTTTTTTTTTTTAAAAAAAAAAAAAAATAGTTGTGTGTGTAGGATGAATAGTAAAGTCATGACTCATGATATATCGGTTTTCCTCTTTTTTTTTTTTTCAATGATTATATTTATTTATGAGTTCCAAGTTATTTTTAAAAAATTATTAAACTCATTAATAAATTCAATAAAAAGTGTTCACTTGATTTGAAGTTCACTTTTCTAACGGAAAAATTTATAAAAGTTTAATTATATGTAAAAAAAAAATAATAGAGTCATTATAAACCAATTTTATCCATAAATTTATGGTATTAATAAGTTTATTGTTTGAGTTTTAAATTATTCTTAAAAATTATTAGACTTATTAATAAATTCAACACATTAACTCTTATTTATTTTGGAGTTCATTTGCTTAGTGAAAAAAAAAACGAAAAATAACAATTTTATATAGAAGAGAAATAATAGAATTGTTTTAAACCAATTTTTGTTCATATATATATTTTTTTTGTATTAATGAGTTTATTATTTAAGTTTTAAATTATTTTTAAAAATTAATACACTTGTTAACAAATCTAACACGTTAAGTCTTATTTAATTTGGAGTTAATTTACCTAACGAAAGAAATAAATTAATGATCATATGTAGAAGAGAAATAATATAGTATATATGTTTTTGTTGTTTTTAAAAATTGGTGAAAACAACTTTTACTTGTTCCTATTTCATTTTGTTTTTAAAAATTAGAAACGAAGAGCAATAACTAAATAGTATTATGAGTTTTTAAATACTGTTTTATGTTTTTTTTTTAAAAAAAAACGATTTTTTAAAAACTCGGCCAAACAGGCTTTTCGTAAATTAATTTTTTATCACATTTATTGTTTTTGGATTTATAGGTTACATACACAAAAATACTGTACGCTCTTTAAATTAATAAATATCAATTAATTGATAAATTAATAAATTAATAAGTTATTCAATTATCAATGAATCAATAATTTTTTTAAGATAATTTTTTGTTATCCCAAAATATTTATTTTATTAGGATTCTACTCTAATTTCTTTTGGTTAAAAATATCAAACAATAATTTTTTAATCAATTTCTTATATCAAGCACTTTTTGGATAAAAAGAATTCAACCATAAATATGAAACGAATAATCATGTGGGCAATTTTCAATTCATGCAGGTTGTTTTTTCAAACATGGATACTAAGTCAGCCCTTTTAATAAAATATTTTCTCTTTTTTCACTTGAGATTTTTTTCTTCCTTTTTGAAATTTCAGTCTGTCTGTAGATTGGGTGGCATGCTTACATGGCATGATGACATGGTATTGGCTTACTTGGTAATCATGGGTTGGTTCCCGTGCCTTTGCTTACCTGGTTGAAAGATTTTTAAAATTAGGAAATTTTAGAATTTTCACTTGGTTAATATTTAAGTACATGTTTTGGAAATTTTATTTTATTTTTGTCTAATATAAGAATGAGTTAAAGTTTTTACTTCTTTTATAATTTTTTATAAATGGTTGTAGATAATAAGGTTATATTTGGTTTCCCGGAAAGAAAAAAATATTAATATTATGTTTGGCTCTTGAAAATTTTGAGGGAAAATATAAAGGTAGAAGGAAAGAAAAAATAAAAGAAAATAAAAAATAAATTAAAACTCAATAAATTATTTTTATTTGTTATTTCAAACTTATTTTATTTATTTTAATTAATTGATATAATAATTAAATAATTTTAAAATGTATATATTTCTAATTAGTTTTAATTATATTTGATTTTCTTTAATATTTTTTATAAGACAATCAAATATGAGAAAATCATTTTTCTTAGTATTTTTTTTTCTTAATATTTTTCGAAAATCAAATATAACATAAGAAAAATAATTTTCTTGTGTTTGGTTTCAGCATAGAAAATACAATATTTAATTTTTATATGATGAAAGAAAATAAGTAAAATGAATTTGAAGATTCTATTTTTTATTTTTCTTTCCTTGGAGTTTTTTTCTCAATTATTTTTTCTTACATTTTTCATCAAATTTTCTAGAACTCCAAGGTAGCCTAAATCTCACTAAATAACAACCAACAACTTTGATTTTAGCGAAGAAAATTACTCATTCAGCTAACTGATTGAATCTTTTTCTTCTCCTTGTACTCTTTCCATTTTCCTTTTTCAATTCGGAGTATTAGCAATAGGTAGAGGGGAGCTTTCACGCTTACCATAACCCCCAATAAAAACAAAGATTTGGTATTTTTCAAATTTCATGTTTGGAATTATGTCCCAAAAGACTTAGACAAACTGCTTGTCATCATGCATCTTTTCCATGGACTGACCCCATTTCATCCATTCAATTTTTCCAAACCAAATCTTAAGGTAAAGTAAATACAGACAAATTCAGTCAAAACACACGAAGAAGAAAAATATTTAACATTGGAGAAACTACTATCAAACAAACCTTTATAATATAGCCTTTTTGATTCTTTACTCTCCATGGGAAAGGGAACCCTTCACTGTCATGCCTCACCTAACTTGAAAGGGAATTCTGATTTAGTTTATTTGATGGGTTAGGACTCCTACAACCTCCCTCACTAACCTACCAAATTTGGTTTATTCACTTCCTTTACCCAAACAACCTCACTACTACCCTCTGCTAATTTTGGGACTTTTGACTTCCAAATGTAAAACTAGACAGGTCAATGTTGTACTAAGCTTAAGAATTTAAATCATATTTGACTTGATTTGAGTTCAACTACGACAAACTCTACATTCACATTCCTTTGGAATTTTTCTCCTTCTAAGAAAATATTATTCAAACGTATGTGAATAGTTGATATTTTGATGTACGTGCGTGGAAGGATAAGGCATGTTAAGAATGTATTTTTTTAATATCATTTCGATCTATAACAATAGATTTAGAAATAAGCTTGTATTTTTTTTTTTTCATTTTTGATATGTTGGGGTCAAGATTTGTAGTAGTTTGACTATGATCAAATGTTTTCTTATAATTTATTTTATATTAACCCCACAATTACATAGTTTGAATTTTTCCTCTTTCACTAAAAAATTGTTATTCAAAGGTTCAAAGTTATAAAATTAGTTGATTTTGGAATGCTAATGTAATATTTCAATATAAGAATGTTACTATATATAAAAAAAATTGAAATACACGGGATGAGATAAGGATAAGTCGTGTTAGGAATACATTTTTTTTAATATCATTTTGGTCTATAATAAAAGGTTTAAAAATAAGCTTATAATTTTTTTTTCCATTTCTGATACGTGGGATCAGATAAGGATGAGTCGTGTTATGAATGTATTTTTTTAATATTATTTTGGTCTATAACAAAAAGTTTAAAAATAAACTCATAATTTTTTTTTCATTATTGCTACACGGGAGTCGAGATTTGATAGTTTAGTGGTTTAATTATAATCTAACGAATTTAGTAGTTTGACCGTGATTGAATGTTTTGTTATAATTTATTTTATGTTAATGTCAAATGGTCTAAACTTTTTTAAGAGAATTATTCAAACATTGAAGGAAAAGCAAAAGCCAAGGAAGGGTTGTGACGTCGTGTTGTGATGGGAATTCAATGTTCAACCAAAAGTTGCTTACAATTCAAGAAATGTTTCAAGCCCAAAATTGCGCGAGGAAGACAAATGTTGAACGTGGAATAATTTATTTTCCAATGTCCACATCTGTAGAGATTTCTTGTCTGACCATCTTGTTAGGGTTTTCTAATACATCCTAGACGACAGTCTGCGGAGGAAATAGAGTTCCAAAGACAAAATGATAAAGGAATATAAAAGCATAGAAGGGCAACTTGTATATTACTATGTAAATTATATTTTTAGAATTAATTGCTTTGAAAATTAAAACATATGAAATAAACTTTTGAAAAATGCGGTGGACTTTTAAAATGAGATCGGTCATTGAATTGAAAAAATTATTGATTCATAATCTAATGGACCGATATCATAAATATATAATTTATATTATAAAAATTAAGAATAATCATAAAAATTAAAAATAATAAATCCCATTAAAATTTTTTCACAACATTTTTTGTGTAAAATTGATCATATATAATATTTATAGCACAATATATGATGTTATGGCTTCGTCAATATAAATCAACGTAATATTTACGAAAATAAATATATAATATGTCTACATAGAGGTAATAATGACCATATTTTATGCAATTTTTAAATAGTTTGTTTTAAACTCTTAAATATTTAGATTATGTTTGTGAATTGTTTTTTAAAATAGTTTTCTGTTTTCCACAACAAAAAACATAGAAAACATGGTTGATAACCAAAAATTGTTTTCTATTTTTTATTCTTAATTTAATTGTTTTCATTTATTTTCTAAGGGTTATTTTATGAAATAATTATATAAATATATAGAATGATTAAAGATATTAAAAATATGTTAAAAATATTTTAGGTTTCTAAACAAACTTTTATTCTACAAAAATCAAAAAATTATTTTTTAGAATTATTTTTGAAAACAATTTCCAAATAGCCCCTTACTAAAAGTATTTTCATTTTCCAATATAGAATAAATTAAATAAATTGAATATCTCAAACCCACCTTTATTGAGTATTTAAAACGAAATTAGGGATCTAATGTTGAATTGTTTGATTTCATTAAGAACCATCCAATTTAGTCGGTTTATTAAAAATATGTTAAAAATATTTTAGGTTTCTAAACAAGCTTTTGTTCTACAAAAATCAGAAAACAATTTTTGAAAATTATTTTTAAATACAATTTCCAAATAGCCCCTTACTAAAAGTATTTTCATTTTCCAATATAAAATAAATTAAATAAATTGAATATCTCAAACTCACCTTTATTGAGTATTTAAAGCAAAATTGGGGATCTAATGTTGAACTATTTGATTTCATTAAGAACCATCCAATTTAGTAGATTTATCGATTTAACCATTGGATTAGACAGTCTGAAGTTGATTAAGCCTTAAAACTATTTAAATGATCAAATTGACCCAGAGAGCCAATTGGTTAATGGTTGGACCGACCATTCTAATCCTAGAATATATTCGGTAAGAGCATAATATACTCAAAAACTAAATTATATTTAAATTAAATACTTTATTACATGATTTGTTCCCATAATCCCACAATTATATATTTTCCTTCTCTTTCATGGAAACCTTTATCGTCATCAAGCCGTAACCAATACCTAAGCACATTAATTTAATTAATAGTTAATTTTCTTTAAGTTCAAAGCAGGGAATCTTGCTCGTCTTCCTTGACTGGCCATATGATTATTCAATTCCCTCAACCCACAGCATGATTTGGACACATCTAGAAGAATTCACTAACAACATTTTAATTAACATAGCATGTTTGTTAGCTGTACGGGAAATGGACTTACAAAGTGCTTCCAAATGCTCCTAGCTAATTAATATAATTGCATTGCTTTAATATTGTAATTTGAGTTGATGAGGGGTGGGACTTTTGGCCTCGGCTTTGTCGACAAAAGTTGTGCCCATTTCTCCAAATTGTGCTTTGAATTTGATTCAGCTTATGTACAAGATTGATGAGGGGAATGAGTTGGTGGTCATATATTTCCAAGATGAAATGTCTTGGTGCATAGAAGGAAATATTATAGTAAAATTATGTCATTGTATGACTAATAAAATACTAGGGTATCTACGACATGATAAGGATAAAGTTTTAAATAACATAGTGTGGATCGGAAGTTAGAAAGGATGGTGTGAATACAATGTACTCTTATAATAAGATAGTATCTTATTAGTCCATTCGTGTGGACATCTAAATTTGGAAATGAATATATCTTAGGTATACTTAGTTCTTGGAAATACTAAGAAATGGAAAAGATATTAAGAAAAATTATTTTTTTGTATTTTATTTCCCTATAAAAAACATAAAAGAAAATAAAATATGATTAAAATTAATTAAAAATTTGTATATATATATTAAAAATGTATAAAGGAGATCAGGGAATCAGAGAATGAAACAAAGAAAATTTTTCTTACTCAAGATGTCACTTATACAAAGTATGAGGATATATTTGACACATATTTTATGAAAATCACCTAGACAGATCATATAAATTTAGTTACATATTAGGAAAATATTAATTTATGTAATAAGCGAGTCTTGTATAAAACTACACAAATTTTTGTATAATTTAGTATCTTATAAATTTATTGAATTATTAGTTTTGCATGTTGGCCACAAGTTGGAAGTGGCAAAAAAATTACTTAATCAAGGTTATATTGTATCTCATATCAACAAATTTCTCCAATCGGTATGAATACATAGTTCGGAAAAGAAGTAATTTAAAGAATTTAAAATGGAAGAGTTGGATAGAGAGCTTGGTTTATTAATAAAAGGAGAATTAAGGAAAAGTTTAAGGTACTAAAGAAGTACCCATTGAACTTTTTATCTTGATTGTTAAAAATATATGATAAAATCTTGATCATTGGATGAGAATACAAATGATCGGACCAAGGTATAGAAGAACTTAATCAGGTGCAAACTATGAAACTAAGATAGAAAAGAATGAGATTAAGACACAAAGTAAGGGGAATGGATTTGATACAAAGTAACAAAAACAAACTTGGTCCAAAGTAGTGAGACTTAAATGTATATATGACGTGACATGATTAATCGTGCACTTCAACACCACATGAGAAGCAACCAAAAAATTGGTCATCATTTTTTAATTGTGAGATATGACTATTGAGAATAATTGCCTCCTTAGTTTTCATCAAACTTTTTGTCAAAAGAATTTAACCTTTTTTTTAATAATTTTGAAACTTTGAGTTTTCTAAAATTTAAAAAACAAAATTCAAAGTTTTGCTTAGAAGAACTATGACTTTTTTCAATAATTTTGAAGCTCAGAATCTTTTAAATTTTAAAAAACTAAATCTAAATTTTGAAAAAATTTAAAAGATACAATTTTGTTATACACATACAATAACAAGAAGCCAAAATGTATCTATTTGTCTACATTTAGAAACTAGTAATTAAATACTTAAATTGACTGGTTTATTTCATAATACAAAGAGAGTTGTTATTCATTCAACCGATGTCTTTCAAGTCAATTAAGGATTGATATTTTATTATTAATACTAATTTGTTATCGTAAACCCATGATTATATGTTTCCTCCTTTTTTGTACCAAGGAAACCTTTTTCATCATCAAGCCCTAACTTACATTCAATAATTCTCTTATAAGATTTGAGGAAATTTTAGTGTATCAATTTCATATCTTATCATTTGTCAATTAAGTAAAATGTAAGATTTCAACCATGTCTTTTGAGCCAATTAATGATCGATCTTTTATGATTAATACTGATTTATTACCATAATCCCATGATTATATGTTGTCTCCTCTTTCATACCAAGGAGACCTTTTTCATCATATATCAAGCCCTAACTAACACCTAAACACATTAATTTAATTGATTGTTAAATTTTGTTTATGTTTAAAGCAAGGAATCTTGCTCATCTTCCTTGACTGACCATCTGATTATTCAATTCCCTCAACCCACAACATCATTTGGACACAGCTAGATGAATTCACGAACAGCATTTAAATTAACATAACATATTTGTTAGATGTACGGAAAATGGACTTACAAAAATAATTCCAAAAGGTCCTAGCTCGTCAATATAGTTGCATTGGTTTAATATTGTAATTTGAGTTGACGAGGGGTGGGACTTTTGGCCTCAGCCTTGTTGACAACAATTGTGCCTATTTCTCAAAATTGTGCTTTGAATTTGATTCAGCTTATGTTCAAGAGGGGAATGAGTTGGTGGTCATATATTTCCAAGATGAAATGTCTTGGTGCAGAGAAGGAAATATTATAGTACAACTATGTCATTGTATGACTAATAAAATACTAGGATACCTACGACATTACAAGGATAAAGCTTTAAATAACAGTGTGGATTGGAAGTTAGAAAGGATGGGGTAAATACAATGTATTCTTGTATTACGATATTATTTTATTAGTCCATCTGTGTGGACATCAGGACTTGGAAATGGATATATCTTTAGATAATACTTAGGGGGTGTTTGTTACGTTGGAATATGAATATAATTTAAAATAATTTTTTTTATTTAAAAAAAATAAATTTTGAGAGTTTTTATTATTATTAAATAATAAGACTAAAAAAATATATATACTCAATAAATAAAAAATTAACCATAAAAAATCATATAACCCTAATATACAAATATTCAATTATTATTTTTATTAAAAATTTGAATAATTTGTCATGCTTAAGTAGTTATAAAATTATATTTTACCAAAAAAAAAGAAAAAAGAGATATTTATTATAATATTTAAATTCTCAAAGCTAGCAAATGTCTTTCCTATTTCCAAAAGAGGAAATAAAAAAATTCAAATTTTATTCTAATTTTCAACAAGTATCATATCCGATAAAATCCGTAACCTTAAAAAAATTTAAATATTCGTTTTTTTTTTTTATCAAAATTTCAACAATCAAAATGAACATCCAAAACCCTAGAAATTAGAAATTCAATTTTTTTTTTCTAAATGTTGTGCAAGGTTTGATTGATTCAGTTTGAGAGAATCACTTATTGCAAAGAAGTGGATGATGAATGAGTCTCTAATTTTGCAAAGAAAATAAGAAGTGAATGATGAATGGTCTATAACTTTGCAAAGAATATAAGAAGTGGATGATGAATGAGTCTCTAACTTTGCAAAGAAGATAAACATCGGGCTTGAAGAATGAGATAAAAGGGTAAAATAGTAAATTTAGGTTATTTCATATTATCAAATGAGTTTAATGAATCAGAATATTACATACTTTTGATGAATTCAAATTCGACTTATAAGTTGGATTTGATTTCTGCTTGAATAATTTTTTATTCCATTTCTGCCTTCTTAATATTTATCCAAACATAGGAATAAAGGAGAAAAGAAATGAGATGTCTATTCTCACTCCCTATTCCCGTGTACCAAACACCCCCTTAGTTCTTGGAAATACTAAGGAAAGGAAAAAATATTTAGAAAAATTATTTCCTTGTATTTGATTCCCTATAGCAAATATAAAAGAAAATAAAATATAATTAAAATTAATTAAAAATTTATATATTTTTAAAATATTAAATCTTTATATATCTATTAGAAATGTATAATGGAGATGAGGGAATCTCAAGAATGGAGCAAAGAAAATTTTTCTTACTAAGGATATAACTTATATAAGGTATGCGGATATATTTGACACATATTTTATGAAGGTCACCTAGACAGGTCATATAGATTTAGTTACATATTAGGAAATTATTAATTTATGTAATAAGTGAATTTTATATAAAACTTCACAAATTTTTGTATAATGTAGTATCTTATAAATTTATTGAATTATTAATTTAGCACATTGGCCACAAGTTGGAAGTGGCGAAAAACATTACTTAATGAAGGTTATATTGTATCTCATATCAACAAGTTTCTTCAATCAGCATGAATATATTGTACGAAAAAAAAGTGATTTAAAGAATTTAAAAGAAAAGAGTTGGATAGAGAGATTACTTATTAATAAATGCAAAATTAAGGAAAAGTTTAAGGCAATAAAGAAGTACCCATTAAAAACTTTTTATTTTGATTGTTAATAATACATGATAAAATTTTGATCATTGAAGTACAAACTATGAAATTAAAATAGAAAAAACTGAGATTAAGGTATAAAGCAATAGGAATGGGTTTGGTACAAAGTAGTAGGAACAAGTTTGGTACAAAATAATGTTAAGAGGGTTTGGTATAAAGCAATAAGACTTAAATGCACATATGATGTGACATGATTAATGGTACACTTTAATTCATCATTTTCTAATGGTGAGATATGACCATTGAAAACAATCACCTCTTTAGTCTTCATCAAACTCTTTATTAAAAGAAATCTTGACTTTTTTAATAATTTTAACACTCCGGTCTTTTAAAATTTAAAAGTAAAAATTCAAACTCTTGCTTAGAAGAATTATAGTTTTTTTAAAAAATAATTTTGAAGCTTAGAGTCTTTTAATTTTTTAAAAACAAAATCTAAATTTTAAAAAAATTTAAAAGATACAAATTTGTCATACACATATTATAATTCTAAGCCAAATGTATCTATTAAGCTACATTTAGAAACTAGTAATTAAATACTTAAATTAACTAATTTATTTTATAATACAAAAAGAGTAATTATTCACTTGATAATTCTCCTATAAGATTTGAGAAAATTCTAGTGTATCAATTTTATATCTTATCATTTATCAATTTAAGTAAGATAAAAAGCGAGATTTCAAACGATGTCTTTTGAGTCAATAAATGGTCGATCTTTTATGATTAATACTAATTTGTTACCATAATCCCAAGATTATATATTACCTCCTCTTTCATACCAAGGAAACTTTTTTCATCATCAAGACTTAACTAACACCTAAGCACATTAATTTAATTTAATTTAATTGATTGTTAATTTTATTTATGTTTAAAGCAAGGAATCTTGCTCACCCTCCTTGACTGACCATTTGATTATTCAATTCCTTCAACCGGTGACATGAATTTGGAGACATCTAGATGAATTCAGTAACAACATTTAAATTAACATAACATATTTGTTAGTGTAAGGAAAAACGACATACAAAGTGCTTCCAACTACTCCAAGCTAATTAATATAACTGCCTTGGTTGACAAGGGGTGGGACTTTTGGGCTCAGCTTTGTTGACAAGAAATGTGCCCATTTCTCCAAATTGTGCTTTGAATTTGTTTCAGCTTATGTGGATTGGATGTTGGAAAAGATAGTGTTAATACAATGTACCCTTGCATTATGGTGGTATTTTATTAGTCCATCCGTGTGGACATCTAGACTTGGAATTAGATATACGTTTAGAATTATGACTTTGTATATATTATTCAACTTACCGATGGATTTCATGTCGTTTGGTGAGGGTTTATTTATGCTGTTATTTGGTATATGAAAAAGATATGGCCACATAAGTCATCTTCAAGAAGAGTGGGGATTTGAGCTCTATGTATCTGATAGATGTACCCTAGAGGAATGTGAGTGGCACATTGGTAGCATTATTAGGCTCTTATAGAGTTATTTTTGAGTTTAAATCTTGCTATTTTTTAATTGGGTCTAGTTACAATATATGTATTTTTTTGGTATTTATAAAAAAAAATACCGTTAATCAAATGATGTCACATATATATTTTTAAGTTTTATTGTTTATATCTTAATCTTATTTATTTTATATTCTCGTGCGACAGTCTAAATCTCATCATATATATTTAACAGATCTTTTATTTGATAGATACTACCATGATGCCTTAACATTTTCCTTATTAGTTATATAGTTTAAACATTTGCAAAAATGTGTTATGTTTGATTTGTATAAAAGCCAATAGGAGAATTTTTTGGCTGTGGAGTTACAATGAACATGTCCAAGCCTTGGGAAGTAGCAATGGAATGGCAAATTTCTTGGAGGATGAAATTTGAAGCTGGGGGATTGCATTACGAAAATAGAATTAGCTCATATTTTTTATTGAAGGCATAAGTATAACCCATCTGCTCTATCATTTGACAGGGAACATTAACTCCATTAATCTTGGACCTTGACATTCCTTGGTAGCCCTAGTTTTGTAGGATGGTATCAGAATGGCATAAATAAGTTAAGTAATTCCTGGATCATTCTACAAAAGACTCTTTATAGTACCCTAAGACAAAATGTGAGACACGTCTTCACCACAATTTTAATTAAAACAAGTTCATATATATATATAACAACAAAAAACTTTTTCTTCAAAAGGCTATCACAATATTAAAATGCATCCTCATGGTTAAAAAAAGTTCATATATATATATATAAATAAAAAACTTTTTCTTATGTGACGTGGGATATGAAGTCATCTTAATTTTATAAATGCGTTTTAAAACTGAGTATCATTTGAACCCACAACGTACAATATCTACACATTTGAAAGTAGATAATTACAAATAATATCATAACCAATTCCCATTCCTAATCTTGGTGTGATAATTTATTTAGTCCTGAAAGAGGCTTTTGTCTATTTAGCCCTATAATCTTATGAGACACGGTGGAGATATTGTGTTTGTAATGGAAGTGATTGTGATATTCCATATTGGATAGGAGAAAAAAGCTTTTGACGTTATAAACTGATCTTAACCTTGTAAGTACATTTTCAGGTCGTGAGCATCCTTTGAACTTAGAGTGGACAATATCTACATGAGAAAATGGATCGTTACAACTTTTCATTGTTTTTATTTTATAATGTTATTGTTATTTTGTACCTAAATTTTATATCTTTATATTTTGATTTCATATCTTCTACCTTAAGTCCCACGTGTCGTCAATACTTGAACAACCCCACGGCATGTTGGATATGGTATTGAATTGGTGTGGCGTTCTTTTCCACAACTTCTGTATGTATCAACAAAACTCTGGAAAGGGCATTGCTTTCCAATGAGCAGTGCAACATTCTGGCACACGAAGCTATGGGTCGTTCATCAAAGAAATGATTATGTATTTCAAAGAGATGGATATTTGTTGAAGACATTTTACCCATAAGCCTCTTTTTGACAGTTCTGTGCCAAAAGCTTCACCTAATGGAAATTGCCTAGCCCTACCTCACCTAGTCTAAGATGGGGAATGAGAGTATACTCACCAACGGGGCCTTCCCCAACCATGCTCCACACGGTTTACATCCCTTTAAAATCCCTCCAATCCATGCCTTCAAAAGCACATAACAAGTAGCTTTAATTGTATGTGTATCTAAAGATTCTAAACACAAACAATTGAGTTGTAAGTGTCCTTGTATGGATGTATGGCCTGAACATTCTTTCTATCCGTCGTCTGCCTTCTTTTATTCATAAACCAAAGGTCAAAGCTCAACCAAGCAAAGCAATGGAGTTAATAGAGACAATAATGCTCTGAATTTTTCCTAGTCTGGATGATCATTTAATCTTTGTTTTTTTCTTTCTTCTTTTCCTGCAATTAGGAACTTTTGAAACTGTGTATATCCTTAATGATCACATTTTTCTAAACACAGCACTTGGAAGACATAAATTCATGTTTTAAAATCATCAAACCGAATTAACAAGCATAAAAAGCAAGTTGTAAGCAATAATAATTGTCACATATGTTGAAGGTTTTGACCATTTTCATTTCAAATGCTGTCTGAGCTTCAAGGAGACATGAGATATCTGTTGAGGGCAGTTTTACCCACAACCCTCTTTTGTGTCAAAAGCTCCTTTCTGAATTCTCCCCAAGTGAAACTCACATACTTTCTGAGGTTGGTGCTCGACTCTATCAGCTGAGGAGGGCAATCTATGATGGCAGAGCTTGCGGGGCTGAGGAAATATGCCACTGATAGCCTGTGCTTCTCCTTATTCACCACTGCTCTATGCACTACACTCCTTAGTCTCCCATTAGTCCATGCCTGCAAAGTAGATAGCAGATTTACACTCCAATACTCAAAAGTATATAGAAGTTGTTTTGGTATGAAAAAAAGAGGGGTTACTTCGAGGGTGTCGCCAATGTTGATGACAAATGAATTTGGGACAGGACGAATTCCGATCCATTGGTTGTCGCTCTTCAAAACCTGAAGACCGCCCACGTCGTCTTGTAGCAATATTGTTAGGGTATGGGGGTCTGAATGACTCCCAACCCCTAGACATTTCTCAGGCAGGGGACAAGGAGGGTATCTGTTCACCCTGATCATGGTGGCCTCTTTCTCTTCAAAATTCTTTGTAAAGAAGTCATCAGGAAGCCCCATTCCATGTGCCAACATTTCAAAAATTTTCATTCCTAATTTGTCCAATGCTTGCATGTACTTCACCATTGCATTGCTGCAACATAAGAAACCATAAATTTTAGTCTAACAGGCACAAATACCTGTTAACTCCCTTCCTAGCTCTGGATTCAATCATTCAAATGAGTGGCTTGGAATATTAAGAAAAGAAAAAGAACAGACTCAGAATTCATTTTCATTACCTAAATGGCTGATGTTGATCACCAAACACCTTTCTTGCAAAGGCAACAACCTGTTGTGGTGATTGAAGCAATTGCAAGATCTCTGCCCAAGGTAGATTTTGTCCATACTCGGGATTTGAGGCACAATACCCCAATGGCAAGCTTGTGGATCGAGCCCCTTTCAGCTTCTGATCCATTGGAAGATCAAAAAGCTCATTCAACTGAACTTTCACATTTTCCACAGTTTCTATAGCAACCCCATGATCCACCAACTTGAAGAACCCCCACTTCTCACAAGCAGTCACCATGGCTTGGCACACCTTGTCATAGTCTTGGCATGGCTTCCCACTCAAATTTCCCTCCAGACTTATCGTTGGAATATCGTCTCCATCAGCAAAGTCATCGTGATTTATCAATGGCCATTCGTCTTCTGACCAAACAAAATTTTTTACACATAGCTTGGGGCCTGAGGAGAGTGACTCAACAGGATGTTCTTCAATCTCAAGTGCCATGAGTGAGCTTTTTTGAGAAGTAAAAGGCCAACCTCACTGCAATGAGGCCCCTCCAAAGCTAGAGACACCCTTTATATGCATAACCATTTGCCTTGTTAATAACAATTGTACTATTACAATCGGAATTCCCAAGAAAATGTAAATTTTTATGGTGGGATTTTCATGGATTTTAGAATCATGGTTTCAAGTAATGACTATTGGGAAGGGAAGATACCTAAGATTCTTAATTTGGATGGTAGTAATTGGATATAATATTGATTACTGGGAAAAAGATGGATGGATTAGAGGAGTATTTTTCATCAACCATTGGGACAACCATGTCAATTAGTGGGTTGCATATATACGAGTGTTTCTAAAAATTTAAAAAATAATAATAGCAATAATTTCTTAAGAGGGAAATAGTGGTATCATCTATACTCTTTATTTTTAAAATTAACGGTCAAGTAAATATTGATAGTGTTAAAAAGTATGATATGCATATTGAGTCTAAATTCTATAAGTTTCAACTTTTAGGAAAATTGGTAATCCAACATGCTATTCGAACTTGGTTAGATGAGAGGTTGTGGGTTTGAGTCATGTATATGCAGTTTGCATATTTATTTCCTTGGGTATGACACCACTTGTGAGGTAGGAAAATTGATAGTTCAACATGTATGATAAAATATAAAATCATGTCCAAATGACATCTAATATTATATTTTCTAAAATATTTTATGTTTTTACCTTATAATTTATCTAATTCTTAAATCAATTAAATTCATAAATTTCCAAAGGTTCATCCTTCAAAAATGAAAATAAGAAGACTAAATTCATAAAATTTAGATTAAAAACTAATTTAATACAATTTTTCATAAATTTCTATGGGTTGGTCATTCAAAAATGGAAATAAGGACACTAAAATCATAAAATTTAGATTAAAACGAATGAAAACTTTAAAACATAGTTCATTTCCAACAATTCCAACAAATTTTAAAAATAAAAAGTAAGAATCTGATGATTCTCTTCAAATTGAAAATTAAAAAACTAATGTACTGATCTCAACTATGGAACACGTGTTTCCATTATAAATCTATAATCCAAATATATATTATTAGATAAAAATCAATGAGTGATTGGTAAAACTTAATTGAAAAATTTTCTAATGTTTCCCTAATAACCAAATATAATTAGAAACTCTAATTATTGTGCAATTGCCAATTTTCTAACTAATTATATAATTAAATTTATATAATTTTTAGTATTATAATAAATTATGGTTTTTTAGGATATTTAGAAATATGTTAAATTACTTTTTTTTTTTTTATAGAAAAAATTATTAATTTCAATTATTGTTATCTTAATTATATGAAATAAAAATAAAATAGTAATTATTTGTATAAATGTTTTTTACATATAAAAATAAATAGATTTAATATTTAAACATTAATAAAACCAACAACATAACACCTAACAACATCTAAATTTCAGTGAAAAGCAAATAACCTAATTACTTACTTCATGTTTGACTTTTGAAATATTTGAGGAAAAATATGAAGGAGAAAAAATAAAAAAGAAAATAGAAGATAAAAAATGGAAAAAGAAAATAACTTTTAATTTAATAAATAATTTTAAATGCATATTTTAACTCATTTTACTTATAGTGAAAAAAATAAAAAAGAATGGATTTAAATTTAATAAATAATTTTAAATATATAAGGAATTATGATTTTTTTCTTACTAGCATGAGAATACAAATTTAAAATTTAAAAAATAATTTTAAATATATTTTCAAACTCATTTTACTTATCTTTTTGTGTAAATATTAAATAATTTAAAAATTCATAAATTTTTAATTATATAAATATTTTTTTCTTAGTTTACATGATAAATTAATTATGAGAAAATCGTTTTTCTTAATGCTCTTTTCTTTAATACTTTTCTAAAACCAAATATAATATTAATGATATTTAACTCTATCCAATTCCACCTTTTGGTATATATGTATTTTTAAAAAAATTATTTATAGCAAGGAAATTTTGATATTTTTGAATTTTTTTATTAAATAAAAAATATTATCCCATCATATTTGAGTAGAACATGGGTCTCCATTTTTTTTTTCAAAAATTGTAATAAATTAAATTAAGAAATGTGAGTCCTATAATTGATAGGACCATTTAAATACTATTAAAATTTGTTTTTCATCTACAAAAGCTATTTATAGCATTGAAGAAGTGGTCACAAACTTAAATGCATTTCCTCTTGGTTTGATTCAATGTCTTATTTATTTATTTATTAATTTTGAATTAATGAACTTTCTTAAATTCCACTAAAACCTTTTTTGTTTTATGAATAAAATCGGAATAAAAATACCCTTTATGTCATGCATTTTTTATTAACTAAAATAACTTTATTTTGATAAATATAATATGTTGGGTAATTTATAATCCTTATATTATAATTTCTAAAAATTACTCATTCAACCTTCCAGGTATTATTCTATTGAACAAACGAGATTTTATAATACTATTTCACAAACGTGAAAAGATTTTAAAGGTATTTAATTGATTTTTATTAAGCTCGGAATGTCAATAATTAAATAGATATAATGAAATTAAAATATAAATAAATAAGACTAAATACAAACGTGGGTTCAAAACTTTGATTTGATATAAATCAAATTTAAAATATTTAAGAAAATTAATGTTCTTTAATTTGATATGGACTAGATTGCAAGAATATTTTCAAACACCACCCGTCCAACAAATGGAAGGAAGCCTTCACCCCACTTCTTCTACAACATCAATTTAACTTTCAAAGATAAAAATATATTAAGTCATCATTTATGAATCATACATAGGGTTTGAGAGCGTTTTCTCTCTCATCATTCCAGCGATCCGATTTTGATATGAAAACATTTGAAAAGTTCGAGCCCGGCGTTAGGATTAGGTGGGGCCCACCCATTTACAAAAAAGGGCAAAAAAAATTGAAAAAAAATGGAAAGGACCAAAGGGCAATTCGACTGTCTTTAGGTTTGTTCTTCTTGCAGCGGAGAAAACGTCTCTCGCCGGTGCTACCAACTGCGATTCCGACCTCTTCCGTCAACTTTCCGTCGAATTCTCCGATCTGGTACGCCGGAAGCCCTTCGTCAGCCTCCGTTTCTTCTTATCGCTCGTTTTTTCTTCTGATGCAGTGTGATTATTATCATATACTAGTATTCTCAAAATTTAAATTCATTATCAAGATTGGAATGATACTGTTTGATGCTAAATAATTGCATTTTTGGGTTTATGGTAAAATTGCGTATCCAGAAGGCATCATGTACTGGGTATTTGTATATACCTGAAAAATTTTTGGTCTTCGGGGATGCGTAAAGTTTAGAAAGGAGTTTTATTTTTTAGATGTTCGTAGTGAGTGTTGAGAATTTCATGAAGAGAAAAGAAGCTGGAATGGATGGGCGGAGTTGATACAAAGTGTTGGCGTCAAGCCAACCGGAGTCAGGTCCGTCTAGCTTGGCTGACTTCTTCCCTTCTTCTTGCTTCTTGAAGAGTCCGTCCAGATGCACTGGAGTCAGATGGACTTCTTTTCTGCACAAAAGGATGTCCGGACGGGTGATCTGGGTACGTCCCTCCGAAGCTTAACATCGATAAGAGTAACTTTAACTATTTTGTGGGAGAGAGTGAGCGTATGCATGTGCGTGTACCTTGTTCATGCTTTTTAAGAGGCTTTTATAGAGCTGATGGTACTGCCACTGTAGTGCTGACTATGTACTCTAACCTTTCTTGTAATGATGATCGTCCTTAGGGCAGTTGGACAATCATATCAGACAAGGGCAGCTGATAGGTGCCATTTGTTAACATGCCAAAATCTCGAACCGTGCAACTGACTGTCCATTTATCCTGTTAAAGTCTGGGATTGTGTGCAACAATCAATTGACATTGACTTTTAGGTGTAAATGAGGTCTCGTCCGCCACTTAGATGTCAGGTGTCTGGGTCGGGGCTTAGACACCGGGTGCGATTGATTACGCATGTTACAAATCCTGAGGATTTGATTGGACTAATTTTCCTGTCCGATAGTCCAACGAGCCCAAACTGCCGATTTCGTCTGACCTTATGGGAGAAGGTAACCCTCTTACTTTTGGTGCTGGACGAAACTCATCTTGGTCTACACAGAATGATCCTAGATGGGTTTCATGTCTGTCCTAGACGGCCAAGGGGTCTTAAACTTGAGAGGGACACGTGGAGAGGAACCCCCCACACAAAGGGTTTGTTTGATGCAAATCAGTACAGATTCCACAGAAAGTTGAAATTTTTGGCATTAGCTGGTATTTGACAGCATGTTACAGTAGTGGCAGAAATTTTTGTTGTCGCTAAAATGAATGACTCTGTAAAACTGAGCTGTAGCATTCTAATTTATTGCTGAATGCGGAATATTGAACTATTGCATTGGTGATATGAGTTTATCCTCATTTTATTAACCTAATAAGGGTTTTAGGGTTGATGTCCTTTGGAGCAACAAATTCAGTATTACTGGTTTTCTTAATTTTAATATGGAACAGTACCTATGTGGTCCAAGTCATAGAGTGGTGAAACTGTTGAAGAAGTCAAGGCTTTGTTTGGAAAGTGTTTTAGGAAGCAATTCTAAAAAAAGAAATTGTTTTTGAGAACATCTGATAAAAAAAAAGTTTTGAGAATTATTTTTGAAAATTGTTTTATGATGTTTTGTAAAATAAAACTTCGTTTGGGAACTTGAAATGTTCTCAACTTGTTTTTTGTATTTTTAGATATTCTTTAAAAGTAACTTTTGTTTGTAGTATTTTATTTTTAATTATTCTTCATATTCGTATAATTATTTTTTAAGAATAGAAAATTGTTTTTTGTTTTTTGGTTGTGAAACATATTTTCGTGTTTTTTGGTTTTCAAACATATCCCAAGGAATTACATACCTTGAATTCAGGAAATGCATTCCTTTGAAGTTAGGGAAATACATCCCCTAAAATTGCTAGAACCTCTAAGCCAGTAAAGTAATTATCTTGGATTAGGAAAATTTTGAGAGAAAGATTGAGAGAGAAAATAAGGGGGAAAAATGAAAGGAAAGAAACATTAAATGCAATTAAAAATGATTAAGTTTAAGTTCAATAATTTTTTCCTACAATGCTTCTCCAATTTTTTTTCCTTTTTTATATAGAGGATGAAAAATTTAAAAGTGTATGCATTTTAAATAATTTTTATTATATTATATATATTTTTTATGCATGTAGTCAAGTAAAGAGAGATAGGCCTCCACTCTTTTCTCCTGTTTCTCTTAATAGATTTACCATGTTTTCTTATAGCTCTTTCATAGTCCATGGCAGCTGTCATTTAATCTAAAAGAATAAGAAGATAATAGTCCATAAATTCTCACATGACTTAGGATCATTGACTCCTCATTCCTCGTGCACAAATAACACTACTTGACCTAGCTTTAAGATCTCAACATTACGTTGTCCATAGTCAATGTTTTCTCCCAAACTTTTCCCCATTCAAAGGAAGGCATTGTAAAAGTAGATTTCTGTATTTCTTGTGCTTGGAATTTAGATCCTTCACTTGGCAATGACAGAAGAAAGAAAAAACTCCAACTAAAACTCCTCCTCTAAAGTCCAACTGTTAGCACCTTAGCCATTAGAGGGCACGACATAGGCATGCATGGCGACACCTTGTGTGCATACACCTAAGGCATGTTAATGGTGGTGTGCCTAAACTTAAGCAAAGTGTTGTGTCTTGGAAAACTTGCTTGTGGTAGAGGTTGTGTCTTCTGAAGATGCAGATAGTTAGGAACTTGGCTGAGGTAGGCTCAAGGGGATTAGAGTAGAGTTTGAGTGGCATGAGCAGAGCCTGTGTGTAATGGGTAGCATTTAGTTATGTAATTGTACACAACATTGCCAACACATGTTGCACAACTTGGGGGCTTGGTGTGCAACAATGGCAAAATGTGGTGGCACGCTCATGTGGGCTTGACACAACAAGTGTTGGATGTTGGTGCTTTGATAGGTTCCTTATGTTGCTGGAAGCCTAAGAAGAATTTTCTAAGTGATCGGATATTTTTTTGGATTTTCTATAATTAATGAAAATCCATTATTCTTGTGAATGCATCCTTTATACCTCCTCCTTCAAGGGTAGGGGTGGTATTCTCACTTGGGGTAACCCAAGGGTGTTGGCTATGATATGGCATGGCCACATCCCAGGCACACTAAGCCTCTCCTAGGAATGAGTGTAAGGCACCATTAAGGCTTGCACACACTCAAGTGCACAAAATGAATTGGTCAAAGCATGGGAGTGTGGATAAAGAGCCATGAGCGGAGCATAACACATACTAGATGTGGGCTATGTGGTTGAGACGAGGTGGGATGTGGGCAACTTGGTGCATGAGTTGCACATGAGGAAGGCTATGTGCATGATCATGAGACCTTGTAGCACACAGTGAGAGGCTCCAATGCTAAGCAAGTGTTAACTTGGAAAGACACACATGAGCATGTGACTGCATGCATGTAAGACATGTGGGCTGGTTTGCTGAAGCATGCAGACTCAAGGAAATGAAGCATGTAAACATATGGGGCTATTAGGTTGAGGTATAAGACATGGACTTGTAATTGACATGTGTGGGCAACTAAGGTGATTGGTGCATGGTGAAATAGCCTTTACTCATCAGCAGACATGGAGTTGTGCTGCAAAGATGCATGGACCACTTGGCACCATTTGAAGCAAGACCAAAGTGTGTGGGACACTTGACAACATTTGAGGAGAAGTTGCAGGCTTGGAGAAACTGCCAAGATGGGTGGCAGAGCATGGGTTGGGTCTCCAAAATGTGGGCAGTTATTTGGCTGCTTATAAGTACCCTATTACACATTGCAAAAGGCAGAGAGTTTCTGCATAGGCTTAAGTGTTTGTATATATATATGTATACGTATATGTATTTTTCAATCACATGTTCTATAGTCTATGACTCATGTGATTGGTAGTTAACTTTGTTTAGATGGTCTTATGAAGTAAATTTCTTGCTCAGATTTCTATGGGGATGGACTTTTTATGTTTCTCAAATAATCTCAATCTAATTGCTTGTTGAAAAAATGGATATCCTACCCCATTCTTGATCAGATTTTTGTGCAGATGGATTTCATTATTATTCATAAACCAGATGAGTTTTAGTTGGGTTTTAAAGGTGGCTTTTTGCAGAAACATTAGTTTATGAGAATGTTCCCTTTTTTCTTTTTTTAATATTTAATTTTAGTAGACCTCTAGAACATCCTTACTGCAATAATATGTGACCACTTAAAAATAATGGTAATGCTATAAGTTGTTTTTGGAATGAGTTAGATGACCCATTTAATTTTAGTAGACCTCTAGAACATCCTTACCGCAATAATATGTGACCACTTAAAAATAATGGTAATGCTATAAGTTGTTTTTGGAATGAGTTAGATGACCTATTGACATTCCCTTTCTGAGTACATTCATTGCCTTTTTTTCTTCTTTCACCTAACCTGGTTGACTTTTCAATCATTACAATGTCATCCAAGTGACTGATTCTCACTGTATCACCTAATGTCTTATGTATGGGAAAAAAAAAAGTTTTTTTGGTTCTTTTAAATTTATTTTTGAATCTCAATATATATCTCTGTAGAAATTTTTGGAGTTTAGCAGGACTTTCAAATTTATAATCAAATCATGGTTGATTACCATTTTTGACACTATATGAGGAGATTACTCATTGAGGAATATGCTTACTCTATTACATTATTTTCTTGGATCTTGGTCAAATCTTGATTCTGTTACCAGAGAGACAAAGATCATATACAACATGATGATTCTGTTTAGATACGAGTACTGATATCTTATTCCATTAATGACACAGGAATCATAATTGCACTCACATATCAGATGTGCCATCAAAATTCATGTGTGCATTTCTCCGCTGAAGAGGCAGTTGCAGCTGAGGAGAGTCTGTTAATATATTGCAAGCCAGTTGAACTATATAATATTCTTCAGTGTCGTGCGCTGCAAAATGTAATATTTTGTATTGCTGGAAATTTTGTTGTCTGTCATTTTGCTCTTTATATTCTATAGGAATAATCTGATTCTTGAATTTGAATATTTTTGCATACACGATTTTCTTTATTAAGCAAAACTTTTCTCTGGGGAGGGAGAAAATAGTAGACTGAGTGGTTGAGCTCATTTGATCATATTTAGTTAGCAATTTTCTCTGGTGATTTGAAATTAAGTGTTGGTCATTTGGATGTCAATGTTGATCAAGGCTAATCATCCATTAAGGAGCTGTGATACCTCCAGAACCAAATTGATTAGTTTTAATTTCCCTGAGCATGAGTGTTAATCTGGTTGGTAAACCTAAGTGACTTGTACAACAGTTTGGCATATCCTAAAATAAAGTGTTTCACTGCCTTTTTGGAACCAATGCAAAGTTAAATTCTTTTTTACCAGTTAGCCTGAGGCTTACCAACCTGACCTTCCACACTTCATGAAATTCCCAGAACTCCCCATGTTGAACCCTAATCCCCTAGATACCATTCATATGTGACAAGTTATTCTTGTGAACTGTGTGTCCTGAATGGTATTGGAAAGCATTCAGTCTATGTTTGCTTTTTCTAATTAAGAACTTCTGTTGTTGCAGCCTTCGTTTCTCCAAAGATGTTTGCGTTACAAAATACAAGCAAGGCGCAAGCAAAGGTATGAGTTTTCCTACTTACTAGTTTGTGTCCAGAGAAAAGGAAGTAGGATTCTTACAATACTGGCGTTATTTGCTTTTATGCTTAAACTGCTCATCTTTTGAGTTCTCATCCTTATATTGGATTTTTTCACTGTGAAGCTCTTGATGTTAAAATTAAGTATATCAACTGGTTGGTTGAAATGCATTTTTCTTCATTGTCGGCTTTCAATAACCGAACTGCTTCTGCTGCCATAAAAGGAAAAAAAGGAAGAGTGAAAGTTAGGAGAAGAAAACATTGAAATTGGAAGGAGAGAGCTTACGTTCTTTTAATAAAATCACCCTAAAAGGTACATAGTTTAAGTAGTGTATTGAAAGGTTAAAGGCAGTCTTCAGTCATTTTACTCAAATAAAGTGAGATGTAGGCCTTAAGGTGGAATGAAGTGTAATCCTTAAAAAAATTAAAAATAAAAACATCAAAATTTTAAAAAAATTTAATAGGATCGCATAACAATAGAGTAATAAGAAGGGCAACTCTAGATGCTATGTTTATGGTTCTTATTTTGAAGAAAAGTGGGGGATGACAATATTAGAAGTTTAGACTAATCGGTTTAGTAGGCAACCTTTACTAACTTCTAGCGCAAGTTTTGGCACATAGGTTGATGAAGGTAATAGGAAATGTGGTGTTCGAATATCAAAATGCTTTTGTGGGAGGGGGACAAATCCTAGATGTTGTTTTCATAGCCAATAAGGTCATTGGGTTAAGAAAAAGAAGCTTAAGATTAGGACTAGTTTGCAAGTTGGATATAGAAAAAGCATATGATCATGTAAATTGGATGTTCTTCTTCTTTGTTATGAAAAAGAAGAGTTTTGTTCATCAATGGAGAAGATGAATTCATTTAAGCATTTCTTCTATGAGATTGTCAATCTTTGTTAATGACACCCTTATAGATTTTTTTCAAAGCTTTGGAGGGTTGATATAGGGTGATCCTCTTTCCTCTTTATCTATTTGTGCTAATCATGGTAGCCCTTAGTTGCCTCACTGCCAAAGTAGAGCAAGGTGGGTTCATAAGAGGTTTTAAGGTAGAGGGCAAAGGGGGAGAAAGTGGGGGCATATAACACTCTTCTATTTGAACTTGAAGAGTGGAGACCTAGAGTTAATGCTATGGATTTTAAAATTCTAAGGGTTTAAGAAGTAGAAAAGTTGAAGGAGCTGTTTTCAAAAAGGTGGGCGCATAACCCTCATCAAGAGCACCTTGGCCAGCATGCCTACCTATCATTTGTCCCTATTTCGGATGCCTAAGAATGTTGCTAAAAGGCTTGAAAGAATACAAAGAGACTTTCTTTGGGGAGGGGGTAACTTGGAGAAAAAAGTGCATTTGATCAATTGGGAGGTTGTGTGCACTCATAAGGAAAAGGGCGGTCTAGGCATTCGGAGAATTGATATGTTGAACAAAGCTTTGCTAGGGAAATGGGTTTGGAGATTTGCCTCTGAAAAGGACACTCTTTGGAAAAGGGTGATTGGTGAAAAATATGGTCAAGAGGGTTTAGGGTGGCGGACAAGGGAAGCCCGGGGGACGTTTGGAGTGGGGGTGTGGAAGGAGATCATGAGGGAGGCTAATTGGTGTTGGGAGAGCCTAGAGTTCAAAGTGGGGAAGGGGACTAGAATTAAATTCTGGACGGACCAATGGTGTGGCAATGTGGTGATGTCACAAACATTCCCCCATTTATTTACTTTGGCGGTGAACAGGGATGCAACGATCAATGAAGTGTGGGATACCAACCTTGGCCAAGGAGAGTGGAATCTGAGATTTTCTAGAGATTTTAATGATTGGGAGATGGACCAGATTAGAGATTTGTTTCTTTTGCTGAGGGACTTCAGGATTTCTTCAGAGGAGGATTCAATGCTGTGGAAAGGAGGGAGTCATGGCAAGTATAGGGTGAAGGAGGCTTATAATTTGTTGGTTGGTCCCAATACTAGTACCTTTCCAAACAAAGCCATCTGGATGGATAAGGTTCCAACCAAAGTGTCTTTTTTTGCTTGGGAAGCCACTTGGGGGAAAATTCTTACTTTGGATAGGCTTCAAAAGAGGGGGTGGCAACTCCCTAATCGGTGCTTCTTGTGCGGTTGTGAAGAGGAAAATGTAAATCATATTCTTGTACATTGTATAGTGGTAAGGGTCCTTTGGGAGTTTATCCTTGTCCTCTTTGGGATTAAATGGGTGTTCCCAGAGACGGTGAAGGAGGTGTTAGTTAGTTGGAGGGGTCCCTTTGTGGGGAGAAAAAGGAAAAAGATATGGAGTTCCATACCGTTGTGTATTTTTGGGACGGTTTGGAAAGAAAGAAATAGATTAGCTTTCAAGGGGGGATCTTTAGCTCTTCAGAAACTCAAAAATTCTTTTGTTTGTAATTTGTGGAGTTGGGCTAGGGTGTATATTGGAGAGGAGTCCTCTTCACTTATTAGTTTTTTGGAGTGGCTTGCCACTGCTTAGGGGCGGTGAGGTTGTTTTTCTTTTTGTTTTCTATCTTTGGCTGCCATGTATACTCCCTGTATGCTTTGCGGCTTTTTGCCCCTTGAATACAATTTGTGCTTACTTATAAAAAAAAAAAGGAGGTTTTAGTGCTTTGTCGGATTTAAATGGGGATAAGGCTCTAGGACCAGACAGGCTTTCCTTGACTTTTTGGCAATTTAGTTGGGATTTTGTGAAGGATGTGGTGATAGGGTTTTTCAAAGAGTTTTATAACCATGGGAGGTTTGAGAAAAGTCTTAATGCGCCTTTTCTAGTGTTAATCTCAAAGAAAGGGGGTGCATAGGATCTAAAGAACTTTAGACCTATTAGCTTGGTAGGTAGTTTGTATAAAGTTCAAGCTCAAGTCTTAGCTTAGAGACTCAAGATGTTAGCAAGGTGATTTCCAAGTCACAAAATACTTTTGTTGAGGGTAGACAGATTCTTGATGTGGTACTAATTGCAAATGAGGCCATAGACTCTCTGTTGAAGAGAATGATTGTAGAGTTTTTTGTAATTTAGACATTGAAAAGGTATACGACTGTGTGAATTAAAATTTCTCATGTGCATTGGTGAAAATATCGGTAATTGTAAATATATTGATACTTCGATTTTATGGACATATTGACAAATATTTTGGGAAAAAAATTCAATAGGCCTAAAATTGATCAAAACTTATGAAAATATTGAGAAAAACTCTAAAAATGATATAATAAACAATAATATACATTTTAAAGTTATTTTATAAAAAAAAAATGATATATGTATATGATATGATTAATCATATTTGATAATAATATCATATGCGTTGATAAAAAAATTTTGAATTTTATAAATATATATTTATTATTAAATCACATCAAATGTTATTCACAATAATATTGTGATATTTGATTATAATATATTGCATCTTAAGATTAGAGTCCATTTAATTTCTATTGTATTAAATGATATAAAATAAATGATGATATATGTATAAATTTTTTAAATATTTATATTTTTTATATTTAATTAATATATAAATGATATAAAAAAATTGTTAAGAAAATTATAATGATAGGTTTCATATTTTTAGTGATCAATTAAATGAAATTTAAAAATAAAATAATTGGAATTAATTTGTTTATTAAAATATTCTTTTAATATTTTGTTTTATGATGGTTTTACTATATATTTATCTGGTGCCTTTTATTTAACAAATGAGCAAGTTAGTCCAGTCGTCAACCAGGGTCCAGGGTTGTGTTTGTTTTGGGTTCGAGTCCTAGCACCCACGCCACAATTTCACATTTTTGAGGGTTGGACTGCGTGTTGACCGGTTTGACTATGCGTTGATCGGACCAAAAAATTGACAAAATCGTCGATAAATCCGTAAAAATCCAATATTTTGGCGAAACTTGCTTATATTTTTCGAAAAATTGCCTCATCAATTTTTCGTCTGCTCATTTTGTTTTGTCTGTCATCGATACGTGAAATTATTCGAAATTTTCATCCATGCTTGTGAGTTCTAATATGAATTATCTTTTTGACTTGGTTAAAAAACAAATATGCCATATCAAACTGAAATAAATTCTATTTAAAACATTTAGACACTGTAGTTAAAAAATCTAGTGAGCAACAAAATTAAGAAACTCGGAGTTTCTAGTTTTACTTTCAACCACTTTTGCTTATTAGCTTGTTTGGGTTCTGCATAAGCTATCAACAAAGATTTTGGATAAGGATTGAAAAAGTCACTCGTAAAGTGGTGTTGGACTTTTCTAATGTTTTTGTGTAAGTGATGTAGATTCTTCTTGCAATGCTAATTAGGCTTTTGGTTCTAGATTAAATGGTTATGTAGTTGGTTTTGCCTGCAAGTGAGATGTTGAAAAAACTTATGATCATGTTAATTAGAACATTTTGTGGGTTATACTGGAAGAATGTATTTTGGGTAAAAATGGATTAGATAGCATTTAGGGTTGAGAAAAATCGCAAAGGAATTTTCTTTGTTTAGGAATACAAGAGAGAACGAGAGGCGAGCATGCTAGCCTAATGTCATAGGATGCTTCAAATGACCCTTCCCATGGGCTTATATAGGAGGAAACAAGCTTCTGGAGACTCCTGGAGCCATCTACACTAAGCCATTGGTGGGAAGAGTGTGGAAGGTTCTAGAGATGCCTAGAGATGTCCACACATCTCTACATTACGGTAGAAGGCATGAGAGGACTTCAAGGCTTTCTAGAGAATTCTAGAGATCTCTTGTATATTCTTGTACATAGGGTTGTCCATAAATTAGTGTAGGGAGTTCTAGAATATTCTTGATTTGTAAGGAACCCTTCAAGGTTTTAGAGAGTTCCATTGGTGTCTATAAATAGGTGAGACCCTCATTTGGCCAAGGCACCACCTAAAATCACTTCCTAACCAAGTAAGTAAGTTTCCAAGCATTGTAAAGTTTCCTTTGAAAGCAATAAAGCTTCCATTCTTTAAGAGTTGCCTACTACGCCTTCTCAAGCTTCCGAGTCATGAGCACCTTAGCCTAGCGAGCTAAGCATTGGGAGTCAGACTGATTTAGCAAGATCAAGTGTCTTGACTTGTCTAAATGTAGCACGAGCTTAGGAAAAGACTAAGTCCGTGACAAGTGGTATCAGAGCGCGGCTACAAAGCGGGCATAGTAAAGGAAGCATGTCGGGTTCCAACGTGGAGGAGACTAGCGAGCAAACTCGTGGGAGGGAGATCGAGCCTGCTGCATGAGGCAGGGGCAGGAAGGATAAATCTCGTGATGCCATTGCCAACATGGAGGCAAGGTTAGCTAAGGTGGAGCTAGCCATGACGGACAGTCGAGAAGGGGTGGACTTGATTGAGCAAGGCATAGAGAAGGGCTTAGAGGATCTAAGGGAGCAAATCCAAGACCTTCGTGAGGGGGTGCTAGTCTCACAAGTTCAGCCGGTGTCACACGAGGAGTTCATGACCTTCCAAGAAAAGGTCTTGAGCATGCTTGCTAGCATAGAGTCAAGGATAGAGGCCTTGACCACTCGAATGGAGTCCCGAGACCAGGAGGTTAGGTAGGAGTTGGCCATTTACAGGGCTGCTGTGTCGGCACGAGTCATGGCCACCCAAGGGGCATCTAGGGTGGAGGTGCCTAAGCCATAAGGGTTTAGTGGCAAGCGGGATGCCAAGGAGTTAGACAACTTCTTATGGCATATGGAGCAATACTTTGAGGCTATCGCATTGACGAATGAGGCTGCTAAGGTAAGAACTGCAACCCTCTACCTTACTGACACAACTACTTTATGGTGGCGTCGGAGGTTCGCCGATATGGAAAAAGACATTTGCACCATAGAGACATGGGAGGACTTCAAGAGGAAGATCAAGAGGCAGTTCTACCCTGAGAACATGGCTTACTTAGCTAGGAAAAACATGAGGGGTCTCAAGCACATAGGCTCGATACGTGACTATGTCAAGGAATTCTCTTCGCTCATGCTTGAGATTCTTAATATGACTAAGGAGGAGTTGCTATTCAACTTCATGGATAACCTGCAAGGGTGACCGAGCAGGAATTAAGACGCTGAGGTGTTCAAGACTTAGCCACTGCTATGGCAGTAGCAGAATCTTTAACGGATTATAAGAGGGGAGACTCCTCTAAGGTTGAGTCTTTGGAGGATAGCCATGCCATGGGTGGGGGAGATGAGGTTCCAAGGGACTACAATGCTCCTAAACAGGGATCAGGCAAGACGCCTAATGTCCAAGAAGGAAGGGGTAAGGCGGAAAGGAAGGAGTTTACGCTTAAAATCAAATGCTTCCTATGTGACGGTCAACATTGGGCACGGGATTGTCCAAAGAGGAAGGCGCTCAGTGCCATGATCGAGGAGAGGGAGCAGGAGAATGAAACACATATGGGCTCGATGCAGCTACTAGGTGCCCTCCAATTCAACCCGAAGCCTAGTACACCTAAGACCTCCTTACTATCAGGGGTGCAAGTAAAATGGGCAAAAGGGGAGCGAGTTGAGGTAGTTCATACACACATGAAAGAGGTCACCAAGGTAAAGGTGAACTCGATGGGTAAGAGGAAGCAGCACTCTAAGCATCGAAAGCGCACGGGTCTGCATCCATCTAAAGCCTCATGGGAGAAGGAGGTGAAAAATATCTTGGCTGAACGGGTCACCAGGAGACAAGGGGTCCCTCCTGTGATAGAGTATCTAGTCCAATGGAAAGGATTACCTAAGAGGCAGGTAAGTTGGGAACATGTGGACTCCTTGAGAAGATTCTAGAAACACATCGAGAGGTTTCAGAAAGAGGCAACGACTAGGACGTCAATCGCATAGGTAGGGGAGAGTGTCATAGAATGCTTCAAATGACCCTCCCCATGGGCTTATATAGGAGGAAGGAAGCTTCTGGAGACTCCTGGAGCCATCTACACTAAGCCATTGGTGGGAAGAGTGTGGAAGGTTTGAGAAATGCTTAGATATGTCCACACATCTCTACACTATGGAGGAAGGCATGAGAGGAATCCAAGGCTTTCTAGAGAATTCTAGAGGTCTCTTGTATATTCTTGTACATAGGGTTGTACATAGATTAGTGTAGGGAGTTCTAGAATATTCTTGATTTGTAAGGAACCCTTCAAGGTTCCAGAGAGTTCCATTGGTGCCTATAAATAGGTGAGACCCTCATTTGGCTAAGGCACCACCCAAAATCACTTCCTAACCAAGCAAGTAAGCTTTCAAGCATTGTAAAGCTTCCTTTGAAAGCAATAAAGCTTCCATTCTTTAAGAGTTGCCTACTACGCCTTCTCAAGCTTCCGAATCGTGAGCACCTTAGCCTAGCGAGCTAAGCATTGGGAGTCAAGTTGACTTAGCAAGATCAAGTGTCTTGACTTGTTTAAGTGCCGCATGAGCTTAGGAAAAGACTTAAGTCCGTGACACTAAGGAGGGGATGGGTTGGGCGAAGAGAAGATTTCTTTGTGGAATAAAGCCTTTTAGGAAGGTAGCAATAAATGTTTTCTAGGAAAAGTAATACTTTATGGCATAAGTTTATTATGTGCATTTTTGAGTCATACTCCAATGATTGGGATGTAACATTCTAGTTAGGTGGTTGTCATTATCACTAGAAGACTATTGAAAAGTTTTCTTTGATTTTTCAAATCATAAGCATTTTCTTTAAAAAATTTGTTTATTAAAAAAGACTTGTGGTAGGGTAATCAACCACTTTGTGCTTTATTCCAAATCTTTTCAAGATTTAAAGAAATTTCTAACTCCTTTATCTCTTGTATTGTCATTTTTTCCTATTCCTCTATGTCAGTATCAATTACTTGCTACAAATGAGGAGGGCTTACAAAACGCTCTTGCCTTAGACCATTGTGTTATGTGTTTGTATGAGCTGGTTGATCATCTTCTTCTAAACTTCCCATTGACTTTTGGGATAGGTTGGATTCTCAAGTAGTGTGACTTTTATGATTATCTTTTTTAGGGTATTTAGGTAATCACAAAGGTAGGATACTTTGACATGTGGCTAGTCTTACATTGGTTTGGATGATCTAGCTTGAGAGAAATGTGAAGTCTCTTTGGCATAAATGGAGGAATTTTGGAGGCTATTTTGAACTTCATATACTTTATTCCTCTTTTCAGGCCTTATATTTTGCAGTTTCTAAGGGCACTCTCTTTATTGTCTTGTAACTTGATTGGTGCTTGGTTTGCAACTCAAAGAGGTTAGGTGGGGAGTTGTTTCTATTATGCTTTTCACCTCTGGTGGGTTCATTGAAGTTCATTTTCAATGAGGATGAGTGTGCTTTGAGCAAGTAAAAGTTGATTGGGATTGGTGGTGTGCGGTGTTTGCCCCGCCTTTAGGCAAGTAAGGGCTGTAAGGCAACCACCCAAGGCCCTTACTCCATAAAAGGCCCCAATTTTTTTTATTACTTTATTTATTTTTCTAGTTTTAGTTAGATATTTTTAAATAATATTTGATAATTTTTTTATTTTAATTAAATGATAAACTAAAAGAGAAAAAAAGGGCCTGAATTTTCATAATTATCTAAATATTTGTTACATTGAGATATTAACAAATATTAATAGGAAAAAGTTTACCAAATATAAATGATTTGTTCTATATGATTCAACTACCCATTGTAGCCATTTGTATTTATTATTCTTATTGTATTGTTAAGAAAAAAATCTATTAATTTTATTTTAAAAACTTAAACTTTTAATAAGTCTTTTTGTCTTCTTCAACTTCCTTATTTTTATCTCATACTATCAAATTTCCACTTCTTTTTTTCTCATGTCTTTTCTAATTCTTTTTTCTCGCACTTCTCTTTTAATTCTTCCTCTTTACATGCTTATATGAATTATTTCAAAGTTGAAATAATCAGGTTACATTGTTTTGTACTAAATCTAAGGAGTCAATTTTTCTTAAGTTCATATTACATCAAAAGTACAAGTACAATAACACATTTGTCTAAATTAGGTTATATTGTTCTAAACTTTATATTTTGATTTATGATTTATTTAATATTTCACTTTTGTTTATTATTCATTTTAATGTGTGTTGCTGGGATTTTTTGATTGTTTGCTTCATTGTGTTCTATTGTTGTGCTGTTCTATTGTATCTTTTAGTTTATGTTCTTTATTTCTTCTATTTTTTGACATGTCTGTTAGAAAATATGAATATGATTAAGAAAAATTTTTAAAAAAGAGAAAAATAGATAAATTAATTGAATCTAAAAAAGGAGCACTAGATAAATATGTTAGCAATAATAAACAAGATTGGTTAAAGATTTAATAGACCATTAAATATGATGAGTTATTTAATATTGATGGTTTAGCTTTAAGGGAGGGTTTGAAAATAGAAACAAACAATATAATTGCATTACTATATCATATAAAAAAAAATTAAATTCTTTTCCAAATGCATGTATTGCTTATAGAATAGTATTAACCAAACCAGTGAAGGTTGCTTCAACAGAAAGAAAAATTTCAAACTATAACTAATAAAATCTCATTTACGATTTACCATGTCACAAGAAAGATTTAGTGGATTAGCTATATTATCTATTGAAAAAGATATTTTAATAAAACTTGATTACGGAATATTGATTAATAAGTTTGTATCTTGAAAAGCAATTTTTTTTTTTTAATAAAACTGTATATTATATAAATAGATGGATGATATTATTGGGGTGTTTTTGTAATGGAGCCAATGTTAACGAGGCTTGGGTGAGAGTGGTGGGTCTTCCTCTACATCTATGGAGCCGCTAGGTGTTTAAATTGATAGGTGAGGGCTGTGGTGGTCTCATTGCAGTGGACGAAAATACGGATTGTATGACAGAATTGCAATGGGCTAGATTGTTGGTGAAAGTGGTCGGTAGGGACTTACCTACTTCTGTCCAGATAGTGGTTGGGTCGGGGTGTTTCTCAGTCCAGCTATGGTGGGAAACCCCGCCTTGGTTTTCTCAATTGGTACTGGCGGGAAGTTTTCACGAGAAGGGTGTTGCAATGGACGAAGAAGAAGCAAGGAGTGGATAACGTGCTGTGTGCAGAGGAAGAGTGTTGGAAAAGAAGGCTTAGCCCAAGGTGCAGGCTGGAGTACAAGTTGAGTCGTCCTGTGGAAGCTCCTCAAAAGGTGTTACAGTTTTTTTCTCTGACTTCGCTGAAATGGGGCTTGGTGTGGAGGCGGTTGATGGAGAAGATAGCCTAGGGAATAAGGGTCAAGGTGCAGGAAAAGTAGTCAAAGGGGGTGGATATGTTTTTGGGCCTGAAGATCTTAAAGTTGGGCCTGCTCTTGGGGAGGCCCAGTTTAGAAGCGGGCTTGGGGGGGCTAGTCATAAGGCAGCCTTTGAGGAAGCCCACTTGCAAGGGCCGGCTAGTGAGTCAAGGCCTATTATGTTAAAAGGATGGCTGTTGGGCTGTGAAGAGAGGCCTTTTTACATTAAGGGCTCGTTTGTGGGCTGTGGGGGTATGTCCGGAATGGGCTTTGGGCATGGGATAGAGGGGATAAAAGGAGTTAGGGCTCATTCCCATTCTGAGATCGTAGAGATGGAAGTTAGGGCTACAAGAGAGACTTTGCGTGCTCATGTTAAAGAGGATGCAGGGGTCGCTTGCTTTCACGGAGGGGATTGGAGGGTTTCAGAGGCTTTCCCGACAAAAGCTAGAGCGCTGATGACTGACGAAGCGTTGACAGCCGAGGCATCTAGGTACGAGTCCTTCACTGCTGTCATTGGGGGGGATCGGGACATCTTCTCTTCTACTCCTTCTTCTGGGTGTGATCGGGCTTTGGTGGTGGGGGCTGTTTCTGGATCAGAAGATATTGTTGAAGGTGTTGGTTTTCAAGCTCCGTTGTGCGCTGTGTTGACTGATGGTAGTCCGTGGGTGATGGACACAGAAGGGGAAAAGTCTATGGGCAATAAGCCGAAGGCTGTTGAGAAAATGCAAGAAAGGGAGGTTCCTAGCAGTAATTGGGATGAAAGTAGCCTGGTAAAATTCAGCAAGTCTTTGGGGTTCACGACAGAAGGTGTTGAAGGGGAAATCCTAAAATTGCTTCTAAGATGGAAAACTAGAAGAGATCAAGGCAAGAAAAAGGGGACTCTAGGATTGACTAGGTTTGATCGGGAAGTTAAAAAGTTAGAATGTTCGATTAATTACTGTGAAGAGAGAGGGAAAAAGGGAGAATCCCTAATTATTGTTATTGAAAAACTGTAAAGAATACACATTGGACTTGGGTATATATATACATGCTAGCGGGACCCACAATACAGTAAGGAAAGAAAAGGAAAAAGGAAAAGTAAATAACCTAAATAACTATACATTATCTAACACTCCCCCTCAAGTTGGAGCATATATGTTATATGCACCGAGTTTATTACAAATGTATTTAATTCTAGGACCTCTGAGAGATTTAGTAAAAATATCTGCTAGTTGATCATTTGAATTGACAAAACTAATCACCACACATCCAGATGCGATCTTCTCTCTAATGAAGTGACAGTCAACTTCAATGTGTTTGGTCCTTTCATGGAAGATTGGATTGGATGCAATATGCGAAGCGGCTTGGTTGTCACAGATGAGCTTCATCTGTTCATCCTTTCCAAATCTCAACTCCCGAAGAAGATGTTTCAGCTATATGAGTTCACATGTTGCCAGAGCCATAGCTCGATACTCGGCTTCAGCACTAGATCTGGCCACTACATCTTGTTTCTTACTCTTCCAAGATATTAGGTTACCTCCAATAAAAACACAATACCCGGAAGTGGAACGTTTATCTGTGGGTGAGCCAGCCCAATCTGCATCTGTGTAACCAACAACTTGGGTATGACCTCTGTTCTTGTACAACACACCTTGGCCTGGTGTGCTTTTGATATATCGAAGAATGTGAATTACAGCATCCCAATGGCTATCACATGGTGACTGTAGGAATTGACTAACAACACTTACAGGAAAAGAAATGTCTGGACGAGTAATGGTGAGGTAGTTCAGTTTACCTACAAGTCGCCGATATCTCCTAGGATCTCCTAAAGGCTCCCCTTGTCCTGGTATAAGTTTGACATTTGGATCCATAGGAGTGTCTACCGGTTTACAGTCTAACATACCGGTTTCTTCCAAGATGTCTAAAGCATACTTCCTTTGGGAAAGAACCACACCGGAGTTGGATTGAGCTATCTCAATCCCTAAGAAATACTTTAGTTTCCCCAAGTCTTTAGTCTGAAAGTGGGTGAAAAGGTGTTGCTTTAGGTTCTGAATACCATTCTGATCACTGCCTGTAATGACGATGTCGTCCACATAAACTACCAGATAAATACACTGTCCCGAAGAGTTATGATGATAGAAAACGGAATGGTTTGCTGTACTGCGGAACATGCCAAACTCCTGAACAACAGAACTAAAACGGCTAAACCATGCTCGAAGAGATTGTTTCAAGCCATATAGAGAACGGCGTAACCTGCACACTAAACCAGACTCCTTCTGAGCAACAAAACCAGGTGGTTGCTCCATATAAACTTCCTCAGCAAGATCCCCATGAAGGAAAATATTTTTAATATCTAACTGATAAAGAGGCTAAGAACGCATAGCAGCCATGGAGAGCAATAGACGAACAGAAGCTATCTTGGCAACAGGAGAGAAAGTGTCACCATAATCAGAACCATAAACCTGAGTGTAACCTTTAGCAACTAAGCGAGCCTTAAGGCGATCAACCTGACCATCAGGGCCAACCTTAACTGTGTAGACCCAACGATAACCAACTGTGGATTTACCAGAGGGTAAAACAACAAAATCCCAAGTGCCATTAGAGTGTAAAGCAGCCATTTCATCTACCATTGCCTGTCGCCAGCCTGGATGGGAAAAAGCCTTAGGGGTGCTCTTGGGAAGAGAAACAGAAGAGATAGCAGAAACAAATGCAGAATAGGGTGAAGATAATCGATGGTAATTCAAAAAATTGTAAATGGGATGAGGATTACGAGTAAATCGATTACCTTTTCGAAGAGCAAAGGGTAAGTCAGCAGAAGGAGACAGAGCTGGGGTAGGAGAAGCCGAAGGGATAGGAGGTGAGTCAGCAGGTACCGCAGCCAAAGAAGGAGGAACAGCGACACGATGACGGCGATGATAAACCTGAAGTGGACGAGAAGACATTGCATCAGGTGGGGAGATAATGGGAAGGGGTAAGACTTTAGAAATAGGAAGAGACTCAGAGGTGGAGAAAAACGGTGAGTCCTCAAAGAAAGTGACATCAGCGGAGAGAAAGTAGCGATGAGTCTCAGAGGAATAACAACGATAACCCTTTTAGAGTCTAGAATATCCCAAGAAGATGCATTTTGTGGCTCTGGCAGAAAGTTTGTCCTGTCCAGGAGTGAGAATATGAACAAAGCAAGTACAACCAAAAACACGAGGAGGAAGGAAATAAAGTGGTTGGTTAGGGAAAAGAAGGGAATGAGGAATCTGATTGTGTAATACAGATGAGGGCATACGATTAATCAAATAACATGCTGTAAGAACAGCGCCCCCCCAAAAACGAAAAGGAACATGACTATATAGAAGGAGAGTACGAGCTGTCTCAATAAGATGTCGATTCTTATGTTCAGCTACCCCATTTTGTTGAGGAGTATGAGCACAAGAAGACTGATGAATGATCCCATGTTGGGACATAAATGAAGTAAATGGTGCAGAAAAATATTCCCTGGCATTGTCACTGCGCAACACACGAATAGAAATATTGAACTGGGTTTGGATTTCAGCATAAAATTTCTAGAAAATAGAGAATAACTCAGCTCGATTTTTCATTAAAAATAACCAAGTACATCGAGAATAGTCATCAATGAAAGTGACAAAATACTGAAATCATAAAGTAGATGTGGTCCGACAAGGACCCCAAACATCAGTGTGGACAAGTTCAAAAGGAAACTTTGCCCGATTATTCAAACGCTTTGGGAACAAGACACGAGTATGTTATCAAGCTGACGAGACTCACACGCAAGCGACGACAAAGATGAAAAACTAAGGACCATTTTCTGGAACTTGGATAAACTAGGGTGGCCCAGGCGACTGTGGATGAGGAGGGGAGCATCAGTGGAAATGCAAACTGCAGGTGAAGGCGAGGTGAGGTGATATAGGCCTTAAGACTCACGTCCTATGCCAATCGTCTTCTCCGTACTCCGGTCCTACAAGGTCACAAATTTATCAGAGAAAGTGATAGAACAGTTAAGAATGCGAGTTATTTTGTTGATGGAAATAAGATTAAAAGGACACTCAGGGGCATAAAGGACAGAATGGAGAGGTAGGGAAGGGAGAGGATGAGCGAAACCAAAACCTTTAGCCATAGTTTGGGAACCATTAGCTAAAGTAACAGTAGGTAAGGCAGAGGTAGTAGTAATAGAAGAGAAAAGATGTGTGGGTAAGATAAGCAGAAGCATTACCAGTCTGGGCAACAGAAGCAACAGAAGCTGACTTGGTGGCCTGATAGCGGAGATAGTCGTCATACTCACTGTCAGTGAGGAAAATACCCTGAGATGTGGAGGAACTGGGAGGCCGAGGCGACTGAGGATCAGATGACTGGGCCACGTGGGCAGTGCGGGGAAGCCGCCCATGTAACTGATAATACCGATCACGAGTGTGGCCAAGCTTATTGCAATAGGTGCAATGAGGACGTTGGCCTCTACCTCGGTTACCACTGCGTCCTCCTCGAGAGTTAGTTTGAGAAACTAACACAGAAGAATCTGAAGTGTTATCAGATGGCAAAGTCTGAGTGGAGGAGATACGGAGGAGGCGAGCAAACACATTATCCAAGGATGGAACGGAGGAACTGCCAAGAATCTGATCGCGGACGGTCTCGAGATCTGGATGGAGGCCAATAAGCGTAAGAACCATGAAGAACTTGTCAACCTGTATTCGTTGATCCCCAACATCAGTAGTAAGAGGCATCACGGTCAAGAATTCCTCCTTAAGAGAGGCAATCTGGCCAATATAAGTAGATAAATCCATGTCTTGTTGTCTGACATTGACGATAGAAGAAGCCACCTTATAAAGACGTTGGATATCATTCGTGTATAGCCCTTTTGCCTGATTCCAAAATTTAAAGCATGTTTTGTAGGCCTGAAGTTGATGCAGAATCTTAGGATCAACTGATTGCCATAACACACTACATAACTGTGCATCTATCTTCCTCCATTGTACTCTGTCAACCTTAGGGATATCCGCCTCCTGCGTAACAAGGTGATCCTCATAACCTTGACCCATAAACCAAAGCTTCACAGAGGCAGACCAGGACAAATAATTTTCACTACCAACCAATTTCTCCGAAGTAATCATAGGAGATCCAGATATGACAGAGGAAAAAGTGGAACTTTTAGTAGTCATATCTACTTATCTGGTGAATGAAATACGTTTGGATCGAAGAGAGCCCTAATACGGCTTATCGCGGACTTCCTAAGACACGTGCAGGGCTCGGGGTGGAGAGGAAGTCACCGGAGGACGCCGGAAAGGCTGTTTAGAGGGTCGGCGGAGACAAAAAAAAACCCCAAAAAATGCACTTTCAGGGCTCGAATGACACAAGCAAAGATGGAGGGTGGCTAGACGGCGTTAGGCGAGGTTGGATGTGGAAGCGCGTGGCCAGAAAGTGACCCATGCGCCCTCACGTGCCGGCGCGTGAGATTCAGGCCGCCGGAGGAGAGACGCGTGTGGCCGACGCATGGATGGGATTTTTCCTCCGGTGCTTTGAGAAAAGTTGAAGACCTCCTACTTGCGCACCTGATGGTATGGTCGGTGTCGGAAAAGGATGTCGCCGGACAAAGGTCGCTGGAAAAGTCGTCGGCTGTGAGAGTTTTCTGACGGCGGTGAGGGTTTTTTGACGGTGATAGGGTTGATCGGAAAGCTTTAGGAGATGGGAAGGGTGACCTGAATGAAACACGGTCATTGAAAGATTTCTCAGAATGGATTCACGGATAAACCGAAAATAATTAGGGTTTTTTTTTCTCCCTTGACTCTGATACCATTTGAAGAGAGAGGGAAAAAGGGAGAATTCCTAATTATTGTTATTGAAAAACTGTAAAGAATACACATTGGACTTGGGTATATATATACATGCTAGTGGGACCCACAATACGGTAAGAAAAGAAAAGGAAAAAGGAAAAGTAAATAACCTAAATAACTATACATTATCTAACAATTACGATGGAGAGAGTAGAAAAAAAGGTTCGGATTGAAGAGAAGGGAACAAAGCTTTGTGTTTTAAATGAAGATTAGGATCTTATCTTGGAATGTTCGAGGGGTAAATGACAGAAATAAGAGGAAATTAATTAAAGCCTTAATTAGATCCCAAAAAGTGGATTTAGTTTGCTTGCACGAGACTAAAATGACAGAGATGTCTTTAGGAGTGGTGTAAAGCCTAGGTGTGGGGAGATTTCTGGAGTGGGGAGCTTTGAATGCCAAGGGTGCAGTTGGAGGGGTGGTAGTTTTCTGGGATAATAGAGTGTTGGAGCTAGTGGGGATAGAGGTGGGTCTTTTTTCCATTTCTTCTTGTTTCAAGAATTGTGAAGATGGATTTAGATGGACTTTTTCAGGAGTGTATGGTCTTACTATGAAAAGATATAGAGAATTTTTTTGGGAAGAGTTAGGGGCCATCCGCGGGCTTTGGAATGGCCCTTGGTGTATTGGAGGAGATTTCAATATGATCAGATTTTCGAACGAGCGTAGAAAAGGAGGGAGGGTGTCGTCATCAATGAGAAGATTCTTGGAGGTGATCGATGATCTGGACTTGAGGGATCTCCCTCTTCAGGGGGGTCCGTTTACTTGGAGTGGAGGGTTAAACAACCAAACCATGTCAAGACTTGATCGTTTCTTGGTGTCAGAGGACTGGGAGGGCCATTTTAATGGGGTGGTGCAGAGTAGTCTTCCTAGGCCAGTGTCAGATCACTTTCCCATCTTATTGGATGGGGGAGGGATGAGGAGGGGGCTTGTCCCCTTCCGGTTTGAAAACATGTGGCTTAAGGAGGAGGACTTTAAGGATCCGCTGAAGGGGTGGTGGCAAGGTTTAAGTTTCAGTGGATCCTTTAACTTCATCCTTGCAGAGAAATTGAAGGCTTTGAAGGCCATCTTAAAATCTTGGAACAAGGATGCTTTTGGGAAGGTGGGAGTGAATAAGAGATTGGCCTTGGACAAAGTGGCTTTCTGGGATTCTCAAGAGAAGATGCGTTCATTATCTATGGAGAAGCTGGAAGCCAGAAAGGAAGCAAAGGGGGATTTTGAGAAATGGGCTCTGATGAAGGAGATTTCTTTGAGACAAAAATCAAGAGAAGTGTGGTTAAGGGAGGGTGACAGAAATATTGGCTTCTTTCATAAGATGGCTAATTCCCATAGAAGGAGAAATTGTTTGTTTAAGATAAAGATTAATGGAACCTGGTTAATAGAAGAGCAGGAAATCAAGAGGGGTGTGGTAGGAGCTTTCAAGAACCTTCTGACAGATCCTGGAGATTGGCACCCAACTATGGAAGGTTTGGATTTTAATAGGATTGATGTTGAGGATGCAGCTAGATTGGAGGAGGTTTTTACAGATGTAGAGGTCTTCTTTGCTCTCTCAGATTTGAACGGGGACAAGGCTCCTGGTCCAGACGGTTTCTCTCTCAGCTTTTGGCAGTTTAGCTGAGATTTTATGAAAGAAGAGGTTATGGGCTTTTTGAAGGAGTTCCACGAGCATGACAGATTTGTAAGGAGTTTAAATTCAACTTTCCTGGTCCTCATCCCAAAAAAAGCGGGCGCGGAGGACCTTAGAGATTTCAAACCGATTAGTTTGGTGGGAGGATTGTATAAGCTGTTGGCAAAAGTGTTAGCTAATAGGTTTAAGAAGGTTGTGGGAAAGGTGGTGTCTTAAGCTCAAAACGCTTTTGTTGAAGGAAGACAAATTCTTGATGCTGCCCTAATTGCCAATGAGGCAATAGACTCGTTGCTGAAGAGAAATGAGAGTGGGGTGTTGTGCAAGCTGGATATAGAGAAGACATATGATCACTTAAACTGTAATTTTTTTGCTATTGGTAATGCAAAGAATGGGTTTTGGGGAGAAGTGGACTGGTTGGATTTCCTGGTGCATTTCTACTGCAACGTTTTTTGTCTTGATCAATGGCACTCCAACGGGTTTCTTCAACAGTTCAAGGGGGCTGCGTCAGGGGGATCCACTTTCTCCCTATCTTTTTGTAATCGGGATGGAGGCTCTTAGTAGGCTCATCCTTAGAGCAGTGAGGGAGGGGGTTCTTTCAGGCTGCAAGATAAAAGGAAGATGTGGAAACGAGGCTTTGGTTTCTCATTTGTTGTTCGCCAACGATACTTTAGTTTTTTGTGAAGGTTCCCAAGATTAGATGGCTTATTTAAGTTGGTTGTTGATGTGGTTTGAAGCCATATTAGGTTTGAGAATCAATTTGGATAAGACCAAAATTTGTCGGTTGGGAGAGTAGAGAATCTGGAGGTTTTGGCTCTTGTGGTTGGGTGTAAAGTGGGAAGGCTGCCAACTTCTTACTTGGGGATCCCTTTAGGGGTGAATCACAAGTCTGTGGCCGTTTGGGATGGGGTGAAAGAGAGATTTCGGAAAAGGCTTACCATGTGGAAAAGGCAATTTATCTCCAAAGGCGGGAGAATTACTTTAATTCGTAGCACTTTGTCAAGTGTGCCCATATACTTGATGTCTCTACTACGAATGCCAAGAGTGGTTAGTTTAAGATTGGAAAAAATTCAAAGGGATTTTTTGTGGGGAGGGGGAGCTTTGGAGAGGAAGCCTCATCTAGTTAATTGGGATATTGTGTGTTTGGACAAAAGGAAGGGTGACTTGGGAGTTAGACGTTTGTCTACTCTCAATAGGGCCCTTTTATGTAAGTAGAACTGGCGCTTTGCGATTGAAAGAGAGACTCTTTGGAGGCATGTCATTAGTAGGAAGTTCGGGGAGGAAGAAGGGGGTTGGTATACTAGAGAAGTTAGGGAGGGATTTGGAGTAGGCTTTTGGAAGGAAATAAGGAAGGAAGGCTCTCTTTTGCAAAACAAAGTTGTCTTTTTTGTGGGGAATGGTAGAAGGGTGAAATTTTGGAAAGATAATTGGTGTGGGAACTTCACCCTCTGTAACTCTTTTCCCTCTTTGTATGCCTTTGCATCTTATAAAGAAGCTTGGTTAGTGGAGTTGTGGGATCATTCAGGAGAAGAAGGGGTTTGGAGTCCTAGGTTCTCTAGGCCCTTTAATGACTGGGAGGTGGAGGAGGTGGAGAGATTACTTTTGACAATCCGGGGTAGGAGGCATAATCCTCTTTTGGAAGATAGAATGCTGTGGAAAGAGACTAAAGATGAGATTTTCTTAGTTAAATCTCTTTATAGTTCTCTAGCTTCAAGAAGAGTTGTTCAGTTTCCTAATAGCATTATTTGGAGTCCTTGTGTGCCTACCAAAGTGAGCTTCTTTGCTTGGGAAGCATCTTGGGGTAAGGTGCTAACTTTGGATTAACTTAAAAAGAGGGGCCGGTTTCTAGCTAACAAATGCTTCCTTTGTTGTGAGGAAGAAGAGTCAATTGATCATATTCTTATTTAGTGCTCCAGGGCAAGAGTGTTATGGGAGTTATTGTTTGCTCTTTTTGGTGTTACTTGGGTCCTTCCTTTTTTGGTTAGAGATACCCTTATTGGATGGTGTGACTTTAACTTGGGCAAGAAGGGTAGAAAGGTGTAGAAGGCAGCCCCTTTGTGTATTTTTTGGGCAGCTTGGAAGGAAAGAAACAGGATTTCTTTTGATAATGAGGAGCTTTCGATTCATAGGTTGAAAAATTCTTTTGTATGTAATCTTTGGTTGTGGACTAAGTCGGTTGTAAATGATGGTCCTCTTCCTTTACTCAGTTTTTTTGATTGGCTAGGTGCTAGTTGAGGGCTGGTTTTGTATCTCCTCTTCTTTTTTGAGCCTTTTGGCGCCTCTTGTATACTCCCTATATGCTTTTGGGTCAGCCTCAAGGTGTCATTTTCTAATATATTTCTTTTCTGGGTGTTTGCCTATCAAAAAAAAAAAAAAAAAAAATTGTATATAATATAAAACAAGCTTAATTGAAATTTTTAGCCTAGGCCTTATTTCATGTTGAGCCACCCCTGGAGGTGTGACCCAAGACCTTTGTAGCATTGTGTTAGGCATCTTTTCAAAGTTGGTGGGAGAGGGCTCCACTGTTGAGGCAGAGGCAAAAATTCTACTAGAGGGCATGCTTTGTGTCTTTCTAATGAATGGGTGGAAAAGGTTTCTGTAATTTTGATCTCTTAGGTTCCCAACTCAGAGAGTGGTTCCTGGGAAGTATATTGTTTGATTTGCCAAATTTTAGGTGCTGGTTGTAAGTTGAATTGGTCTTTTTCTCAGACTCAGTGGTTTGCTTATTTTGCCGCATGTTAGTTAGCAAAAAGAGGATCCAGACACTGGCTTCATTTGGAAGAGATTTTTTACCATCTTGGGTTGTGTGGAGTTTCTTTGAATTGTGCATGTTTGTATTCTGTTTGAGTTGTATAGCCATTTCTTGCTCTTTTCAAGAAAAAACTTTCTTCTTTTTCTTTTTGATCAACTTCAATATATTTTGAAAAGACTTCTCATCCTTTGCTTGTGATTAAAAATGTCAAATGGATTAGTTTGTTTTTAATTAAAAAAAGGTTTCCTGTGTGTTGATCAATTTTAAGCTTGTGGGGTTTGAAGTGGGGGACAATTTCTTACTTGAAAAAAGGAGAAGAAGTTACAGCAGTTTCTGCCAGATAGCAACTGCTTTTTGGGAAGAAGAAGACTCTGAAAAGTGCTAATGGATCATAGGTTTCTGGGCCCATGATACTTTCTACTGCATGACCTTATTATTTCTCTTCTCATACTCATGTGCATTTTCCTTTTTGTAGGATTTCTCTTCATTTGTCCTTTATACAAGTTCTTCCTCTTATCTAATAAAATACAAGTATGATTTCCTGTTTAAGAGAGAGGAGCTGAATAATAATGATGGTAATAATGATAGTAATGATTTGGTTAAGGTTTGATTAAATTAGAAGAAATTTGATGAGTACCTCAGGATGGTGTTGGTCTCTTTGTTTAGGTTTGCAATCTATTTAGCCCTTGATTGACTAATGAAACTGTAAGCCCATATTTTTTTTCCAACAGTTTTTTTCTTTCTATTAATTTGTTCAATAATTTAATTTATAAACTTGCATGCATGGGTAGGTATAATTTTCATTTGCTACAGCATTAGCATAGGAGAAACCGGCTATCTCAATTTTATCTGATTTTGATTCCTACATATTTTCTACAAGTGAAGTTATTAATTGCATTTTTTTGGCATCCTTAATGATCATGAATACTGATTGGGCTGCTGTTGGATGAAAATTTCAGATTGCAAATGACTATCTCCCTATCTGGGACAGTTAAAGATGGGATGCAAGCAAAAGATCTGTTACCTGTATACGTCTTGATGACAAAACCTGTTTCTGATACTGAAGTTGAAGCAGGGGTATGGTCATGTTATAATTGTAGATTTACTTATCTGTACTGATTGTTAATTAATACTTTGCTCCTGTTATCTTATGTTATTAGAAACAGCATTCTGAAGTTTATCGCCTCAGTCGAGCTTGTAAACTGTCTTCTTTCACTGAATTTGAGGGATGGAGAAGAGCTGAAGCAAATTTTATTCTCCCTGAAATGAATAAGTTATCACTTGATGTCAAAGCTGGCAAACTAACCATCTTGCTTGTCAGCTGTGGTACTATCTTATCCATATCACACCAATTCATTCAAAGGGTCTGATTCACTTATCAAATGACTTGGATTCTTTTTCCCTCATTTTGCAGGTGAAACAAGAAATTCTTTCAGTGAAGGTGATTTATTTAATGTCCATTTGTATATATGACATCTTCTTGATTTACTGCTTAGTTCTAGAATTCCTTTGGTGTTTGCTTCTCTTACAACTTGTGGTTAGCATACATGGATTTTTCTCTTGCAAGTAATTCCTCAAGCTAGATGTTTTGTGGAAAAAAAAACAAAAAACTTTGAAGCTAGGGTCCTAGTCCCAGGAGCAGCCTGGCCAAGTAAATATCTGAATAGTGTGCTCCAAAAATTGAATATTTTTTGGTGCTCAAGACTCGAGAGTTGGATTAGTTTTAATTTATACTATCATTGAAAATTAAAAAAGGAAAAAGAATTCTTCTTGGTTGTGACAATTGGATTGCCCATTCTGCCTCAACTGTTGATCATATTGTCAATTTTGCCCATATATCACCTGCCCGGCTGCCCTATTTTTCACATATGACCTATTTGTTTGAATGAATTTCTGATTTTGGAGCATTTGTGCAAGGCTTTTTCAACTTAAAGCTGTGTATTGTTTTCTTTTGGAACTTTGTTTTAGGCTCGGTTTTCTTGACAATGCATGTTGGTAAAGAAATTGCCCAGTAGGTTTTAGCTGTGTGAATGACATGTGGCTTAGATGATTATGAAGAGGTAATAATGTTCTTATTTTTGGTTCTTAATGGTTTTAAGAGTGGAATTTAAATCTTGATATATAGTAATATGGGTTAGAAGGAATTGGTATATCTCTTCTTGTTTTTGGGGTTTCAGAAAGCCTTTCATATTGGATTGTGTGTGGAATGAGATCAAATCCATAAGATGGACAAGACCTAGGACTAATCCAAATGTTTTAAGGATGAGCTTGAGGTTAGATATATCTTCTACCTCAGCCTTGGAGAAGAAGATGGTATCATTGATGAGTTGCAGGTGCGACATTCTTAACATAGTCCCTCTCAACCTTAAAGCCTTGAACAAGACTAGGATCCTCAGTCCTCTGAATGATCCTATTCATGACATTGACAAGAATTCTAAAGAGAGGATGAAAGATGATCACTTTGCATAAAACCTTGCAAGCCTCAACCATTCCTTTAGCTTTCCCATTAAAGAGAATGACAAAAAGTGTGGATGCACATCATTGGATCATTTTCTCCATTTACACCCTGAATCCTTTTTTCTGATAATAGAGAAACCCACTATCCCTAGTTTTTAGGATTGAAAAGAATCTGGGGGCATGACCCCTTACCAAGAACTGTGTGTTTGGCTTGCCCAACTTTGAATTTGAGACCTTCTGCTCTTGAGTGCACTGTCCAACCAACCCAATTAACCCTGGTCATGTGTCTTCTTAAAAACCTCCTTGGATACCAATTCCCTCCTTCCCTGGGGACAAATTCTCATCCACAATTTTGTTAGCAATCAAAATAGCATCAAGACTTTGTTTTTTCCCTCAATAAGCCCCCTTGGAAGTTGGATAAATAGTCAATGATGCTCCTCCTGTATATGTTTGGAAAGGTCCTTGTTTAGTAGTAGGATTTTGTTTACGGGAAAAGATCTCTACCTTCTTGGTTGGACATTTTTGTGTTCTGTAGACTATCTTGTATCCATGTAGCATACACATATTCACAAAATTTTGGATGCTCAGAGCCCAAGCCCATGTTGAAGTTTGAGGTATGGCCAAATGGGTACCGTTGGTAAGCCAAACTGTTAAGCTCTAGGAAAACTATTAAATTCTAGGAAAAATGTTCACATGAGTATTTGGGCTCCGATTTATTTTCTAGCTTCTCTTTTGCACATGCAGCAGTAGCATCAACAGTAACATGAATCCTATCAAAAAACAAACAAATAGGGCCTTTTATGTTGACCACTATGTGAATTCTTTTCTACAGTTCAGGCTTATCTAGGGCACTGTGCTCTGTTAAATATAAGCGATGACTCATTGTGTATTTAATCAGGATTCATACACTAAGTGGCCTGTCAAAAGTTGTAGGCTGGCTGTCAACTTCCTTATGTAACCTTCCTTTCTCTAAACTGGTGGTATGAAAGATACAGCAGTAGCATGCAGGACACAGGCATAGCTAGGTTTAGCTTCTTCACTGTAAGCACACATTTCAATGGCTCATAAAACTCATCTTACATAAGCTTATAGAGCCCCTTTTGGCAAATTGCTGATGCTGAAAGTAGCCATAATTATAATGATTTTGGTTCATGGGATATTTTCTTTTCTTTGGTATTTTAAATCCTTCCTTAACTATCTAAACAACATAGTAAACTGAGTTCCCAAATTCATTTGATCTTCCAGATTCTTTGCAATGCGAATATCTAAGGTGGGACTCTCTTATAGTTGGATTTCCATATTTAATTTGGAAGACAAGCTTATGAACTATGAGGTTGCTTATAAAGGTTTTGGCTCTTTGATTCAAAATATTCCACTTAAATAATGGTTATTCATTTAGTATTCCACTTATAATTCATATTTCCATATCCTTTTCACCTTTTCACCATTTTTTGGGCATAGTTCCTTGTAAGAAACTCAATTAAAAATCATTTATTTCTCATCATGAAAATCATCTAAACTCTTGCTTTTAATACATTGTTTCTTTGCAGCTAATGTTGGAGGATATTGTCTATGGGGCAAGTTACCAATGGAATCACTCTATTCGTCATTGGAGAGGTCTGTGAGCTTGACCTTGGGGAATAGGGCTGAAATGCTCTCAAATGTTGATATGCAATCATGCTTTTTGGAGGTATATCATCATTAAAATGCTACTAATGTTTCTTGTTTTTCTCACGACACTAGAACATTTTTTTTTTTTTTTAAAGTGTTAGTGGTTAACCATTTTGTGACATTCTGTAAGAAATTCAATTGCTAGCTGTAAGAAGAGGAACAATGAATAAAAATTGTGGTTAGGAAAAAATAATATAAAAGATAGGAAAGAAAAGGAAAAAGAAAAAAAAAGCTTAGGGCTTGTTAAGGAATTGTTCTTGAAAATGGTTTTTTGTTGTTTAAAAAAAAAAACACTTTTTTGTGCTTTATAATAAAAAAAACAGTTTTCTGTTCTTTATAATAAAAGACAGTTTTTTGTTCTTTAGAATAAAAAACTGTTTTCCTATTCTTTAGAATAAAAAAAGGTTTTTTTAAAAAAAACCATATTTGACAGATTTTGTATTGAAAACAATTTTTGGAAAGTTTGTTCTAAAACCATTTTTTTTAAAAAAACAAATTGAAAATTTGAAGAGTATTTAAATATTGGGAACTTTTGCATTATATATAAATGCATGGTACCTTCACATAGAATAAGTGGAGAAAACTGTTTTCCATATTTGCGATCACAAATAGAATTTTGTTCTTGAAAACAATTGTTTTAAGAATGAAAATGTTGCCCTTCGATATGCAGTTTGAAAGAGTATAACATGAGGATTTGAAAGTAACAAGAGGGAGTGTTGAAGTCTCTCTCTAATGAGAGGGGGTAGTTGTTGGTTTGCGGTGGAATCAAAGTCCTTCGAAGTCTTAGTGGAGTAAGTTTGTGGGAAGTTAAGAGGAATCATTGTGGAGAGAAGTAGAGGATTCTCATCTCGGATTCAATTTGGGGATGGGAGCCTAAGGAGGCTGTTGGAAGGTATCAAAGAATGCTGTAGGGAGGAAAAGGAAGGAAGATTTGTAAAAGTTTGGGAGGATAAGGGGAGAAAGTTCAGGTTGGAGAGGCGCATCAATGGGGCAGGGAGGTTTGTCCTGTGCTCAGTGCTCGATCTTGATGCAAAGAGATTTTGTTTAGTGTTCCCTGAAGGAAAGGGGCTGATTGGGGGGCTAGGCCACTTTGGTTGAGAAACTTAGATCCCATGGGGTAATATCTTTTGCTGAAACAAGGCATGCACCTATGCTTACAGCTGGAAGGGCCGATAGAAGCTTTGGCAATTTGGGGGAGTGTGAGAAGAGGGCTTTTGTGGAGGTGGCTAGAGCGCCGGTTGGAAGGATAGGTGATGCTTTATGGCTTCAAGTTAGCGGTAGGGAGGAATAGTTGGGTTGTTGTTTGGTTGGTTGGAGGGGAGAAGACTCGATTTTGGAGTCGGAAATGATCTCGTTAAGGAGATGGGGCGAGCGCTTGTGGAACCTTAAGAGAGGAGTGAGGTTCTTGAAGCTGGGAGGTGCTTTCTTTCGTTTGGAGTTTGAAGATGGGGAGGAGGCAGAGAGAGTGTTGAAGAAGGGGGTGTGACGTTTCAAGGATAAGCTGTTGATTTTGGAGAAATGGAGTGCGGAAGCCGATTGTCTGCATTTAGGATCTCATGTCAAAGAAGTATGGGTGAGAGTGGTGGGTCTTCCACTACACTTTTGGAATGGGGAGGTTTTCAGAAAAATTGGAGATTGTTGTGTGGTTCATTGGGGTTGATGAGGATACAAGGAGGTTCTCTCAGCTCCAATGGGCCAGGATTCTGGTCAAGTTAGAGGGGAAAGAGCTTTTGGGGACACTGCAACTGGTCGTAGATGCTGCATGCTTTGCTATCCAGTTGTGGTGGGAGGTGCTGCCATGGGTGTCTGTAGTAGTGCCAATGAACAGAAGTTGGGGGAGCATGGGAATGAAGCTTAGGGCTGATGGTGTTGATGTCTCACTCGCGGGGAGTATCGTGGAAAGGGAGTGGGAGCCTTTGTGTGATGAAGGGGATGGATCGGATTGCATAATCAGGAAAGCAAGGGACGTAGACAACAGTGATGACAGTGACGGTGACGAGTCGGCAAAAGGAGGTGGGGCCTTTGACGGCATTGTAGGCTTTATGGCGGACAGAAAAGGGAAGGGGACTGCAAGAGGAGAGGCTTTTTGTGATGGGGGGCTCACAGGTGGAAAGGGCTCTGAGCTTGTTAAGGTGGGCGGTTGGGCCAAAGGGGTACCAAGTTTTTCAGCTCGAGGGTTTTTTAAAGTCTTTAAAGATTGGCTTGTGGGCTTGGATCGGGTAAGCTTAAGGGAATTTTTAAAAGAGGGTAGAGCTTTTGGGGTATGCCTTTCCACTGAGTCGTGGGGAGCTGAAGAAATCTTGTTTGGCGTAGGGCTCCTAGAGGCAAAATGGGTTTGTCAGATGACCGAGAGCAATGCCTCATGGAGGAAGCTTCTAGGTACTCTTACCTTGCGCCTTCTTCTTGCTGGCTTTTTGGGGGGATAAGTCTCTTCTTCTTCTTCTTCTTCTTCTTCTTCTTCTTCTTCTTCTTCTTCTTCTTCTTCTTCTTCTTCTTTTGTCTTTGGGTTGGAAGAGGTGATGGTTGCTGTAGGGGAGGGTCATGGTGTGGGTGGCGATTTGGTGCCAAGGGATAGGGAGTTGACAATAGATCCGTTGTGGGTGCTTTTGGTAGAAGAGGAAGGTAATGGGCTGGGAGTTGGAGGTTCTTCCCTGACGAAGAAGGTGAGAGATGAGTTAGTGGAGGAAGATTTTGGGAGGGGGGTAGTGGGGGGAGAGGGGTAGTGGAGTCTTGGAAGTACAATTGTTTATCGTAGTTCTGCCAATGTTTGGGAATGCCAACTGAGGGTTCTAAGGGGAAAATTTTGAAGCTTCTTAAGAGAATGAATGAGAGAAGAAAACAATTTGAGAAATTGATCGTGAAAAAGAGGAAATGGCAAAAACCCTTAAGGGGCAAATGATGGAGATAAGAGAAAGATGATAAAGGCTTTTATTAAATCTCAGAAGGTAAATTTAGTTTGTCTGCAGGAAACCAAAATGCAGGAAATGACCATGGGGGTGGGAAGGTGTTTTGAATGGGAGGCTATGAATTCGAGGGGGGTTAGTTGCGGGGGGGTGGGGGTTGTGGTGTTTTGGGACAACAAAGTGTTACAATTGTTGGAGATGGAGGTGGGGCTTTTCTCAGTGTCTTATTGCTTCAAGAACTGTGAGGATGATTTTTGTTGGAGCTTTACAGGGGTTTATGGACCCACGTTGAAGATGTATAAGGAAGTGTTTTAGAGTGAGCTGGGGACGGTTGGAGGATTGTGGAGTCACCCTTGGTGCGTGGCAAGTGATTTTAACATGATTAGATTCCCTTCAAAGCGTAGTAGAGGAGGCATATTGTCCTTAGCTATGAGGTGATTTTCAGAGGTGATTGAGGACTTAGAATTAAGGGAGCTGCCCCTTTAGGGTGACCTTTTCACTTAGAGCGGTGGCTTAAGTAACCAATCCAAATTGAGAATTGATTGATTCCTCATTTTTGAGGAATGAGAAGACCATTTTTCAAGGGCTGTTCAGATTGTTCTTGTTAGGTTGTTATTGGATCATTTCCCGGTCCTTCTAGATGGAGGAGGGGTGAGGAGAGGCCCTACTCTATTTAGATTTGAAAACATATGGTTGAAGGAGGAGGACTTTAAGAATGTTTTGAGGACTTGGTGGGGAGGGCTTAATTTCAATGGGTCTGCTAGTTTCATACTGGCTGAAAAGTTGAAAGCTTTTAAACCTCTCTTGAGATGTTGGAATAAGGAAGTTTTTGGCTTGTATGAAGTTCATAAGAAGTTAGCTCTAAATCGAGTGGATTTTTGGGATAAGAAGGAGAGTGTTCGCGCTTTGTCTTTGGAAGAGCAGGAATTTATGATGGAAGCTATAAGGATTTATAAAAAGTGGGTTCTTCTTGAAGAAACGTCCTGGAGATAGAAATTAAGGGAAATCTGGTTGAAGAAGGGGGATAGAAACACGAACTTCTTTCATAGAATGACCAATGCCCATAGAAAGAGAAACCAGATGGCTAGAGTCAAAATTGATGGGGTGTGGATCATTGAGGACAAAGAATTAAGAGTGGCAGTGAGCAGAGCTGTCCAACTCTTGCTCTCTACTAACAATGATTGGAGGCCCAACTTAAGTGAGCTGTCTTTTGAGAGGTTAGAAGACTTTGAGGTGACATGATTGGAGAAGCCTTTTATAGAAGAGAAGGTGTTTGAGGCACTGTCAAGTTTTAGCGGGGATAAAGCTCCAGGCCCGGATGGGTTCTCCATGGCATTTTGGCAGATCTCGTGGGAATTCGTGAAGATTCAGGTGATGAATTTTTTCAGGGATTTCTATGATTCTGCTTGTTTTGTGCGGAGTTTGAATTCAACCTTTCTAGTGTTGATCCTGAAGAAAGGGGGGACAGAGAACTTAAGGGATTTCAAGCCAATAAGCTTGGTGGAGGGGCTATACAAATGGTTAGCTAAGGTGCTAATCAATAGGCTGAAAGGGGTGTTAGATAAGGTGATTTCTAAGGCCTAAAACGCGTTAGTAGAGGGTAGGCAAATCATGGATGCAGTGCTCATTGTCAATGAAGCCATAGGCTCGATTTTTTAGAGTAATGAGGGGGCGATTCTGTGCAAGCTGGACAATTAGAAAGCTTATGACCATGTTGAGTGGTCATTTTTACTTTCAGTCATGGAGAAGATGGTATTGGGGAGAAGTGGTTAAGGTGGATCAAATGGTGTTTATTCATAACTAAGTTTTCTGTTTTGGTTAATGGAACCTCTTCTGGTTTCTTTCAAAGCTCTAAAGGCCTAAGACAAGGAGATCCACTTTTGCTTTACCTATTTGTGATAGCAATGGAAGCCCTTAGCTGTCTTCTAAAGAGGGCAGTTTGTGGAGGCTTCTTATCAGCCTGCTAGGTGCAGGGTAGAGGGGGTGAAGGGGTCAAGGTTTCTCATCTGATGTTCGCGGATGATACACTGATTTTCTATGAGGCGTGGGAGGAGCATATGATGTTTTTATGGTGGTTGCAGATGTGGTTTGCAGTAATCTCTCGATTGAGAGTTAATATGGATAAAAACGAGCTGATTTCGGTGGGAAAGGTGGAGAATGTGGAAGATTTGGTTGCAGAACTTGGTTGTAAGGTGGGAAGCCTACCATCTACTTATTTGGGAATGTTGTTGGATGCTCGTTTTAATTTTATGGCAGCTTAGGATGGGATTGAGGAAAGGTTCCATAAGAGATTGGCTATGTGGAAGCATCAATATATCTCTAAGGGTGGAAGAATCACCTTGATATGAAACACTTTATCCAATTTGCTAATTTATTTTATGTCTATCCTCTGTTTGCTTAGAGTGGTTAGAATGAGATTGGAGCAGATTCAAAAGGAATTTCTATGGGGAGGTGGGGCCTTAGAGAGAAAACCTCATATAGTAAGGTGGACAACAATTTGTCTAGATAATAGAAAAGGGGAGCTGGGGATGAAGAGCCTTGCCATGCTCCATAAGGCTCTCCTTGGCAAATGAAGTTGGTGTTATGCAAATGAAAAATAGGTTTTTTGGAATCAAGTAATAAGGGGGAAATATGGGGAGGAACATGGTGGGTGGTGTTCTCAAGAAGTTAGGAAGGGGTATGGTGTAGGCTTGTGGAAAGCAATTAGGAAGTTGGGACACCTTGTTAGCTCTAGTTTTTCTTTTGTGGTGGGAAATGGGTAGAAGGTGAGTTTTTGGAAGGATAAGTGGTGTGGAGTTGCACCTTTATGTGATTCTTTTCCTGCCTTATTTGCCATAGCTATTTCCAAAGAGGCCTGGGTGAAAGATGTTTGGATTGCTTCAGAAAGTGAGGAAAAAAAGGGGAGATGAGGGGGGAGAATTTGAGCCCTTGCTTCTCTAGGCCTTTCAATGATTGAGAGATGGATGAAGTGGAAAATTTGTTGTTATGTTGGAGTAGGAAGAGAGTGATTGTGGATGTGAAGGATAGGGTGAGGTGGGTGGAATCAAAGGATGATAGTTTTTTGATAAAGGCTCTTTATAAAGCCTTAGAGTCGGACTCAATAGGGTGTTTCCCAATGAAGATTATATGGAACTCTAGTGTGCAACCAAAAGTAAATTTCTTTGCTTGGGAAGTTCTAACTTTGGACCAAGTTCAAAAGAGGGGCTTTAGCAAATAAATGTTAGTTGTGCCAAGCGCATGAGGAGTCCATTGACCATCTTATTCTCCATTGCAAAAAGACATGGAAAGTGTGGAAGCTGTTCTTTACTCTATTTGGAATGTATTGAGTGTTTCCTTCTCGGTTAAGGAAACCCTCTTGGGGTGGGAAAGGGCTTTTTATGGGTAAGAAGCGTAGGGCAGTTTGGAATGCGGGCCCTTTATGCTTGTTTTGGTCATTTTGGAAGGCAATGAACATGATTGTCTTTGAAGATGGTGTGCTGTCCTTGCAAAAGCTAAAAGCGTTTTTTGTATATTTACTTTGGTCGAAGTCTAAAGTGTTTATAAAAGATTGTTCTTCAACGCTATTTGATTTCATTGATTGGGTGGCTTTCCGTTGATGGAGGGGTTGTTTTTTTGTACATTTTGTTTGGACAATTTTTTGTTTCAGTTGTAAGGGGGTGAGTCTCTCTTTCTTGTACATTTTAAGTTGCTATTTTAATGCCTTTCCCTAATACAATACTCTCACTTATCAAAAAAAAAAAAAAATTTTGCCCTTCGATTCTTACTAAAGCCTTATAAGAGTTTTACTTGGAAAAAAGTAATGAATCTCACCATTGAAAATTAGACGGTATGCAAAAAACTTAATATTATTCATTATCAATGCAACTAGGCCTTTTTACAGGCTTTGGAAAAGCCTAAAATTTAAAAAAAGAAAAAAGAAAATAGATATTTAACCAATGTAATAACTTATTAGGATTCTTATCCTTTCTTGAAACTTCTAATCTTTTAAATTAAAAGATTAAAGGAAAGTAGAAAATCTTTATTTAGAATTAGAAACTTAACTATAACAGCTTTTTGTCATAATAATTTTTAATTAAAAATTACTTATACATCCTAAAAAGGACTTCAATGAATTTTTATTTTTTTATTTTTTAGAAAATATTTAGAGATATAGGAACTTTCTTTAAGGAGAAATTCTAGTAAAATGAAACTTTCCAAATTCTAAATTAAACACAAATATCAATAATTAGCTAATTATGATTCTAAAGACCCTACAAAACTGTAAAACAACCTAAATACCCTTTAGAGTAATTTATGATTTCTTTATTTCCTTTCTTGATTATATCTTGTAATTTTATACCCATCTCATTAACTTAGTGATTCCTTTTCCTCTTTTGCAGCCATGTTTTTTGGAGGAAGGCAGTTGTATAACATTTCATACTCCTCATGATTTGGGAACCATGGTGTGTTCTTACCCCTGCTTATTCATGTTTCCACAAAGAAATTGTAAATTTCTTTAATTCATTAACTGATCTTCTATAATGATCCCTTTTCTTTGGCTCCCTAAAGGGTTCACAAAAAGTGCAAGTTAATATTGTTGCACAAAAGGTTGGGGCAAAAGAAAAGTCTCCGTATGCCTCATACACATATAGGAACATCCCAACTTCATCATTGTCTAATATTATCCGGTAAGTAATTTTTTCAATTCCCTTTTCTAGTTTGTTCCTGTATCAATAATTCTTCTCATATCAAAATTTGATATTTTCTGCAAATTTCTTTTGGATATCTATCATATGCACACATCATTCTGGAATCATTTTATGTTGCAATATCAACCATTTCTTTTGGATATCTATCATCTGCACACATCATCCAGGAATCATTTTATGTTGAATATCAACCATTCTACATTTATCTTTCTAAAAAGTGAATCGGGATTTCTTATCAGCTAATTTAAGGCTTCATCTACCATTTTTTTCCTTTAGAAGTAGAGATTATTGCTGAGATATGTATATTGCTAGATTATATTTAAGTGTAAGCTATATTTCTATGTATGATTTGCTACTTGGATTGTATCTATCATTTCCCATGAGAGGTGTGATCTTGCCTTTTTTAATTTGAGACCAAGATGAGAAAATAATATTTTTAAGATTGACATGATTGGATTAAATTAATGTTAGACAACCTTAAGATGGTTATCTACAATCAAATAAGGACGGTTAGATTTTCAATCTTTTAGGATTTAAGGAGAGGATTGAGGTGTAAACATAGGGCAACAAAGAAAGAAAATAAAAGATAGAAAAAAGAAAAAAAAAAGGATAGGAAACCTTAGAGTCTTCCTAAAGTCTTCTAGTACTCTTACCTAGAAGAAAAACATTAGGAACAAAATGGAGTCTCACTATTGGAAATTCCAGTGGTTGCAAACAATTTGGTATTACTTATGATGCATAAATTAATCTCATTTTACAACAATTAGCCTTATTTTTAGGCTTCAAAAAAACCTTAAAAAACTCGACAAACCCATTAAAAAAAGCATACTCTATAAACATATTAGGACTCTTAAGTTTTTCATAAAAATTTAAATGTTGTAAATAATAGGATTAAAAATGAAAAGGAGACTTTCTTTTTGGAATTAGAAACCAAAACTTTATCATAACTTCTTGTAATAAAAGTTCTAATAAAGAAAATTTCTAAATTCTAAAAAAAGGACTTAAATAAAAAGATTGGAAAAAAAGTTTATATATATATATATATATATATATATATATATATATTTAAGGAAAGAGAGGTTTAGAAATATAGAAACTTCTTTTGAGGAGAAGTTTACAGTAAAAAAAAACCTCCCAAGTTTTAATGAGACTTAAGTATCAACTATTTATCTATGACGAGTCTAAAGGAGCTAAAATTATTAAAAAAATTCCTTTTCTTCCTTTTCTAGGATAGACCTTGGAGATCATCTCCATCAATTTCCCCTCAACTTGGAGGAAACTCAATCTCAAGATTTAGTGACTCACAACAATCTATCAAGATAACTTCCAACTGTTTTTCAAATTTATTTTTTGCTATCAAATTTTCTTTGAATGAAACATGATTTTGGAACTTGACAAAAAAATTTCTCGAATGAAATAATTGTAACTAGAGGACTCTTTTGTTTTTTGTTTCTTTTTATTTATTATTATTTTGCAAGAGATAATTCTTTGCTAAGCCAGATATTGAGGAGAAATGGTCAACTGTAGGTTCAGTCGTGTATAGTTGTGGGTACAACTGATTGTGCTGTTGTCGATTAGTTATGATTTATTCTATATCGTTGTCTATCCTAAAATAGCCTTATGTACTTTGTATAAATACTCTTGAGATATATGAGAATATTCATTCAACAATTTATCAAGTTGGTATTAGAGTGAAAGTAAAGAATTTCTGCTACTGCCTAGCTGACACTCCTTCCATTCTTTTTCACCCTCTTCATTATTATGTCATGTCTAAAAAAATAGATATGAATATTTTTTATAGCAAAAAGTCATCCATGGTGACCATTCATGAGACTGTCTCTCTAACAATTTTATTAAGTTAGATGGTGCTAATTATCATATTTGGTCTCAAATTTTGGAACTTCATATCGCTACTAGAAAGAAGAAGGGATACATCATAGGAAGGAAGGTTGCATTTGTAGAGGATGATCCAAATTATGATGAATGTGAGGCCAGAGACGCTCTAGTCAAGTCTTGGCTCATTAGTTCCATGACTGACTGGCTGATGTCACACTTTATCTAGTGTGAACGGCTAAGGAGGTGTTGGATGTAGTCAAGAGGAGCTATCTTGATGTCTCTTACTCTTCTCAAGTATATGAATTGATGAAGAAATCATTTCAATCACGCCAAGGTGGTTGCCCTTTTGCAGAATACTAAAATGAGTTAAACTCAATATACATGGAGCTTGATTATCGAAGACCCAATGATATGACATGTGTAGCTGATATTAAGAAACAAAGGAAGCGTATTGTTGAGGATCGGGTTTATATATTTCTTGCAGGTCTTGATCATAGTTTGGATCAAGTTAGTGGTCGTGTTTTGGCCATTGCTCCTTTACCAAGTCTAGAGGAATCCTATTCACTAGTTTGTTGTGAAGTGTAGGGGTAGGTCACCATGGGAACAAAAGATCACTCTAAGGCTTTCACAATGGCTGTCCATAAGAATAACACACGACCAACAATGGATATCTTTTTGCTTCGGTGTCTCTCTCTTTTGTTCTTTTATTACTTTATCTTATTTATTTTTGTCATTTTTGTGACAAAAAGTAGGAGAAAATTCATTGTTGATTGTGTGGATACCCATTGCATTCATTACTCACATCCATTCCCTTTACCTTGATTGGATAGAATTTATGAGTTATTTATTCCCACACATTGCTTTACTTGTGTATTTGGTTGGTTGGTGTGCGCAAGTCACATGTATTAGGGGATTGCTTGCTTTTTGATGTGGTTTGATTGCCATTAGCATATTAGAGAATGATTTAGTTTTGACAAGAGTAATTGAGAGATTTGTAAATTTTGTTTGAGATTAGGGGGTTTGTGTAATTTGTAGTTTGTCATAAAATTGCCAAAGATGGAGATTATTAGTACTTTAGGCTATATAGTTTAAGATTGTCCATTTTGTTCCATTTGTTTTAGCTCAAGACCTTTTTACATTCTAACTTACTCTCCATTGCAGACTTAAGGTTGCAACGTGATCAACTAGGATGACACATGTGACTATGGAAAAGCCTAGGAAAGGCAAATTGGATTTAATTAAAATCATGGTGTGGACCACATGTTTTTAAACCAAGCGAAAATGTTTTTGAAAAATGTTTAAAAAGTTGTTGAGTGCTCAAGCACTCGTATGGATATCCAAATCTCCACAAATATCCTATTTTACATATTTTAATTGATTTTATTCTGGAAATCATAATTTGAGTCCACTAGGTATTTGTATCCTATGAATACTATGATGAAAATGGTTTTGAGCTTTTGATACGAATATTAAGAAAATCTAATTTGCCTTCCCGTTCCCGAAACTCTCAATTATGTTTGGCTTTCCATTCATTTGGTTGAGAAGATGATCTGCATCCTATTAGGTGCTAAGGTTAGATTCACTAGAAGCACATGTGGTGCTGTGTCACAAACGTGAAGTGCAATGTAGGTGTTGGATAGTAAGACTTAGGGATAACATTTGTCTGGTAAAATTGTGTATTGTACTTTCGAATAGTGAATTAGTGATTAGAGGTCTTTGACCTTGTGGTTTTTTACATTTGCACGTTGTGTGAGTGGTTTTCCATTTAATAAATCCTGTGTTGTTGTGATGATTGTCTTTAGGCTTTCCTAAATTGAAAAGTGGTTATTACATGATTAAAATATTTAATTATTTTGCCCAAAAAGGTTTAAACATCTATTCACCTCCCTCTAGGTGTTACCTTCAGGTTGGATGGAATTCTGATGTGCTTCTCTTTCTCTCTCCCTCCAAATTGATATTCTTGTAAGGGTTACACTTCAGGCATGATTCAGTAAATATTCATGTCAATACTGTAGAAAAGTGCAGAGTTTTTTATGAAAGCAAAAATTTATATTGAGGGTTATTTTTTATTTATTTATTTATTTTTGAGGTTCTAGCACTTGTGATAAGGGCAATATGGAAGCTCTCTTTCTCAAATAAGATAACTTGATTTCACAATAAAATTGACCATAGAGAAAACCCAAAATGCTGTATGCAATTCTATGCAGGGTTTCATATGACTTTCATATATCTTTTCTTTTGATTTTATTTTACATCGTGGTGTGGGAGATCTCGCTTTTCCATCGTTGAGATTGGATCTTAAGGTGTGTAATACTGTTCTTGGCCAGTTCATCTCCCTTTGCATGACAAAAGTTGTGAAGTATAATGAGTCACTTCTGCCTTTTCATCTTCCCATCTCAGATTGCTGAGGAATTAAAAATTCTCATTCAAAATAGCCACAAAAAGGAACTTCAGGTCAAACTTTTATCACTCAAGTAATGGGATAAGCCTGTCAACTCAACTTAGATTAATGAACCCTTATATCCCTGATTCTCTGCTGCCTGTTGTGTTCCACACGAATCATTTTTCACCTTTCAGCTCTATCTAAGGACCCTCTCTTCTGTCAAGCCATAGGCCATCTTGTCCATTTGATTGCCTCTATAAATTGCTTCTTGACCTTTTGTTTGTGATTGCAGCATCTTCAACTTGAATCAAGTTTATTTCCTTATGGTTGCAGTTATTTGCTGTGCATGAAAAAACTAACTTGATGACTTCCTCTCATCTTTTGTTTTCTCATTTCTTCTTGATGTATTTGTTCTTCAAAGTTCCTATCCCATGTCTCTCTATATAATTGGTATCTTTTGTTCCCATAAAACCACTGTGGCATTTGTTCCCTGACTGATAAGGTGATACATTACAAGGATTTTGTCATAGTTACAGGTGATAATTTTTGCAATGTTCCACACTAACAAGTGGGCCCCAAAAAGGTTGTGGAGACCAAAATAATCTAAAGGCTTCATTTTCTAGAATTCCTCAACAAGCAGAAAATGTACTTTACTCTATAGATCATTCAAATTCCCTTATAAGGATAGAGCTGCATTATTTTATCTGTGATGATCAGTTAGGCATTTATCACCTCTTAGTTGCAATTAACTGCTATGGAGCATATAAAGGAGGATGTCTGTATTTTGAGATAGTGCTGTAACCACAAATCATCACTCCAGATGGATGATTGGGGTTGAATTCCTAGAACTGCTTCTGCAGTCTGCTTTGTGAACACTAACATGGTCACTTTGTAAGGCATACTTTTTCATTTTTTATCATTCGTTCTTGCTCCTACACTTGCTAATTGCAACTTTTTCCATAGCTTTTGGCTACTTCAGCAATCCGCTAAGGCATTCTCATACAAAGCTTTGTTCAGTTTTGAGATGCAAAATTTGTTTGCAAAGTCTACCTTTCTGAAGTTAGGTCCTTGATTTTTACAAAGCCAAGACAGGACTTGAAAAAATTCTTTCCTGCTTTTTATTTTATTTTATTTTGCAAAAGTGTTAGCAGATGCAGTTAGGTCTAGCAACAGGTAGCCTTTTTAAAATCTAAGCCTATTGCCATTCTCGTTCTGCCTTGTAGAATGTTATTGTATGTATTGGTTAACTTAATACTTTGCTGTTCAATAATCATGTAACTCAGGCTTTCAAATACAATGTGGTTTCTTTGCCTTTTTTATGATTGTGCTGGTTGGTTTCTTTAATCGTATTTAAAGTTTTCCCTTTTATTTTAAAACCAAACAAACATACAACCAAGGATATGAGCCTATCTTGACTGTGTGAGTTATTTCCCTCTGCTCTTCTAGTTAGTCCATATGTTTGTTGGCCAATTGAGGCGTTTTATAATTTATGCTTCCATTTACTGTCTAGGTTGAGAGCTGGAAATGTCATTTTCAACTATAGGGATCGCAGTGACATGCCACAAAAGATTGAAGGTAACATGAATTTCTTTGTCCAGGTGAAATTTTTGGGTTTTTTTTTTTGTTTGTTTGTTTGTTTGTTTTTCACGTTGGAAAGAATGAAATAGCAGTACTTAGTGCTGTCAGCAAAGAATTTGAAGAACCTATTCCTTTGATCTCCCTTTGTTTGGTCAAATGAGTCATTAGGAGAAGGGAGACTGTCTTTTATGGTCTGTGGATAGATTAGAATGGATTGTGCTTTGTGCAGGACCTATTTTGGGCCTTTGTTCACGTTTCTTTATTTTCTTAGGTGTTCCCTGTATAAATCCTGTGTACTAAGGTTGCACCTCCTCTTTTTGGTATCCTTAATTTCTATCTGCCTATCGAAATAAATAAATGAATAAAACTCTACCAGTAGCCTCATGTTTGTCAATGCTAATGGGCCTCCATTGCTTCTTTTGATTTTTTGTGAAATTCTTTCAAGAATATATCAAGAAGTGTCTTAATCACAATAAAGAGCAGATGGATATCACTTTCCCCAACTCTTTCTTGGAGTTATCCTCTTTACCACGTCACAAGATATCTTGAAAACTGCTTCAATACTTTAATAACAGACAGGAAGGTGAACTGAATGTTCACAGGAATTGCCTAGGTGGGTTATTTCAATGATAGGTTAAAGAGTTAAAGAGTTACATCAATGATAAATATATTCTTCAACATAAGCTCAACTTCTTTCCAGGCTTTCTTACATTGCCTAGGTGGGTTTGTTGTGGTCAGGAATGTAGGTTCAGCACTTTGTAAATGGATTGCTATACAAAAGGACTTCGATTGTTTTGCAATACTTCTATAAACTTTGTGATCACTATGAAATATTTTAGAAGATCTCTATTGCCAATCCATAATTATGAGATCACTGTAGAAGTGTATTTCATCTTCAGGGAAACAACATTAAAAGCACCTTTTGAATACTTACAAAAGAAGATGAAAGAATATTTCAGCATAGGCTGTTAGTAATTTCCATATGGTTGGTGTGGAGTAGACTAGCAGCCCATGCCCTTAGTTGGAGTTTTTGTTTTTTTAAATAATTTTATCCAGGTTGGATAATATGTGTGTCTGTGTCAAATTTTCTTTTTGTTTTTAATATTATGACTCCTAATAGGAAAAGGAGTCGTATTCCTATTAGGAGATAGGCTTTCACTCTAACTAGAATACAGAATTCTGTGAGTCTATATAAACCTATGTAGTTTTCAAATTTATTAATAGACCTTATTGGAACTTGTAGTAGCTACGGAGCTTCTTTGAAAGCTATAACTGTCTGCTCTTAAGTGAGATTGCTTAGGATCCTAGGTGTGATTACAAAGGAACCTTAGTGCCATTGCCAAGGATTTTATTTGTTTTTTTGCTTCCTTGGCCTCTTTCATCTCATTCCACAGCTAAAGAAACTTCCATAATGCTGGTAATTTAATGATAATGCATCATTATGTAGCTAAAAATTGATGTCATAATCGTTTTGGATAGGGAAAGGGCACGGCTGAATAGTGGGAGTAAGAGTTCTTTTCTTATTGTCTGTGTTTTAAGGAGTAAGGTTTCTTTTGATTGTCATCTTTTGGGGTTGGGGAAGTGGTAAATGAATGGAGAGGGATTGTGGGAGTTTCCAGGTTCAAGTCCGAATGGGGATAAAAAATTACCTATTAAATTTTTGTTTTATTTATTTAATTATTTTTCGGGGTGGGGTTTGGTCTACATCCCAGGTAGGAGACTGGTGTTGTTGAGTGAAGACAGTTCCTCCATGAGTTAGTGTTTTGAAGCTCAACTTTAATGAATAGATTAACTGGCTTTAGAGGACTCATTTAAGACCATACGGGTGAGATTACTCTTTTTTTTTTTTTTTTTTTCCCCCAATAGAACAATTCTGGGCTAGCTATGGTAGAGAAAATGTTTATTTACTTGAGGATCTGAAAATTGCAGGAGAATTCAGAGATACTAACCTACTAATGGAGGAGGATTCAACAACAGTTTTGTTTTGGATGGTCATAGAGGGTCTTGAAGGTATGACCATCTGATGTGGAGGATTGTACTCCTTGATGGAGGATTAGGTTGCTCTTTTGCTCATGGATGTTGATTGGCTGATCTGGAAACCAATAGGCTTGCCAAGAGAGGAGCCTCTTCTTTAGTTTGTTTGGGATTTTATGCTCCTTGGAGTTTTGCTTCTCAATTGCACTAAGCTTGGAAAAATCCATGGCAAGAATAGGTGTTATAGAATTTAATGACTCTAATTCTTGCATTTGGATGGATAAGCCAGGTTTGAGAATGAGGAAAATATATCTCTTTTTGAAATAATGAGATAATGAAATAATGATTAATTTATAATTCAATCTATTAAATTATTTTTAAAATATAAATATATAATATATATGCATTTTAAAATGTAAAAGCTTTTAAAATAGTGGAACTTATTATGTATTATTTTGTTATTCTTGAAATGAACACAATGCATCAAATATTTTGTTATTTCTGAAATACGTGATTTTTCTTGAAGTACATTAATAATATTTTATGTTTTCTTTTAATCTTCTAAGTATGCTTTATCTTTATTAGATCATCTATAATACATAGGTTATCTTATTTTTATCAAAAGATAAATAGTGATTGAATTGGACTCGCAAGCTTTATTAAACTATAATATTATAAATCATTGTTTGAAAATATAAATAATGACTAAACTGAAATAAATGGTTTATTAAATTACTATATGTGTAGACATTTGTTGGAGAGTATGAGGTATATTGTGGATCCAAATCCTACAAGTTTAAGTTTTAGGAAAATTGGTAGTTTAACATGGTATCAGAGCCTCATTGGTGGAAGGTCAAGTGTTTGAACTTCACCACTATATGTTAATTTCCCCAATCTATTAAGTCCATGTGTGAGCCTAAAAATGGAGCTAAGACTTGAGGAAGGGTGTTGAAGAGCACGATATGCATTACAAAGCCAAATCCTACAAGCTTAAGCTTTTAGGAAAATTGGTATTTCAACCCTATTATGTTTTGAAAAGAAGATTAAGATAAAGGTTTCTCCACAATAGGAATGTTGCAATGTGGTAAAAGTGGGTTTATTGAAAATGTTTTGTGGAGTTTGACAATAGTGGGATAATCAATTAGAGCACCAATGCTACCTTCATCGCTCTTGTGCTAAAACGAAGTCAAACCAACAAAATATTAGATTTTAAACCTATTAGCTTGGTCACAAGCTTGTATGAAATCATGGCTAAAGTTCTTTCAAGTTGCATGAAAAGTCCTTAATGAAACCATCCACATTTTCCAGGGAGCTTTTGTAGAGGGGAAATAAATTTTATATGCGATATTGATAACTAATGAAATGCATGGATGTGAAAAGGAAATTAGGAGAGGGTGTAGTCTTCAAAATTGATTTTGAAAAGGCCTATGACCATGCGAATTGAGGTTTTTTGGACCATGCACTAGATAGAAAGGGGTTTAGTACTACTTCCTTTCTCTCTTTGTGATCCCTAAGAAGGTGTGTGCAAGACTTGAAAAGATCCAAAGGGATTTCTTATGGGGCGGTGGTGCCTTAGAGAATAAACCCCACTTGGTGAGTTGGAAGGCTATTTGTGCTACTAAAAAGGAAGGAGGCCTGGGCATTCGCAATCTATCTACTTTTAACAAGGCCCTTCTTGGGAAGTGGTTGTGGAGATTAGCTAATGAGAATGAGTCCCTTTGGTAGCAAATTATCTCTAGTAAGTATGACCTTCAAGAGGGGGGATGGTGCTCCAAAGGAGTAAGAGACCGTTATGGGGTGGGGGTTTGGAAGGCTATCAGAAATGGTTGGGAGAACTTTCGTTCTCATTCCCGCTTCATCATAGGGGATGGCACTAGAGTGAAATTTTGGAAGGACTTGTGGTGTGGAAATCAAGCTCTGGAAGAAGCTTTCCCCATCTTGTTTAATCTTTCCGTCAACAAAGAAGGTTGGGTTGTTGAGGCTTGGGAGGAAGACGAAGTTGGGGGGAGCTTGGGGGGAGCTGGGGACTTCGTTTTAATAGGCACCTTATAGGAGGTGGGAGAAGTAGAAAGCTTATTATGTAAGCTTCATCCTTTGACCATTAGAAGAGGTGTGGAGGACTTGTTCCGGTGGAAAGAGAACAAGAATGGGACCTTTTCTGTCAAGTCTTTTATAGTTCACTTTCAAGGGACACCAAGCCCCCCTTCCTGGCTAGAACTATTTGGACGCCTTGGGTTCCAATTAGGGCTAGCTTCTTTGGGTGGGAGGCAGCTTGGAACAGGCTACTCACCACTGACCGCCTGAAGAGATTTGGTTGGAGCATTCCCAACAGATGTTTTTTGTGTAAACAAGAGGAGGAAACCATAGATCACCTTCTTCTGTTTTGTGAGAAAGCTAGAATGTTATGGCTTCTGATCTTCTCCCTTTTTGGGGTGCAATGGGTGATGCACTCCTCTGTGAAAAGAAACCTCCTGGGTTGGCATGGTTCTTTTGTGGGCAAGAAAAGGAAGAAAGCTTGGAGAGCTGCCCCCCTTTGCCTGATGTGGACCATTTGGAAAGAAAGGAATAGAAGGGCCTTCGATGATATTGAGAGGAACGATCAAGATATTAAATCCATTTTTTTGTACACTTTTGTGAATTGGGTTAGGGTATACATAAAGGAACACACTTTGTCTTTGATAGATTTCGTTGACTGGCTAGCCACCAAGTAAGGGTCAGGCTTGTTTGTTCATTTGTTTTTTGCTTCTTTGTATTTGGTATACTCCATGTATACCCTTTCTCTAGCCTTTTGGCTCTTAATGAATTTTCTTTACCTATCAAAAAAAAAATAGAAAGGGGTTTAGTACTAGATGGAAATCATGGATGAGGGGATGTTTATCCTCAACAAATCTTGCACTCTTAGTGAATGGAAATGCCAAGGGATGGTTTAAAGCAACCGGAGGATTAAGGTAAGGAGATCCTCTTTCTCATTTCCTTTTCACCATTGCAACAAATGTTTTAAGTAGGATGCTGATAAAAGCATAGGAAAGTGGTATTCTAGAAGGGTTCCTAGTAAAGAGGAGGAGACAGGTTGCAAACAACACTATCATACTTTTTAATGTCAGTGTGGAAGAGTTCCAAAATTTTAGGCTGATCTTGTTGATTTTTGTGCACATTTAAGGACTTAAGATCAATTAGGCAAGAGCATGTTGTCAGGGATCAATACAAGTCCGAACCAGATTTTTAGATTGGCTCCATTGTTAGAATGTAAAGTTTCTAAGTGGCCTTTAACCTATTTGGGTCTACCCTCGAGGGGAATCCAAGGCCAATCTTTCAATATGGGAAACAATTGAAAGCCAAACGTGTTTTCCTTGAATTTTGGCTTAAACCTAATTTGGCAACAATTGTCAACCAAATGTGTTTTTCTATTTTTTTATTCTTAAAAAACAAAAAACTGTTCTTGAGAAAAGTTCTCAAACATAGCCTTTGGCTTCCTACAAAAATATACATGTTCCTTTTTTGTCCTAAATAAAAGCACATACACAAAAGTGAATGCACGTTTCTCTTCTTCTTCTATACATCTGCCTTTTTTCTCCTAAATAAAAGTCCATACATAAAAGTGAATACACGTTTCTTCTTCTTCTTCTTCTATATATGTGCCTTTTTTGTCCTAAATAAAAGTGCATGCACAAAAGTGAATACATGTTTCTCTTCTTCTATACATGTGCCTTTTTTGTCCTAAATAAAAGTCCATACACAAAAGTGAATTCATGTTTCTTCTGTTTTTTATTTTTATTTATTTTTTATTATTATCAGAAACAACAATTTCTCTTCTTATTCTGTTTCTTTTTTCTTATATATATATTATCAGAAACAACAATGTCTTGCATTGAAATAGTCCCTGAAAAGGAAAACAGATACATAGTAGTCCAAAAGGCGATCTTCACAGATACATAGTGCATACAATTTATTATCATCTCTTGGTTGCATATGGAGTTGTCTTTCATGGAAAGGAACAAAGATAAAGGTGTCCTCACAATTGGAAAATTGTAATAAAGCCTCCATGGTTTAGAACATCTAATGCCTTGATGCTGAAGATTTCAAATCTAACTTCTTTGGGGTCTTTATTATGTCAAGCAAGAAGGCTTCCCTGCAAAAGAGGTCATTGACAAGTCTGAATTCTATTATTTCTTCCCCAGTTAGAATAAATGATTTATTCTGTTAATAAATTAGAAGCTTTGGTTGATGACTTAATTGTAAACTTTATTCAGATAGTTAGCCTTGGGCTCCTTGGTGCCTGTTAATTACTGGCCCAAGGTAATTTTGAACCTTCTCTTTTCATTAAGTTAGTTCTCCTTTAATATTTTTTATGCTTGACATATATTACTTGGAAATCATTCTCAATGTGATTTTGGAGCTTCCATCTTCATTAAGTTAGTTCTTTAGTATTGTTCATGCGTTATGGCTATCTCATTTGAAAGTTATTTCTCTGAGTTACTGATCAATATATTTTATCAATGTGCAGTAACTGAAAATTTCTCTTGCCCATTTTGCTTGATGCAATGTGCGAGCTTTAAGGTTGGTTTTCATCCGACACATTCTTTTCTTGCTGTTCCCTCAATATAGTGAAGGTTTAGGAAACTTCCAGTTTCACCAGGAACTTATTGGGGAAAAGGTAGCTTTTAGATGTTGAAAATCTACACAACAAATAAATTTTACATCTCTATTTCAAAAAGTTTGCCGGTTTTCCAAAGCATGTCCAAAGTATTGGATCATACTATATATATGTATATTTGGAATCATCTCATGAAAAAGCATAAACTGTCTCAAAATGTCATTAACACCTATATCAAACCTCAATTTTATTTTTTTCTTTTATTACTCTTTAATTTTACTGATTTTGTAATCTTCCTTATATTTGTGATAAGAGAGTGAAACAACAATCTTTTAATCATTAACCTTTTTTCATTCAGAATTCTTTTAATCATAAATTTACAAATGCTATCACAGCCAAAATCTAGCCCTTCTTCAACTTTAGAAACTCGGAACCTAATACTGGACAGGGTATGGTGATGCTTATCTTGTGGGTTTCTATGAGGAACATAGGTGTCTGACAATACATCAAGATAAGGGGAATTTTCCATATTTATTATCATGTGGTACTCTTGTGGAGACCTAGATCCACTAATTGGTTCAAAGATTCCTTTGCAACTGGAGCTGGCTTTTTGCAACAGAAAGAGAGACTTTCTGGAAGCTAATTATAAGTAAAAAATACAGGGAAGTTGAAGGGGATTGGTGTTATTAGGAAGTGAGAGATAGGTACAGAGTTGGGTTATGGAAAGCCATAAGGAAAGTGTGCGAGGTTATCAATTGTAGAGTCTCTTTTCCTGTGGGCACAATAGGAGGACAGTAAAGTTTTAGAAGGATACGTGGTGAATGGAGATGAACCTTTGTGTGTATCTTTTTTCTTCTTATTTGCCATCGCTAGTTCGAAAGAAAAGTGAGTGACGGAATTGTGGAATCAGTCCAATGAAAGGGGTTGTTGGACTCCTAGCTTCTCTAGGCATCTAAACGATTGGGAGATCGAGATTGTGGGGCGTTTCTTTTCAAGGCTTCAAGAAAAGGCAGTGATTAGGAGAGAGACCCTATTAGGATGGCATGAGTACTTTGTTGGGAGGAAACGAAAAAAGGTGTGGGGAGCAACTCCTTTGTACCTCTTTTGGATAATTTGGAAGGAGAGAAATAAAAGATTGTTTGAAAACAAGGAGCTTTCTGATCAAAAACTGAAATGTTGCTTCTTTGTAACTTCTTGTTTTAGACCAAGTTGTATATAATTGAAGGTCCAATGTCCTTATTTGGTTTCATTGATTGGTTAGGTTATTTTTGAGGGAGTGAGTGGTTTTTTGTTGTCCCTTTTCCTTTTCCATTTTTTTTTTTAGCTTTTTGGCAATCATTGTTTATGTCCTGTATGTTTTGGTGTGTTCTTTTTGATGATTTTTATTTAATACTATCTTTATTTACCTATCAAAAATGATTCCTTTGCAAAAAGGGGAACTAGAGACATTGCATATTCTGAGAGGAGGGGGGGGGGGGGGGGGGGGTGGGTGGCGGGGGTTGGTGATGATTCTCAGCCCAAAGATCTTAAGAGAATGGATTTTGTATACTGAAGCTTTGTTTTGGATGTTTCTTCTTTTTCTTTTATGGAGCATCTTCTCATCCCAATTTATGATCCCTCTTGCTTTACTTTTCTTTGCAGTATTACTTCTTCACTGTTAATTAAAAAAGAGTTGATGATTTTATGCCCTTATCCATGTTGCCACAATCTGTTACTTCATTACCATAATAGACTTGTTCGCCTACTGTTTTAACCTAAATTTCAGTGAATTCAACCAATCAAAGTCTCCCATATTATTCCTCCCCTTTCCAATATCAGATCTTGTCATGAAGGTCATATTTTATTGTTTTGTTCTCATCATGGTGTAAATGAACTTAAATTATCTCATTTATATAACTTTTTTGTTATGGGCTCTGATACTGGAATGAAATTCCTAATTTTGTTTGCAGGGCCTGCGTTATCACTTATGCTCCTCACATGATCTATTCAACTTTGATTTCTGGGTTGGTAGCTTTGGATATCAACTCAAATGATGTGTCATTGGATTTTCTGGAGAACTAAGTTAAAGGACATTTATTTTTTAGGTGACAGAAGAATACCAAGCTGTGAATGTCTCTGTGAAAGTTGATATCTTAAGATCAGAGGTCAGAACTTTATTTCACACTCAAAATGTTTTGGAGGATATATTTACATGATGTTGAAATTTTGGTTGCCTTCTACAGATTTATCATATTAAATTAAGGAAACTCAATGAAGTGGAGCCATCTTTTTTAATTTAATTTTATCAAAAAGATTCCATTCACTCAGGGACCAAGGTTTATGCTGAGGGATTCATTAGGTGGTGGTTGCAACACAACCTCATGATTTGTATTATGGGAAATTGGAATAGGGAGAGTTGCATCCTCTCTAGAATAAATGTTGCCCTCATGTTAATTTGATTGTTATGAATAATAAATATGCCAATTAGCTCAGGGTGCGACCATAGCCTTGCAATACCACTGCACAGAGTTGCATCTTCTCCAGAATATATGTTGTCCTCGTGTTAATTTGGTTGTTGTGAATAATAAATATGACTATTTATTAGTTCATGTGCTGTCAATATGTTTTCTTGCACAGATCATGGCAGATGGAGTAGACCCACGATTGCAAACATTCTTCTTCTGGTAAATTTGAATCTCTTGGTACAAGGGACAGTCTGGTTAATGTTCTGTTTGTTTATTAATAAGAAAGATGAGATAAATTGTCTGTGTAGCTCAAAGCCACACAAACGTAGAAGACTGAAGAACCAAGTTCAAAATGCAAACCATGTTTTTCTGCATTTCTTGGAGTCGGGCTCACCCAATTTTTTCAGTGAAGCACACAAGGGATTTCTGGAAAAGGATGATGGTACTGATTCTTTTCTGATCGCCCACCATAACAACTTTAGTAGGATCCTTAATTGCTGCCCATCGTGAAACAGTAACAGTTTGTAAAGGTTAAGTTTGTAAGAAAGCAATACTTTTTGGATAACTGCTTCCATTAATTCTAAGCACCCACTTTAGGAGGACCACTAATATGTCTAACTGCCCATGCCTGATGTTAGGAACATACCTGGGACACTTTTATCTATAGGGAGCCATAATAGAATCCAAAGGAACCAAAGTTTTTAGAATCATTTTTTTTCCCCATTTTTTATTATTATTTCAGAATGAAGAAAGATTTTGGAAATGTGTTTTTTTTAAAAGAATTTTGTTTTTTTTATATGTACAAAATCATTCTTCATGAAATTAATAAAACACAAAATGCTCGCCTTCTTTCCTTTGAGAAGGGTGGATTGTTTGGATTTGTGTTGGGATCTTCCTTAAGAGCTCTCTTATAGAATCTAAAGGGATCTTCCTGAATTTTGTTACATTTCCATTCTAAAGTATTTCAGAATGCGGAGAGGTTTGGGAAATAATTTTTTTCCCTAAAAGAAGTGTTTTCTTTTGAATGTACAAACTGGTACTCTCTGAAATTAATGAAACACAGATGTTTACCTTTTCCCTTTTCTTTTTTGTTTTCCTAGGAGGACCATCACAGAATCCAAAGGTCTACAGTTGAAAAAAAATAAAAAAGAAGAATTTATTATATGATGGTCATCCAATGGTGGAGGACCTATTCCTCATTCAATACAATTGAGAACCATTGAGTTTGAATTCTTCAGGAACTCTTTGGCCTTTTGTTTTATTCTTGATACTTTCTGGATCATGTCTAAAATTTTCTTTTAATTTTCATCATTTTTGGTAGGACCAGTGGTGATTTTATATATTTGCAGTTTATTTTAGTGAGTCTTGTTATTTAAAGTAATCTTAGGATGCATTTGGTGTGCCAAATGTGGGAACTGAAAAGGATATGAACATCCATGCCGAGTGTCGCCCTGGATTACAAATCATCCCAAGCCTTTGCTTTCTTACAAAGGATCTTTTGTTACTCTCTCTTCATTGCTGTCACTGGCTTGTCATTGCTTGCTCATGGGCAAACCACCAGCCATTTAATCAGTAGTAACCTCTTCTACTCCTTCCTCTAATATAATTGTTTTTTAAAACCTCTTTTTCATGTTTAAAAACAAATAATAAAATTTTTTAGTAATATTATGCAACTGTTTCTACTAATACTCTTTCAGACATTGTTGTCGCCCCCTTGGGTCAAACATCCTATCTAGTCATGGGTGGCATTGCATCACTGAACCAAATTGTAGACAAGATTTATTATCTGGTTCATGATGCAATTTTGTCCTTGATTCAATCAACAGAACTGACTATCCTGTTCCTGTCCTATCCTGAATAAACATATCATTTTTTTTTATAGGCAACCAAGAATATATTAAAGATGCCAAACAAAGAGAGGGGGGTGCACCCCTAGTACGCAGGAGGTATACAAAGGATGCCAAAAAATAAAAAAAAATAAAAAAAACAGTAACACCTCAAAAGGGCACACATAACACCCTCTCATTAACTAACACAACAACCAGTCAAAAAAATCTAACAAGGAACTGGGACCATCTTGAATATGTTGGCCAGTCCAGTGGAAAAGGGTACAAATAAGAGTGTCCTTTAGTGCTCAATCCGAGTGTTGAATTCCATCAAACTATTTTTTATCCCTCTCTTGCCAAAGAATCCAAAACAAGCAAAGAGGGGCTGTCCTCCAAATCTTTTTTCTATTTTTGCTAACAAAACTCCCATGCCATTCCTTTAGCAAAATTTTCAAAGAAAAAGGGAGGACCTAAGAAAAGTCAAAGAGATAAAACAACAAATTCCAAAGACCCCTTACCTTTCCACAATAGATTAGCAAGTGATTAAATGATTCTTCTGAATTCATACATAAATAACAATAGTTAGCTAACATTCATCCTCTTCTATTTAAGTTAATCTAAGGTCTGGAACCTTTCCCAAACAGCCTCCCAAGCGAAAAAACCCACTTTTAAAGGCGCCCAAGAGCCCCACACTAGCTTCAAGAGAAAAGAAATACCTTCGTCTGACTCTAAGGAAGAATAGAAAGATTTCACTGAGACTTTCCACTCTTGCTAATCTTCTAAATCAGCTTATCATCATCCTTGCTCCACTTCCCAAGAACTTGAAGCCTCCTAAGTAATTCCTCAAAGTTGTGTAGCTCCCAATCTTGAAACTGCTTTGTGAAACCCAAGTTCCACATAACCTTCCTGCTAACGACCTCCCAAGCCACTTAAGCCCCTTTATTAGAGGCAAAAGAGAAAAGAGATGGAAAAGAGTCCTTTAAAGGAGTATCCCTACACCAAAAAACATCAAGCCAAAATTTTGTTCTTCTTCCATTGCCAACTGTAACACTTGCTCCAACCTTAAAGGCTGCCCAATCTCCTCTTATCACCTTCCACAAGCCAATACTATAAAGCCCCTGCCAGTATGAATGTACATATCATATGTCATATCATATTGTGTTCCCTGATCCAGTGGGTCAAATACTGCCTTTTTGAGTATCTCCAAATTAATGATTATATCCAGAGGTTTTTTGGGAAATTTTTGGGGCCTTGTTCCCATGTAGATCCCCTGTTGATTGAGGGATGGTTGATTAAAATTGTATCATTCTGGTTCTGCCGGCTATTGAAACTAGATTGGATGGTTGATGTCCAATTGATTGAGTCGATTTTGAATTTATAATTATTGGAAGAAAATCTGATCTAATTTTGATTTGATTTGATGCACACAGTACCAGTTATAGCCACTGTCTACAGATTTCCTAGTTATATTTTTGTGTGATTTTCAGTGGATTATCCATAATATGTAGTTTGATCTTAACTCAAACATTTACTAACTATATTTTTATGTAACTTTTAGTGGATTATCCATAACATATGGTTTGCTCTCAACTCTTAAACAGTCCCAATTCGTTGTTTTGTTCTTTAAATTGACTTTTTCATCATTTGATAGTAAAACTTTTGAAAAATCTTATGAGTGACTTCTGAATATTTAACGATATCCAAACCTTGGATTCAGAAAATCAGTTACACTTTAATCAAAAGTTGGCTTCTCAGTATTTTAATTGGTCAAAATTTGAATCCTGCTAGACCAAAAGTAAGTTCAGTGAACAGACAGTCTGCTTGGTAGGAAAGTTGAAGTATCAAATTATGGATTGCAATTTTCTTTGTGTCTTACATATTAACAAGACAGATGAAGATGAGGATTTCACTTTTCCTTCTGTGTTTTTGTAAATGGTAATCTTTCCTTATATCTCTTGTTACTGAAATTTTATCTTCATCACTTAGATGCTCTTTCCTGTGAAGGTGAAAAGTCTTCCATGTCATTACCCTGTCAGAAAGATTTGCAGAATGGAAGGCCTGTTGCAGAAAGCTATGCTATTGGTAAACCTAGTGCTGTTGAATGCATTGAACATTTTGCATCAAACCTCAATGAGACAGGTGTTCCAATTGCCATGGCTCAATCTTCTGTGGACATGGAATGTGTTCAATCAATACCTGGAAGTCCTACGCCCCCGGCCGTGCTACAGTTTCCAAAAACAAGGAAGTTATCCTTTGAACGGTCAGAACCTAGAAAGTATGTTTACTCTTAAAGGTGGTTGTTGTTTGTTTTTTTTTTTCCTCTTTTCCTTTCCTTTTTGATTCTGTTCTGTTGCAGTTTTGGTTTCTTCTCTATACCTACTTGTATCTGTATATACTATTATATTCAATTTTATAAGTATAAATATGTAATTAAGGAAGGGACACAATATCCCGTAAGAGGAAGAAGAATGTATTAGGAATCATAGGATGCCAACTTTGTAGTCAGGACTTTGTGTTGGTGTCCTTGGAAATCCATAGCCTTGGGTTACCAAGATTTCATCTATCATATCAAATGTTGGTAATGTTACTTTAATTCGCTTCTAGAAAGATCTGTGATGGGGGATCCATCCCTATGCCACCTAATCCCTCATCTTGACATACCCTGTAAATTAAGGATTTCTCTAGTGGAGATTTGGTTCATCATCTTATAATTTTTCTTCTTCAAACTTTGAATTTTGTTCTTCTAAGAGATCAAGAAGTGGTTAACTTCTCAACCTTTCTAGCATTTGTACTTTGTTTCTCTTCCTCAATTCCAAATAGAAGGTATTGGATCTTGGGAACAAGTGGTTTTTTTCCCTTGAAATCTTTCTTTGGTGCCCTCAAAAGTCTTTTATGTTTCCTTAGCCAAGTTAATTTGGAAGTAAGGCTCCTCCAAATGTCAGTCTTTGCTTACTTGGTAGCTAATAGAAGGTTATTACTAAAGGCATACTTTAGTTTAGGAGGCCTTATGGGTTAGTCCTAGTTATTCTATACCATATTTAAGGAATGGTGAGTCTGTTGACCATCTTTTCTCTCCCTTTTGCCACAAAACTATGAAAGAGATTGTTTTCCACAATTGGTGTGGTCTGCATCACTCCTAAAGGTACTTCATATATGTTGGTTATCATCCTTATGGGCATTGGGAGAATTCATTAAATTTCATTGAAATCTTCAAAATTTTGGATGAGATCTCAGATATCCGTTGAGATTGATATGGAAATAAGTCACATTTACCTCTTTCAAAACAAGAATAGGTCTTGCCAACAAGTTGATTGTTCACTTTGTTTTTAATGTTTTAGTATACATCATATATATACATATTATACTTTATATATATACACTCACATTGCATATCATTACATGTTTCCTCCACAACTACTTTCCTAAAACATCCTTGCAAAGCCCCATTTTTTCATTTTCCATGCATACCATTCTTATGTTGGGTCATGAGCCACCTATAAAAAAATGTCGGGCCACATGTGTTGTGATTATGTTCAAGTGAAGTATTAACTTGTAAACAAAGTTACATACATTTTTAAAAACTAAGTAAATTATCAGCTTTTTTTGTCCCCTAAGTAATTTCAGACTCCATAGATCATCATTTTGATATAAACGAAACATAATATGCTTCTAAGTATTTAAATTCAATGAAATACAATTTTTATCTTCATATTAATATTCAATATTCACTTCTATATTCATATTTGTTATTAGCATATTTTCTGTCATTAACTAATATCATGAATTTTATCATACATATATAATTTTCTGAAGAAAAAAAAAAAAAAAAACTAGTTTAGATATGCATCATTGATTGTTTTATCATTTCTTAAAGTTCTACTCAAAATTTTCCTGTCTTTTGGTTAATTTATGCCATTTTTCAAATCTTTACGGAAATTTCCATTAATATTGAAATTTCTGTCGATATTTCTTGAAATCCACCTACCAATATTCCTGTCAATACCAATATTAGACTTGAGAAGTTTGTGAAGGAGTACAAAGTGATGTTTAATCTGCAGAGGGATAAGGCCCTTTGTCTCAGTTGTGTTTAGCATTAGAATCGAGAGGCTATTAAAAACAACACCTTAGGGTTCTTGATGGAGTTTCAAATGTTTCAGGAAAGCTTAAATGATAACCTTGTAGTTTTGGTCTCTAAAAGAGATGGTGGAGGGGGATATTGAGGAGTTTAGGTGAGTCAACTTGTTGGGTGGTTTAAAATGTTGCTGGCTAAGATTCTTGCTAACAGACTATGAGTACAGTTGAAAAATGGTTTCAAAATTTCAAAATAATTCATGGAAGGTAAGCCAATCCCTAAAGTTGTTTGTACTGCCAATGAAACCATTTATTCCAGACTTCAATACTCCAAAGTAAGATTGGTGTGTGAAGTGGACATTAGAAATGTCTATGATCATGTTAATCAGGAATTCTTATAATGGAGAGTATGAATTGGTTCTCAGTGTTGGCGAATTGAATGCCTGCAGTTTCTCTATCAAGTTTCAGGGGTCTCAGCAATGGGAGCCTGGAATCCCCTTATCTATTTGTTTAGTGATGGAAGTTCTCAGCTACTTCTTTTTGAGGACTATAGGGAACTCTTATTAAGGGGTTTTGGATGAGAAGAAGAGGCCTGGGAATGCACATTTCACCTATCATTTGCTAATAACAGATGATTTCTTAATGTATCGTCTGAGCAATTGCTGTATCTTAGGTGCATTCTACTTTGTGCTTAAAGGTTAACTTGCATAAAAGCATGACTATCCTGATTGACAAAGCAGAAAATGTGGAGGTTGTGGCTTCTTTTTGGAGAACAGAGAAGTTTTATATTTGGGTTTTCTTACAGGTACTTTGTTCAAATCTAATATGGTTTGGGAAGGAACACAGTTGGAGACATCTTGCTTCATAGAAGGATAATATCTGCATGGGCAAAAGGCGGGTAGGTGCACTAAGGCTAGGGTAGCAATGTGTGTGTGTGTGTGTGTTGTGGGTACCAGAGTATGTGTGTCAATAAAAGCTTTCATGGTTGGCAATCAGAGGTGGTATCTTCTTTTGTTGCTTACTTCCAATTAGGAAGGAAAAGGGGGATCCTTTGCAATGGAAGTCGTCTAAAAGGGAATCTTTTTTAGTTCTCTCTTAGAAATCTCCCTCCTTTCTCATCAAGTTGACTAAATTTTGTTTCTTCATTTGGGAGGCAATCTGGGGAAAGATCCTTTCCTTTGATCAGCCGATCAGAAAATGGAGTCTCCTGGTTAATTTGTACTATTTATGTTTCTGCTTCATTGTTTAGTGATACAAGTGTTTTTGGTGTCAGTGCCCTTAGAATTTTCTGGTTTTGTCTCATCCAGTAAAGGATTCTCCTGTTAGTTGGTGAGGTGGCTTTTTTAGGAAGAGGAAGTGGAAAGTATGGAAAGCTTCTTTTGGCCCACTTGGTTAGCACATAATTTAAGAATATCTGGAGGATTGGAGTTGTCTCTGTTAATGCTGAGCTCTCTTTCTATGTTAATTGTTTCAGTGATCTAGGGATTACTTTAGAAAAATGAGGGAAATTTGTCTTTTTTTTGGATTCATCAGATAGCCTACTGTTAGCTTGAGTCCATACTTGAAGCTGTTTGTCACTCTGGTCTTCTCATTAAACTCCCATGTACTAGGATTCAACCCCTTTGGCATTCTTTATACATACATAATGCTACAAACATTTTTGCTATTGTGTCATGTATGATTTTTCCTTTTTCTTTGTTCTTTTTTTCCCTTTTTTGGCAATACTTTTGGTATTGTTTGCTATGCATTTAGTATCTTGGGGGGTCTAAAAAATTGATCAATAGCTACATTTGAAGTGTTGAATTGATCAACTTGTGGAATGTGCATTTACAGTAGAAAGGGACAAAACCTCATGTCATTACAATGCTAGCATTAGGGAGATTTTTTCTATTTGAGAACGTCCAATTTTGTGATACTGATTCACTTTTTCTAATCTTACTATTTTTTGTAGTCGTGCACTCCTGCAGAAGCGGCAGTTCTTTCACTCTCATAGAGCTCAGGTGTTAATGATTCTTAAACCTTTTTTATCATTGTAGGTATTTGTTGTTATTGTTGTTGGTGGTGGTGGTGTTGGTTAGTTTTATGATTTTATTGATGTTGTTGCTGCTAAAATATCACCCTTATTTGTTGAGCTTGGTAAAATCTAGGTAAGAATGGAGGTGTTGGCCCCTACCCAGTTCTAAACTATTTGTTGCCTTTATTTAGTGCTTTCTTTCTATTCTTGGGGATTCTTCTATTTACTCCATGTGCACTTAGCTTTTGTGCTGCTTTGTGCCATTGGTAATGCTTCTGTTGTTTGCTTCTTGTCAAAAATTATATCTATTTTTACAGGGAGATAAGGTATCAAATAATATAGAGGGCATGTGATTCGCAATAACTTTTCTTCAATGAGATCAATTTGTTAGTAGTCCTAGTTTGGTCTCCTCTTTACATTCTCAAATTATTTTATATTTAATGTGTTGATGGTAGAATCACTAGCATAAGAAAAACACATCTCCTCTCCTATGTTCATATGTTATTTGTGTTTGCACATGATTCAATGAAAGGAAGGTGATGGGGTATTGTTTGGCAGTTTCTACACAAATTATTGGAAATTGGAGGCCATTCTAATAGGTGTTTCTCATAAAGCATTTTTAGAAAATTGATGTTGCCCTTGAAATGGGTTGTGAAGTGGAGACATCACAAGAACAAGGCACACATGGTAAAGTGTTTGGAATGTCATTTTTAGAATAGGCATTTTCATCTGCTTTCCTTTGCGATCTCCACTTAGTTCACATGTTTTTATTTTATTTTTTTATTTTTATTTGTATGATGCTTTGCTTCCCTTTGTCATATGCCTTTTGAAGTTTAGAAGCTGCTCCCTAAACTAACTTCTCAGACCTTTGTCCAGCCTGCATATCTGTTTCTGTGATTTGTTTTCCACACTAATGGTCTATGGTGGCTGCAAAATATTTAATTGGTTTCCTATCATAAGCTCATGGTTTCGAGCATGCTCAAAGCTCAAAATTGGAAGCTTTATTAAACTCATCTAAAACCCTGTTCTGCCTGGCTTTTGCACTTGGAATAATAGATTCACGAATTAGGATGTTAATGAAAGGAAGCAAAAGATAAAGAAGGATAAATCAATGGACAATATGGTTCTCAGTCCCATTTTTCATCCATACCAGCTGGCCAATTGTACACATGATCTTGCCAGGATTTTGGATTTTGGTGGAGACCTGACACGAAAAAGACCCTTCCCTCCTTGCCATGATCTCAACTGTGTTTTCCCTGACTAGCAAGATTCTAATATTAGTTCTTTTAGCCCCTTGTGTATTTCCTGCTTTTTTTGTTTCCAATTAAAAAAAAAAAAAATTACTATGGCTAATCAAAACCAATATCCAATGAGATCTTGCCGTGCTCACCAAGATTTAATACAATGACATGAACATGTTAGTTGAAGATTGTCATGATACATGTTAAATTGTTATTGTTACACATCTTTCTGATCACATTTTTCATTATTTAGGTTTGCTACATTGTGGTGGCTAGCAAAAGGGTTTTTTTTAGATTTGTATTCTATAATGACATCCTTCTACTCTTCTTTTCGGTTGTCTGAATTTGAAATTTGTTTCTGTTCTTTTGAACTATGCATAATCTTGATTGTAAATGCAATTCTTTTACCTTCTTGGTACTTGAAGCCGATGGCTTTAGATCAAGTATTGTCAGATCGGGATAGTGAGGATGAGGTTGATGATGACATTGCAGATTTTGAAGATCGAAGGGTATGTTTGGTGATTCTGTCAGATATACTTTGATTTTGTTCCTAAATTAAATGTTTTGTTATGAAAACAGAACTTGCTGTCCAGCCTTAAATATTTCTGGACTTCCTTGGGTTACTAAACAGTTACATAATCTACGTCAAGATGATCTTATTTGTTTTACAGTATTGTTATTCTTTGTGATTCTGTCAGATATACTTTGATTTTGTTCCTAAATTAAATGTTTTGTTGTGAAAATAGAACTTTCTGTCCAGCCTTAAATATTTCTGGACTTCCTTGGGTTACTAAACAGTTACATAATCTACGTCAAGATGATCTTATTTGTTTTACGGTATTGTTATTCTTCAGAGTAAACATATTCCTCACCAAACCCTACCAGGAGAATGAATTGGGTATCTTGCACAAGGAAATCCAAGTACAACCAGAAACATTCCAATAATCAACTAAACTTGAAATCCATCATGTCAAACACAAAAGAGCCCAAAAGCATGATCTAACACTACAATCCATACCACTAAATGAAACCAATAGCTGACACTAAGTGGTTGAATGATAGGTCTCGAAAGAAAACACAAAAAAAAATAATAATAATAACAAAAACATAACCAACACATGTAATAACCAAAATGAGGTGGTATTGCCAACAAATCTGGTCTAGAATGACTCTTGTTGACTGAATCTACCATATAAGAGGCCTCTATTCTCCAATCATCTAGAAGGAAGGCTCCTTATTTTATTTTATTTTGGTATATATATATATTAATTTTGCCCTTAGAGGCCCTTGTTACCCTTATCTACAACCTTGAAAAAATAGGGAAAAGTCATGGAAAATCTCATTACAGAGGACCATCTAAAATGCTAGGTCTTCCTGTGGTTGGCATCCATATGGTTTCTAACTCAGCAGCTCTTCGTCCATCTGGTTGCTCATAATGCTATGAAACCTCCAAGGCATGAAATCAATGTTCCCATACCAGATGCTTGTTGGGGAAAAAATAGAAGGAAAAAGGTAAAGAGAAGAAAGAGTGTAAGCATTTAGCACACCATTTTGATGACTGAAAAGTTCTTTTAGATTTTTTGGAGATCTTTCCAGGGTGTTTGGTTGTATACCAAGCATATTAAGCAGAAAGGGTTTTATGCTGTAAAAAAAAAGTTAGGTGTGAGTTGCTTTTGCAAAAGAGCTTTCAGAACAGGTCTTAAAATTTAAAAAATTTTACCCATGAAATGGAAATCTCTTCTTTACTCGGATCTTTTCAGAGAAACACTCGGCTAAAAGCTATAGCGGCACCAAATGGGGCATTAATGCAGCCAAGTTAATTGTCAGTCTACTATGAGAGGGAAGAAATAAAAGAATATATGTGCCTTTCCCTTTTATTGAATTACATAATACACTGCTGCAATTATGATGCTGCAGATGCTTGATGATTTCGTTGATGTTACCAAAGAAGAGAAGCAGTTTATGCATCTTTGGAACTCATTTGTGAGGAAACAGAGGTATTTTTTACTTGTCACCTCAAGTTCTCCCATCTTCTTCACTTCTTCTAGTCCTTTTCTGTTCTTATCTTTTCTGCCAATCTTCCATCAGTCCTTACTCTAGTCTTTTTATCAGTACCTGAAGTGCCTCACGTAATGATGTGTTTAAGTTACCTTTGCATTTTATCTTGAAGAAGGATTTATTGTCACTGTTACAGGGTGCTGGCTGATGGTCACATTCCTTGGGCTTGTGAGGCATTTTCAAAACTTCATGGGCAGGAGCTGGTCCAGGCTCCAGCTATCTTTTGGTATTGTTCTTTCATATTTAGTTATTTTTGCTGTAATTTCTCTCAGAGTTGCTTCTATCCAGGCTTTACTATTTTTCACGCTGTTAAATATGCAGACATTTGAATTAATTAATCCACTGTACTTAGCCTATCTCTTTAAGCTGGAAGGATTTTTTTCCCCTTCTCCAGGAGGAAGATATTCTGAAAACAATGGATTGGAAATGGCAACATGAATCCTCTTTTTTTATCCTCATTGGTGCCATACTCATAAAGATAAATTTCTTCTGTGAACAATGATTTTGGATTTGTTCAGGTGATTTTAGGAAAATCATTCCTCAACTGGTCAGTTCTTAAGATAAAGGGAGAACTTTTTGCATTTTACTGGGGCCATCAGCAATGATATTGAGTTATTTATTTTGATTGCAGAAATTACATGGTAGTGTTGTAAGAATTCCCACATGCATACTTGGGTTGTGCCTCATCTGGCACTTTTAATGGATTATTTGCTCATCCAAGGGAAAAGGAGGACCAAATTCAACAGTGTATACCAAGTTTGTTAATATGAATCCCTCAAAAAGGGCCTTGGAGTGCTGATGTGATTAAATTACTTCTATATGCTCTTGGTTTTATTTTACTTGAAAGCAGCCTCAATTGTGACTCCACTATCTCCACCTCAAGATAGTCATGTTAGGGAAAAGAACCATCATTTGGGGCACATTGACTTTGAACCTTGTTTTTACCCTGCTGCATTGTGCCTGTGACTGTTCTAGTGCATTGAAACCCATTTTTCCTGCTATGGAAATTGCTTTATTTTGTATCTTTTCTTTTCTTTTCTCTGATATCCTTATTTCTTCTGTTTAAATGCTTATTTGGTCCAGGTGTTGGAGGTTATTCATGATCAAACTCTGGAATCATGGTCTTCTCGATGCTCGCACAATGAATAGCTGTAACTTAATTCTCGAAACATACCGAAATGAGGTTTCAGATACTATGAAAAGCTGAGCAGAAGATTGTTTGCTGTATGGCATTTGAAGTAAACATAGATGGTGCAATGTGTCATAATTTTTCATTTTAGGGTTTCCATTCCATTCTTTTAATTATTGAGCCAAAAATGGGTTTAATATTCTTTCATGTACAACACGGAAAAATGAGGGTTCCTTTTTAAGCTTGTAATCTTATTACATTGTGGATCCCCTCCTGTTCCTTGCTGTTCAGATTAAGTTTATACTAGACACTACTGATGCCAATAGCTCTCTCTTAGTGTCATATATATTGAGGAGCACATATTGCTACTAAACAGTTTCTTTTCTTTTTTATATAGAATTAAAATTAATATATTTATTAAAAATTTTGTTTTATTTTTTATTTTTTTTATCTAAACAAACATAATATTTTGTCAACAATGAACTGAAAAGGCTCCTGTTGTGATTTGGGAGAGACTTCCATCCTATTTTTATCCAACTAGAGAGGATGAGATTCAATTTCTTGTTTCTTGATTTCCGCAATAAAAGTAAATAATCATATTAATTCTGTTCTCAAACAGAATTGTTTTCGAAAACACTTTCCTAACAGAGCTTATATATCAGAGTTGGAGAAGATTGCATTTTAGCCGGGCACAATGCCAAGACAAGATTAATTTATGAACAAAAAGCACGCTAGCTTCAGCAGAAGCATAAGAAAGATTCCAAAAAGACACATGGATGGAATATTGTTACAGTCATTACTGAATATAAGAGAAAACCCTACCAAAAAGCGTTTGTCATACTCTCTCAATCAAGCCCTTTAACCAGCATGCCAGTTTCCTCCCTTTTCTTCCTTTCATTTCCCGTTTCTGTGAGCTGAGGCTTTCTTGCAGGAGGGTTTTGGCTGTGTAGGAAGGTTATGGCTTTGATTGATGGATTGTGTCTCAAAATTACCTTGAAGATGCATAAACTACTGGAACCATTAGCAAGAACACATCACCGCAGGCTCAAAGACTCAGGTTTAAGTCAAATGAGCCCATGTCAGTGGATCCATCGTTGGAACCCGACTCATGTGCCTTGTCAGCATTACCTGCATCTGCTGAAGAAGGAAAACAAAGTGTCAAGTAATGTGCAGGTGTCGAAGTGATGAAGATGAAAGTTAAAAAGGGGGAGGAAGAGGTACCTCCATTGCCAACTTCATTGGCTGCTGTCTCATGTACTAACAGTGGTTTCTGCAGTCTGATGGCACAATGAAACATGAGAGATTTAACCTTGATTATTTCCCCCATTACTTTGTTTTCTATGGCCTGAAAACCATAGCTTTCTTCCCACCTCCTCACTCTCTGCTCTATTGAAGGAATCACCAAATACTGCACCTGAAGGAAGCACAAAGTCTGAAACCAAACGAACATTAGAACTTGTCCAGGTCCAAGAAGAAAAGAAATAGATGGAAGTTGAGTAGGAGCACTTATAGGTTGCTAAATTTTTCTTCAGGAAAATGAGGTACAGAAGATTGGAAAGGGGGAAATCAACACAAGCTAAACCAAATGAAGAGGGGAAAATAAGCACAAAACAAACTGTTTCTCCACCATATTTCCAGTGGTGGGAGAGCCATCAAGCTCAATCATTACTCACCTAATAGGTTAAGTAGATAGGCAATCCAACACCGTCTTTTAGTTTCAATTCATCTTCAAACTGAGTAGATCCTTATTAGAAGGTTAACCAGTTTTGTATTGTACTTCTACTATGAGAACCCAAGCTGACAATCCCATGTCTTGTTTTATAGGTGATTATACTAAAGAATCCAAGTCATTAGCTTGAATGACTGGAAAATATTTTTATTTGAATATATTTATGTGCAAGGAACTTACAGACTCAATTGCCACCAGCAGTTTATGGCACATTCCTTGCCGCCGGTAGCTTGGGCGGGTTGCAATAAAAGGCATCTCGGCAAGCTTATTCCCATGAATCCTAAGGAACCGTGAATTAAATAACCTGAGTTATATAATACATTCTCTGCCCACAAGAACATATTACGAATAGACAGATGATGAAGCACATACCTCACGGAGGCCACCGATATTGTTTCATCGCCTTTCTCAAGAATAGCTGTGTAAAATCCCTCGAAACTTATTCGTGGGAAGTTTGCTCTGAATGAAAATGGGGTAGAAGTGATTGGGTTTGTTTATAAACATTGGAATCAGAATACAACATGTTGAAAGGAGACCACAGGTTCCACATTCATGAAGAAAAATGGCAAAAAACGCTCTTTGAAGGCGAGCTGAAAGAGATGATCAGTTGTGCTTACCCGCAGTTGTAAATCACACTTCGAACCACATTGATTTTTGTGTGTCTATCAATGACCGGTTCGAAGCACTCTTCCATCACAGCCACAGCTACTGCAATCTTGGAGTTGCAGAGGGTTCTGTCATATGATTCCTCCAAGTATACTCCCGTTTCTGGATCCATGCGTCGGAGAAGTGTCCATGTAAGCCCTTCATCTAGCTCGTTCCTTACTCCAACCAGCCTCTCCAATTTCTCGTAGATCTTTTTAACAAAAACAAAAGTTAGTTACTCTTACAGACCGTTGTCCACGAAAAACAAAAGTACGTTGATCTAAAAAATAATTCCTGAATTACCTGACTACATATGCTGCTACAAAATGGAGTTGAAGTGCTTGGTCCATCCATGTTTAGGTCAATCAGCATTCCTTCATTTTCCCGGAAACATTCCCAGTGATCTACCAACAGAAATATATCATTTTACATAGAAACGTATAAATGGGATGGAAAACAAATATAGTGAGACTTAGAATTGAGAGAACTTACATTTTTTGTCACATTGACTGCATGTGAATACAGAGATATCAAAGGCGTGGGTGTGGCAGAACTTGCAGGCGCAGGCAGGACAACGCCATTCACCTTGGGGCTCATCCTGCAGTTGAAAACAGAACTTCTTATTATAATGAAAAGCTTCTGATGAAAAACATAAAATAAAAAAAATTAAAAATAAAAATTGAAACTGAAAGAAAATGTCTTTACCTCCATTTGTAGACAAGAAATGTGGTATGTAGATGGGCATTTGTCGCAGCAAATAAGATTTCCCCCATCTGCACAAACTACACAAGCATCATCGTACTTGTCCGAGACATCTTCCCTAGGCTCAATCAAATGGTACCCCTGCAGTTCTGGTATGCCCTGTTGATTCCAGGCCTCAGCCTGGCATGTCAAGAGTGAAAGCTCGGTCTCGGCGATGAAAATCCGTTGGTATGGTCTATTGGGTTCATCTCCAGCATGAAGCTGGAACTCTGAGACAGTGATGACAGTGTTGCAACATGAACACCAGATGCCGTCTCCAGTGAGCACACCCTGAAGAATCTGTTCCCCTGCTTCATTCTTGTACACAATTTTAGCATTGTTTTCAACCACTCTGCTGTCGATTAACCATGACAGGATGGTCCTCTTCTGGGAAGGAGATTCAGAGTCGACCTTGGAGGAGCTCCTTGTAGAGTAATGAGTTCTTTGTCTCCTCCTCCTTGTTCTCTCGGGGAGGGATCCCCTTGCCCCTCCTCCTCCTCCTCCTCCTCCTCCTCTTCTCACATTGGCCCTCCCTCTGGCTCTTCGCTCTCTTTGGGTGGTGGCTTCTGTACCAGCACTGCAACCAACCTCAGTGGGTGGAACCCCATCTTCCCTAATATTTATACCATTACCGAAAGTTGGCCTCAATGTTCGCCTGGGTCTAGGCTCAGGATAACTAGGATCATATTCATACCTAGATTTTCTTCTTTGTGGTCTGCCCAACCCAAAACTTGGGTCTGAGTTGTTGGAGTCAACTTTGCGGTCCTCTGAACTGTCAGAAGACGAGGAGGAGGAGGGAGGGGAGTAGAAGACCCTCCTTTTATTCTTACCCTTCACTGAATTGTCAGCCATTATTCTTCAGCTGCAACCACCAAAAAAAGCTGAATGTGCACCTGAAACAGAGAAAACAGATGTGAATGCCCATTGCAGACACATAAGGCATCAAAATCAGGTATCTACATGAATAAAAACACTTTGATTTATTTCTATTCTCATTTTGATTTTGTTTTTCTTTTCAATCAGATTCTTAAGTGTTGATGTATAAGACTGGGATCACAATTGAAGCATAAGAGGAAGAAGACAGCTAGCTTTTCCACTTTGTAACGGATATAACTGCCATCAAGAATTTTTTTTTAAAACCATTAATCATGTATTATGATGTGATTCTCTCCTTAATCACCTATCATTTAAGAATAACACTTAAACATTTTAAACTAATAATAATAATAAATTGTTTTTACACCAAATAATTTTTATTTTTTTTATTTTTTATTTTTTATTTTTTTGTGTTTGAACTTTCTTCAAACATAGGATTTCTATTGTACACCCTACCTCCCTTTCTAATTCTACCCTCTAGGTTTTTTTTTTTATTAATATAAATACCTATCCTTGATATTTTCTATTTTTCTTTTATTTTTTAAAATATTAGCACATGACATGCACATGAGGTAAATACTCTATTACAAGATAAAATATAATTTATTTTAATGTTTTATAAATATAAAATAATCAAATGTGAAATTGTTAAAAATATATATTAAGTTGTGTCCACTTAACAAAAGAGTGTATTTAAAATATTTATTTATAAATAATAAGGAAAATATTTTTAATATAAATATAAAATATTTATATAAATATATTTGTGTTATAGTGACTTAAGAAAAGAGCACATTTGAAAACATATATCTACAAACAATAAAAATCTATTTTTTTGTAAACTATAAAAATGTATATAAAATTATTCACATACTCTCATCTTCTTTCTTATGTGCAACCCCAAAATCATAACCCTAAACTTCATCTATTTCCCCTTCATCTCCCTTATCTTGATTTCCTTTCCCCACTTATTCATTTTCCATTCACTTTCACATTCTCCATTATTTTTAGGAAAAAGAAAATGGAAGAATTTTGGTAGGATAAAGGCAATGAAAAAAATGAGGGCATGTGAATAATTTCACATACTTTTTACATTTTAAAAGATTAAAAGAAAATAGGGTTTAAAAATATATAGATAGTGTGTACAATAGAATTCCTCGAATGAAAAATGAAAACCTACTCTACATTAAATAGTATAGATATTCCATAATCTTCTTTTGAATTTTTTTTCCCCTCCTAAGAAATATTTCTTTAGATAAAGAATAATCCTACATTAGGGTTTCAAATAGAAACCTTCTGAATACTATGTCAAATGAGAAATAGATAAATATTTAGAACTAATACCAAAAAAAAAAGTCTATGCTATCAAATGTTAAATTTAAAATTTGGACAGATCCAAGTAAATAAATTACTAAAAGATAATAAAAATTCAATTTTTTTCTCAAATCATAAAAATTATAAGAAAAAATTTTGATTTCTAAAGGGATTTGATTTCAAAACCCTTGATATATAAGTAAAGCAACTAAACATTTTGCTAATTTAATAAGTCAATGTGAACTTAAAGTAAGAAAGAGAAATCCTTACCAAAGGCTTTTCTTAAAAGATCGACTTCTTTGATCTTACACTATGTGGGTTCTCGTTGTCAAATCAAAGCTTTGTGCACGCTTGAAGCTTATGAAGGAAATTTGTGTATCGGCATTTAGAAAGATAAGTTGAGCAATTATAAAATTGATTGATCGATGTTTACGAGGCAAAAGACACAGGGAAGTGAAAAAAGGTGGTGGAAAAACAAATAAAATTTTTCAATGATAGAGAAACAACAATGGTGGTGTTGAGATTGAAAAATGACCTAGAGAAGTCCTAAGATGGCGTCTTGATGCGTATCGGCGAAGAAAAAAATGTTATAAGCGGCGGGCACCACTATTTGAATATCTTATAGAAAATACCTATCTCTAAAGATGTAAAAGGAAATTATTAAAAACAATGTGCGTGCACCGGGCATTTAATTGTCTTGATGTTATTGCTAGCTCTAGGGAATCGAAGATATTTGTAGCCAATCACCCATGAAACCATTAGCCTTTTAATTCATATTTGGTTAGCCTAGAACCAAGATTAATTCATTTAAAGTTAACTTGAAACCAAAGTGGTATTTTGTTGATTAGCCTATATTTTAAATAATTTTATGGAATAGCAAGAATAAGCTTTACAAGTAGTTTTCTCCTATCCAATATTGACTTTGACAATATTATGTATTTATTTTTGTATAAACCAATGAAGATACATCCAATTTTTCAATTAGAAATCACTTTATTTTCTATATAAATCACCATCAATAAGGTTTAATATTATTTTAATTCATTATATACCAAAAAAAAAAAAAAAGACAGTGACAAATTTTCTTTTATTCTCATCAAAGCATCTAATGACTTGTTAGTTTCATCTAATATCTTTCATATCATATTTGATTTAATAAGATTCTAATTATAGATAAAAACATATTCAAGTCAAATAGTGACTATTTGATTTTCATTAATATAAAATAGAAGTGTGAAAGTATAATCTTTAAATAAGAGATGATAAAATTAAGACAATGGGATAAACATGTTTGTTAACACAATGCTTGAATAACATATATTTGATGTTTAATTTGTTGTTTTGATTTTGGGAATAGTGTCCTCTTTGTCAAACATTACCCAAATTGTGTTATCGTTTATAATTTTTTTATTAAAATACTAAATGAAAAATAAATTCTATGATTAACATAAAAACTTACTTACAAATGACCATTTAATAATAAATGGTTTTATTATTCAATAATCAAAACTCTATATTTATATTTCCATTCAACTCAACCTAATAATTATATTTCTAATTAGGAGGACAAGTGAATCATACTTGATTCTATCTAATTGAATAATTGTATCTTTTATTCATTATCACAATTTGGTTCAATTTGATTCAACTCAACCTAAGCCCATTCCACTTTTTTTAGTACACCTTCATATAATAAGTTGAAATGTATTTGCATTTACAAAATCAATTCAACCTCAATTTGGGGTAGGCACATATGCCAAATATGCAAAACCAAACCAAGTGCAATATGCATCATTAATTTAATATTATGGTATCATCATAATTATTGTTACCAGATTTAATCTTTACTTGAACTCAAAACAAACTTAATTAACTGACAATTGATTAACCTAATATCAAAAACTAGAGTTGGATTCGATTTGACATAGGAGTTTATAGTGCTTACAAATTTCTTGTACAATCTAATGGATGTTAATGCATAATAGACTTGTAGTACTCAAGGATGTAGTACTTTGATTATTGACCATGCCTTAGGTTTTTTTTATTGTAAATGATTTTTTTTTTTTTTTTTCATTTCTTCTTATGCATATTTGAATTTCCAAGAACAAAATCAAGACAATGTTGGAAAAAAAAAACGTAAATGTATTTTGTTTGTGTTGGCAAATCCATGTCTATTTTAGTTATATAAGTTTTAGTTTCGGTATATACTTGAGCCAGAAAATAAATAGATAATATCTTCATGTTTTGGTAATCTAATGTTGGTGATACTCAATTGAATGAAAGGTTAATCTAAAGGTTAAATATTGTATGATGCAAAATGGAGTTTTCTCAAAGTGATACTCAATTGAATGAAAGGTTAATCTAAAGGTTAAATATTGTATGATGCAAAATGAAGTTTTCTCAAAGTCATGTAAATCTCAACCACATGAGATAATCAATATTTAAGAAGTTTACAATGAGTTGCATAACAATGAACCAAGAGGAAACCTTTGGAATGCATCTTTCTTCATGCATCATTTGTTATCTCCTTGCACAAGTTTTGTACAATTTTGTTTAAAGACGCATTTTTCATCGGTACTTGCAAACATGCATAAGGTCACTTACACCTGTGTAAGTGATACCAAAAAAATGCTCATTTTGTTATCTCCCATGTGCATATGCACAAAAGGTTTGAGCATGTTGTATAAGAACAAGTAAGGACCTATTTTTTAATGTTATCATTATATCTTAAGTCAATGCAATTTTGAATTGTTCGTCAAAAGGTTGTTATGAGACTAAACAATTGTCACCTTATTTGTAACAATACTCAACAATTCAAATAGTGATCATTTGAGAACTTATTTGAAAGAATTTATAGGGTTTAAAAGAATTCAAATCTTGTGTGAAATTAAGAGAAATTCTTTTGACTCGGATTTTATATGAATCTTTACTTGTGCTCTTTTTATTATTATTATTGTTGTTATTGTTGTTATTGTTATTTATGATTCAAATCCAAAGTGAGTCAAGAGACCATGGTTGGAGGGAAGCCAAGTAATTTGAAGTTATACTTTAGGATTATTTTTTTTTATTTCTATTAAGGTTTATACTTGTTTAATTGTCTTTTAAGACTTGCCAAGGAGGTGTTTTCATCCCTAGAAGGGTATTTTGATAATAATTTCATAGTCTAAAATCATCTCTTAATTCAATTTCATACATTTTCCTATATTGAAAAAAAATGATATTAGTTAGTGAGATCAACCCTAAAGTAGCCCTCTTCTAAGTAGATAGTTATATCACTCATAAGATTTTTTTAATGATTTTATTAACTACTAATCCATCTTGGTAATTTAATATCTAAAACTGTTTAGATTATCATTATATAATCATTTTCTTACTTGTTTGCTTATAATCAAGTAAACATTTTTTTTTTTTATCTACCATCGCAATTACCACTTACTATGCATGGAAGACATTTAAAATGTCTTTGTTCAATTTGGCAACATACCAATAGCTTAATTCAAAGTATATATATCTAACAAGGTGAAAAATAGGAAAGCCTAGATAGAAGCAACTCTAGAAGTAATTATAACAAAAATAGCTAAATATGTATTAGAATTTAAATATTTTTTTTTATATATAAAATTCACCATCCATATGTGGGTTAAAGAAACAGGATTGGATAAATCTTTATCCTTCACTAATAAGTTTTGCTTATAAGTAGTATAAGTAGTATATATATTTCAAAGTGTTTAAACCTTTCTATATCTCTGTTATTTTCTCTTAATCAAATTCTTTCTGGTGTCTATGTATACCTAGAATTTAGAAAATAAAGTGATAAGAAACTTTAGTAGTCTTTTGAAGAGGGAACCTACCAACAATTAAAGATTGTAATTCAAGTTACAATTTTTTTTTTTGCAAATATTTAATTTTAATTTTTATCCAACATTGATACAAAAAAAGGCTACCAAAAATTAGAGATTGTAATTCAAGTTACAAATGTCTTTCGTAAATATTTAATTTGAATTTTTATCCAAAATTGGTATATATCAAAACAAGATAAGGCTTGTTTTTGTCTCATATTTTATTTATTTTCTTAAAATAAATACAAATCTATTTTGATTAAGTGAAGATATTTTTATTATTATTAAAATAAAAAATGAAAGACATACTTTTTAATTAAACTTTTTTATTTGAAATAAATAGAAAATTGTTTGATACATTTTTTTTTTTCACATAAATAAATAAATAAATAATGCAAGGTTCCATAAAGTCTACATGGAATAAAAACCTTATTGATTAATTTAATTTATAAGTTATAAGATTTTAGTAATTCTTATTATTTAGTATTTACATCAAATAGTTGGCTTAGTTGAAAAGCTTTGAGTACTCTGACTTACCTAAGTGTGGAAGTTCAAGTCCAACACAATTACATTTGTGTGGGCTCAAAAGAGCATCTTAACTCAAGGCCATGCTTGATTACCCTATTGAATTAATGAATTACGTCTCTATTTGTTATTTTTTTTATGTAGATGATTTTTTATTTGTATTGTTTATGTGAGTTTTTTTGTTTAATATTATTTGAATTGGACCTTATCTATGGATGTACGTGCATTTTGTGTTATCCCCTTACTATTATGGTGGATTTTTTAAAAGGATATTGGTATCTTTTTTTAAAATTAAAATTTTAAATTAGCTATAATGTTCTATTTCATATTCAATGAGAGATGATTATGAAAATTCCAAAATTCTCGATTTTATTATATTAACAAGAATATCATAGGCTAATAATTAAGAAATATGCTAATGTCATACTTTATGCAATAAATGTAGTAAAATGGCCAACAAGAATGTTGTTCTTGATTTCACTAAACAAGAAAAATTATACGACAATAATTATGATATGAGGCACACAAAAAAATCCAATAAATGTTAAATGAACAAGAGGCCTTAGAAATCTTAAATAATGTCATGATCCAACTCAACAAAAGAAATTTTGCCCACCACCACTAAAATATGGAAGTTATTAGTTCTAGGTTAAAAAAAATTATTATACATGTTTCATTATGTTGAGTAGCATGCGCAATTACTTAATAAGAGAGTTTGAGAATTACCTCATTGCCCAAGACATAAGGAATAAGCTTAAGATTATTTATGGTCTGACATTTGCAACTAAATTGTGAGTGCTTACTTTGAAGTTCAAGAAATATGTCATAGACCCAAACACACCATGACTGATTATTTGAAGATAATATCAACCTTAATATATGACTTAAATGCAGCTGGTAATAACGTGGTTGATAAGTAAGAAATCACAATTATTATCCTCTTTTCGTCTTAATCATGGGGACAAATGAAATTTATGCTCACTTAAAATGAGAATATAAAAACTTTTACTGATATTTCTCATCATATTGAGTTAAAAGTGAAGTGTTTTGAGACACAACACACAATCCTTATCACATGTGCAGGTAACAATAGGCTAATAAGCCTAAGAGTAACGGATAAGAAAAACATGGTGGTATAGTTGGAAATTCGAAGCCGAAAAAGAAAATAAGAAAAATCACAAAAAAAGGCATAAATAAGAATAAAACCAAAATAAAACAATATAATCAAGATAAAAAAGACAACTAGCTTTTCTATCGGACTTTGTACCTACCATCAAGAATTTTTTTTTTTTTTTTTTTTTTGAAAACCCCCTATAAGGTCAATTATGTGTTGTGGTGTGCTTTTGTCTTTAACCACCAATCATTTAAGGAAAATACTTAGACATATAATAATAATTTATTTTCAATTCCCAATTTGCAAATGTGAAATAGATTAAAACCTTAGTAAATAGAAAATAATAAATAATAAATAGTTAAATAATGAATTACAAAGACAAATACAAATACAAAATTATTTAGTTGTAGTATTAATAAATTTTCATTGATAATAACATCATTCATGACAACCTACTCATATTTTGTATTTATGACAAAACTAAAATTTTAAATTTTGATATTTTGATAGATCCAAGTAAAAAGTTCTATAAAATTCAATTTTTTACTTAAATCATAAAAAGTATAAGAAAAAAAATTGATTTTTGAAGGGATGTGATTTCAAAACCCTAGATTGATAAGTAAAGCAATACTAAACATTTTACTAGTCTAATAAGTTATTATGAACTTAAAGTAAGAGAGAAAAATCATTATCAAAAGCTTTTTTTTAAAGGATCAACCGCTTTGATCTTAAATAATGTGAGTTCTCTTTGTTAAATCAAAGTTATAAGGACACATGAAGCTTATTGAAGAAATTTGTGTATCAAACATTTAGAAAGATTAGTCACAAGATTATAAAGTTGATTGATCAATGCTTATGAGGCCAAAGATGGGGAAGAAAAAAAAAAGGTGGTTGAAAAACAAACAATTTTTTTTTTTTTAATAAAAGAAAAAGAAAAAGAATGATGGTGTTAAGAATAAAAAATGATCTAATGTCTCAATGCCTATTAGCAAAGAAAGAAATGTTATAAGCATTAAGTACCATTACTTGAATATCTTATAGAAAATACCTAGCTCTCGAAATGTAAAGGAAAATTATTGAAAACCGTGTGCTTGCACGGGGCATTTAATTGTCTTGATGTCATTGTAAACTCTTGAGAACTAGAGATATTTGTTGTCAATTGCCCATGGAACTAAAGTCATCCATAATCGGTTAACCTTATGGAAATAATTCATATTTGGTTAGCTTAGAACCAAGATTATTTTATAAATGGTTAGCTTGAAATTAAAGTGGTCTTTTGCTTGTTAGCTTATATTTTAAGTAATTTTATAGAAGAGCAAAGATAATCTTTACAAGTAGTTTTCTCTTATCCAATACTAATATTACCAAAATATGTATACTTATTTTGTGTAAATTTATGAAGATACATCCAGTTTTCTAATTAGAAATCACTTTATTTTCTATTGAAATTACTATCAATAAGTTTTGATATTATTATAATTCATTCATGCCACAAGGGAAAAAAAAGGCAAACAAATTTTCTTTTATTTTCATCAAAACGTTCCGTGACTTTGTTAATTTCGTCTAATATGGTTCATACATATTTGATTTATGGGATTCTAATTTACCATAAAACATATTCAAATAAAAAAATAACTAAATATTTTGTAGTCAAATTAGTAGAGAAAAATATTTGATTTTCATTAATATAAAACAGACGTATAAAAGTATAATCTTTAAATGAAAAGTGGTAAAATTAAGACAATATGGGATAAACATTGTTGTTAAATAGTGTTTGATATAAGCATATATTTAGTGTTTAATTAATTATTTTGATTTGGCTAATAGTTTCCTCTTAGTCAAACACTACCCAAATTGTATTATCATTTATAAATTCTTATTAAAATACTAAGAAAGAAATAAACTCAGTAAAATTGCACTTGTAAATGGTTGTTTAATGCTAAATAATTTTGTTATCCAGTAATCAAAACTCTATAATTATATTTCCAATCAATTCAATGTAATAATTCTATTTTTAATTATAACGACAATTGAATTATATTTAATTCTATCTAATTGAATAGTTGCATCTTTGATTCATCATCATAATTTGATTCAGTTCGACTCAACTCAACCTAAACTCATTTCACTTTTTCTTATACACTTTCATATAACAAGTTGAGGTGTGTGTACATGTACAACATCAATCCAACCTCCATTTAGGACACACACATACGTCAAATATCCAAAACCAAACCAAATACAATATGCGTTATTAATGTAATATTATAGTATCATCATAATTATTACTATTAACTTAATCTTTACTCAATCCTAAAACAAACTTTTTAACCTAATCTCAAAAAATTGAGCTAGATTCAAATTGACCATAGGATTTCTAAGGTTAAATTAGGCTTGCACGAACTTATTGTAATGACACTTATCCTAATTATCATCAATTAAATTTTTTAATATCTAGAAAAAATCATTTCAAGCCCTAGATTGCAACAATCTTAGGGATAATAGATTTAAGGCAACATAAGCATTTAAAACATAAATATTTAGATCTAAAGGCAAAAAAACTTGACATTTGATTTAAATGTTCCTAAATCAAACTCCACTCAACCAAGAAGATTTCAACCACCTTGCAATCTTCCACATGATCACTCCTTCTTTGAGTCTTAGCACATGTGTAGAGTGGCTACGCAACTTTCTTGACGAAAAGAGAAATAAATGTTCTTTGAAAGACAATAGTTAAGTGTCTAATCATAAATTCCTAATAAGGTTTATATAGACTTCCTTGTAAATTTAAGTGATTTTGGCATAACTTGGGCTCAAGTCATTTAATCTAATCTACTAGGCCATAATTAATTAATTAACCTTAAAAAACTCAAATTAATTAATGAGTTCAATCTAGAAAAATCGTAATTATTAAGCATAAAATCTTGTATAACCTTATGCTTTTACCAAAAAAACTCTTAATATAAATGATTAATTCTCTATAAAACTTCAAGATTGTGGTGCCAACAAAGAATATGAACTTGAGTAAGGACCATTGGAACCTATAAAAAAATACTAACTTCTTTAAAATCTAATTTTAAAATTAACTCCTTCAATATTCTAATTTAGTCATTTTCTCAAATTTGTAATCTACTATCCATTATATGCAAACTCCTTATGAACTGATGTCATAATCTAACAAGGTAATTATTACCAAACTCTCAAGATTACTTTTATAATCCTTGAGTCTTAAATTCTCTTATTTTGTGATCAAGTGATATACTTTAATCCACAAAGGACATATGTCAAATTTCACTTGATGAATTATTGCAATCACGAATTATATGATCACAAGCCTTTAGGATCACCCAAAGAGACATGTTGTCTCAATCCCATGAGATATCATTGTGTTTATCTTCAAAATATCTATTATCACTTACCTTAATTAACAACAACCCAATTCATAGGATTTATATGACCACCTTAGGGTCTTACCTATGGATCAAAGCTATTAAAGGTTGTATTACTACTTTGACATTCTCTCAAGGTTGAGAGTCTATAAAACACAATAACTTGGTGAATTATAACTACCCAATAGTCAATGTTATGATTCACCATAGGTTATGTTCAATGTATAATCATACGTACTAATGCATTTACCATGAGAAACTTGTCTCAATGACCAAGATAAACTCTGTCCCTAATTAAAAAGTGGTACATTACGATATCAAATAAATTATTTAATTCCATAAATCAACTATAAATAATTTATCATTTTGCAAAGAACTCATGACTTAGATCTTTTGTATAACTCCTAATATATCTAGGTCATGTATAATGTAAATCATACAAATGTAAATGCTCAAACAGTAATTAATGTACATAAAAATATAAATGGGAACCAAAAATCATAATATACAAATATATCAATGAAAACTTATTATATTACATCATACCATACTTTTAAGAGTTCTATCCTAACAATTTTATGCTCAATTTTTTTTTTTTTTTTTTTTGTCTAGTTAGAGATTAGCATTTTGCTTAGTTAATTTAAAAGAATCCAAAATCAATAATAACACATAATAATTAAATCAACTAAATTAAAATATAGCACTTACAGATTTCTTGTACAATTTAATGGAATGTTAATGCATGGTAGACTTGTAGCTCTCAAGGCTATGGCACTATGATTATTGACCGTTTTACCCTTGTAATATTTCAACTGGACTTAATCATATTATTAGTCATTATTTCTTATTATGAATGGTTAATTGAGTGGCATTTTAATTTTTAGTTAATTCAACTATGATATGCATATGTTTTTTGTTGGATACTTCAATTATTCTTTAATTTTATTGCACTATTTTTTTATTATTATTATTAGTTGTCTTTAATTGCAAAAAATGGCAAAACCATATGGCTTATTTTAGGAGAAAATTGCATTTTCTCTATTAAAGTTTAATTGCTTATTGTTTATACACTTTTTAATTTGAGTTATTAAACAAAACAAAACAATACAAAACCTCTTCTATCCAAAGAAAATTGCAATTTCTAGATTAATTTTGAATTTGAATTATTTAAAAATTAAGATAAATTAGAATATCTTAATTAAACAAGCTTTCAAGTCATTTGAACTAAAAGCATTGCACAATACATCAATTTATTTTTTATTTTTTAAAAAAAGCACTTTATAGCCAATATTTTTTACCTTTTCATCTAGAATTTATATATATATATATATAGAAACCTTTTTGATAATTTTTTTGATATGTTTCAACAATTTTTTAAATTTTTTTTGGGCATAAAATTTTTTAATACTTTTTTTTTCTTTTCTTTTCTTTTTTCCTTTTTTTTTGGAGTTTTGTAATTTGTTATCACATTTTAAAAGCAAAAAAGAAAAATAAGTTACCAAGTGGTGTCTAGTAAACCAACTTAATACTTAAAGTAACTTAATTTATGTCATTAAGTAAATTAAATATGTTTTGTAAAATAACTTAATAATATAACTTAAAATTAAAAATAATTTTAAGTAATAAGTAACCATGGCGAACTTATTTTTAAATTTACATCTTTATTTTATTTTATTTTTACTCTCATTTGCCCTAATTACTTTTAGGATCTCATTTGTTATTCCACGACTTCCATTGTCACTTACCTTATTTGTCATAGTTATAATTTATAAAGAAAAATATGTTAATTTAATGATTTATAATAAGTTTTAAGTTAATTTTATCAAATAATCTTAATACATAAAGTAAAAATTAAGTAATGAGTTTTAATTTAATAACTTAAATATAATTTAATTTAAAATCAACTTAAATTATTAAGTAATAAGTATTAAATTTTACCAAACACCCCCTAAATATGATTTTTGAAATTATTTTCAAAACTTTAATCATTAAAAAAAAAAATTAAAAATTAAAGTGAAAGCAAACATATCCTAAAACAAATTTCGTATTTAAAATTTATATTTTCTATTTTGAAAAGCTTGAACTTCAAGAAAATAATTAGCAGAATTAATTTAGATAAAAAAATTGGCGCCAATTTTTGCCGGGAAGTTTGAAAATTGGAAAAACGACTAAATCTATTGTCTAACGGGGAACGTTCCAGTTCTTACACTTTTCTGATCCAAATGCCTCAAGAGGAAGACAATTTCGATTCCCAGGTATCAATCTTTCCTTTTCTACTATCTTCGTAATTTCTGTTTTCTGTTTGGTTGCCGAGATAAATTAGAATCTGTCCTACAGGCTTCAGCTTCTCAGCGACCAAACAGAGCGTTGAAACCTTAAAAACTCTCATATATTGCCTTAATTTCGCTAATTTCTAGGTTCTGGGTTCTTCGTTCTCGCTCTCGCTTCCTTCTGGTATGCCTTCAGACTCCGCTGGATTTTATCTTTTGTTTGATGTCTGAGAAAGTAGAAGAAAGGGGGCTCAGAAAATTTCAGATTCTGCTAATAGTGAAATTTCACCTAATTAAGGCCAAAGGCAGGACTTGCATTACGGGGTTTCAAACAATGGAAAATGTCGGGTTTAAAGATTTAGTCTATTTTCCTGTTTCACATTTTCTCTGCAATTAAACGAGTACCATCTGTTTGGCTGCCGAGAGAACTGACAAAAAACCGAAAAAAAAGAAGAAGGAAAATGAAAATCTCTTGTTTCATTTTTCTTAGTACCAAGTCCGAGACGGTCCATCTTAACCAAGCCAAATAATTGCGCTAGGCATTCATGGCTGACCAGAACTTTTGTTTTACGATCAGTCCTAACAGGTGAAGGGCTTATAATACTTAAAAAGTTAATTTTCTTTTTTCTTTTGATTTATTTTCTCTTTCCCCACATTTTTCCAGCAACCAAACATTGTTGGGGTTTTAGCCCAAGTTGGCTTGATGCCCTGACAGCTTTACTTTTGTCAATTGGTTGCTTAACAGACATTGTATTACTGCAAAATTATGTGTAAAAAAAGTTTTGAACTTCTGGATGTATTTTGTCTTCTATCAGAGCCTCCTGACATCAGAAACTGGTTCTCAAGTTATGAGTATGAATCCCCAGCATCGGATACTCTCAATGATTTCGGGTGCTCTTCTTTTAAGGGAAGCCAGTGTGAGAAAGAGGAGATCGATACTGAAGAGAGCAACAGAGTCAAGGATGAGAATTTGGGGGAATTCAGGAACACTGAACTCATAGATGAATTGGCTTCTGGTGAGAAGACAGGTCCAAATGCATTTGTTGAATGCAAAAGAGATGATAAGCTTGAAAGCCCCTATGTGAATGAGGTACTCTCATTGATCTTCTCTTGCCCTTTTATGTTTCTTCTTCTATTCATATTTGATTTTCATAAGAATAGTGAACATTCTGATCTGGGTTTCATGTTTGTAGCTTAGTGGCACAATGATGACTTGGGTTCCTGCTTATCTGTGTTTTATTTGATAAAGACTAATGTGAATTCAAAAATAGTTATGGGATTAAGTTAATTGTCAGATTGCAGATGATTAAGATCTTTTGGCATAAGCCATTTTTCCCTTTCTTGTTTGAAATTTACAGAGGAATCATGATAGTGAAGGGAATAAAGACCGGTATGGTTGGAATGATTTGTGCTCCAGCAAGACAAGTGATCAAGCTGGGCTGATAGCACATTGCAAAACCATGGTACTGAGCCAACCAAGAATGTCAAGCAATCAGGTAGGAATAATGAAGATTCTTTGCCAGAGTTGGAAGGGAAATTCTCTCTGGAATGCTCAAAAACTAACAAAGGTATTGGCAAGAATGGCAGAAGATCTCCAATAAAGTTGGTTCAAAGGAAGGGTTTCATCCAAAGGAACTCAGAAGTTAACTCCCCAACCAAAGGAGTTGGTCCTGTATCATCTGAATGTGCTTCAGACACGATTGTAGTTAATGGGGATTCTAGGAAAAAGACAAGCCTGGTGAGCAAATACAAGGAGAATGGTGGAAAAGAATCAGCAGAAAATGGTTTTGTTTCTACCAGGAAAAACAGATGCAGAGGAGAGAATGATCATAACTATCTTAATAAACCACGAGAATTTCAGTTGGTGTGTTCAAGAAATACAGGGATGGTTTTGTCAACTGGTGAAAAGAATGTTGGGGAAAGGAGGAAGGTATTTTCAGAAAAAACCAATCTTCAACACTCAGATGTTACAGGGATAGCTGGAAAATGGAAGTGTCCCCAGAAAAGCAAGCCAGATCTTGGACCACCATTGAAGCAGCTTCGACTTGAGCAATGGGTTCATCGCTTATGAAAACAATCAAACATCATTTTGAGAAGACAGAAACTCAGATGTCAAGCAATGGCCATCTTCTCTATGTATCAATTGTTGTGTCATCCTTAAAAACTGAAAGAATTGTACAACCTACAAAGCCCACAGGAAATAAAATTAGTGGGTATCTAATACGAGATCCATTGCTTTTATAATAAGAGGGAATATTCAAAATTATGTGACTTGTAAATTAGATTGAAAGACTACATTGGACATGGATATTTATCAAAATTATAATAAGAGGGGTTTTTATTCATCTCTTCTACATGGTGTTATGATTCCCCTTTATTGTCATCTTATTTCCATTCTAATTCCTAAATGCCAAATGCATCCTAGTGTATATAGAAAATATACTACATTGGACATGTATTATCAAAATTTACCCATAATTGATATGCCCTTTTTTTGTCCTTCTCATATATTAAATTCAACATATTTTTAGATCATGTTATGATTTTAAGAGTTCTATCATAACAAAAACAACTACAAAAAAAAAAACCTCTATAAAAAAATATATATATGAAGAATGCAAAAAATCTTGAAAAAAAATATATAAAGACAAGAAAACTATGACAAATAAGTGGTTAATCTCTACAAGTTGATCATTACTATGAATTTGAATTTCATCAGAAAAAATGTGAGTGCAAGAGTGTAAACCAAAAGTGAGAGAGAGAGAGAGAGAGAAATGAGATAATAACAGTATAAATTGTGAGAGCGAGCTAACTATAATATGTAGAAGAAAAATGAACTAAGAATGCGGGAAATAATATTTTTTTAATAAATAATGTAAAAATGAGTTTTTTTTTTTTTTTTTAAGGATTATTTGCTTAAAAATGGTGAAATAATTCATAGTTTATAAATCTAATTTTCCTGATTTTTCAACCTAAAAAAAAACTAATTTTGACTAAAATGCCCTTACACTTTTTCTTTTTCTTTTATATATATATATAAACTCTCTTTAAAACTTACATATAAATAATCAAAATATTGAAGAAAATTTATGTTAAAATAAGTTATTTTTTAAGTTCAAATATAGAAGAAATTAGATTTACAATTTTAAGATTATTTCACCCTTTTAATAAAAAATAAAATGATCTCAAATCTATAAATCTAATAATTTATATTCCACCTAAAAACTAACCCATTTTTTATAAAAATATTTTTATTTTTTATTTTTTTCTTCTTGTAAAATAATTTTTTTTTTCTTATGAAAGTAATCAAATTTTAAAAACTTATATGATAACAATAAAATTTGAAAGAACATAAATCTCAAAAATATTTTACTTTTCAAATTCCAACATGGCAACATGATAGAAGTTTTTGCAATATATTTATAATAAAATAATTCCAAGGAAAAACGAAGGGCACGTGGTGGGAAAAACTGGTGCATGAAACGCCGCGTTTTTATCCAAACAGGTGAAAGGGTCGAACACTTGCTGATCATGATTGTGATTCGGCACTCACATCCCGTATAGAATCGTGAAAATTCGCAGACCCTCGGTGTCTGCAGCTGCAATAATCAAATGGGTGTGTTCGCTTTATCTCTCTATCACCACTGCCGCAGAAATTTCTCATTCGACCACCATTACCAGAGTTGTAGAACTCTCATATTGCAGTCTGCTTTTGAATCAGTTAGAGTCCAGAGACTTTCCCACGACGATTCTGGTAAATATGAAAAAGAGAACATCGAATTGAATTTTTCTCTGTCCAGAAATCCAATCTGATCCAACTACCGAACTGAGTATTTTTCAGGTATTGTTGAGGTTCACTTGGATCGGCCTGAAGCCAAGAATGCCATTGGGAAGGAGATGCTGAGAGGCTTACAAAACATTTTTGAATCTATTAACAGAGACGCGTCTGCTAATGTTGTCATGCTAAGTAGTTCAGTTCCCAGGGTATTCTGTGCAGGTGCTGATTTGAAGGTAAAAGTATTAGGCTACGAGTATTGGGCTTCAGCTGTTTGTTGATTTGCTTTCAAGAACAGGTGGAACTAATCACATTGAATAGTGGGGTTTTTTGTTTTCTGAAAAGGAAGTATGTTTGATGAGGGGATTTTTCAAATCAAAATAAAGATTACTCAATTACTGATTGTATGATATTTTAGAAGGGGCTTTACAGGTGTAAAGAATGGGCCTTTCTTCGAGAGGAAATTGTAGAAACTAGAAAGGTAAATGTGAAGCTGAATTTGATCACCAGGGTTTTGAATTGGAGTAGGTATGGGCAAGCCCTCAATTTCTCGACTGTCACACCATTGGAAATTAAAGATGTTCTAATAGAAGTGGTTGTGAAGATGTGAACATTGTTCCTTTGGGTTTTATTGATCACAGTATTAAATCCTAGAAATTGGACTAATGTTGAGTAGCAGGATGACACCTCTGATAGCCTTAGCTATATGCACCTTTATGTAGCACTGTCTCAAGTTATAGTTCTGTGAAATTAGTATGATTATAATCTTGGACTGCTTCAATCCTCCCTATTATTCACTGTTCAGCATAGTTTCTTGCTTCTGAAATCCATTTCTTATGCCAGTCTTAAGAGGTTTGAGTGATATAGAGCATGAAGATTTATGATATTGTCTCAATAGAATTTCCATTTTATAATAGAAAAGCTATGGATATTCTTTCCCACAGAGTAAAAGGAGTTTAAGGAAAGTTAGGTGTGGTGCTTTGAGAAACGAAAAGGAAAATAAAGATGGGTTATGTGTTTCAGTGGAAATGAAGGACTAGATTTGCTTCTTCACAAGTGAACCAAATATTATGGTTTGTTTTTGCCTTGTTTTATTGATTTTTTTTCTCTATTGCAGGATCTGTAAGCCTTTTGGCTTTCTCATATGAAGTTGGAATAGAAATTTTTTTCTGTCCTTAAGCTTTTACATGTATGTTTATATGATGACTAATGTGTCAACTAAAGAGCCACCACTGATACCTTGTCTATTAGCCCATAGTTGTTTCACAAATTGGTTATAATTGCTGGTTGTCTTAATTTCAACTTTTGGCCAGTCAAGATTGATCTCTTACTCTCAGTTATGCTTGCATTGATTTTTTTTTTTCCTTAGGAACAACCTTATGCAGCAGCCTATTCATGTGCTTAACAGTAGTTCTTTGCTATAAATTGGACATGACAGGAACGCAAAACAATGAATCCTTCTGAGACTCGGTTTTTTGTCAACTCATTGCGCTCCACATTCTCATTATTAGAGGTGAGTCTTCATCATTCATCAACATGCCTTCAATATGCACCTTAAGTTGCAGACAGATGGTCCACAATAATATATGCATTCAAATACAAGGGTGATAGTAAAATCAACTGTGATAAAGGTAGTGGGCTCCCTTTCATTTTGTAGATTAGATATTTAAGAGTAGAAATTTTCTTTAGTTGGCAGATTAGATTGTCAAGAGCTGAGATTTTAAGTACTCTAGTTTTATCCCCTGTGAAAATGCTGTAAAAATATATACGTCTGCAAAAGTTTATAGTTATATCATATTCACATTGAAATTCATAACCAATTATAAACTTTTGCAGATGTATATATTCTTTTTCTATTAAATCTGAAAATATTTAACATGATTATGCGTATGTTTGTGCACATGGGGGTGTTTGAGTGTGAAATATATGGTAACAATGAACTTATCGTGATAATGCCTTGCTTTTTAGCCATTAGAAATACAAACCTATAATTATGCTAACTTAAAAACTTATCAATTATTATACTATTACATATATTCCTTTTAGCCTTTATCACCTTTTTCCCTTTCTATAATATCTTCTTTGTGCTTATTATACAATTTGATTCTTTATCTATCAAGGAAAAAAAAAACATCTTTGTGCTTATGAAAAAAAAAAAAAAGATATTCCTTTTGGCTGTTGCCAGATACAATTCATGGTTAAGGGCTGGTGCGTATTCATCCCAATTCATATGATTTAGGACTTATATGTACACACTTTGAGCAAATTTAAAAATTTGCATATTCACAAGAACGCTCTAGAGGCAGTTTTGGACCATGAGGCTTTCTTCTATATTGATGCTTTTTCTCCCTCTCTAGTCTATTGTTATAATGCCAGTGTGGTGCATGCATTTTATTTTCATTATATTTTGGTCTTTCCATGTTCATATGTTAGTTCCTTATTTGTTTTTATCTCTCCTTGACTGCTTGTACAAACTACTTCTATTCATTTTGTACCAGCATTCTATGTTCCTTGTTGGATGTCTTTATTTCTGTGCATTCCATGTGTCTGCCTTCTCCTTGACCATTTGTACAAGCTTCTTATGTTTATTTTGTACAGGCACTCCATGTTCCTACTATTGCTGTTATTGAAGGAGCAGCACTGGGTGGTGGGCTAGAAATGGCTCTATCATGTGATCTTCGGATTTGTGGTAGTTCTGGATCTAATACTTAATTTTGTCTGTTGTATCCCTAAAATACCTGGCAGTTTAAATTGAAATCTGATTGTTATTATTCTATTGTTTTCACGTTGAATGAATCAGGAGAAGATGCGGTATTGGGCTTACCAGAAACAGGACTTGCTATAATTCCTGGGTATCTTCTAACTCTCATTTCACATTCTGTAACCTATATTGTTTTTTCCTTATGAATTTCAGACTGCCTGAATCTTGTTTGATGAGGAAGTTACCTAATTTTTCTTGCTATTTCAAACTATTATTGGAGAAATTACCAATTTTGAATGTACTTTGCTTGCCAATGACAGACAGGGAATTGCTGTACCTAATCAGCTTATCGTTTCAGTTATAGCGCCGTTGTTAATATACTTTGACTATTTTAACATTGTCCTTCTCAGCATGAACCTCACAGAGTCCTTTCTTTTTGCAGGGCTGGTGGAACTCAAAGACTTTCAAGATTGGTTGGAAAATCAATTGCAAAGGAACTCATATTCACTGGTCGGAAAGTTGGTGGCAGGGATGCAATGTCAGTAGGTATGTTCTATTTGAAGTTACTTTAGTTTTTGCTCCATATTTACCAATGAAAGTGAGCTATGCTGTAGGATTAGTCAATTACTGTGTTCCTGCTGGTGAAGCTCATTTGAAGGCACTTGAAATTGCTCAGCATATAAATCAGAAGGTACAAATCTTTATCTTTTCAGATTCTTCTACCAAGGAAAAACTTATGACATGAGACACCAACATGGCTTTTGAAAGTGAAACAGTCTCATAGCAACCAGACTAATACCACAATGAGGGGACCCTTCTGTCATCATATTTTGATTTCATGTGCTGAGAATTTATGATTGCAATCCTTGCCTTCACTCTTAAAAATCTTCTAACATGTAAAGTAACACTCATTATAAACCAGAGCCATCCAATTTTTGGATCAGCCAGTGGATTCACAAGGCCCAAATTTTGATGCAAAATTAAAATTATTATTGTTATTATATCATTATTAGAATTTCATGAAATCAGGAATCCTAGTGGCAATTTATATGCATTTTGATTGCACAAATTTCATTATTATATCATAATTAGAATTTCATGAAATCAGGAATCCTAGTGGCAATTTTTATGCATTTTGATTGCACAAATTTCAATGTTAGACCAATCCCAGTGCCCATGACCATAAGTGCACACTTATCATATATATAGCAATTTTAGTAAAGCCATTCAGAGTACTAGCATCATTAGATTTATGGTCCTTAATCTTTTGGATCAGCTATATGTGGAACTTCCCACTATGGATGCCAACTTGGCTTCCTATAGCATCATATGCATTTTTTTGTATTTGGATCTGAATGCATGTAAACTTAGCTCTGAGCAAGAGCTTCATCTGTTGTATATTTAAGCAACAACCATACATCTCTACAATTTTTAATTATCAGCGAGGCCTTGTATTGTAGCAGACAATGCTTGGCTGCAGAAAATACATGTTACGTACAAGTCATTTTATTGTTTATAAAAGTAGCATTTAAGTGATGCATAGTTATTTCATATTCAAACTGACCTCATGTCTTCACAGGGCCCATTAGCATTGCGGATGGCAAAACGAGCTATCAATGAGGGGCTCGAGTTAGATATGGAATCAGCTTTGGCATTGGAAGAAGAGTGTTATGAACAACTTCTGAACACAAAAGATCGCTTAGAAGGTTTGGCAGCCTTTGCTGAGAAGCGGAAGCCCAGATATAATGGTGAATAAAAGTAGCAAAGATGCCTACATGAACTCATGAATTCAAATAAAAGACTTTTGCAAATACCCTTGCTTTAACAATGTTCATTGCATGATGTTTATCTCCTGGATGTGTTTGGGCTTTGCCGAATGCATATGTTAGAACAGTCATTTGTTATACATGCCAACAATTTATAGTTAACCTGCTATCTTTCACTTATTGTGATGATGTGAGCAAAGTTTAAGGTGGGTGTTAGGGCATTTTCACAAGTTGTACGTACTTCTTTACTATGAATGGAAGGACAATTTTTTCTCGAAGAACTTGCTGGTTGATCTACTTATTCAAATCAGAACACATATAGAGTGGACCCTTTTTCTTTGCAGGGTATTGTGCACTAGAACCAACAAAGGCAGTTCTTACAGCCCAGGAAAATTAGAAAGTTATCCAATTCAGGCTACTTGTGAGTAGCACCCTGCTCTCAATAAATCTTTTTTAAAATTTCCCCTGGTTCAGAAATCTTCTATAATTACATAAATATATGGATAATTAGGAAAAGAGGAAGAAAGCGCACACACAGGGAATTGAGATTTTGAAGTGGCCAAGTTTAGACTGGTCCTCTGCCCTTTGAGGATCTCTTTAACACATCAGCCACCCCACCCTCCGATAGGATAAAAGAGAGAAGAAACTAGTAAGTGCCTGCAGATTAGTTCCAGAAGTCAATCAAACCATTGGTTTCCACATTGTGTCAGTTTAGTAATCTCTAGCTATTTTCCATTAAAAAACTACAAGAATAACCTACTTAAGCGGTGGCATGGATACTCGTTGTCTACTACCAACGATAAAAATATTAGTAATCACAGATATATCGGTACTTCGATTTTATGAATATATCGGATCTATCAAAGATATATCGACGAGTATTTTGAAAAAAAATATTGATAAGCCTAAAATTGATTAAAATTTATAAAAACATAAGAAAAACTTCATGAAAATGTAATTAGAACAATAATGATACTTTTTAAGTTGTTTTATTAAATAATTTAATACATGTATAATATGATTTATCATATTTGATAATAATATCGTATGCATCAATAAAAATATGAATTTTATAAGTGTATATTTATTATTAAATTACATCAAATATTATTTCATAATAATATTATGGTATTTGATTATAATATGTTTAATTTTAAAATATATATTAATATTAAAATTTTGATGCATTTAATTCAATTTTATTAAATGATATAAAATAAAGTGTGATATATGTACACTTTTTTAATATTTAATTAATTATTAGTGATATTAAAAACACTATAAAGAAAATTATATTTTTGGTAATCAATTAAAAGAAATTTTTACATTTAATCATAAAATAATTACAATTAATTTACTTTTTAAAATATTCTTTTAATATTTTCTTTATATAATGACTTTAATATATATATGTTTAGTGCATAATATTTAACAAGGGGTAAGCTTGCCCTAATGGTAAGTGAGCTGAGCCTAAACCTTTTGGTTTGGGTTCCTTCCATGTCTACAACTTAAATTTACCTTAATAGGCTAGGATTTTTTATGAAATAAGAAATAAAAACTAAAAAAAAATATTCAAAACATAAATAAAAACACTTGCATCTACTTCAGATGGATTCAACTTTCTTGACATGTAGATCCATCAGCTGCCATTTCAACTCACCTTCGAGTTCACAGATGAGGTTCATATTGCCACTGTTTCAACATTGTCATTGGAAGAAAGTTTTTGATTGGTTCTCCACTGATGAATGATGTTATTAGCTTCAGCCTTCATAGTGGCCAAGTAACAATGAGGGAAATGAGAATATTGTAGGAAGAATGATAGTGAGTGCAGCCTCTGTTTGGTGTTTCAATTATCGGGAGAAGAAAAAAGAATAGCCAAGTTCAGTATGTAAACTATTCTTTGGGAAATTGAGTTTCCTTTTGAGCCTTATTCATTAGTAAATATGCTTAGAGTAGCCTAGTATATGACGACATTGATGCAATGCATTTGGATTCAGTAAATTAATATTTGATAATGTTGTTGTTTTCATCGTCTTTCCACTTATCATCATGAACCCCATGTTCCCGTTATAATTATGAACACATCATCCATTACACTTGAAAGAAAAATACTTTTATTTTTTTTATCAATTTTTTATTTTTTAAAATACTCATTTTATAAAATAAATTTTTTATTATAAATTAAATTTATGAATATAAAATAAAAACTAAAAAAAATATTTATAAAATAATATTAATATATGATATATAAATCATTTATATATATATATATATATTAAATAACATAATATAAAAAAATTTATTTGTAAAATTCACATAATTTAATCATGAATATTGTTAAACATAACAAAATTTTCCTTTTTTTTTAAATTGAAAATATTTAAATGTAATATAATTTTTATTTTAAATATTAAAAATAATATATATTTCATATTATTTTTTATTTATTTCATAAATTAAATATAAATATGATATAGCATATTGTATGCTACTTTAAAATATCATGTCTGTAGGATATGTATATCCAAAGATATCATATCTCACTGAAAATCATATTTGAGGATATGCATATCTTATCCAATGAGATATGATATCTTAGAATATACATATCCTATCGTATCATATCCCACCAACCAAATGTAACCTTAGGTCATATTTGATTAGTAGGATATAACATAGGCTATGATAAAAGAGCGGATATTATATTATATCTCATGTTTAGTCGGTCTTATTTTATATTCAATCAAATATGAAATATGATAAGTGATAGGATATATTATCCATCATTTTTTTTTTTTTATCTCGTTCACATGAGATATGTTAATCTCATATATCAAAAATTTATTTTTTATAATTATTATATACTCATTTTACAAAATAATTTTTTTATTATAAATTAAACTTATGATTAAAAAAAAAAACTAAAAAAATATTTATAAAATAATATTAATATATGATATATGAATTGTTTTATATATTAAATAACGTAATATAAAAAAATTATTTATAAAGTTTAAATATTTTAATCATAAATATTGTTAAATATAACAAAATTTTCATTTTTTTTAAATAGAAAATATTTGAATGTGATATAATTTTTATTTTAAACATTGAAAATAATATATATTTCATATTATTTTTTTTTTATTTCACAAATTAAATATAAATATAATATAATATAACATATTTTATTGAATATGCTATCTTAAAATATTATGTCTATACTATATATAAAGAATAGGAAAATATATCCTACTATATGCATATCTTATGCAATGAGATATGATATTTTAGGATATGCATATCTTATTCTATCCTGCTAACCAAACATAGTCTTAGGTTATGTTTGGTTCCCGTAAAATTTGAGAGAAAGTATGAAGGAAAAAAAATAAAGAGGAAAAGTGGAAGGAAGGAAAAATGAAGAAAAATAAAAAATAGATTCAAAATTAATAAATTATTTTTATATGTTTCTTTAATCTCATTTAACTTAATTTCCTTTATTATATAAAGATTAAATAATTTTAAAATGTATAAATTTCTAACTAATTTTCCAGAACCATACATAGCCATAGTGAAACCAAACATAAAAAATTATTTTCCTTTACATTTTTTTTCTTTCCTTGGTATTTTCCAGGAACCAAACATAACCCTAAAGAATATTCCATCTAACACCATAATTATAGCTCCATTTGGAAATTTCAATGTTCTGTATAATGCGAACTTAGATGGTGAAACTACTAGAATTTCACAGCATGAGTTATACTAGAGATATGAAAAAGTTTTGATTCAGTTCAACAAAAGTTAGTGCATTTTCTGTTTAATGACTGAACCAGAACTTGTTTATAAGCATAATGTCACCGCCTGATCGTTAATGCAGGGGAGCAGGAAGGTTTTGAACATTATCCCAGCTCCTCAGGACTCTAAAAAAAAAAAAAAGACTGCTCAGGCTTCATTTTTTTTTTTTTTTTTGGGGGGTGGGGGGGGGGGGGGGGGGGGGGCGGAGCTTGCTAGAAAATACCATAATATTCCACAAGCTTCCAAAGAAGAGTAGAGTTCTTCAGAGTTATGTGGAACTGACCAAACTAGACTGAAAGTCTCTTAAAGGGACTAGGAATATCTAGAAGACTCAGGAATTGTGTAGATACTCTACATAACGCAGATGTTATGGGAGGTGGTTGCAGGGTCCTCCAAAAACCTCAGGATCTATAGAACACTCCGGTTGTCTTAACTAGGAGAGACCCTCATTTGGCCAACACAATAGATCTTGTAAGCTACACTCCTTGGAAAGCTTTGAGGACTATATAATTGCATTTTTTCAAGCTTTCAAGCATGCTCTCTTCTTTTTTTCAGTCTTAGCTTCCGAATTGCCTAACCATAGTTTAGTATAAGTTGGAGAAAGATTGACTTAGCTACATCAAGCAAGCTTGAGTTGTCTTAGTGTTGTGCTAGTGCTTAGGAGAGACCCAAGTTAATGACAATAAGCTATTGAAATTCTAGCTGCACTGTTATTTCCTTGCAATGTCATATAAGATATTATCGACTATAATTGACGAGGTAGTCATGGACAAAATTTCCATACATGAAACAATTGTATTTTAGTAGCATGATTAACATTGTGGTACGTAAACTTCAGTAATGAAAATCCTAAGAACCCATCTACATGACTGTTCTTTTATATCAACCTTTTGGTAATGAACTAACTATACATGGGTAGCAAATCTAGTACAACAGATAGATTTTCTTCCGCTTTCAATTTTTTCTTTTCATCTGCTCTTCCAATTCTCACTTTTCCATCAGCTTGTAGGACAATGGAGACTGTTGTCCTTGTGAGTTCTCTTTTTTCTTTTTTCAATTTCAATTTTTATGGAAATTTGCAACATAAGGGGGAATTGGAATTTAGTTTGTGTGGATGAGGAGGGTGGCCTAGGAATCTGTAGTTTTGTGGCCCTAAATAAAGCCTTGCTCTAGGAAGTGGAGTCTGAGATTTGCAACAGAAGGGGAGTCCCTTTGAAAACAAATCATCATAAGGAAGTATGGAGTAAAGGATCGAGGGTGGTGTTTGAGAGGAGTAAGTTTATGGTGTGGGGGTGTGGAAAGCCATCAAAAATGAATAGGAGGAATTAAGATGTAGATTCCACTTTATGGTAGGGAATGGGTGAAGGTTTAAGTTTTGGAAAGATTTATGATGTGAGGAACTAACCTTGAAAGAAACTTTCTCTAACTTATTTCGTTTGGCATTTAATAAAGATGATTGGGTGTCATAAGCTTGGGAGGAGGGCAAGGATTTGGGTAGCTAGAGTCCCTGCTTTTCAATATGATTGGGAGTTGGGGGAAGTGGAGGCTTTGTTTCGTAAACTGCAACCTTTGGTTGTGAGAAGAGAAGTGGAGGATGTCATGAGATGGAAAGATAGTAAGTACAACAAATTCTCTATTAAGCCCCTTTATTACTTCTACATAAGAGCTTTTAGAGAACCTTTCCCCTGGAGTATTAATTGGAAGTCTTGGGCCCTATGAGGGTGAGTTTTTTTTTGCTTGGGAAGCATTTTGGAGCAGAATTCTAACCATAGACCAGCTAAAAATGAGGGGTTAGAATATCCCGAATAGATGCTACTTATGCAAAGAAGAGAAGGAAACTACTGATCACCTACTCCTATTTTGTGGCAAGGCTAGAATGTTGTGGATTTTGATCTTTTCCCTTTTCGATGTGCAATGAGTTACACATTCCTCAGTTAGAAGGGATTTGTTAGGATGATACAACTCTTTTGTGGGTAAAAAAGGAGGTGTATAGGGTTGCCCCCCTTGTGTTTAATGTGGACTTTATGGATGGAAAGCAATGGAAGAGCTTTCAACAATATTGAGCGGTCTAACCAAACAATTAAATATATTTTCTTGTATACTTTTGTGAATTGGATTAGAGTATATATAGAGGATCACATTTATCCTTAATTGATTTCATAGATTGGTTATTTATCAAGTAAGGAGATGATTTTTTTCGTCTTCTCACTGCTTAGATTTTTTTGGGTGTTGTTTGTATATTTCATGTGTTTTTTTACCTTTTACTTTTTTTTTTTTTGGCCTGTCGTTTGACTCTTTTAATGCAAGCCCTTTATTTCCCTGTCAAAAAAAAAAAAAAATTAGAAAGTTATTTTTTTTCTACTAAGCTAGAAGTAAAAGCGTCTGCTGGTGGACATATAGGTTTTCTACATGCCATGCCATTTTACTTCATTTTGTAGTTTCACAACGGGAAGGCCATTGATGCCTATTAATTAACTCGTAAGACATGGAGACTATTGAATTTTCATTTTTTTTTTCTAATTTCAATTTGTATGGAAGGTTTTTTATGGCAAGCTAGAAGTACAACATCGGCCAGTGGACATGTACATTTTCTACCATGTCATTTTACTTCTTTTTGAGGCTTCACGATGGAAAGCCCATTAATGCCTGTTCTATCTTTTTATACTAATTTACATCTTGATAAGAAAAAGTACAACCCCGGTAAATCCGGCCCCAAATCTTCTAGATTCGTCTCTATAGCTTAGGTTTACCATAATTGGTGCAAATTTGCATGTACAAATTAAATAGAAAAACATCTATCAAATTACAAGTAGGCAAAGCCTAAACTGTTCTTTTTGAAATCGTCACATTTCTCCTTCCTTGTGCTCTAATTGTGTTTTTCTTGAAGCTTGTCCATGGAGCTGGAGATGGATAGTACTATTTCTTACTCAAGAGCCGGCATGGTGGCAGAAAGATCATTCTCAAGCAACAGCTTCAGCCTCAGTCAGCCAAATGATCATCGCTCCTCAAGGTTCAGAGGGGTAGTTTTGCTACACAGTGGCAACTGGGGTGCGCGGATCTCCATCCAATACCAGCTTGTATGGCTGGGGACATTTCCGACTGCAGAGGAGGCAGCTAGAGCTTATGATACAGCAGCCCTCAAGCTCCATAAAGGAGATTCATTCCTCAACTTCCCTTGGTCTGATCACAGCCCTCAAGAGATCATGTTCCAGAGCTATTACTCCATCGGTGAGATTTTCAAAATGATTAAAGATAAGTCTTACTCATCCAACCTTGCAACTTTCATTGCAGATCAATCATTGATAATGAACTATGCGAGTGACCCGATGTGTGAACAAGGGATCTCTTATCAACTACTTTTTAAGAAGGCGCTAACTCCAAGAGATGTTGCCAAGCACCCTAGGCTACTCATCCCTAAGGAATATGCACTGATGTACTTTCCGCCAATTACAGGTGATGTGGAATCTGTCCAGTTAATGTTCTATGATAAGGATGGCATTCCTTGGACTTTCCGATATTCTTGTTGGGAGAGCAATCAGAGCTTTGTGTTTACAACTGGCTGGAAACAGTTTGTCAATGCAAAAAGACTGAAAAGAGGAGACACCATCTCTTTTTATAGATGTGGAATTGAAGAGGAGTTTGAAGACAGTGCATTTTTCATGATAGATTTAGACCGTGGCGATTGGGAAAATGATGCCATTGGTGAGCATATGGGAGAGGAAATCAGTGTGGGAGGAAACAGTAACAATGGAATGGATGTTGATGACAAGGAAAAAGAGGCAGCACACAAAGGGTTTGTGCTATTTGGTGTAAAACTTGGTTGAACAACACCAAGCCACCACCCTCTCTTCCTAAGTTGCCTTCATGAAGGGTTCTTTCTTATCTTTATGGTCTTCTCATCTTTTGGTTTGAAGGGTTGCCTAAGACCTGTTCATGCTTTCATGTCATCTTGATTTGTTTGATTTTCCTGTGCATGCTCGATGTTCATGATTGAGTAGTATTGGGAATTTTCCTTTATGGTACTTCTCATAGCTCTCTTTCTAGATGTGCTCAATTCAGTTTTAAGCCTCACAAGATTGTGAAGTGTGTTGTTTCCAATTTTAATATATATTCTCTTTGTGCAGTGGCACAAAAAAATTAGTTCTCTGGCATTATGTGCTTGGAACCAATGTCCAATAAAGAAATGAATGAGTTTGTTTGTCTGATGGAAATGGAATTGCTGAGTGAGAATTTATTCCATTTGTCCCTCATTCCAGGCATTTTGTTGCATACATAATAGCATGGAATGAGAATAGAATTTCATTTCCATTTAGTACTAATTTCATGATTTTCTTCCCTCTCCATCCACTGTCATTAAATAGAAAATGATACAACAAGTTCATCAAAGACAACGAGTAACAAAAAAAATTTCTCCCTTATGCTAGTCTGATTGATGATAAAATGGAAAATATCTATTTGGTTCCTAAAAAATTAGGGACAAGAGGAGAAAATAAATTTTAATTTTTTTATTTTTTAATTTTCATCTTTTTTTTTTTTTTTTTATTCATTCTTCCGATGAATTTATTCCCTTTCTCCAAGACAAAGGATGGCTAAAAAAAAAAAACCCTTTTCAATCCCTCGTCCCAACCGATCATATAGACTATATTTGATTGTCGAAAAGTATTAATTAAAAAGAGAGAGAAAAAAAAAAAGTGTTATAGAACATGGTTTTCTAATACTTGATTTCATTGTGAAAAATTCAAAAGAAAATCAAATTTAATTAAAATTCATAAAGAATTTATATATTTTAAATTATTTAATCTTTGTATAAGGGAGGGAAATTAATGAAATAAGTTTGGAGAGTATTCAAAACAATTGATTGAGTTTGAACTTATTTTTTATTTTCCTTCTACTTTTAATCTCTATTTTCAATCCCTTCCCCTAGCATATATTTTTGTTTAAATTTTTTGGGAACCAAATATAACCATAAGATTTTCAATTTGATTAAAAATGGTAAATAATTCAGGAATATGAGAGGGAAGAGTAATTAAGCATTTGGATTCCTTCTACAAATGCTTTTTTATTTTTAGCAAAAAGATGATTAATTATTAACACGATTATCTTTGTGCAAAGTTTTCATATGTAAATGAATCGAACTTTAATCACATGAACACATATGAGAATGAATACTTTTGATATGCAAATGAATCCACATGTATTTTTGTAATTAAATTTGATGAGATTTAAAATGTTTATAAATCAAACTTTCATTTCACAAATACATAGCCTGCATTTTAGATGATGCCATGATGGTGACCAACTGTAAAATTAAATGATTTTACAACTCATCATCTTTAATTCCTCAAATTCATAGTCTTGATTTTTTAGATGATGGTAAACAATGGTAACATTAAATAAGTTTACAACTCATCATTTTAATTACATAAATACATATGGATTCAATATTTGTGTAGGAAAAATTTTACAACTCATCATCACTTTTCATTCTCATCTCAAATGATAGATATTACAATTCATCATGACTATGATCGTTAACTTCAATAAAAAGTTTTACAACTTCGCATCGTAGTTATCGTCATCGTTACGTATGTATGTCTAATTGAGGTTTTCTTGATGTACATAAAAATAAGAATTATGATATATGAAAACAATAAGCAAATGAAATTAAGGTATAAAAATATAAATAAATATGATTAGAGTATAAATGATAGGACTTGAAAATATAAATGTAACATCACCTATGAAAACCAAAAAATTAAAGAAAGAAGGAAGTTAAAAGTTCGTTTGACAATAATTTTAGAAAATATTTTTAACCTAAAAAGTGTTTTTGAAAAAAAAAAAATTATTGGTGTTTGACAAAATTCAAGAAGCACTTTTTAAATCTAAAAAAATCACTTATAATATTAAAAAATCACCTGTAATATTTTCTAAAAAAACATTTAAAAAGTAATTTTCTTAGAAATTTTTTTAGAGAAAACACTTCTATTAAAAGCACTTTGAGTAAGTGACAAACACACTCTAAATGTAATTCACCGACATTATTTAGTAGCCATTTTATCATTCATAATCTTATCAACCTCAATAATAGTTGAAGCAGCAATTAATGTGGGATTTTTAATTGCTAGAAGTAAATACCTTACAAAAAATAGTGAAATGAACTAATCATCTATGTATTTTAATTTCAATAGAGAGCTTGCAAAATGTGGTTAATTTACAAATTATATTGGATAAGTAATTGATTTTTCTCAACCAAAAATATTTGGGGTTTTGTTGATATCTTAATTAAATTGTAACTCAAAGAAATATTTGATTAAATGATATGTATATTTGATGAGAAACAGGAATTTAAAAATTATTGAAGGGTATTTTTGTCCAAAAAAATTGTATTTCATATGTTCAAAAGAGGGAGGTCATTCTTCGGAATGAATGCCTTAAATGATCCTATTAATAAAATAAACAAAACTCAAATGAGGTACATTACAAGCCTACTTTAAAAATAAAATATAAGATAAGGAAATAATGGTTATATACTTTTGTAATTTTATGTCTTATATCTTTTAAGTCATATTTGAGATTAGATATCACATGATATAGGATATGAAATAAGATAACATATAATATTTTATATTTGATTGATAATAGAATAAGATAAATTATATCATTACTTTTCTTTTATCGTATCCAACTAAATATAGAATAGGATAAATCGTTGAATATATCATCCATCCCTTTTTCCATATACACTCTAAAAGTTTATGTATACCATTTTTCTATATATGCTCTAGAAGTTTAAATGTATGCATTCATCCATAAATCATAAAACTATTCTTATCCTCCATCTTTTTTCTTTTTTTCTATATCACTCATTTTACAAAAAAAAAAAAAAAAGATGAACTTTTAGTTAAAAAAAAAACACTAAAAACAAGTGAATTTTATCATAGGCAAATAAGATAAAATAAATTAAGAAAATGTTTATTATATGGGAATAAAGAATAAGAATGAATATTTTATTTTCATTCTCATTTTTCCTTGAATAGGTTAATGAATTTGATGATTTTAATTCTTATATTTAAGAAATAGAAAAACTGTTAATTAAATAATAGAAAATTTATAAATTCATTTTCCTTTTATTCAAATAATAACTTATAAGTTAATTTTAATCAACCTCAAACTATTTATCATGGATAAAAAAATAATTTTAAAATATAATCCTAAATTAACTCATGAAGCTTCTTGAAATCAGATTCTTAACTATAGTAGAACATCAATTAAGTGCAATGGTGAAGTTTAAGAGTTTGAGAAGAGAGTGAAACAATGTGAGAGAAAATGGAATTAGAAAGAGAGATAGTAGGATCAAGTCAAAGAGATCAAGAATTTCATTTGGTAAAAAAATTGAGTCTTCTTAGAGTGCTACAAAGTAGTTACTTTTATATTAATTAATCATTCAAAGATGAAGCAAAAGCCTTTAAAGATGATATGTGTCACAAAAACACTATTCATTGTGATCAAAATGAGCTCATGTCTATCCTACCTCAATAAGCTTAACTCTAACTATCAAACAAAGAACCTTGAATTAGTTTTGAAGAACTCAATGTCAAGTCCATTTTGGACTCCCAAAACCCTGCTTCCAACTTATACATGTGTGTTGGCATCAAGATATCGTGTTAATTAAGGGTAACAACTTTGAAGGATCATCTAAGCACAATTATTATGATGGAGAAAACATACATTCTTTCTTTTAAAAGAAGTGAAAGAATCAATTATCCAAGTGCATACCTTTGTCAAAAAGTAAAGTAAGAAAGACCTTATTCACATTTTTCATAAACGGATATCCATGTTTCAGTGAAGTTTAATTAACCTACTTTGGCTATACATATCAAGAAGATGGCTAATTGGGTGTTGGTCAAATTTTAAACATGCTAGAATTCACTACACATTTAAAAAGCTTAATTGAATAGTAGCACAATAAAGTAAACAATAAGCATGAGAGAGAGAAGGTGTGAACAAAGACTTATAATAATTTGACAACTACCTACATCTGCTCACTCCAACTTCTTCTAAATTTGTAGGTTTTTCCACTACATATATATAGCAAGAACTTCTTCAACTAAAACTCTTCAAATGCTTTTAAGTATTCTCCCAAATACTTTGAAACCCTGTCTCATAGAGCTAGAGATACAACAAATGATAGATTATAAGAGTTGGCTTAGAACATATTACAAAGAAGAGAGAAGTTAGGCTCAAAGGTGAAATCAAGGAAAATTTGCAAATTTTGAAATAAATGCCCAAAAGGATTTAGAAATGATGTCCATAAGCTTGCAAGTGACCATTGAGAGACTAAATGGTCAAACTCTTGCACACTTATATTGACCAAAGCAATTGATCAGCAACTCAACCGATGGGCACTGCTTGTTGCCCTAAGTTGTTCACCCTTCTAAGTATGGGAATGGTTTACCGGCCAATCAATTGCTTATAGTAGAAAGTCTTAAGATGTGAACTTTCATGCACTAAATGGTCATCTCCAGATAGTTATGTGCCCTTCTTTTTTACTTTGGAAACCTTTTTGGCATTGAAAAACGCTTTAAAAACAATAGGATTTTATCAATTTAGCCAATAAATCTCACAAAATTTTGTATTTGAAGGCCCACTTATAAAAATTTAGGATGAAAAACATTTTTAAAATGGAGCATGATCAAGATTTTTAAATTATGCCAAATAACCTAATTAACTTAATTTCACCTTGAGCTTCCAAAAATGCTTTTCAATTTATATAATTTTCTAATCCTTTATTTTGTCATCATTAAAATAGAAACTTCAGATTAACTCAATTGTAGACATCCGAATAACTCAGGATATATCTGGGGAGACTTACATCCGGCCAAATGTTATAATACTATAACATAAAACACATACATACCCAAAAATAACAGCCACGAGCAAAACCATCTACATTTTATGTGGGCAAACACTATGTTATAGATTTTTTTTTTTTTTTTTCATTCTTTTAATACCTTTTTAGGAAAATTAGTAATTCAACATAGCATTAAAGTTTGGTTTTACAGGAAGTCATGGGTTCAAGTCATCTCTCCATGATTTGCATTTTCCCCCATTTGTTATCAGATTTTGGTGCTACGGGAGGTTACGGGTTCAAGCAACTTTCTCCATTTGTTGTCATAGCTTGGTTTTATAGGAGGTTATGGGTTTGAATCATCTCTCTGTAATTTACATTTTAATCCAAATTTTGTCTGTCCATACGGTATAGGTTTAACAGATAAATGGTGAGCTGAGTTTATTAATTAATTAACATCCCTAGAAACCAAAAGAGAGTTCGTGGGACAAAGCTAGGGCTTGTTGTTCCGTCGTCTTGGTGAAGTTATGGGGGTGATATTGGCATTCAGATTGAGAGGAGATGCCCACACTGCGGTCATGTGATCTCCTGTGAATATGTTACTGTAAGCAGAAGAAGTTCAAACACCTTTTCAGTGCCCATAAGGAAGACATAGCTGGTCCACACAATCTCAACTAAACCATTTATCTTAGGAAGAAGATGCTCCTCAGTCCTCAGAAATTAAAAATAAAATAAAATAAAATATGCCAACCCTCTTCTGCAGCGCTTTTATGCACAAAGAATCTAAGAGCACAAACTATTGACATTCACTAGAAAACAATCACTCTACCAAGCCTTCTTCACAAACACAGATTCTGAGTGCCAAAATATACTAGTTAAATAAACAAACGGATAAGCTATGCAGATCAACTAACATCTCAGACCATGGCATCATATTTCAGTGAGCAAGTGGCTCTGGTTGTAGATCACCTGCATCCAACCCAAGTGATGTGCAGGCTGCGGCTGCGGCTGCTGCCGCAACCCCACTGGACCCCTCCGCTGCCGCCAATGCATCAGTTTTCCCCATGGATAGTACTGCTATTTCTTTTGCTCGACCAGCCGACATGAATGCCTTTATCCTGCCTAGAGCAACATTCATCTCATCTTCGCTCATATTCCCATAACAAACCCTAAACCATCCCGGTTCTTCGCAGTGGAATGAGCATCCTGGGCTCACGTTTAAGCCGATTTCTTCAAGAATTACTCTCCATAGCTTCATTTCTCCATCCCAATTATCACAAACCAATAAATTCCTCAAGTCAACCCAGCTGAATAGACCTGCATTACCTTCCAAGGAATCGATTCCTACCTCTTTCAACCCCATCTTGAATTCCCCGTGTCGCCTTTTCAGTCTCTCCTTAATTGTAGCGAGATACTCCGCGATAAATCCAGAGTCGGAAAGGAGGCACTTTAGCAGCACCTGGGTTTGGGAGGATACGAGAGAGAAGCTTGACATTCTCCTTGATGCAGTGATGATTCTGGGGTTTGAGGAGTAGATAGCTCCAATTCGGAAGCCCGGGAGGCCAAGATCCTTGGAGAGGCTATAAACGACATGGACTGTTTCCGGGTCATACTTGTTTGAGCTCTGGACAATTTGAAGTATGCTAGTGAAGGGCTGAGGAGAAAACACAGTTCCAGCGTAAACTTCATCAGAAATGACATGGATAGATTTTTCAGCAGCGAAGTCGAGTATCATGGTGAGGGTTTGAGGGGAAATGGTGAGGCCTAGAGGGTTTGATGGGTTGGTTATGAGAATAGCTTTTATGGACTGCTTCTTGCTTAACCCTTCTTGGTAGGCTTTTTCTAAGGCTGGGAGTGTGACTTCAAAGTTGTTGTAGCTATAGCACTTCACTGGTATTATATCCACCCCAGTTCTCCACCTCAAATCCCTATCAAACCTGGAAAAGAAAAATCAAAACAAAAAAAAAGTTTAAGGCCGCTGAATCCATATGAGAGGATATATCACTCATGCAGAAAAATATGTAAAAGCTTACCCTGGATAGTATGGGGTTGGGACAAGCAAGGCCTCTCCGGGGTCAGCAATGCAAAATGTGAGTATTTCATTGCCGGCGGTGGCACCGGCTGTTAAAACAATCATATCTGGATCAATCATCACTCTCCTTCCCCTCACTTCTGCCATGAAGTTAGCTAGTGCCTGCATCACATTATGAATCCACAATATTTAACATCTTCACAAGCCAGACACCATTAACATCACATTTGATTATTACCTTTCTAAAATTAGCTAGGCCATGGTAATCCTGATACAGTGCAGTTTGCTTGAAGCTTGTGAGAGTGCCCTTCCATGTAGGGATGTCAGAATGCTTCTCCAGCCACTCTTCTAATAGGTCAGTCCCAACCTATAAGGGCACACAAAAGCTAATTCAATCCCCAACCCCTCTCACAAAAATACATTACCAGCTAGAAATTAATTATCAATTACCTGATTCTCAGCAAGACCCATTTGAATAATCCCAGATGGGTTGTAGAGTAGGTCATATGGGTTGAGATCATAGGCTTTCCAACCAGCAAAGTATGGAGAATCCTCACCATGCCTATCAGCCATGGCCAAGTTTGAGAGAGAGCAAAACCCCATCAGCAGTACTATACCTTTAACAAGCAGCTTTTCCAGGAGGTAGTGCTGAGTATACTGAATGCTTGTGGTCAATGCGGGTACCCTAGCTATTTATAGTCGTTATGAGTGTAGAACCCACAGAATTATATATTGGTATTGTTAGTGAGTGGGAGACGCAGCAGTTGAGGGCACGAAACCATAGACAGTCTCTGTGTATCTCTGTGGGAGACCTGATTGGCTCTCCCTTTTGACGTTAAAACTGAGTTTAAGTCCAAATAATCCTTCCAATAAAAAAATAGTGAGAATAGTCTCCTTAAGTAGTTTTTGACATCTATATGATCATTCATGTGGAATTTTTCTTTTTTTAATATAAAAATAGTGAGAATAGTCTCCTTCCTGTCAAAGTAGTTTTTGACATCTATACGATCATTCACGTGACCTTTTTTTTTTTAATATAAAAATAGTGAGAATAGTCTCCTTCCAGTCAAAGTAGTTTTTCACATCAATACGATCACTCACGTGGAAATTTTATTTTTTAATATAAAAAATCACCATTTAAGAGTGTGATTTTAAAAGTTTCATAAATATTCTTAAAATCATAATTAAAAATAATAATTTTATAATTTTCTTTAAAATTATAATTACTAATTATAGTTTCAAAAAAATTTTTAAACCATGTCTCATTTCATCTTTCAATGGTTAGTATTGTTTTATCATAATAATCATAAAACTACAGTAACCATGGTTTCAAAAATATCTTAAAACATATAATTTTAAACTAACAATGCAACTGAGGAAAATTATAACTGGTGCGGTTTAAAGGGTATTTTGAAACTAATTGTGGTTCTAAAGAAGATTTTATAGTTATTAGCTGTAATTCTGAAAAAGAATTTGAAATCACAATACTAATTATTGAAAATTATAATATGTGTGGGTTTAAAGATATTTGTGAAATCATAATTAGTAACTATAGTTTGAAAGAAAATTGTAAAATCACAGTCCGTAACAAAATATTTTTAAAATCATAATTAATAATTATGGTTTTATAGTTATCATGATAAAGAAATTTTAAAAATCACTTTAAAATTATAATACTAACCATTAAAATGGGGTGTGGTTTAAAAATATTACATAGATAAAAAAAACTACTATGAAAAATATTTTGAGAGAGGAACTATTCTCACTTCTTTTTTTCTTCAAAAGAATTATTTTCAACTTAGACTCGATAAAACTTAAAAATCGTAGCTGTATTGAGTTTACTTTAATATACCAAGAGTCTACGGCTCTATGCCCTTTCCATTCAATTATATTCTTTGCTGCATGCTGCCAATTCTTCATCAATTATTTCACCTAACTCCTCGGATATTTTTTCCATTGGCTTCAGTACTTCACTTGCCATCGACCTACTGTGAAATGCACGATACCTCCTCCACATTTTTCTTGTTTGGGATATTCTGCTCTCAGTGTTTGTAGTTACTGGTGTTATTTAAAATAAAAAAAAAAAAAAAAAAAAAAATTATGTTTTTTAAAATAAAAACATGTTCGAATAACTTAAAAATGTTTTTAATATTTTTAAAAAACAATTTTTATCTTTAATTTTCAATTATTCTTTGTATTAGTATATATTTTTTTTTAAAACAGTCTTAATTTTTTTATTTTTAATTTTGAAGAATACTTAGAAAAGAAAAAAAATATTAAAAAAATAATTTTTTATATGAAAGAAAATTAAATATAATTAAAATTAATTAAAATATTATATATTTTCAAATTATTTAATAAGCGGGCTGCGAGTGCAGGAGTTGAAATGATGGGGAAGAAAAAAGAGTGATGTCAACAGTCAGGTCAACGCCAGCCAATGGAAATCACGCATCTCAAGGGAGTCAAAGAGTCCAAATATTTTGTTTGTTATTTGCATTTATCCATAAATGTCAACTTCCCCCCATTCCTTTGGCCATGTGTTTCTTGTCCTTTGGGTTCGGCCTCTCTCGTTTGGCTTTTGCTTCCCAACTCCAGTGGCCCCCCAGTTTCCCAACCCGATTTGGAGTTCCTGGTTTTGTTTTGGGTTGGTTTTACTTTTATGTCACGGTTAATCGCCGAGTCGGGTGAGTCTCGTTGGGAAGTGTTTTCAAAAAACAATTTTAAAAAACGGTTGTTGAAAACATATTTTAAAAACCATTTTTTAATGTTTTGTGAAATAAAGTATTGTTAATCCCTTTTGCATGTTTTTTAATATATGTTGAAAATAAATTTTATATACAATATTTTATTTTTATTTATTTTTTATATGTATATAATTTTTTATGAATAGTTGTAAGCAAAAATAATTAACAAAACCAGTAAAAAAAGTTATTTCAAAACACATTAAGCTTATTTCATAAATATTTTTAAAACAATTCTAAAAAAATAATTTTTGAATATAGTTTTTAAAACTTGTTCTCTGATATTTTATAAAATAAAAGTTTGTTTGAAAACTTTTAACTTGTTTTTAATGTTTTAAAATATATTTTAAAAATAATTATTTTTTATAATAATTTTTAAAAAATAAGTAAAAATTAACAAAATTTAAAAAATAATTAAAAGATGTTTTTGAAAACACTCAAAATAGTTTTAAATTATCAAACATATTTCCTTATCTTTTTGTTTTAAAGAATAGAAAGCTGTTCTTAAAAATAATTATAAAAAAGACTTTTATTTTCTTCAATATAAAAATGAAAAACTATTTTTTACTTTGTCATTATTAAACATATTTTCTTATTTTTTTAGTATAAAATAAAAATATCTACACCTAGAAATGCATATTAGAAAATACTAAGGATACTAATTTGCTAAAAAGCATCATATCCTTTTCAAATTATTCTAGTACATGTCCTACAAGTAACAACTAAGTTTTAAAGCTACAATACGTATCAACAAAGTTGTTCAAATGTACAAACTAATGAAAAATTGAATATAAAGCAATCAATAAAAAAAAATGTACATCTATACAAAAATTATTACTATGATTTTTTAAAATTAATCAATTATACAAGTATACAATTATTGAATTATACATTTATGAAGGAAATGGAAACCTAATTTTATTATTCTAAAAATTACAAAGAGTTTGAGAACAAATTTAGAAAATTAATAATGGCAAATGAAAATTCAATAATTTGATCATTTTTTTCGGTTAAAATAAATTTGTATAAATTTTCTAGTTTATTTTCTTTTCCTCTAAGCCCTTAGATATCTGGTTTACTAGTGTTTGTTGTTTTCATAAGCATACTTTTTCCTTTTTTTTTTTTATCAATTATTTAAATTTAACTTTTTTTTACAAATTGCTTACTTTTTACCTTAGAAAAATGGAATCAAACTCAATACTGTCATCTACTCAAAATTCAATCACAAATTCACAATCAGTTAGAGGCATCAATGACTCTCCATGAGAAAATGTTTATGACGAAATATATGCAAATTGAAAGAAAGCTCTCATGAGTTTGTATTGCAAAAAAGTTGTGAAAAGTAAAGGGAATTTATAGAATAAAACATCTTGTTAGAATGAGAGATAATATTGGACCATGTAAATTGATTCCTCTTGAAACTACATTTCAAATGAAAAATTCTTTTACAAGAGTTTATGAAATCTAAAAATACAGCTTAAGAGGCTTATGAATATGAACACCCATATGACCCTAATATATCATAGTTTGAAGAAGATATATGAGGATATGAAGAAAAGGTAGATGAAATGTAAAATTGTATAATGATAAGTAGTGGAGAAAGAAAAAAAAAAATGGATAAGTATTTTGCACCAAAAAGTACTCAAGGATTTCAACCTTCAATTAAGAGTGTAATAGTTGATAAATAAGTTATTTGGAGAGTAGACATGGCTATTGAAAGATTCTTTTATAATGCATGCATTCCTATTAATACTATGAACTTATTCTACTTCAAACCGATGTTAGACGTTATAGTTGCATTTGGTCTTGGATAAGAGGGTACAACTTACCATCACTTGAGAATTAAATCTGCAAAAGGATGTCAAGAAAGAAGTTTGATTACTTGTGAATTCTTATCATGAAATTTGGGCAAAAGTTAGGTGTATAATAAGAGGTGATAGTTAAACAAATAATAAACAAAGAACATTCATCAATTTCTTTGTTTATTGAGCCTAAGGAATAACATTTATGAAATCCGTTAATGCTTTAAATATTGTGATAAATGCAACTAATTTATTTCGACTATTTAAGGAGATAGTTAAATGGGTTAGTTTAAGGAATATAGTTCATATGGTCACTGATAACACAATAAATTATATGGATAGGGGAATAATGATTGTTATCAACATATTATATGGATAGGGGAATAATTATTTCTAAAAAATATAAACAAATTAATTGGTCTCTTTCATTGAATTAATTTGATTTTTAAGGATTTTGGTAAATTAGACCATGTGGCTAAACTTGCAAGACATGTCTCAAAAGTGACAATCTATGTATAAGAAGGATGGACAAAAATTTTAAGGGTTGGAGCAACTCACTTGGCTACCACATCATTACATTAAAAAGTCTCCATGATCATAAATATGATTAATTTGGAAGCTCTTGTTACTAGCAAGTTTTTTGTAGGCTTTAGATATTTGAAGGATAACAAAAACAAAGTTGTAGTTTCTATTATATTAGATGATAAATTTTGGAATGATTGTTTTGTAGTTATGAAGCTTGGCTCCATTTGTATGCTTATTACGCATTGTTGATTATGATGTAATATCTTTAATGAAATATGGGTATGAAAACTTGTATAGGGTTCGTTTGGATATCAAGAAGTATATAATTATAACCAAAGATTATATAAACCTTATACACAAATCATAAAATAGCGATGAAATCAACGACTAAGCAAAAACATTCATGCAACAACTTATTGGTTGAATCCATGTTTCTAATATGATCAAAAAAACTTTTATAACAAGCCAAGAATTATTAGAGGTATCATGGTTGTTATTGATAAAAAACTACAAAAATCGAACATAAAGTGATGAATGAATTAGGGTTTTTCCATGACATATTAGGAAGTTTTGGGAGAAAATTTGCTTATGCTTCACACAATGTACTTCAACCAAGTAAAAGTTAATTAATTAATGTGATTATTATTTTTCATTACTTAATATTTATTAGTGTACTTTAAAATTCAGATTATTATATCTTTAAACTTACTAATATTTTTTCCTTTATTTTTAATATGAAAATGATTATTAAATGAATAGTGGAGGTTGCATGGGTACAGTGCACCAAATTTGTAAAAGTTGACAATTCAAATATTGAGTCCAACTTCATCCTCTTTGGGATATAAGAAAATTTTGAATGTGTTTGAACGTGCACATACCACATATGATATCTATGATATAATATAAAATATTATATTGAAGATGTTGAAATTTTGATAGAATACATCATTTTTTATAATTATTTTTAATTTCTATAACATTTGAATTATAAATTTATAATAACATCGGTTTGATCGTGGTCTGTTGGTCCAACTAATGAACCATGAACCGACAATTTTTTTTACTTAAATACTGATCTGATTCTAAAAATATTGAATTTATGGAAAATAAATAAATATAACACTAAGTAGAATAGTAAATAATGAGCACCAAATTAATTGTAGTATCCTCTCTAACCAAAGAATATATCATGGTAGGGTGGTTGGTTGCAATTAAGACCAATCCTAATTATTCATATCTTATTAAAAGTCACATTTAATTTTCCCACTAATTTTTTTTCCTCTTTCAAAATATCTCTAAGATAACCATGAATTTTTCTATCTCTATTGTGCTATATATTAAATTTATACTTCATTTTTTCTTTGCATTAAAAAAAATTGGAGTATTGAAATTTGAAACCCAAGTAATAAAACTCTAATGAAATTATAAAAATAGTTACGCTAAAATATTAATAAAATTGCTATAAGAAGAAAAACAATATTCTTAATTTGATTAAAATATTAATGGGGGATATTTGAAAATAATTTAGAAGTTAAATATTTATAAATAGGCTATTTAACAATGGCCTGAAAAGTGGAAGCCCGGCCCACGTTTAGCCCAGAGAAGGGTAGGCGCGGCCCGGACCAAGCAAAGAGCCGTACAGGGTGGGACTTCGACCGACCGAAAGCCTATATATAAAACACGCGTCTGCCACATTTCTTTCAAATCAAACAGCGATTTGGTATAGGATTCGTTGCGAGAAAGCAGAAAAGAGAAGAAAGTGATGGCAACACCAGATGAAAGTCCTTCTGCTAAGAAGTGGCTTCCTCTCGAAGCTAACCCCGATGTTATGAACCAGGTTTCACCTTCTATCTCAGATTACACTCTGTTTGGTTACTGAGAAAATGGAGACTAAAGGGAGAAATTCAAATTGTGAACCTCACTTTTTGCATTCGCAGTGAACTAAATCAGGATTGAGTGCATTTTTCCTTGCTTTTTCTCAGTTTTCTCGAACTCCAAAAGCAGGCTTACCGTTCTTTTTTCTGGAATTTGGTGTAGAAGTTGTGTTTTCTCAAATTGATTCCTTGATTCCTTGATTTTTGAGTTTTTCATTTCTTTCAGAGAAAAAGCAGCAGAAGAGATAAGAAGTCATCTTTCCTTTGCTTTTGCTTTATTTTCTAGGGAACAGGACCGAGGGTTTTAGGTTTTTTGAAATCTGGTGGGGGGAAATTATGCTCGTGTTTTTTTTTTTGTACATGGATGACCGTTGTCTTCTCTTGGATGATAGATTTATAGTGATTAGAGGAAGATCTAAATGTTGCTAATTTGGTTGATTTTCATTTTTGAAAATTAAATGATTGTTGAGTTTGAATAAAGAAATTTGAGATGTGATTTTGATCTCGCTTCAATTGCTTATGATTAATCGTACTTCTTCTACAAGTAGAGTTAAGAAAACCTGTAGATTTGATATACTCCCAATTGATGTTGCACTGCCACTTTGTGAATTAAGTTAAATAGTGATAGTCATCGTGCCTTCCAACAAAAGTGAAAAATAATGAGTTGCATCAACCATGATGGACATTTTGGATAAGTAGTTGGTTTCATGGACGCAACTGAATTACCCTTTTGGTCATGGTGCAGTTCCTTTGGGGTCTTGGACTTTCAGAAGATGAAGCAGAGTGTTATGATGTTTATGGTCTGGATGAAGAACTCTTAGCAATGGTTCCAAAGCCTGTCCTTGCTGTGCTGTTTCTTTATCCCATTACCACACAGGTGTGTTCGTTAAAGCCTCTGTCTTCTGCACTTCTGTTGATGGTGGTTGTTCTTGAACTTGAGTCTTCTAGGAATTTGTTAAATGAAAATGTATTATTTTAAGCTGATTTTGAATGAAGTTTTCATTTCTTTTTTTCAGAGTGAAGAGGAGAGAATCCTGCAGGATAGTACAAAAAGGGTAAGTACTGTGGCATTTTAGTTACATTATATACATGTTGAGGATGATATAGTTTCATTATTACTTGTTATTTCTCATCTAAGGATGTATCATTGTTTACCTTTTAATATTTTATGGCTAGATGATCTAATTGATAATCCAATATACATGTTTCTATCTGGATGCTGCATTGGATGACTAGGCAGGTTGAAGTCAGACATGAGAATGACAGTAATTGATTAGAAATTTATCGAAGTAGTTAAACCCCAATCAATATTCAAATGTTGGGAGGAAAGCTACTCAGGCTTGATCATGCTGCTTTCAAATTGTCAATGCATTTGCATTGCTAATTAGAAGGCTAAAAATTATATCAGCACTTGACTATGCGTGAAGAATCAGAAACTCATCAAATTCAGATTGAGCATCAGAAACTTATCTGATTCATCTTCCAAAACCAAATGGACAAGTATTACTTTTTTTTTTTATAAAAAAAATGGGTACTTTCTGTGAAGTATATTAAAAAATCATTGTATTCAATCTACTACCAATCTCAAACTAAGAACTCGGCAAACACATATTCTTCTGTCAAAAGTTTAATTAAGAGTCCCTAGAGGGTTAATCTTCAATAAATTATGTCATGCAAGACTTGATCTTCATCCTTGAAAATGGAGGAACAGTATGCTTATGAAGACAATCCATTAATAAAGCTTCAACTGTGTGTATTTTCTCATAATTCCCTATCCATTGAGCTGAAAGAAACCTATGTCTTCATAGCAAAGTTGACATTGTTTTTTTTATTTCCATGTCCACATTTTCTCTTTAAATTAAAGGATTTTGGTCCATCAGCTGAGGGAACTTCCGTTTAAGTTTTTTCAATTAAGGATTTTTGTTATTTATCATTTCTGGCATTGATTTTATTTATTTATTTTTACATTTGATTTTCAGACTTAAATTGTCTTGTTGATGCACCCTCTCATGTTTTAACACTTACCTATGCGATTTACTATTCATTCAACTTGAGTTTGCTTGTATTGGCGTGTAATGTAAGTGTTCAAAGAGTGAAATTTTTTGAATTGTTGACTCATGACCAGTTTGGTGTGATTTGGCTCCAAATTTTTGGTCTCTACATGTGGTATATGTGGAGATTGTATAAATATATTAATGGTTGAGAATAAGAGATCAGTGGCAAATCAGTAATCCACCAGGATTATAAAGGTGCTCAAAGACTAGGCTGGGAACTTCCTGTGCTTGAAACCTAAGGTGCATTGTTCTCAATCACGGCTCCCCAATGTGGGGGATATGCTGAAAACCATATTGATTGGCCTAGGAGAGCAAGGAAGTTAGTTCAAGGGACTTGCAGCAGAATAAACCAATCTAAATTTTGAACTATGTGGGTCTGTGCATGTTGAGGTGAGTGGCTGGTTGTTATGATTCCCTTTGTGTTCTTCATGATTTGAACCAACCCTTAATTAGGTGATTGCTAAATAGCTCTAGAATTCACAGAAAGGATGATGATGGCACTAAATACTATAGAATCAAAGGGAAGGTAAACACTGGTGGAGATATTGGCAACAAATATAACTTGACAGGGATACGTAAAATAAGAATCAGGGAAGTGTAGTAACAATGAGATATATCTAAGCATTGAAATCCATAAACTCAATGATATTACAATCTTGGAGGTAATTTTGAATCAATATATCTCTGAAAAAGCGCACAATTTAGTATTGAATGCTTTAGGATTTGCTTGATAACTGTTCTTGAAAATAGAAAACAAATTTCTAATTTAAAAAACACATTTGGAAGACTTTCGATAGAAAACAGTTTTCTAGAATTTGTTCTGGAAACAGGTTGTTTTTTAGAACAAATTTAAGGTGTTTTCAATTGTTTTTAATAAAGTGTTTTAAGAAACAATTGAAATGATGGAGCATATTCTGAAAGATTTTAATTATATGTAAGTCTCCAACAACTTAAGAGAGAATAAGTCAAGAAAACTGCTTTTTATATTTGTGGGTAATAGAATTTTATTCTTAAAACCAACACAATCAATGTTGGTTTACAATCTTAAGAGGGTTGATCTATCAATTGTTTTAAAAGCATTTGAGAACTATTGTTAAGAATTGTTCTGAAAAACTGTTTTTTGAAAATTGTTTCCAAAATGTTGCCAAACAAACTTTTAGACTATGTTTGGTTCTCAAAAAGTATTTTGGAAAGAAAAAAAATGTTAAGGAAAATTATTTTCTTATACTTGGTTTTACTATAAAAATAGTAAAGAAAATGAAATATTTTTTTAATAGACAAAAAAAAATAAAATCATTTTTAAACTTTAAATAAAAATAAGTTATAAACTTTTGCATTTTTAATTATTTAATCTTTATATACAATAGTTGAAATAAATGAAATGAGTTTGAAGTTGAATAATTTATTGACTTTAAATCTATTTTTTATTTTCCTTCACTTTTTCTTTCCTTCTACTTTTCCTCTTCATTTTCTTTTCCTTACATTTTCCCTCAAATTTTCCTGAAACCAAACATAGCCTCAATTCCCTATTTCTTAATCCCCTGGTTGTCACATGATAGATGATATATTTTGTAAGGTTTTCCTCTGTTCTTAGTTATTTTAACTAGTTAAAGAACCCTGCATGACTGCATGAGAATTTCTGTCATCCGGCTTGGTGTATTTTGCTCAGGATCTATTCATATTGTATTGACTGTAGGAGACTAGCAATAAAGTTTACTTCATGAGACAAACTGTGGGGAATGCTTGTGGAACAATTGGGCTTCTCCATGCTATTGGGAATGTCACTTCAGAGATTAAGCTTGGTAACTTTTCTCTCTGCTCATTTCCTTGGCAGCTGTTTATGCTCCTTTTCATGGATGATTTAACTGATGCTTTTATCATGTATGATATTTTTGCATCCTATTCCTATGGATTTAGTTGTGTAGGTAAGCTATATGTTATTATAACAGAGGGAAAATTATTGAATTGAAAGTAAGCTAGATATGTTTTCTTTGAACCTGTAAAAAATAAATAACTAAATAAAGAAAAAAATAAAAAAAAAGAAAGAAAATTCCAATAGGATTTTACCTCTTACATATAAATTCAGTTGTAAAACTTTTAAGAACTTAACTAAAACTGAACAGTTCATGTTCTTCAACAACCCATCTTAATTACTTTTATCTCTCTGAGGTTTGGCTTTATTGCAGCCTTTTGCTTCATTGTTAAGTCCTTTGTTTTTTCTCCCTCATTTGTTTTTGCCTTCCAACGGGCTGGATGCCAACTATGTGTCTAGGAAGTGTCACATTGTCTTTGGATGCCATCTGTTGAATTTCCAGTGGTTTTTTTTGTCATGCTCTGCTAATTTTTGGTGATGGATTGAAAGTTAGTTCATGAAAGGCTTTGTGGTGGGGTGACCAAGTTTCTTGTTGGCTCTACTCTCCTCTATCTTACGTCTAGTTCTAGAGACTTTACCATCTCTGGTGTTTATTCCTTCTCCCAAACCCTCTTTCCTGGGATTTTAACTCTTGACATGGTCTTACTCATCGTGAAATTGATGACCTTTTATCCATTGTACTTGCTCTACATAATGTTCACTGCTTCCCATAGTTCCAGAACTGTAGGTGCTAGACCCTAGAACTTATAACCTTCTTCCTCCAAATCCTTCTTTTGTGCCCACTTAACAATCCATTGCCATCAATTTTATTTGGAAGTCCATTGTTCCACCTATAGTCAGGGTCTTCCTCTGACAGGGTGCTAATAAGAAGATAAAAACTAATGATTTGCTATAGATCAGGGAACCATTAAGCTATTAACCTTGATTGTTGTGTTTCATGTGTGGAGCGTGGTGAGACAACTGACCATCTTTCCTTCACTATTCAGTTGCCTTGGAGCTGTGGCAGAGGTTGTTCTTTTCGGCTGTCATTTTATCAGCTCACCTTAGGGATATTTTTGATGGGTTGGTTATGCCTTTCAAGGTTCTAGAAGGAGTTCTAAAGGGAGAGTCCTTTGGAGAAGTGCCTTCTTGATCATCTGTTTGGTGATTTCACTAGAAAGGAACGATAAGATTTTTGAGGTGAATGTGGATGTCATTGAAGTTGGATAAAATTTGTTACCCTCACGTTTTCTTTGAGTGGCTATTAGATGTTATCTGATGTCACGGAGACACCCTTGTCGGTTAGGTGTTTGAGAAAATGCATTGGTCTTATTCCTCTCTCTCCAAGCATAAACCTACAACTCTTAGTTGGATCCTTCAACTTGTTCCTCTTATTTTGTTGCCATGCTCTTTTTCTCCACAGGGATACAATTATGCATAAGGCATGGGTTGTAGTGTTGGTACATGCATCATAGCGAAGTTTGACTTTGGAGAAAAAGGCATGGACTGGTTATAGAAAAGATCTAGCGTGTTTCTGAAAAAAAAAACATATGGACTTAACAAAAAGTTCACATCCATGGAAATAAATTTCCTCTCTGTTGAAAGGTTAAACAATCAAAATCCTTTGGTGTCTAAAATCCAGATTTCATGCACATAACTCATGTTTGCTCTATCTTTTGCCACTAAATGAACTGAAGGTTACAGAGATTGAGTACATTTAATGCAGTGTGGTTTTATGTCCTATCATTAGCTCAGGTAGTCCTTGTTTCTGGTGTTTCAACCACCCATCAGTTGCTCCTTGGAAGTGGTTACCTTCCCAAGATTTCAAGCTAAAGCTACTCACTAGTTTTAATCCCAGTCAAAATAAAAAGGCCCAATCCTGCTCGATTAACTGCTTGAAACTGCAAGCATTGGCAGAAATAGGCTCTCTGTTCTTGCGAGCAACATGGTAAGCATGTGGGATAGTAGGGTTTTGGGGTTTTTCTTATTTTGTTTCATGAAACTGCCATACATGTTCTTAAATCATGAAAACTTACAGTGTGTTTATGTACCCCAGTAAAGCGCTTAGAAGTACAAATTTGGATCTTAAAGGCTCTTTTCAGCAAAGCTGTGGGTACTTTGATATGGCAGAAAAAGTCTAAGAGAAAAGGTTGCAAAATTTAAAATTTTTTACGTATGAGATGGCAATCGTATTTTAATCTTTTCAGAATTAATTTACCAGAAGTTACAGTTGTGACAAACAGACCCTTTACTGTTCTCTTAAAAATGCACCCAATAGCTTTCTTCTTTGCATCAATTAAAGAAGCTGCATAATGGTGAGAATTTTAAACATTTCATTTCCAGAAAATCTTAGCTGTGCTTCCTTAATGTTTCTATTGAGAGACCCTATTTTTCTTCCTCTACTCTTAATAATTAAGCCCAACTTTGTTTAAGCAAGATCATTGTTTCCATATTACTTCATTGTTTGTTCTTTGGGTACTAATGTTATCCATTCCACCACTGAGAGTTGTTCAAGTTGTTCTCAGGTTCTTATATACTCATGATTTATTTGATTTGTCTTGTTGACCAGAAAGATTAATAACCAAAAACCCCATGACCTCCATGATACAGAAAGAAGCCTCAAAGCCAGGTTTAAATGACAATAATCAAAAGGAGGGATTCCAAGGCTGTTGTTGGAAAGGTTACACACCATGGCACAATCCAAATAATTCCAAATAACCAGTAAATAAAGAAATTTTACAAATGTTAAAACCCTTTTGAATTATTGAAGACTGACTCAAAAAGATAGTCGTAGGTGCAAGCGAAGGTGCTTTTAGAGGGTATTGAAAAGTCTTCTAGATCTCAACTGCATATTTCAGCTGACATTTACAGAGGTTGTTCTCTTTCTTGTTAGAGAGTTTAATTAATTATTAAGTAGACAGTACATCTATTATTATTTTGTCTTCAAACCTCAAGGAAATAACTTTGACTCCAAACAATATAAATATGCAAAATTTCCAGTTTATCCTTGAGTCTATTAATTTAGGATTTCTTTGTTGTTTTTCTTCAGTGTTGTGAATAAATGTTGTAGGACTCATTGTCATGGGCCTGGTTGCAATTGACTTAAGAAAGAAAAAAATAACCACTAAATCACAAAAAAATATGGGAGCTACCCAGGATTTTCTCAATCTATTTTACCTTTATTTAAATGAAAGAGTAATTTATATAATTGATAAACAATGAGAGAACCACTATGTGCCTTAAGGCCTGGCTCAGGTGCAAGGAGTTAGGTTGGGGATATATGGAGGTTCCAGGTTTGTTTTCTAGGGGAAAAAATTGTGATCTTTAAAACTTTACATCCAAAAAAAAAGAAAAAAAGAAAAAGACAAACAGAAAACCACAAAAGAAAAAAATACTTAGGTTATGTTTGGTTTTTAGAAACTACTAAGGAAAGAAAAAAAATACTAAAAAAATGATTTTCTCATGTTTAGTTGTCCTATAAAAAATACCAAAGAAAATCAAATATAATTAAAATTAGTTAAAAAGTTATGCATTTTCAAATTATTTAATCTTTATGTTGAAGAGTTAAAATAAGTTTGAAGCAACATATAAAAAAAATTTATTGATTTTAAATCTATTTTTTATTTTTCGTCACTTTTTCTTTCCTCGCATTTTCCTTCAAATTTTCTAGGAACCAAACATAGCCTTAGGGTGTGCCCCCTTTCATTTGCACTCTTTTAATAGATTCTTTGTTTGCTTATCAAAAAAAAAAAAAAAAAAAAACCCACAAAAGAGAAAAAACATAACCTACAAGAAAACCACTATGAAGTAATTGCTTTGTAGTCATTCCCTTGCAAACCACCTCAAAAGTAAGGCATCTCCCCAGCCAAGAAATTGACTATGGGTCCTCTCTTAAACTTGCCAGATCCAGGTACCTAAGCTGCTATCTGTAATAACAGTGGTAGAGACGTATACACCAGGTTTATTGAGGGATTCAATTTCTTTTCGAATATGTTTTGCTTCAAAAGGCAGGATGGTCCAAGTCCATGTTCTTAAAATGCTTATGACAATCATTTATAATTTTTGGCCATTTCCTTGTTTTCAGTTGAGGGATCGTTCTTGGATAGGTTTTTCAAATCCACTGCAAGCATGGACCCACAAGAGGTTTTTCCTTTTTGCTGCTCTTTTTTTGGCCCTTTTTTGGTCAGTTGATGGATTTAAATGGTTGTCCCATTTTTAATTCTAATTGCTATCTGTTATCCATTTAATGTTGTGTAGCGTGCAGCATACCTTGAGAATGACCAAGAAATGGAAGTCTCTCATTCGGTAGCAGCTACTGCTGGTGATACAGAGGTAAGTTTTAACTTTTAGTTATTATTGCAATATGAAGAGAATTATGATCAAATATTCTACATCTCAGTAACGTTTTAAGTTGGGTATAGTAAATGGACAGTTAAGTTTAGCATTTTGAAATGCTTCTTTATTTATTAAAACTGAAATGTGGAGAGGAACGGATTTTTTTGTTTATTTTAAATTATGCACATTCTAGTTAGCTACCTTATATATTAAATAGTTCCCAACAATTAAGTCACCCAACAATTTAGAATTTTATTTATTGACTTGGGACATGTTGATCCAAGGAAAAAAATGGTTTTTGAAAAAAGTGTAGTCCTTCAGCTGCAGAACAGATTGAACCATGGCTGCGTACAAAATAAGTTGTTACTTCTGTGAAATAAGTTAAATTAGGTTTGCATACTAAAGCAATGAACTGGAAGCAGTTCGATGCACAGATTGGATTTACAGAACCTGATTTTTAGCCCTTCCATTTATTTATTCAACTTGCATGTGCCATTAATGACCATCCACATGGATGGTGACCTTGTTACGTAATTGGTTCCTTTCAACATCGCATATATGTCAGAAGTAAAGTCACACTTCAGTGATCCTAGAATTCGACTATAGCCAAGTGTAGCTCTTGAATTGGGGATGGAGATGGTAACAAAAAGGTGTCATCTTTCTCAAGGATATTGTTGAAGCTCATTGAAGCAGCCAAACCTTATAGCAAAGCTAGCAACTCTCCCCCTATAGCTAGCCCTTGCTTGGTAGGCTTGGAGAAAACTCTGACTTCCCTACCCTCATTGTTTATATAGTGACCACTCTACCCATATACCTACCTAACTTATGTTTCCAAAGGAGCAACCATTAAGATATAGCTGTGGACAACCCAGGGGTGGGGTTTTGCTGCTGTGATTTGTTTTGCACCTGATATGCATCACCTTGCTACTCCTATTCATACAGCAAGCAGATTTCCAATCTGACACAATCACCTTCCATGGATATCCTAAAGAGCAGCCTTTAAAATTTAGCTTTAGACAACTCTAGGGGATAAAGTTGTGGTCTTGTGGTTTTTTTTTTTTGCTCCTCATGCCTCAACTAGCTCCTTTTATTGACACAAACAACAGATTTCCAATATAACATGATTGTACTCTCTAGGAATCCAAATAATTAAACGCCCGAAGATATAATGAATAATCTTCTGGTGGATGCTCTCAGGTGCCCCAAGCAATTTTCTCATGTACAATTATTTTAAAATTCTAGAAAAATTTTATTTTTTAAATAACAAGGGTTTCTATTTAGACGCAACCTAAAAACCCTATGGCTTTCATATAAATACCTAAGATTTTTTATTCATTAGTGAGCCTAATAACGAAAAAACTGTTGTTATTTTGTCCTATATAAGAATGAAAATGTACAGAAAGAGCTACAAGGAGGCACATCAAAGTATATAGGAAGTATACAAAGGGTGCTAAACACAGAACAAAAAAAGAGACAATTCCATCTCCAACCTCCCCAAACTCAACTAATCAACAAAATCCTTTATAGATATGAGTGTCTCCTTTATACAATGCCTTACACAATCCAAAAAGTTCCACATGAATGATGATTTGAACACTTGCTTTGAATGTTCCACATTATCACAAGCCCTTCAATTTAGCTCTCTAGATTGCCCAAAATAAACACAAACGGGCAATTATCCATGCTTTCCTCCTTTTCTTCCCAACATAGACCCCTTCCAGCTAAGCAACATCACTCTTGTTGAAGAGTGGATCATCCAAGCTATCCCAAATGTGGAAAAGACCCACTGCCACAACATGCTTGCTAAAACAGAATGTAGAAGAATATAATCAATCAATTCTTCTTCCTGCTTACACATGCAATATCTGTTCGTTATAGACATACCTCACTTTTTCAATTAATCGAAAGTCAAAATCCTTTCCTATGATGTTTCCCATAGAATCCATGGGTTCTAAACATTACTAGTTGAAAAAGGCTTTGAACCCCTTGGCTCCAAAAAGGGGTAGAAACACTTGACTGAACTTTAGCACTTTTAGACTCCAACTAGGCTATTCTATCCTTTGTACCCCATCTCACTATATGCTTTTGAAGGGTCCTCAGAAAGGTCTCCACCATCTCTAATTCCCAATCATGAAATTGCCTAAAAAAGCAAGGCCTCTAAAGATCCCTGTCCATTTTCTACTCCCATGTATTTGCTACTCATATGTCTTTCGAACTAGCTATAGCATATAAGGTGGGGCAGGAGTCTCTCAAAGGGGAGTCACCACACTCCCTATCCAACCAAAACTTTACACTACTTTCGTCCCCTGTAATAAAGTGAGCTCTACTTTTAAATGCCTCTCATCCTTGTAGCCTTCAACTATCGTACACCAAAACCTTCCTTGGCAAACCAGAGCACCAACATCCCTCTTCTCCCTAAACTTTAATAACCCACTTCCATAAAGGTTTGTTTTTTGAGGCAAATCTCCAACCCCTCTTGCCTAAAGGAGCAGAATTAAGACAAATAGATCGTTAATTTTGGAGCCCTCATTTTTCTTAGGTTTGCAACTTGAAGACCAATTGACTAGATGAGGGTTTTCCAAAAGAGCTTCACCCCACCCCCATAGGAAGTCTCATTAAATCTTCAAGCGTCTTAAACTCACCTTTCTTGAAATCATTAGTAAAGACATACAATAGATCAATATGCTTGACAAAGTGTTCTTGATCAAAGTGAGTCTCCCCCCTTTCGACAGATATTATCTCTTTTGTAGGGGCAACCCTTTTCTGAAATCTCTCCTCCACCACATCCCAAACCATCGGCAACTTCAAAGGCACACCCAAAGGAAATCCCAAATACATGGAAGGAAGCTCCCTCATCCTACATCCTAACTCAGAAGCCAACACTTCCTAATTATCTATCCTCCCAACTGGGATAAACTCACTATTATCCATATTGATTTTTAACCCAGAAATTGCCTTAAACCATATGAGAGCCTAGTTTAGGAAAAACAATTGCTCTTAGTTAGTTTGATAGAAAAATAATAGTCATTAGCATAAAGGAGGTAAGTCATCTCAACATCCTTATGACCCCTCCGTCTCACCTTGAAGTCAAAAATGAAATCTCCTTCCCTAGCCTTCATTAATAAATGACTAAGAGCCTCCATGACCAAAGCGAATGAATAAGGGGAGAGAGATTTCCTTGCCTTATGGCCCTAGAGTTGTGAAAAAACTCTATGGGAGTCCCGTTAATCAAAATAGAGAAACTAGCAGAAGATAGACACCATTTCACCCATCCCACTCATTTTTGGTTGGAGCTTATTTTATCTATGATTGCTAATAAGAAACTCCAATCTACATGGTCTTAAGCTTTTTCTCAATGTCAAGTTCGTAGATAACCTCGAGGGAGTTACCCTTGAGCCTTGAGTCAGTGGCCTCATTTGCTATAAGTGCCACATTCGAAATTTGTCTACCCTCAACAAAGCATGATAAACATCAGAAACAACTTTGCCTATTACCCTCTTCAACATGTTTACCAACACCTTGCTAACAACTTGTATAACCCTCCCACCAAACTAATGGGTTTGAAGTCTTTCAAATCCTTTGACCCCCTTGTTTTTGGGATTAAAACCAAGAAAGTAGCATTTAAACTAACAATAAAGTAGTTGCCCTAAAAAAACTCACTAAAAAATCCCATGACCTCAAGCAAAAAACTCACTAAAAACTCCTATGACCTCAAGCTTAACAAATTCTTTGTCAAAAAGCCATAGTGAACCTATCTAGCTTGGGAGCTTTATTCCCACTCAAGTTGGGCAAAGCAAAAAACATTTCCTCTTTCAAGAAAGGAATCTCCAAACTCCTTAAATCTCCACACTCTAAAAGAGTGAAAGACATCCCACTGATACTAGGACTTTGGTCTCTTGCCTTGGAAAATAAGCTACAAAAGACATTTGCAACCCCCTCTTTTATATCTTCATCCTCAAATAGCTAGGTCCCATTCACTCTGACTCTAGCCATGAAGTTCATTCTTTTGTGAGCATTAGCCATTTATGAAAAAAGCTGGTGTTCTTAACCCCCTCCCTCAAGCAAATCTTTGTTGACTTCTACCTCCAAGATAAAATCCTTAACTGCATTGACAAATGGAAACCAACTTCCGCCCACTCTTTCCTTTCTTGCTTTCTTTGCTTGAATGTCCATCATAATTGTCAATCCTTTAGACTGGGCCCCCAACAAAACATTGTAACCCCTGGAAGACCTAACCATAAGAATCACCCTGCTTTCAGATCTCCTCAAACTCCGACCATTGAAAACCTCCTAAAGAAGGAAAACAAGAAGGATCCCTATCCCTTGAAGAAGCAAAAGAAAAGGGCAAACCTGGAATTTAGCCACTTCAGCCAGTAGAGCCTCCTCATTGGCCGACGACCAACCTGTGTCCCCTGATGCATCTCCATAGCCTTCCATGCCTGGCTGCTTGCCCCTGGATCTTCCCTCTCCTGCGGAAGTTTCTGAAAAGTGAGAACGGCACCTTCTCCCATCCCTCTCCAACAAATCTCCGTAGACAAAGGGTTGTAACTTTGGGTGACTCTCCCCCCATGCTTAAAATCAATAGAGCTGTTTTTCTTTCCTTTTTTTTGGCCTATGCTTTTTTGATTGATTGGTTATTTATTTTCTATTTGAAGAATTTTGATCATACGCTATTTCCTAGTTTTACTTATTCTTGACATTAGTAAACGGTTATGTTGTATGGAGTATTTCCAATAGTCCCATGTTTTTTTAAATTACTTGTAAAAGAATGGGAACCATTACCTCTGCTCCTTAGTGCTTAAAAATTGGATTCATTTTTTAATTAAAGCCTCCAATAACTTAACAATCCACTTCTTGGGTTTGAATTGTCTCATTTTTCTCCAAATCCATGTTAATTACCCAATCTTGGGCTAAAAGTAACTGGATAAATTGCATGTGACATCACATAGAAATGTCAATTTGGTACTGAAAAACATGTGCACAGGGTTTTTGGCAGGATTGTATTATTTTACCACTGCTATTGACTTGTGGGATTCAATTATAGTATGGCCATACTAGCTTTTATTTCTTCAACATTTGAACAAAGATATTAAATATGACCTGACATCAATTTTGAATTTTATGTACACATTATTTTTTTCTTTTTAATTTGATGGCAAATAGAATGGTATGCATTAAAAGGCACCTAACAAAAGAAGGCATAATACTAGTTGTAACTTCGGATTCTTTGTATATTTAATTAAGTTGGATTCTTTTCTTTCTGAACCCAGTTGTGTTCAGCACTTCATGCATCCTTCCAAATCCCTTGTTGGCTGAAAATGTTAAAGATATCATCTACAGTGCTTTCTGGAATTGAAAAAGAATTAGAGGATTCCATAAAAAATGTGTTGGTTCTCTGCATTCAGTTTTGGTCTGTTATATCATGGCTGGACCCTCTAAATAACTGCTCATTCCACCTATATGAAGAGGTGAAAAGCAAAACATGCCCTCTAGAGATGAGGTTCCTTAATTCCTCATCAACTGTTTGAAGATGTGGTATTGTTATTCTAGAAAGGTTTAAGGCTGCTAAACTTACATTGACATTGAATTTAAATAAGAACTTTTCAGTACTCTTTCTATGAACATCATAAATCACTACTCAATGATAATAGCAACTTGTTCTATCATCCCAACCAACTTATTTGGGCAGCTGGTGCTTATGAATTTTTACAAATTTCTCTTGACAGGCTTCAACTAATGCGGACGCTCATTTTATCTGCTTCTCATGTGTGGATGGTACATACTTTTCCATAAAATTAATTTCCGTCCTTTCCTTCTTTTAGCAGTATGTTGCAGCTAATTGATCCTAATCCAGGTTTACAATGCTCTTTTTTGTTTATCAAAATATAAATAAAAACGTGTTTTGTAGGAGAACTTTATGAACTTGATGGACGGAAGTCAGGAGCAGTATCACATGGTCCATCCTCGCCCAGTACCTTATTGCAGGTAAACATTTACATCTATCCTTTGGATGTAATTCTAGTCGGCAAAGTGATACTAGAAAGGCTTTCGCTGTTGTAGAATTTTATAAGAACAATGTTTTAATTTTAAGTTGGAAGTTGATGAAACATCCTCTTAACCATTCAGTAAGGGCTAGAACTCAAGCACATTTAGGAATCAATCCCACCTTGGGGGTGAGCTTGTGTTTGTGGAGCATAGGATTGGATTTTTTCTGGCGTTGAAGCTACTGACTCAAATCCAAAAAAAAAAGAAAAAAACTAATGTGATTGCCCGTTCTGAATTAAAAATGCTTTTTCAAGTCCGCATAAAAGGGGTTGGGTTTCAGTTGGATAAGCCTATGCCCCCAATCTACCCCTTACCCATTCTGAAGTTCCTAGGCTCCTAGCTTTCTTGGCCTGGTTCGTGATTGGGCAGGGCTGAAGCTGCAGCCTGAGTAGATCTACTCGGGTTTTACAGTCTATTCATTCGTCCTGTTTACTTTTAGCCCACAGCTTTGATCCTGTACGTTGCTGTATTCCATTGAGCTTTGGGTTTTGTGTAAATCTGACTGTGGATCTTGTTTCATAACAGGATGCAGCCAAGGTCATACAGGGTACAATCCAAAAAAATCCAGACTCGATCAACTTCAATGTCATCGCAATTTCAAAGAAACTTGAGGGAGCCTACTAAGGAAGAAGCCCACTATGGATTTCCCTTTCAGAAGTTTTAATTTGATCCAGTCATCCTTCGATGCAATAAGTAGACATTTGGATTTCTATTCTTCGTTCATGTTCATGACATCTTGTGGGCATAGACAGGCCAACATAAAATCATCGGTAATATGTCGCAGTATGGTAACACTGAGGAGTCGAAATGAATGGCGGAGAGAATCATTCTGTTTTCAATTTGAAGCAATTATTACGCGGTTTTGATCATCCCATATCGCTCTGTTATATTTTTTACGGGCTTTGTTTCTACCGCGGTGAGACACTAATGTGACACAAATTCAGTGGGGTAAAAAACCCAAGAATGGGAGGGGTTCAATCATTGGATGACTAAATCAAGTGGTAATTTTTTATTTTTAAATTGCACCGTAGTTCATGAGTGTTTTCAATTTTTAGTTACCGCACAATGATTGTGGCTGCCGCCCCCGCCGTCCCATTGCCCAAAAGCTAAGTTGATTCGATATATGCATATTTTAAAACACTTTTAAATAGCAGAATTCATAAGCATATATAACAGAAGAACATGAACACAGAAGAGAGAGACAGACACACGACATAAAACATAAACTAGTACTTCAGGAAGAAACAGGCCTAGAACAAATTATTACAAACACAACACCCAAATCCCTTCCTTCTTCCATGAAAGTGGCTTCCAGGAATCTGCAACATCAACCCTGCGTTCCTCTAGTGCCAATCTGCTCTGCCGCCCGCTCCTTCACCTCCATGGCCTTGCCCGTCAGCTTGTCTCGTGCGCGATCCAGCCTGTCTGCACCAACTGGGTGCTGTCCCCTTAGGTATTTGTACAGCCATAAAAACACCGACACTGCGCTCACTCCGAATCCTCCCGACGCCACCAGCCCACTTGCCGCTAAGAACACCGTTATGGCAGCCGGCACCAGCACAGGGCTGAATATCACCAGTAGCGGCGTGGCCACCACCAGGGCGATCACGGTCCCGGCGAGGGTGAGGCCGGAGAGAACCATGCAGGAGCCGCCAATGGTGGCTGCGGTTGAGGTCTTGATGAGCTGATAAGAAAGCTGGGTTTTCTGAGGCTGGTCTTGATGAGCCATTTCGGATCAAACTGGTTTTTGGGCTTCTGTGGTTGGTGGTAGTGGGACTTGGGAGTTGAAGGATTTGGAAGGAGTAAGGATTTGAAGGAGAAGGTGGTGGAGGTGAGTAGTGAGAAAGAGGCAGGGGGGGTCACGTGGGTGGTGTTTGTCTGATGCAGGTTTGCATGAACAGAAGGGCGTAGGTGGTGGACACGTAATCTGGGATGTGTTGAGGAGAGAGAGGGAGTTGGTGTGATTACTGATTAGCGGTGATGCAGCCAAGGTGTGACGTGGTCATCTTCATCCCTCGTTACTGCTAATAGATTTTCAAACAGTGGGCGCTGCCTCCCTCCATCTCGACCCTCCACGTTTGCATTTGAGTCCATCCCTACATCACCATTTTGTTCACTTCCATCTTCACATCGGCTTCGTGCAAGGTTTTTCCTTTTTCGTTTTCCATTTTTAATAAATTCTGTTTCCATTTATAACATAACTACGATAATAAATTCATTATCAACTCGGAGTAGATTATACCCTTTTTCTCGACGGTTTTTTTTTTTTTTTTCATTATTTTTACGTTACAGAAGGATAAGAACTTTTTAAAAATAATAATAATAATAATAATAATAAATAAAATATTATATTATGTTTTTAATTACATAAAATGATATATATAATTACAAATTTAACTTATTTTAATTAAAATTACTTGTTTTCCTAACATAAAAAAAAAAAAAAGAATTTTATAATATGTATATTTTATATATGAGATTATTATATTTTATAAGTATAGGATAAAAATAAAAAATTGAAATAATATATTATATCATTTATTAATTGATGATAAAATATGATAATAAATAAAATAATTATTTTATTTTATTTTATATCTATTAAACAAATATAAATTAAAAAGACATCTATTAAATATATTTTCAAAAAACTTAATATCAAATTGTACTTAATAATGGAATATGAATTTAGATCAAATTATGATTAGGTTATTAAATCGTTCAAAAGAAAATTTTTACGATTTGTTAAAAGAGTTTTGATAAAAAAAATTTAAATGGAAAATAGGATAACTTTTATATAAAAATACATGAACTTGTAAAAGCTTGTATTGATGAAAAGATAATGATTTTAAAAATGAGAAAAAAAACTGAGGAATAAAAAAAAATTATTACCTTAAATTTAAAAATATTAAAAGTAAATTAATCTATATATATCACACCTAAAACGCAGCGTTTTTGCTGTCACGCTTTTGGAAGCATTTAGTTTTCCGTTTCGAACCACTGCTCAGTGTTTTTGGCTTTTGAAACGGAAATGGGAGCAGAGCAGAGAGAAACCCAGGTGATAGAGCAGTTCGTGAAGCGAGCGTCGGACATCGAGGGTTCCTCTCTCGTCGACCTCATCATCCAAGCTACCTCCCATTCCTCACTCTTCGCTTTCTCTGAGATTTTGGCTGTCCCCAGCGTTGTCGAGGTTCGGATTTCTACGTTTTTTTCGTGTAATTCTACCAGTCATGATTGAATGAATCCATGCGGGTCTGATCAAATTCGAATACCCAGAAACGTAAATGCTTCATGCTTCCTCGGTGTGCTTCGGTTTCTGTTTTTTTTTCCCCTTCTGTTTGGTTGCTGGGAAAATGGGGTTGATGGAGAGAAAATTTGGGTTCTCTTGTTCACGTCGTTCTGGTTTCTAGAGAGTGAGAAACTCGCATAAGGTAAGGTAATAGTTTGATCGGCCTAGTTGACTGGAGGTTTTTGTTTGGTACAACTGCAAAAAAATGATGAATATATAAGATTCAAGTTTTGACTTATTTTCCTTTCCTATCTTTTTCTCATCAACTAAACAGAACAATAATAGAATGGTCAGCTCTATTTCTTGGTGAATATATTAGTGGGAGCTAGGTTAATGTTGAGGGCCATTTGCGGATAAGGATTATATAGTCCACCCTCATCCTTGATAGAAGATGTACTTGAAAGAAGGCTTTGATGCGCGGAATCATTCCTCTGTGCTTAGTTGTTTTGCATTCTATACTTGGTTATTTTCATCTCCCTTTTTTGGGGGTTAAAAAAGAGTAAAGGATAGGGGGAATAAGACCCCACACATTAATTAAACCCTATAAGAGAATCCAAATCACTCATGATAGCCTTCCATAAACCCTCATGATGATTCCCTCAAAGGCTTAAACCTCCATGGCTCACCAACCACCACAAACACTGTCATATTTCCATTAGAGCATTTTTTTTTCCATAAATAATCCTCCATCTTGAACCTTATAATCATTTACTAAAAGAGCTTGATTCTTCAGCACCCCACCATCTTAGAAAGGAATGTTAACCAGTATTTCTTCCTATAAACTCTTCTCCTCCCTCTCACTCTGTCATTTCTCTACTTTCCAATCACGTCTCTCTCTATCTTCAGATCTTTGAGAAATAAACAGTGTTATGCCATCACATGCGTTTGGTGGTTTGAGAAACCAAAGGGAATACTAAACTGGGCCCTTTCTCCAATAGGTGGAATAAATGGTTGCTTGTTATTTTGGTTTTTTCTTAATTACACTATCATTATGCTTGCTAGCAATATTATTTGTAAATTAAATCTCCTTCCTTTTGAAACATGTAATTTGTGTCAGTAGATAGCAAACTATGTCTTGTCTGTGTTTTTCTTACAAATCAACTTCGATGCAGCTTCATGGAACTCAATATTCTGTATACATTGATTTGCTCCGTCTCTTTGCTCATGGTACATGGAGGGATTACAAGAGTAAGAAACTCACTCTTTAACAAAAGTTTTGGTATTGAGTAATTCAGAGCATTTCTCTTATTTGTTGGGTAACAGTTATTTGTTTGATCATAATAATCCATGTGAATGTTTTTCTTTCTTCCCATGGCTAAGATGCTTGCCTGGATGTTAGAAAATGCATAGATATTTGTATATTATCCAAACTACCATTGGTCATTGTTCTTCATAGTGTCTTTGTTATGTTCTCTCTCTCTCTCTCTTGAATGGATAATGAAAGCCACAAAGGTCATCAAAAAGGGGTGTAATGAAAGTACATATAAATATATAAAATATCCAAAAAAATGGAAATAAAAAGAACCCATCTCAATCAATCTTCTACAATTAGTTCATAAAAAATCTAAGAAGGAATTAGATGCACTCGTAAAAAGGGCATTGTCAACACAATCTCCTTTAATTTGAGGGTAAACAACTCCTTTCTTTTAGGTGTGTGTCCATTCCTCTTTTTTCAAATGCACCACATCCTTCTTTTCCTTACAAATCTACAAGCCAACCTGCTTACACTTCTATCAACCTTGGCATCATCTATTCCACCATGAAAGTAGCCAAAACAAATGACCATAATTGCTTGGCCACTCTACATGCAATAGATGAGGATCAATAGACTTTGCATCCCTTTTGCTTGTGCACCAATTAGAATGATCTTCTCTTGTTTTAGTAGTTGATCCATGGTTAAATCCCCTCTTTAGTTGGTCCATACACATAACTATACAATATAAGGAGTTTAGGTTTGCTATTGGGTTTCAATAAATTCTTAGAACCTGGCTTTGGAGGTTTAGATGGAGATGTAGGTTGTGGAAAATTAGAAACAGTGTAAAAATGCGTGTGATCTAATTTAGTGTAGTAAATTAAGGGATAGAATCAGTTGAGTCAACATTTATAAATTTAGGATTATCTCTTAATTTGGGTTTTATTTTTAAGTTTTGTGGGTAATAATCATCTATACAACTATATCTTTTTATTATTTTCCCTTTTTCATGTACATAAGAGTAGTTATGTATGTATTTTACTTTGATAGACTCAGTGGATTTTTTTCTTGTCTCAATTTTTTTTCCTAGAACCAATCAGGCTGCTAGTGAGAGGATTAATGTCTGGAGTTAGCAAGGAGGAGAATTCCGAAGATTCTTCATGAAAAACTTTGGTAGAATCGGTGGATTTTTTTCTAGTCTCAACTGTTAGTTTTTTTCCTAGAATCAATCAAGCTGCTAGTAAGAGGATTTAATGTCTAGAGTTAGCAAGGAGGAGAATTCTGAAGATTCTTCACGACAGGTATCAATGTCATCTTTTCAAGCCTCACCTCAAAGCACCAGACAACCCTTCACTGCACATGACCACTTATAAGCTGAATGAATTGAATTTTCTCAAATGATCTTAGTCTATTAAATTGTTTATTTGTAGGAAGGGGAAACTAGGATATCTGACTAATGCAAAAAGGCCCCAAAAGAGGATGATCTAGGCTTTCAAACATGGGATTCAAAGAACTCCATGATCATAGCATGGTTTGTGAGTTCTGTGGAGTCGGGGATAGGTTTGACTTGCATGTTTTTTCCAACAGCAAAAGAGTTCTAGGAAGTGTTAGAAAATATTTAATTTAGTGTTAATATCAAACTTGAAAAATAACATCTAGGACATGAAGAAGAAAGCATATGTGATCCATAATCCTAACTTTAATATGTTTTGCAGTTCTTCAAATTACCATCTTAAACTCCTCACTTTTGATCTTTACTCTCTTTCTCTTTCTTTTATACACTCCTTAGTGATGGGTATGGAAAATGCTTTCAATATTGTGAGTGGAGATTGGGACCAAGAACTTTTCTATTTATTGGTGCTTTATGGTTCTTCTCATCAATGAAACATTCATTACATACTTTGAATTCTTCTTTAATTATTATTATCGAACCTTGTAGGTGCTTCTATGTAGGTCACAAAGCAAGAAAGCATTCTTAAGGTCAAACTACTACAAAGACCAACCAAGATTAGCTGCTAAGGACAATAATACTCATTTAGTATTCATCTTTGCTATTGGAGTAAAGGTTTTTTGATAATCCACTCGATATGTTTGAGTGTTCTCTAGTATTTTCAATCAAATCTCAAAACTTAGGGAGTTAATTACTGGGTGTCTTCAATCAAATTATCACCTATGTGTGCACTAGGTTTTTAAATCTAATAGCTTGTAATCATATATGAAAATACAATTGAATTTCTTGTTTTAGTTCCACATGGTGTATTTAGAAATTGGAAGGAGTAAAGTTGCATTTTTGAAGGAGAGGACATTCTAATTATACTTTGGTTGTGCTATGGTTTGCATCCTCTTTTGTGCCTTTTAGTGGATTTTTTTTATTACTTGTTAAGAAATTTGCTTTCAAGGAATATTTAAGATCTCAAAAATCCATACTTGGGAATTTTCTCTACACTTTCCTGTCATTTCCAATCAAATATCTGACTATGAACATATCCCTCTTGAATCCTTCCTCTTAACTTTATCCATACCTTCTTTATGACCACTAACACCATGAATCACCTCCAGAAAAGGAACAATTTAACTTTATCCAAACCTTCCCTTTGACTTCTAATACTATGAATTACCCCCAGAAGAGGAACAATTGTTTCCATTCCTAAGCCTGGAAACTACTAATAACTTTGGGTCTCTAGCTTTGGTTCTCTCTAAACCACTCCAGATGATCTCTCCCTAGCTCTTCCTTATTCTTAGATTATGTAGCATAAATACAATCATGAGGCATGGAAAATTGTGAAAAAGTAAAATACAAGAACCATAGAAATATAGAACTATGTAAATATGTGTACTTTTATTTTTATATATAGTTAGATTATATATGTTTTTGGACTATCAATTTTCCTAAAAGATTAAACTATTAAAGACCCATGGACAAACAAATCACGAACAATCTCCTTTGACCTTTGCACATAGGCTTAATAAATTGGGGAAATAAATATGGGATGGGATTCGAACTCTTGATTTCCTGCTTTGATGGATTGTTGGACAACCATTTTTCCTAAAAGTTTTAGTTATTAAAATTTTGGCTGACAGTGTATATCATGCTTTCTATCTTATATCAAGTATTCAAATTTTGATTAATTTATCTTTTATCCTATCAATTGCTTACCTTGAAAGGAGCTCCAAAAATATAATATGTATTGTAGATACTATGAAATGTAATTATGCAAGCCCGTTGCACCCTTTATATCATGCAAGTAGTAGAATCTCAAATATAAAGCAAAGTGGCAAAAAGTGGGATGGAGAGAATTCAAGTCCTATTATAAAAACAATATTATGTTTGTGCCTCATCCATGTCTTACACCATTTTAGGGGTCCATTTTTGACTCATTGTCAGTCTGCCGAACCTACCCTTTATTTCCAAAGATTAGGGTTTATGGTTTGACCCATTTAGATACAAGGGTCAGGTAAGGGCTGGCCTTGCTCATCCCATCCACAAATGGGTTGGCTTAAGGTCGACTTTGTCAGACCTAATTGATCTCTATAGTATCGCTGTTAAGTAAAGTTTATACTTATAACATTTCATTTTCATTAAATATTCATTTCAACATATATGTCCTCATTTAATTTGTTATTACATCTTAATGATATTATTATACTATCTCATAATGAATGACAATTTTTGAAAGAAACTTTATCTGTTAAAATCAGAGGGGAAAGATTGAAAATAGTGGGAATAAATGGGCTAGATGTGTCTGGTTTTAGATGGTGATTCATAAAATATCTGAATTCAGGTTTGAGTTCTGTGACTTGTTTAATATGTGGATCAGTTTTGAACCTTGTAGCTATTCTCTTTTATATTTTGAATTTTTTAGAAGGGCTAAGATCTTTTATCAGTCATTGTTAGTTATTTTGTTTGGATTTACATCATTATCACTGGCACATTAATATTTATCTTTTGTTCACGGCTTATTGGTCTAAATTGTACACAATTCATGAGATGGTGGTCGTTGGTGATTGAAATTTGTGCAAGGTAATGCTGGCTTTCTTCCAGAGCTGGTTCCAGATCAAGTTCTCAAGCTAAAGCAACTTAGTATCCTTACTCTTGCTGAGAAGAACAAAGTATTCAATCTAAGATTCTCTGTACCTGCTATTTAACTTGTACCCTTTGTTTGTATAATAATTAGATCCCTGATTGAGGGGTAGTTTTAATTAAATCCCTGATTGAGGGGTTTTTTTAAATGATGAATACTAGAATCTGATTACTGAGGTTTAGGCTTTAGCTAAGGAAAATCCCATAAAACTTATGTTTTCTGTGATTGTTTGTTGTATTGAAATTCTAAAAAATTAGTTTCCAAAATTTGAAATTCTTTTTCTTTTCTTTTTTCCCCCTCTTAAGCATGATTAACAAAAGAGATATGAGTTTTTTTGCGGACTACTTTATTGTTTATTGTTTGCCTTGCATCCAAAAGGAGCAAAATTAAAAAGAATTTGAAAACCACTGTTTTTTAACACAGTGAGAACTATGTCTACCATGGTGTGGTTAACCATTTTAGCTAACTTTCAGTTTCAATCACTTCGTTGGCTTACTTTATTGAGTTTGGGGTGGTCAGCATATTAGGTTTTAACCTATAGATTAACTTATTGTTAGACAACCAATTCTTCTAATAGCTTATGCTTGTAGGATTTGGGCCCATAATATATATCATATACTAACACCCTTCCTTATGTGTAGTCTTCTTGGGCTTACAGGTGGGCTTATTAAATTAGGGAAATAAAGTAGCCTTCTATGGGTTTACTAAATTGAGGAAATAAATTTATGGTGTGGTTTGAATACATGACCTCCCACAAAAGGAGCCTCTGATACCATGTTAAATAACCAATTTTTCCAAAAGCTTAAGTTTGTAGGATTTAAGCACACAATGTATATCATGCACTCTGACACTTAATTTAAATATATTTTGTGCATTTCCAATTGCCTATATGCCTTGAGTGAATATTTAGGTGACCCTTGATATGCCTATATGTGGCATTTGGTTATGAAGGAGTTCCCTTTCTGTTGATATCATTTGGTTAATAGGATTTTTTGTAATGCATAAACTTGTATTGAACTTTCTTATTAATGTTTGAATTTTCCAGGTTCTCTCCTACTATCAACTGATGCAGGAACTTGATATTTCTAATGTACGTGAACTTGAAGATTTTCTTATCAATGAGTGCATCAATGTGGTGGGTCCTCTTGGTTTTGACAAGTTTTATGAATTCTCCTAAATAGTGAATTATAATACGTGCAGATTTTGAAGGAACTTGGCATTTTATGATCCCTTCTTTGAAGGGATTACTTTTCTTTTCTTTTCTATTTTTTTTTTATTTTTTTATTTTTGCATTTCACATTTGTTTTTTGTCCTTTCTTTTTTGGTGTGATGAATTTATATGCGTTGTGGGTGTGGTTGTGGCTTAGTGAGGGGTAGGGAAGATAAGAGACTTAAAAAGCTTTAAACCAGTGATTTAAAATTAGAGATAATTGTGTGGGAAAGTGGTATAATTAGGATAAAGGATACAAAATTTTATAAATTGCTGGAGATTCCATGTAGAGTAAAAAGACAAAAATGTCTTTGTTGTCTTTTATTATTTTCATTTTTTCTCTTTTTCTTTCAACTTACTCTTTTATTACTTTATTATTATTATGAATATTTATGTTACGACTACTATTTTTAATGTTGTTGTTGTTGTTTACTAAAACTTTTTAGTATTTTGTAGTACAATCATGAGATACAAATTATACATATTATTATTTTTAGTATGTATAACTAAATAAAAATCAAATTTGTTTATTTTTTATTTTTTTCTCCTTTAATGTCTTCACAATTTCCAATACTTGGAAAATGAAAACTTACATAAATATCTACCACAAGTAACCAAGTACAAGTCTCAAGTTTCCTAGATAATTTAAATATTTTATGATACTAGTTGGCTTGACTACTTTCTTGGGACTATCTGTCCTATGTCAATCCCCTCCACTTGAATAGAATTCAACCTCAAGTCACGATCCGGATAGAAAGGCTTGTCAGGTGAACGGTACTCATTCAAATCAGAAACATTGAAGTTCTTAGAAATCCCTATATCTTCAAGTAGATCATTTCATTAGCATTATCATTAATGTTCCATAACACCTAAAATGGTCCATATTTCTTTGGTTTCAACTTGTTATAAGTTCCATTAGGAAATCTTTCCTTACATAAAAATACCATCACCATAGCGCCAGTTGAAACACTTTGTGTCGACAATGCTTATCAGCTGTTGCTTTATGCTTGGCATTTGCCTCTTCCAGCCTCTTCTTTGTTTCACCTTGCATTGCTTGGACTTTCTCGGCCATATGTTCTACTGTGGTACTCAGGCTAGGAGCCCTTGGTAATTGTACCAAATCTAGGGCATGTTTTGGTGGCTTCATATATACCACTGCAAAGGGAGACTTTCGTTTAGTACCATGAACAACACTGTTGTATGCAAACTTTGCTTGAGCAAGTGCATAATCCCATTGTTTAGGTTTGTCTCCACAAATACTACGAATCAAATTTCCCAAAGTCTTATTTACTGCCTTAGTTTGATTATCTGTCTGTGGGTGTGCAGTGTTATTATAATTCAGTGAGGTATCAAACATCTTACAAAGAGTGATCCAGAAATGACTAAGAAACTTAATATCTCAATCAGAGGTGATAGATTGAGGAACCTCATGCAATCTAACAATTTCATGGAAGAACAACCTTGCTATATGTGAGGCATCAGAAGTTCTTCGGTAAGGAATAAAATGAGCCTTTTTGAAAACCTGTTAACAACCACAAAAACAGAGTATTCTCTTCTTTGAGTACGGGGAAGTCCAAGACAAAACCATTGACAAGTACTCCCAAATAGCATTCGAAATTGGTAAGGGCATGTAAAGTCCAATATTCTGTGCTTGACCCTTTGCTACTTGGCATGTGTGGCATTTTCATACAAAATTACCAGCATCTCTCTTCAATTGCAGCCAATAATAATGTTCCTCACTGGCCACAATTTTATCCCTTCCCAAATGTCCACTTAAGCCTCCACCATGCAAGTCTTGAATAACCTTTTCTTGCAAATATACTCGGGGAATGCATAAATGATTTCCATAAAATAAATAACCATCATGAATATGAAACTCAGCAGTAGGCTACCTTGTAGTGCATTTGTCCCAGATTTCTTTGATATCATCATCCTTTGCATATAACTCTTTTAAACATTCAAAGCCAACAACTTCATTCCTCATTATCACAAGTAATACAGCACGACAACTAAGAGCATCAACAACTCAATTTAGTGCTCCAGATTTATGTCGTATAACACAAGGAAATTTTTGCAGAAAAGTTGACCGCCTAGCATGCAATTTATCTATATGCTTTTGGCTGTTAATGAACTTCAAAGCTTAATAGTCAGAATACAATATAAATTCCTTCTATATCAAATAATGCAATACTTTAATGCTCGTTCAACTGCATAAAATTCCTTATTGTAGGTACTTCATTTTTGCCTTGCTTGACTTAATTTCTCCCTGAAAAAAGCCACTGGTCATCCACACTAAGATAGAATAGCTCTAATTCCAACACTGCTTGCATCACACTCTACCTTAAATAGCTTTTCGAAACTTGGTAAGTCCAATACTGGTGCGGTGCAAAGCTTTTCTTTAATCAAAGCAAAGCTATTCTTTGCTTCATCACCCGAACTAAACTTCCCTTCTTCAAACACTTTGTGAATGGTGCCATTATGGTACTAAAATTTCGGATAAATCTTTGATAAAAGGTCGCCAAACGATGAAAGTTGCCTACTTCCATCACAGTTTTTGTAGGCCACTCTTGTATAGCTCAAACTTTATCATTGTCAGCATGAACTCCTTCTCAACTGATCACATTTCCAAGAAATAACAAATTGTTGGTCATAAAACTACACTTCTTCAAATTAATAAACAACTTATTTTCCTGTAGCACTGTTAGAACTTCCCTCTAGTGCTGAATGTGTTCTAACTCATTTTGGCTATAAATCAGAATATCGTCAAAATACACAACAAATTTCTTAACAAAAGGTCTTAACACCTGATCATGAGCCGCATAAAAGTATTTGGCGCATTTGATAACTCAAAAGGCATGACCATTCATACAACCTCACTTTAGTTTTAAACACTATCTTCCATTCATCCCTTGGTCTTATGCAAATCTATATTCGAAAACAATTTTGAACCTTCCAATTGACCCAACATGTCATCTAAGCACGGAATCGAAAATTGATACTCCACAGTGATCTTATTTATAATATGACTATCGATGCAAATATGCTAATTATCATCTTTCTCTGGAGCAAGTAAGGTCGGGACTGCACATGGGCTCATGCCTTTGCGAATAAATGCTTTATTGCAGCAACTCCTCCATCTTTACCTGCAATATCTCGCTTTTTTTTTGGGCTCGTTCTGTAATGCGGTGAGTTAGACAAGCTTGCTCCGGGGACTAAATCAATATGATGTTGAATGTCATGCATTGGAGGCAAACCATTAGGTAAATCACTTGCAGTGAGCTCTTTAAATTCTTCTAGCATTGGTTGCAACTGATTCGGCCCTTCTACAACTGGTTTCTCTTCTCCATCTGTAACAAGGGCTGCCTTCACTATCATTACATGAACTTCTTGTGTGCTCCTTGCATCTGTTTCAAACTCAGATTCTGATCTAGCAATAGTAACGAAAGAACGCCCCTCTACTTTAAAAGCCTTGGGTGACTCTTTTCCATCTTTGGATGGAACCATGACATTATGAGAACCCCAAGTAAGAACATATATATTATGGCCTACCCAGTAAAATATGGCTGGCATCCATATCAACAACATCACAAACTATTTCATCTTTATAATGCTTTCCAATGGAAACAGGAACATGACAAATTTCTGTTACCTTAACTTTAGGTCCCCTTTTAATCCAGCCTATAGCATAAGGAGATGGGTGTTTTTCTGTTGGCAGCTGCAAATGCTCCACTAGCCTTTTTGCCACAAAGTTCTCACAACTTTCACTTTCTATGATCAAGTTACAAACCTTCTTTGCAACAATACACTATGATTGGAATATGTTGTTGCACTGATATTAGTCCTTTGATGAGTATAACAACCGCTGCACCACACAATTAACGCGCTCTCCCTCTTCCTCTTCTTCTGCAAATTCAACTCCTTGGTAAAAATCATCATTTTGTTCTATATCCTCTTCATCATCAACCACATCATCTTCCGGCCCTGCCAGATTTACTGGTTTTCTAGCTGGACACTGATTTGATTTATGCCCATGTTTTCCACACCTATAACATTTCATAGTTGCATTGTTGACAACAGGATTTTTAGACACCTCCTTGTTAGGTGCTACTGCTGTTTGCTTTATGGAACTACCACCAGTATTAGAAGCATCCTTGGTCTGTATACTTGGGTGTGATTGAGTTGGGGTAGCTTTCTGTAATGTTTTTCCTTTCGTAATTGCAGTATATGAAGAATTAGGAATAACTCAACAATTATTATATGATTTTCCTGATATATGCTCTAACATTTCTGCTTTCAAAGCCTTATTATGGGCTTCATCAACTGTATCAATTCTCTGCAACCCAATCCTTTCTCTAAGAGATGACTTCAAACTATTAAGATGCCTTGAAACCTGTTGATTTTCTGTTTCAACTAATTTATTACGAGTGGAGAGCCTTAAAAATTTAGATGTATAATAAAAAACTGACTTATGGGGAGGGTTTGTGGGAGGTTCCAGGTTCAAGTCCCAATGGGGGACAAAAATTTACCTATCAAAAAAAAAAAAAAAAAGGCTGACTTATGGCCTTGCATACAATTCTAATACATCTAGAACAAGTATTGCTTATAATTTGGAGGCAAAAATCTTCCCATTAGCAGTTGTTTCATTTTTCTCCAAGTCCTCATATGTGCCTTTCCTAACCTCTGCCTATTCAGCTGCAGTTGATCCCACCATACCACTACTCCTCCCGTCAATCGAAAAGCAACAAGTTTTACCATTTTCCGTTCTAGAACCTCCATCATGTCTAAGAACCGTTCTACTTCAAAAACTTAATCCAAAAAATCCTCTAGGTGCAGATGCCCATTGAAAGTAAGAATATCTGTCTTTAGTCTATACTCTTCAAATTCTTTATTTATTATTCTTTGTTGAAACTCCCCATTCCCACAATCCTCATAAGAGTCAGAATCTTCATCGTTTGTAGGTTGTCGACATGGGTGTGCAGGAATGAATCTCTCACAAATAGGTCTGCCACAAACAGGCCTATCAGTAGGATCATCCAAGGCAACCCTTCTGGCACAATTCCCATGTTGAACAAGTTCTTGATCTACATTCAGATTTTTTCGGACAAGCATATTACGAATCTCATTCACCTATTGCCCTAGCCTATCAATTGTTGTTCAAATAGCTTCCACTCCACAACCCTTATTGTTAGGGACCATATTCTCAATTTTATTGTTAGCCATCAAGTCAAGACACACTTTGCTCTAATACCAATTGACACAACAAAAAATTAAGAAAGAAAAAAAAAGGATAGAATAGGTTTAACCCAAGAAAGTTTGGAATCCACCAGAGAAACTCTTAAGAAGAGATTTCCATTGATTGAAAATTCCAAAAAAAAGATCTTTTTCCCATCAGTTTTCCCTCCTATTTATCCTAATAACCCTTTAATGTCCTCACAACTTCCAACACTAGGAAAATGAAACTCACATAAATATCTACCACGAGTAACCAAAGTACTACAAGTCTCAAGTTTCCTAGATAATTTAAATATTTTATGATACTAGTTGAATTGACTACTTTCTTGGGACTAGTTGTCCTAGGTCAAAAGTTGAAGGGAATGGTGTTAGAAGGAAGTGAGTGACAGATATAGGATTAGGCTATGGAAAGTTATAACGAAATTGTGGGCAATTGTTAGCATTAAAGCCTTTCTTTTTTGTGGGCAATGGAAGGAGAGTTGAGTTTTTGAAGAATTGGTGGTGTGATAATGAGTTGTTGTTGTGTGTTTCTTTCCCTTCCTTATGTACCTTAGATCGTTTCAAGGAGGCGTGCGTGGCGGATTTTTGGAATCAGTCTAATGATAGTGGTTGTTGGACTCCTAGTTTCTCTAGGCATCTTATGATTGGGAGATTGAGATTGATATTGTGGAGTGTTTTCTATTGAAGATTCTACGTAAAATAGTGAACTAGGGAGGAGAAGATAAGGTGATCTGGCTGGAGACAAAGAATTGTTCTTTCTCTGTAAAGTCCCTTTGTGCTTGCCTAGAGCTTGGGAGTTCAACCCCTTTCCTAAAAGTTGTTGTTTAGAACTCTTAGGTTCCAACTAAGGCGGGTTTCTTTACTTGGGAGGCTTTGGTGGGGTAAAGCTTTGACTTTAGATCACATCCAAGGGAAAGGGTGATCCTTGGTTAATAGATGTTTCATTTGTCATATCTCAGAGTCGATTGACCACATCTTGCTACATTGTGGTATGGTAAGAGCTTTGTGGCAATTTTTGTTCGCTTTCTTTAGTGTATCCTGGGTGTTATCTTCCTTAGTAAAAGATGTTATGTTGGGTTGACGTGGGTCATTTTTTGGAAGAAAATGGGGAAAAGTGTGCCTTTTTTGGACAATTTGGAAGTAGAAAAATAGGAGATCGTTCAAACAAGGAGCTCTCTATCTTAGGACAAAAACTTGTTCCGCTATAACTTATTATCTTGGACTAAGTTGTACATAGCTATAGGCCCTAATGTCCTTGTGTGATTTTATTGATTAGTTGGTTTCTCACTAAGGGAGGGAGTAGTTTTTTGTTTCCCTTTTCCCTTTTTTTGACCATCTTTTGGCCACCGTTGTATATGTGTTGTGTACTTTGAAGCACTCTTTTTGACGCTTTTCAATGCATTTCTTGTTTACCTATTAAAAAAAAAAGAAAAAGATCATAGGACAAAATATGCAATGTAAGTGAACTTTGGCCCAATTATATAGAATTGATGCCTATAAGCATAATTGTCCCTTAAAATTAATAGTCAAAGATTGCATTTTTAGATCTGAACAAATTTAACAAGATAATGAAAAGTTGATAATCTTCCATTGATTTTATATAGGGCATTGTTAGAGGAAAGTTGAATCAGTTGCAAAAATGCTTTGAGGTTTGATTCTTGGCCTTGCTTCATTTTCTGAATTAAGATAGTCTTATCAATGAACTCATGTAAAAATGTTGATGGTGTGATTTTTGCAGGTGCAATTTGCAGCAGGAAGAGATCTGAGACCTGGAAAACTTGCAAGTCTGATACAGACTCTTACAAATTGGTATGCTTATTAGATACCACACTTTCTTTGTAATGGCTAGGGACTACTATATGTTGAGTATGCTTAGGTGGGTATGATAGTGATACAGAGTGGAAACTTCAGATGTACTGGTATTGGTTGCTGATGCACCACTTTTTGAATTCAATTTGTCTCAACTTTTGGGTCCTTATCAAGTGAGTTACAATTGCTTGCTCATTTGACCAATTAATTACCTAGATCTGTTTAAGCAATTCAGTCATTAGGAGAAATATATTTGTAAGTTAGATACTGAGACAGCCTTCAATCATGTAAACTGGAATTTCCTTCTTTTTGATTATGAATAAAATGAGGTTAGCTAAAAGTGAATTCATTAAATAAGATTATGCATATCAACTGTGAGATCCTCTAGTGGTGAGTTACTCTCCTTCCAGCTTCCTTTATAGTTCATTCATGGTTTATAGTGTTGGGGGGGAGGAGGAGAGGAGAATATGAGAAGGGATGGAGATTTCCCATTTACCCTTGATGATGATACACTATTTTTTTTGTAATGTGTCCTCTGATGAGATGTATTTGAGGTTGACTCCTTTTTGGTTTGAAGCCATTTCAAGATTGAGAACAAACTCAAAGAAAAGTGGCTTAATTCCTATGGGGGGGCTCCCAAATATTGAAGAATTGAAGAATTGAGGAATTGAAGAATTAGCTTCTTTGTTGGGTAGTAGGGTGGGAAAATTGCCCTCCATCTATCTTGGTCTTCCTTCAGGTGCTTCTTTCAAGTCTTCTATTGTGTGTGCTGTTATAGAGGAGAGACCATTTTAAAGGTTAGCTTTATGGAAATTCCAGTATTTGTCTAAGAGGGGAAGATTAACCCTTTTGGAGAGCAGTTTATCCGCTTTGCCCATTTACCATTTGTAACTATTTGTTATGCTAAGGAAGGTTCCTATGAGATTAGAAAAGATGTGACAGGACTTCTGGTGCAGAGGAGCAAAAAACTACAGCTGCTGTAACCAATCAAACTGCAGCAAAAGGTTGAAGGCAAGGGCAATGTTTGGTGTTAAGGCTCGACATACAAGGGCTACTTGCTGGAAATTACATGGCAAACCCGCAAACTAGAAAGGTGGTCGATTTGGAGACAAACAAGGTGAAGATTACTAGCAGCAACAGGGAGCAATTTTCTAGACCTGACAAATCTCGCTTTAGCAAAGAGCAGCTGGAACATCTCAGCTGCTGCATCAAACTCAGTCCTCTCAAACTCTAATTCCAACCAGTGCTCATGCTAAAAAAGGTAGTCCTCTAAGTGCCCTCACTACTTTAAAGAACTCTATACCATGGATCATTGATTCAGGTGCATCTGATCACATGACTGATCTATCAAGGTTATTTACCTCTCATACTCCTTCTTTAGACCATTTAAAAGTTAGGATCACTGATGGGCGTTTGTCACCTGTTGCAGGAAGGGGTCCATAGTCCTCTTAAAGAATATTACTTTAAAATCTATCCTATATGTTCCTAAACTTTCATATGATCTATTGTCAGTCAGCAAAATCACTAGAGATTCCAATTGCATTGCTAAATTTCTTGATTCTCACTGTGAATGTTAGGACCCGCATTCGGAGAGGATGATTGGTAGTGCTAGAATGGTTGATGGACTTTATTATTTTGATGACAATCCTCTAAAGAGTGAACAAGTTCAAGCTACGGGTAGTAGTATAGTTTTTTTTCCTATTGAAGGTCAAATAATGTTATGGCACTAGAGATTAGGCCATCCTAGTTTTCCTTACTTAAAACAATTGTTTCTAGCTTTATTTAAGAATGTGAATCCTTTGTTATTTCAATGTGAAAGTTGTTAATTGTCCAAGCATCATCGTGTCTATTTTCCTTCTTAACCCTATCAAACATCTAAACCTTTTTTTCTTTAATACAAAGTGATGTGTGGGGTCCATCTCATGTGACCAATGTTACTAGAACTAGGTGGTTCATCACTTTTATTGATAACCATACTAGAGTGTACTGGGTATATAACCTATTAAAAGAAAAGACTGAGATTGAGAGGGTGTTCCAAGAATTTTATAGTATGATTGAAAACCAATTCCAAACCAAATTTAATCTTTAAGATTGACAATGGAAAAGAATTCTTCAACTTTATCCTTGGAAATTTTTTAAAAGAAAAAGGCATTTTCCATCAATCCACTTGCTTTGATACCCCACAACAAAACAATATTGTTGAGAGGAAAAATCAACATCTTCTTGAGCTTGCAAGGGCAATGATGTTCACTGTGGGGGTTCCTAAATATCTATGGATTGAAGCTGTCTTTGCAGCTTCTTATTTGATTAATAGGATGCCAATTTGGGTCTTAAAGTTTGAAACTCCTTTAAACAATTTGTTAAAAGTCTTTTCTTATATTTGAATCTTCACTTCACTGCCTCTTAAAGTTTTTGGTTGTGTGGCTTTTGTCCATATTCATAAGCAAAATCGATCAAAACTCAATCCCATGGCTGAAAAATGTGTGTTCCTAGGTTATTCTCCTAGAAAAAAAAGGGTACAAGTGTTTTGTTAGTATGGATGACACATTCTTTAAAAACCAACCATACTTTACCAAAAATACTCTTCAAGGGGAGAATAATGAGAGGGAAGGTCATTTTTGGAAAGTGTCGGCTTCTTTACTTTTACCTACCTCCTCTTCATTGAATTCCTCTTGGTCTGATCCTAATTCTATTGGTTCGAATATCATAAACTATGAAAAATCATTGACAAGGGGAGAAACACTACTGAGAAAACCTCAAAGTGAACTTCGTATTTACTCTAGAAGGAAGAATCATCAAGATAAAGAGCATTAACCAACTAAACCATGCCAAGAAACTTCTCTGAATAAAGGCAACTAGAACGAAACAAGTAATTCGATCCCCAATTCTGCTTTGATTCTTGAATCTAGTAGTGAGAGAATTTCCTTTGATCTTGATATTCCCATTGCACTTAGGAAAGACGCTCGTTCTTGCACACTATTGCAAAATATGTCTTATCACAGTATATAAAGCTTTTACCACTAATCTCTCTAGTGTTTTTATTCTTAGAACTGTACAAGAAGCCTTGAACCATATTGAATGGAAGACAATAGTTTTAGAAGAGATGTGGGTTCTTGAAAAACATGAAACTTGGAAGATTGCTAATTTGCCTCAAGAAAAAAGGACAATAGGGTGCAAATGGGTATTCATAGTCAAGTATAAGTCAGATGGGACTATTGAGAGATATAAAGCAAGACTTGTTGCTAAAGGGCTCACACAAACGTATGGAATAGATTTTCAAGAGATATTTGCTCTAGTGGCAAAGATGAATTTCATACTAGTTCTCCTCTCACTTGTTGCAAATCTAAACTAGTCATTGCAACAACTAGATGTGAAAAACGCTTTTTTGAATGGTGAGTTAAAGGAGGAAGTTTTTATGGACTTGCCTCCGGGGGTTTGAAGAACTTTATGAAGTTAGAAAAGTTTGCAGACTAAAACAAGCTCTCTATGGGTTGAAACAGTCACCTAAAGTGTGGTTTGATTGATTTACATGAGCTGTTAAAAGCCAAGGGTATCTCCAAATTCAGGCTAATCATACAATGTTTTTCAAACACTTGAGCAATGAAAAGAGTCATTCTCATTGTATATGTAGATGACATAATCTCAACTGGAGATGATGTGAATGAGTTGAACAGATTGAAGTCATTTCTCGCATGAGAATTTGAAATTAAAGATCTTGGGGCTTTGAAGTACTTCTTAGAAATGGAAATTTCAAAATCCAAGAAAGGAATATTTGTACACAAAGGAAATATGTGTTAGACGTACTCTCAAAGACCAAGTTACTTGGTTGCACACCAATGGAGACCCCAATGGAACTAAATGTGAAACTAGAGGCAACAAGAATAGAAAGAATGGAAAATCAAGGGCAATACTAAAGGTTAGTTGGAAAGTTAATTTATCTTTCACATATTTGACCAGATATAGCTTTTGCAGTTGGTGTAGTGAGTCAATTCATGAACTCACAAAGAAACAAACACTTTGAAGCAATCAAACGAATTCTCAAATATCTAAAGGGGACATTGGGAAGAGGATTATTGTTTGGAGAATCATGGCCATTTGCAGATTGAAGCCTACACCTATGCTGACTGGGCAGGTAATGTAATGGATAGAAGATCCATTTCAGGACACTGCACTTTGGTTGGAAGTAATTTAGTTAGCCAGAGAAGTAAAAAACAAATGGTGTTAGCAAAGAGTAGTACTGAAGCAGAGTTTCAAGCTGCTGCTCATGGAATTTGTGAGTTAGTTTGGCTGAAAAAACTACTCAAAAGACATGAAAATTCCCACTCCATTGCAAATGATGCTCTACTATGACAATAAAACAGCTATCAATATAGCTCATAATCCAGTCCAACATGATAAAACCAAACATGTGGAGGTTGATTTGGAAAATGGACTGATCTACATGCCTTACATTCCAACTGAAGAACAATTGGCTGATGTTCTTACCAAGGGATTGATGAAAGGCCAATTTGATAATCTAACATGCAAGCTAGGAACACAAGATATTTTCGAGTCAGCTTGAGGGGGAGTGTTGGCAGATTTGATACAGTAAATTAGGCTATTGGTGCAACAGATTAGGAGATAGGAGAGATTTTTGAAATTATCTCCCATAATTTTTAAATATAGCGGTTCCAATTTTTTAGGCTAATCCTTAGGCTAAGTTAAGTTACCTATGTACATAGGATTCCTCTATAGTAAGTGTTGTAAATAAACAGGATTGTAAATGCTGAAAGTATTATGGATTGAAAATATAGAGAATATATTTTTCTCTCCAACTCAACGGTTTATTAGTTTATTGTATCCTTGGATAAGCTTTGCTACATGTAAGGATAAGTTTTGGAAGTAAGTTATCTTAGGTAAATTTGGTGAGGAGGAAGGGTAGTGTTCTGGTGACAGGAGGGAAGAGTTTGGCGTTGGGCTATAGAAAGCAATTAAGAAGAGTTGGGAGGTGTTTCAAGCCACAACTATATTTGAGCTGGGAGATGGTAGGAGAGTGAGGTTTTGGCATGATCTATGGTGTGGTGGAGCGATTCTAATGGAATCTTTTCCCACATTATTTTTCATTGCATGGTCAAAAGATGTCTAGGTTGTTGATGTTTGGGAGGGTTGGGAGACAATGACTATTAGAATCTCTGGTTTTGAAGGAACTTCTGTGACTAGAAGTTATCTTTTACGAAATATTTGGTACTGAAAATTCAAGTTGTGATGGTTTCTAAGGGATGTGAAATAGGTTGGTTTGGAAAGGCTCAAATACTGAGATTTTCTCTATCAAATATTTCTTTTTTTAACTCTTTTGGAAAGCTACTTTTGGAGTTTCTTTCCCAACAAAAAAGGTATGAAGCTTAAGGATCCCCTGTGTGTTCTCTTTTTTCTTTGTTTATATGGGAGGCAGCTTGGGAGAAAATCTTAATGTTGGATCAATTCAGAAGAAAAAAAAAGGCCTCTGGCTACTTAATGTTCCTCATGTAGAGCAACAAAGAACCAATCAACCATATCCCCCTTTGATGTGGCATAGAGAGAAGTTTATGTCAGGTGATTGTGTGCTCCTAGAGCCTCTTAGGTGCTGTCAAGGTCAGTTAAAAGAGGTTTTATTGGGGTGGGTTGTACAGGAGTTCTGCAGGGAAGAAAAAGAAATAAAGTTTAGAGAATGATTCTTCTATGTTTATATTAAACCATTTGGCAAGAGTGGGGCAGTAGAACCTTTGATGGGATGTAGCAATGGGTTCAATCAATGAGAGATGTTTTTTGTTCCTTATTTTTGTGGCCTAGAAGTTGTTTAGGTATTGATTGTTCATCTTTGTCTTATTCATTGATTATGTAGGGTCCTGTTAGTTTGTTTCTTTCTAGAATCTAGCCTTTTGTCACGCTCCTATACTCCTTTTGTTGTGCCTTCACTTTAGTTTATGATTGGTGCTAGTCAAAAACTGACCCAGCCTTTAATCAAAACTTCTCTTGCAATCCTCTTGTGCATGTTAAATTCTTTTTGTCCTCTTTACATGCTATCTTGGTTTTGAATAAATCCTCCAACCTTGTTATTTAAGAACTTTGCGTCACGAGTTTAAATAAATTCTCCAACCTTGGTTCTGATACTGCAATTTATTTCTAGGGGCAGTTTGACCCTACATGCTGTGCAGTTATAGTGAAGCAAAGCAATACATAAATAATGTATCATGTGGTTCAGTTAAACAATTCTACACCAATGGATTAAAGAGACATCCACTATAAAATCAAGAATCTTAGGATGTTCCCTTGCAACTTATATTCCCATCCTAATCTTGAGTCCTTGAAACTACTTCATGGCTTCCTCATTACTCTAGGTTTCAGCATCTCTTCTTCACATGCCTCTACACCTTATTTAGTTACAAACCAATCTCTTATGACTTTTTCTCTTACGCTCTTAAGAATATTTATAGAGATGCCCGTAACCTGTTTCTTTATTCAACAAGGAAACTTATTTTCATTAGAAAACATCAAAGTAAGAATTCTTCTTTGCAATATTCTATACCAAAAGGCATTCTAAAAGAATTAGGCGCTGAATCCTGATGGGAAATCAGGACACTTTCCAACAGACATCAGTCATTGTGATTCTTCATTGCTAGATATGTTTATTTTTTACATCACTGCAGGTAATAATAAGGATCCATGGAGGAGTAACTGTTTATTTTATTCATGGGGAGGACCCCTTCAGTCTCTTTTTTTCAGCTGAAACCTTGGAGATTGGGGGACTGAGTGATTATAAACCTCATGGGAAATGCTTTATGCCTACCCCGTGCAAGTATCTTGGAGGGAGATCTTAGGTGATGAGCACTTGAGAAGTCAGGGTTATTTTTAATGTGTTGGCTCTATTCATATCTGCTAGGTGGTGGGATTACAATTTCTCAGCTAAATTGATATGGAAGTCCTCTACCCACTCAAAAGTGACCTTATTTGTATGATTAACTGTACTAGACCATATCCTGACATTGAATGAGCTGATCTCTAGGAAGTGGACAATTGCTAATTGCTGTGTGCTTTAAAAGGTAGAGAGCAATTTGCCTATTTGGTATTCCATGCTCCATGTAGTAGAGAAACAAAAGTGCATTTTACAGTAGGGAGTTGATTCTGGATGACATTCTGATACAATTTAAGCTGTTGGGATTAGCTTCTTGGAAGCCAAAAGTTTTTTCTAAGCTCAACAAGAGCTTTTGGATATGTTTTGGGAATTTCAATTTAAACCAAAAAAAAAATCTTATGGCTTAGAAAAGAGCTTAATAGGAAAGCAAGGACAATATTGCTTATCATGGAAGTCTTTTTTGGTTTAAGTGGGAAGCTATTTCATGTTTAATGCAACTTTTATGGTACCACAATTGTCCCTTTTAAAATTATAATACCAAAATTGGTGTTAACAAAAGTCAAAAACAAGAAGCTATCCCAAACAAGGCCTAAATGGTTTTTTTTTTTTTTTCTTTTGCTTATCCCACTTAAAAGAGATCAACTGACTTGATCTAGACCAATCCAAGGAGAGTCATTTTTGGATGATGCCATTTGTTGGTTCTTGGGGTTTTTTTGCACATGCTAGATTAGAGAATACAGATTATGTTCAACTACATGTTTCATATATGCAATCTATTTTTTCAAGGTCATAATGGAATTCTACTAATAATCTAGGATATTGCTGCATTTTGTTTTGTCATGCCGTGTATTGGTTGTTTGTAGATATTAGGCAATATGCATCATAACTCAAGATGCCTTCCAAAACATGTCTTTTTATCTTAAATTTGTTATTGAACTGTAAATTCTGATCAGACCTTGTCTTTGCCAATATATATTGGGGTCATATGAAATTTCAGCCACAATGATTATGATATATGATTTCCAAATTTTTTCTTATTTTCTAATTCATCTCTTTGGTTTCATTTGTTGTTCTGGAATGTCTTTGGATTCATCAAGCAGTTTTTGTTTCTTAAATATTAGGTTGTCTACTTCAGACAAAATGCTGTTGACAATTAAAGAGATGATTGATCGGGCAGATAGGATGAAAGAGTTGGACAAGGAACATCAAAAGGAAGTTGAAGAAAAGATAGAATTAGCAAAGAAATTCCTCCAGCACAAGGTCAGTTTAATTCCTTCCTTTTCTTTGTCGTACTTTTGCTGCATGTAATTCAAGACTTTGGCTCATTTAATTCTATGGAGATGCATATTTAACATGCATAACTTTGTGAAGCACTTACATAATGTGCCTTGGATTAAGAGCATACACCTTGGTTTGTGTTCTAAATTGACGAGTGTTTCTTGTCTAACTTTTCTCTGTGTTTCTTGTATTTTCTGAAGTAAGTGAGGACCTGTAGTTGAGGGATCTTCCTTTGCTGCGAGGATCTTTTACCTAGAGTGGGGCCTTGAATAACCTTACCTAGTTGAGGCTAGATCAGTTTCTGGTCTCAGAAGGATGGGAAGGTCATTTTAGCGGAGTGATGTATCTTGCCCAGATCTGTGTCAGATCATTCATCGGTTCTGTTGGATGGGGGAGGGACGATAGAAAGAAAACCTCATCTAGTGAAGTGGGTCACTGTTTGTTAAGGTAAGAGGAAAAGGGGCCTTGGTATTCGACGTCTTTCTTCTCTCAATAAGACCTTTTTGTGTAAGTGGAATTGATGCTTTGAAATAGAAAGAGAGACAAATTATTAATGGCGAGTATGGGAAAGTTGAAGGGGATTGGTGTTCTAAGGAAGTGAGCGAGAGTTATGATGTTGGGCTATGGAAGACCATAAGAAATTTGTGGGAGATAGTTAATTGTAGAATTTCCTTCTTATTGGGCAATAAGAGAAGGGTAAGGTTTTTTAAGGATAAATGGTGTGGAGCGCCTCTTCGCAATACTGTTTGGTGAAGGGGTAGATGAGGGAAAAGAAGACAAGGTGTGTTGGTTGGAGGTAAAGAGTGGATCTTTCTCTGTTAGGTCTCTTTACTCTAGCTTAGAGAGAGAGGAGATTTGAGTCGTTCTCATTTGGTATCATGTGGAATGCTTGGGTCCACATAAGGTGAGTTTCTTTACTTGGGAGGCAACCTAGGGAAAAGCTTTGACTCTTGATCATTTACAACAAAGAGGTTGGTCCTTAGCCAATATATGTTTTCTATGTCACACTTACATAGAGTCAATTGACCACATCCTCCTACATTGTAGCAAGGCGAGGGTCTTTTTTTTTTTTTTTTTTTTTTAATGGCAGCTTTTGTTCTCTCTATTTGGTATCTCATGGGTGATTCACTCCTTTGTTAGAGACACTTTGTTAAGATGGCAGGGCTCTTTTGTGGGGAGGAAGTGGAAAAAAGTTTGGTGAGCTGCTCCTTATACCTTTTTTGGATAATTTGGAAGGAGAAAAATGGAAAAACGTTTGAGAATGAGGAGCTCTTTGAGTATAAGTTGAAAGTCCTATTTTTGTGCAGTTTGTATTCTTGGTCAAAGTTGTTCATTGGTGATAGGTAGATGTCCTTTTTTTTTTTTTTTTTCATTGATTGGTTGAGTTCAGTTTGAGGGAGGAAGTATTTTTTTTATTTTCCTCCTTTTTTTGGTGCTTGTTGGCAACTATTGTATGCATCTTGTGTACCTTGGTGCGCTCTTTTGGCGTTTTTCAATACAATTGCTTCTTATCTATCAAAATAAAATTATATCTTACATTCACCAAATATGGCAGGCTCCTAAAGTATTCCTTGTCTACATGGTGGGATAATGTTTGTCCATCAAACCTTAGAAGCATTGCATTTCAAATTTTGAAAGCAACAAGAACGCAAGGATATCATAATTGCATTTACATTTCTGACATATATTCACTATTCAATTCTAGGAACAAACTAAGAATGGTGTGTTTGGGTGCCTATTATAAAAGGGAATGCCACTTTATTTTTTGGTTAAATGTTATTTTAAGAGAAACTTTTCTTTTAAAATAAAGTTATAACCACTAACAGGGGGAAATGAGAACTTGATTTTGAAATTGAGATCATATAGTTGGTCCTCTTTAAATTGAAAAATAAACTCATTTAGGGTTGAAAAATACACTAGAATGATTTATTTACATGCAACTTCCTCATGTGCTCCAAATGTTTTCCCCTTTCATTCTATGACTTTATTTAGCATTCCCTGCTTTTGGATTTGTATATTTCACTGTCAACTGTACATGTCAAGAGAAATGTTTTCTCATTAGTTGGAATATATTGGTCAATGTGCCGTACTTACATCATGGTAGGGTTTACATAATGTTAGCAGCCTAGTATCAAGTTGGGGCCATTGGAGGACATTGACATGCTCTATATGGCTGGAGTAATGAGCTCCGGGGAGCTTGGAAGCCACTCCAAGAGGTATCACATATCAAACACTTTGCATATATCCTGGTCTACCAACTATGCCCATTTATTCACTTATAGCTCAGGACTATACTATGTATTTTCATTACATGGATAAAGAGATGACTTGATTGCAAAATCAAATGTTTGTATTGACTGAAGTAGATGCTCACACTTGAACCCTAAAGTTATTTTTTAAAAAACCATGCAGAGGCCTAACTAGCTGAGCTAGACAATTACAATTATAAGCCAGCTGAATGGCAGATCATCCCAACTTAACCCTATGAACTTGGGTGATGAGTATCAGTGTAATATGGAAGAAAGGTGAAACCTGCAGTTTGACTGCTGGTTTCAGGCTCATTCATATTGGTCTGTCTCTAGTTTTGTACCTCACTTGAGCTAAGAGTTGAACAACCTGGTTCATTCTATAACAGCTAACTAAATTATAAAGCAAAACTGGTCCCATGGTTTGAACTGTTTTGCTTTGATTCCATGCCCAACTTAAGTTTAGGGTTGAACCAACCAGGTGGGCAAAAGTGTACAAACGGGCCATTTTCACCATTTGGTCTAGCTTTAACTGCATGCTTTCCATGCCCTGTTTTTTCTGTTTGAGCTTAGTCACTCTGAAAAATGCAGGAAGCGAACATCAATATAGAGACGAGGTGTGGGGGGATCCTTTTGGTGTGACTTCAGGTTGGTGGCCAGATTTTTGTTCATCTCACATTGGATTTGGAAAAATTTTCATGTTCTGGATTTGAAGCTCACATTGTTTCATTTAGAATCATAAAGAAAGAGAACAAAATCAAGTTGATGGTGCAGCCCAAAAATTATAGGAAGTTGAACGCATTATCATGATCACATTTGGCCATTTGAGGTATGATCATTTAGAATGGATGATATTGCAGTATAACTTTCCCTCTCCTATAAAAGTATTGCACACAATTTTCTTGAATCCTGCTACTTTGTGGTTTAGTATCTGGTTTTATAACCTTACTAGTGCATATAGTAATTTGACCGAACAATCTTTGACCATTTGATTGTTGGAATTGTAAGGGTGAGACACACATTCCAACTGATAATGATGCTTGCTATGCACATGGTTCAGATTTTTGGGATTATATTAGGATTATATTTTAACCTAGATTGCAGATAGTTTAACCATTCAGATATCCTGTATGTAAATTCAAACCATCTTGATTTGAACCATAGCAGCAATGAATTAGAAGCTTCTGCTAATCATCTGACTCAGTAACCCGGCTTTCTATTTGACACTTTCCTTCTTTGGATAAAAGTTGTCATTTGTCAATATCTAGATTCCATCCCCACCAACACATTTGGATATCGATGACCAGATCTAAGAGGTGAGTGCATATCAATTAGAATTCTTAACAAAATATGAGCGCTGGGTCTTATTCTAAGAATCAAGGGAAAAGGACAAAGGGGGTATTGAGAGAATTGAAACCGTCATGGGCTGACCTCTTAGATAAAGGAACTTCATGTCAATTGCAAATGTTAGAAAGTTCTAAGGGTTGAATGGATTAGAAGCTTAGAAGATTTTGCATTGTCAACACAGGTAAAGAAAGTCAATTGAAGATTTCAAACTCAAAAGAGTTTATACATATATCTGATCAAAAAAATAAAAGAGTTTATACATATAAAATGCCGCTGGGTTGACCAGATGATTCAATGAACCTTTTAGGTACCCATGCGTTTACGGTTTTTGAGGTGAGCTGTGATGTCCCTCTTTAGTTGTTGTCTGTCATTAATATACTGCCCGCATTGAGAGACCTCTGACCTTTGAAAAGTTGAACCCTCATTAATTATCTGTGTTGGTCTGCATTCAAGTTTTCCTAAAGCCGCGAGTGCGACAAAGAACAGCTCTCAATCTTGACAAACATGAAAATTCAATGGGGTCTTTGATACAACTCTCTCAATGCTTCTATAGGATGTTAATCAGGGTCACTCTTCACCTTCTTCCTCTAATTGTCAGTCATAGCTCTAAGATGACTTTGGGGGTTATGTTTACCAAACCCATATCCTATGAGTTGTGCATTAGAAAACTTGTAAGGTAAAGGGAGGGGCTTGGGCTGGTGACTACTGTGTTTTAGGTGATTGCATGCCATGAAACAGAGTATGATTATTGTTTAGAGTTGGAAAATACTAAGGTCTTAGTACCAAATCGTATCTACCGAATTCCCCCTTTTGATCATTGAATATGTTGTAAATTTAGGTTATCAAATAAGACCAAGGCATGGATTTGCAAGTGTAAATGTTGGATTATCTAATTGATGATGTTTTTCCGATATTGACTGAATTATTTGTGACATATTAGTATACGTACATAATGATAATAATGGTCCGCTCAAAATGTTGGTTGGTGTTGAAGGTGATATAAATAATACTAGATTTGGCATAATGAGACGTAGGATTGTGTGAACACAAAAGGCCCATTTGAAAATGGCCTTGTTACTTTTCTCCATAGCTTTTGCTTCAAGAAGCAGGAAAGAAGTTTCAAATTGTTATTGGAAGTGATGTGCCCATATTCACACTGCAAAGTTGAAAAAGTCTTGTGAACAAGAACTTTGTCGCACACTTAATTTCTTGGGGGTGGAAGCCTAAGATCCTAAGCAACACAATCACCTCGTTTGGGTCGCAATGGAATGTGCGCATTCGCTTCAACGTGTATTTATATGCTAATGCATTGTCCTTAAATGTACTCATTTTTCACTGGGACCAAAAACTTAACGCTATGTAAGAAGAACAAAAGAAGCCATTTCACAGAAACCTTCATCAAACAAATAACAAATCATATGTATTCACAAATCTCTTTCTTCGACCCCATTTTTTTTGTTGGCTTTTTCCTTTTTTGATCTTTTCTGTTTGGGGTTTATGAGTTCAAAATTTGGGGAAATCTATCCTTGCGATGAATATGAACAAAGTGTGACTCAGGATTTCAGATGTCAGCATTAGCGGACCAATAGCTGTGGGCCATGTGTAAGCTGTGCCACCTCATATCCCGCCTGGGATCCCTCCATTGACTTCCCTAATTCGATTCCAGTTTGAGCCGTTGCCGGCGCCACAGCGGGAGCAGCCAAGCTACTCAACTTCTTTTTGCGCTTGGGTGAGCTATTTTCTGATGATGATGATGATGTTGATGATGAGGAAGGCTCAGGTGAGGATCGTTTTGAGGTCACTCGGACTGGATCGGGCTCCCCCGAGTTAACTCGGAGTGGGAAATTGAGCAGTGCGCGAGAGCCGCGCATCCGATAAGCGGCTCTGTCATAAGCCAGTGCGGCGTCCTCTGCCGTCTCGAACGTTCCCAGCCAAACCCTAGCCCCGTTCTTCGCCGGATCCCTAATCTCCGCAGCGAACTTCCCCCACGGCCTCTGCCGCACGCCCCTGTAATGCTTCCCCTTCGCCGGCACCACCGCCGGAGCAGGTAATTTAGCCGGTGGATCCACCTTCTTCTCGGGCACTCCAATAACCTCCGCCGGAAAAACTTCCGGCTCCGATTTCACGGCCACCGCGGGGGCGGTAGAGAAACCGTAGGAGGCAGTCTCTGAAAAGAGTGGAGCGAGCGTGGGTGTCCAGCCTCCGCTGGCGAAGTCTCGGACAAAGCCATAGATCACCATGTCGTCGGAATCATCCTCCTTCAAAGGCAATTCCCCCCCATTTTCAAACAAGCTACTAAAACTATTGCTACGGCAATACATGGGAGCGTCGAAGCGACGAGAGTCGGAGTCGTCGAACAAGTGCCGGCGAACAGACTCCAGGACAGCGAAATCAGAAGAGGGATTACTACTGTAATCAAACATATCGAATTGAAATCTAGCTTCTTTTTTTGGTGTGTTCGAGTATTGTTGGGTTTATGTGAGAGAAGGAGATGAATGAGAAGCAGATTGGAATGGTGGTAGAGGGTGGAATGGAGTTTAAATAGATGGGAAAGGTGCATGAACTTGTGGATAGAGTTTTCAAATATTATTTTAAATTCCATTAAAAAAATATTATAATATAATACATATGACACTGATTTCTTAGTTATCACCTTCCATGAACGTTCTCTCAAGTGGGTGGCATTTTGAATCACGTGTTTATTTTGTGTCCTAACTCCTTTTCTAATATTTCCCATTCATGACGTCATTCTTCTTACACCATCACCCCCCTCATCCCCGTCCACTTGCTTCTCTTTCCCTCCCCACCTCTTTTCCTTCAAATTTTCTACTTACTTTTCTCATTTTTCTTTTTCTTTTTTTTCCACTTTTTTTTTTAAAAAAAAAAAATTTACAATTTTGTTATGCTAGTCTTAATTTGGGTTTTTTTTATAAAAAAATAATAATAATAATAAAATAATTTTTTTTTTTTTAAGGAAAAATAAGAGATGAAAAAAGAAAAGAAAGAAATAAAGGAGGAAAGGACAAAAGACGAAGTTGCCGACTGCGGAGGAGAAAAAGACTCATTGGCAGATGCAATGGTTCTAGACATGGGGTTTTTTGAAAGGATAAGTCTCTCATCAAAGTCAAATATTATAAGTTATAAGTCCCCCACTATTGAGATGTGTTTGGTCCCACTTTTGTCGCTTTTTCCTTTTTCTTTTTTCATTTTCTAATAATTAATTGTTTTATTTGTGAAGGTGTGTGGGTGGGGTCCCAATTCTTCACTTTTGCACCATTTCATGGAAGGTGGTTCACCACATAAGCCTTTTACAATAAGATCTCCAGTATCTAAAATCCATCATGCTTTCTTCTTAATTACTTTATTTTCCACATCAATTATTCTTACCCTATTTGCTTTCCTCACAATTCACACTAGAGAAGATAGATACAAAATATTCCTCCCCATTTCTCTCTCCATTACCAAACAAAATTCTTTTCATTCAAATTCAGTACTACTCTTAAAATTAATTAAGCTGACAAAATTCTTTTCATTCAAATTCAGTACTACTCTTAAAATTAATTAAGCTGACGAACAAAAATTCGCTTTTAATAAAGGAGATTTGAATTAAACAAACAAAGAAGAGACACCTTGAGTCATAAAACTACAAAATAAGCAAGTCGAAATTGAATAGATTCAAAAAAGGTAACAAAGTGAGGCCAGTTTGCTGAATTTAGAACAAAATCGAATCATAAAGTAGGTCAATTAAATTGGGCTAATTCAAATCCCAATTTTTCAACTAGAGAAGAGAAGACAAATGGTTACCTTGAGAAAATGGAATCACTTTTTTTTTTTTAATCAAAGTCACTTTAATTTATACATACATATTGAAAGTTCAAAACAAGATTTACATTTTTGACCCTTATGATTTTAGTATGTATTCATTCTTAGCACTTTTTGTTCTACCATCATAAACTCCCACATATCAAGTTTCTATATTTGTTTTTATTTTTATATTGTATTGAAAAATTATAATTTTGACTTCAACTTTAATTTTTAGAGAAGAAAAAAAAAAGTTAAAAATAATTAAGGTTGGTGGCGGTTTAAAAAAAATAATAAAATAAACCGACATCATAAGTTATGTGTTGTCGGCTTGCCTTTTCCAAATTACTTCAATCTTTTCAATGTATGCCTAACTTTTTCAACTCTTTCATTCAACTGAAAATAATAATAATAATAATAATAATAATAATATAAAGAACACATCTCTAATTGTAGTAGGGTTATGGCAAATTCGGCGCCCTATTCCATACCCATTTTCCATCAACTCCAAGTCTCCAATCAATCACTCTCAAGTTTAATTTTCTTCAAGGAGCCATTTTCACAAATTTAACATTATTCTGACTTTTCTCAAAATTACCATGAAATACACCCTTGAAATTACCAAGCAAACACTCAATAATTCAATAATATCACATGAAAGCTTAAAAGTAATTTAAATTATATATTGCTCTTAAAAGTAATTAGGAATGATAGTGGGATAAAATTTTCAAGTATCCACCCTCAATTTATAAGTTTAGAATTAAATAAATGGGTTAATAATAAATTTAAGATTTTTTTTTTAAAACCAGTAAAAAGTCATGTATTATCTTATCATCTCCCGCACCAATTATATATAATTGATTTTTACAAATATTTTAATTAAATTTTTTATTTTCTCATTTTTATCATACAAAATAATAAAAATTTACTTTTCAATAAAAATAAGTTATAAAAAATTATAATACTTTTATTTATATATAAAATATATTTATTTCAAATGCAATTAACATTTTTGAATTTTACATTTTTTTAAATAAAATTTGAATTTTATATTTATTTTATTAAAATAGGAATGATAATTACTTTATATAAACAGAACAAATACTCAAAATGCGGCTTCATTTAAAGAAAAGAAAACAAAATATATTATACACCTGAATTATTAGTAGCAGTTAGAAGGGCACATCACACGAGAATTTCAAAGGCACGTGAGAGTAAAGAAGCTTTTGAAGCTGACCATGGTGGTCAAGTACGACTTTGACCCTCACCATTGCCATGAATAGAAACCGCTAGCGAGCGCCGTGACAACAAGTGGCACGTGCGCAGCACCGCAATTTTTGATCTCATTAAAGTAATGGACAAAAATTTATAGGAAACGTGGGCTCGCACGCAACACGTGATGAAATAGGAGGCAACGTGGTACCTTCTTTGGGGGCCGCTTTCAAATCGAAGGTGGTAAGGTGGCCCAACCCCCACGTATTACTCTAATAATATATTTGTTTTGTTGAAAGTTTGTTGTTGAATTGAATTCCAACTTTCAACACAGCTTTTTGGCTGTTTTTTAATTATATTTGATTTCACTCACATATCTTATCGACAATTGCGCTTGTCCTTTTCTTCGTATGAAATTCATCGGCTGTTTTCCTGAATCCGGATGTTGAGGTTGGGCAACTTGTGGGTCAAATTTGGGATTTGATTAGGGTTCATACTTAGAAATATCAGGGTTCACTCAAAGTAGAAAAGTAGAGCTTGGCGTACAAGATCTGCATTCTCACAGAGAGTCTGAATTTCAAAATGAGGATGGTGACCAGCATGATCATGGATTATATCATGGTGATGTAAGCATTTGACGGATTATTATCTAATCGTTAGGATTAAGGAATGATACTAACCTTGATGAAGCAACCATCGCAAGCTGTGTTCTGGCATATTCATGCTATTTTGAAAAGAGTGGTATCCAGCCAATCCCCTTACCCTGAATAAGATTGGAGCCCAAAAGCAATTAGAAGAGAAATACGAGAGAACCACTTCATATTATAAAATCCAAAGTAAACTGAAGAGAATTGGACCCATCATGAGCAAACAAATCAAATGCCATGACTAGAAAAAAAGCTAGGAGCAAGACATCATTGCAAGACCTAAACTCACTGTCATAGAGCCGACATATCCTAAAAAGGCTACAACCCTCTCAAAGGCAAAGACACTATGGATGACCAAAAATGAACCCATCGGGTCGAGTATCCATTGGGAGATTTGCCCCTAATAGGACAGAAAAGGGTTGAAGATGGGGAAAATTTTATTAATGTAATAGGGGAATGGGGTAGGAAGCCGACCTCATTCCTTGTCCCTTGCCTAGACTAATAATAGGGTAATGGAGAATAAATTTACAGGTGGGGACAAGGTCGGGGACCCCTCTTTGATCTTCTTGCACTGTTTAGATCCCCTAAAAAAAACATGACGCTAATTACCATTAAACATCTACTTGAAAAAGTTCCTAGAGGAACCATAAAATAGCCATTGATGGCTAACCAAATATCAAGACATGATTGTAAAAGAGCTTAGGGAGCAGGTGATGAATAAAGTCAAATTCAAGATGAATTCTTTCTCCACAGGCAAAAGTACTTATGGATGATAGTTGTTGAGTTTAGAATTCCCTCCTTAACACTTGAACACCACTAAATATAGGCATGTGTGTGTATATGTATAGACACAGATTCATGTACTGAAAAAGTTACAACCACTAAAAGACAAAAGGGTTAGAGATGACCAAAAAGAAAACTCATCAGCTTGAGTCCCTATTGGGATTCACCCCTAATGGGATAGATTGAAGACAGGGAAAATTTCACAAACGCAAAAGGGGAACAGGGCAGGAAAGGGACCTTATTTATCACTCATAGCCTAAATGGACAACAGGGTAATGGAGAATAAATTTACAGGCAGGGACAAGGAGGGGGAGCTGTTCTTGACCTTCCCCCCATTGTTTAGATCCCCACAAAAAACATGGTACTAACTATCAATGCCCCAAGTATAGAAAAAATAGCTAAAGAACATGTCCCCATTAAACCCCTACCTAAAAAAAAGCCTAGAGGAACTTAAAAATAACCGATGATGCTTAACCAAATATCTAGACATACCTGCAAAAGAGCTCAAGAAGCAGGGGATGAAAAAAGTCAAGACTAGAAATACATTCTTTCTCCATTAGCTAAAGTGCTTATGGATGACATTTGTTGAGCTTAGAATTCCCCTCTTGACATCTGTACACCATCATTCCACTATTATGATGAGGTTAACATTTTTATGTTGTACTTCTTATTATTATGATGGTCAAATGCAATTAGTGACTTTTCCTTCTCCAACCATTATTTTGGATCTTATGAGATATTATTGATGCTTATGAGATTTTAGGGAATTGACCATTTTGAGATAATTGAAACTTGGACAACAATCATTTTCATATTCTTTGAACAACTAGATTGTGGATAGGTTCTCCATAATCTTCCTATCGACGTGGCGATATACGAGACATTGCTGCAAGCCCAACTTATCATCCGAATTAGTTTGTATGCAAAAATTTCAGAATAGAACAAAGAATGATAGCATGTATAAGACAGAAACAACAAAAGTTGATGCAATATACTTAAAAGATAAAGAATAAAAAGGGTGATAGATATAGCAATAACAAAGCATAAACAGGCCAATGACAAAAGGAAATAGGATTGTGATTTAGAGGCTCATAATCCAAGTACAAAGTACCAAAAGGTGATTCCCCCAGTCCAGATCCTATGAAGTAAAAGAGTACAATAACGAATGTACTAACTCAAAGGGGGGGAACAGTGACAACCTGAGTACAAATACCAAAAAGATGATGTTATTATATTCTTCTACTGTAGAGGAACCAGATGCAACTTTGGGATTATGGTTCAAAAGATCTGTTTAAACTTGAAAAACACAATAAATTGCAATCTTGTCAAGATTTTCATGGTATCCTAGGTAGGCATATAAACGATGACCTGTTTGGATTTCCATTGAAAAATATGAATACCATAATCAGTGATCAAGATTCATAATGGATACCATAATCAGTAACAAAGAATCAAATTGAATGTCATAATCCAAAAGAAGATTCATGAGCCCAGATGGTGTAAAAATAAAAGTACTACAAACTAATATAAAATGCTTCAAGTTTTATTTCATACCTGTGGACACGCATAGCTCCAGAGACATAGATCTCTATGGTGAAGATGTCCTTGTACATTTTCAAGAAGTCTGGTGGGTTTGCTCTGAGCCTCTGAATGTCCCAGGCAGAATATCCCCATTGTTTCTAGAAATGTGGCTCTAGATAGTGCCACTTCCTGTCAAAGATGAGGGTTCAACTGTTTATTAGTTAGGTTGGCTTTCCAACAGAGCATTTCTTCAACTGCTTTCACATTTCCAGTTGGCAGAGCTTACACTTGCCTTATGTAAAGGACATAGAATAAAACATCGTAAGCATGTCCCAGTGATCTTCAATCCACATATTGAAGAGCTAATGAACAAGGCCTGCCTAATAAGGTCATCCCCAATGTTAAATAGATCCCCTTTCGGCATTGACCAAGCCATTGTGACTATTGTCAAAGCTGAGGTTTCAGCTAATAATGAAAATATCGATATTTCGATTTTACGTATATATCGAATATATCAGAGATATATCAGAAATATATTGGTGGATATTTTGGAAAAAAAATATCGATAAGTCTAAAATTAATCGAAATTTATAAAAATATAAGAAAAACTTCATAAAAATGTAATTAGAAGTATAATGATATTTTTAAGTTGTTTTATTAAATAATTTGATATATGTATAATATAATTTATTATATTTGATAATAATATCATATGCATCGATAAAAATATAAATTTTATAAGTGTACATTTATTATTAAATTACATATAATATTATGATATTTGATTATAATATGCCTAATTTTAAAACATATATTAATATTAAAATTATGATCCATTTAATTCAATTGTATTAAACAATATAAAATAAATTATGATATTTATATAATTTTTTAATAATTAATTAATTATTAATGATATTAAAAACATTATGAAGAAAATTATATAACTTTTATGTTTTTGATAATCAATTAAAAGAAAATTTTGCATTTAATTATAAAATAATTATAATTAATTTGCTCTTTAAAATATTCTTTTAATATTTTCTTTATATAATGAGTTTAAGTATATATATATTTAGTGCATAATCTACACCCTAGATGACAAGTGTGTCTGGATGGTTAGTGGGGTGAACCCAAACCAAAAGGTTTGGGGTTCAAATCCCCTCAGCAGCATTAGGAAAAGGTATTTTTCTTTCAGGCACTAGCACATTGACTTCACTGTAGGGCGTTTGACCTCCGTTGACCCGGAAACCAATTGATTCATCTGACCCCTTCTCAATAGGAGTGTCAGGCTTGATGTTCACAGTTCTTGATAGATGAGTTCTACAGAGGGACTTCACCTTGAGAATGCAATGAACATGCAGCTTGCAACATGTAAAAGCACTATGGTTTTATTTTTGGAAGGTAACATTTTCTTTATCCCTCTTGAAACCCGGACTTTGAATCTTCCACATCTACACCCAAACCCATCACCACTTGAGCTACGCCTCAAGGGCATAGAAGCTATGGTGACTTATTTTTGCATTTTCCAAGAAGACTGGTGAATTTGCCCATGGCCAAATTCACTGTCCTGATGATATTCAACTGCAGGTTGCAGTTCTAATCAATGCTTCCCGATATGGTTCCCTGATGTCAAATTGCCATCCTCATTAATTGAGCTCTTGTCCAGAGTGCTGCAGCTCTCAATAGTGCCAGTTCCTGCCAAAGGTGAAGATTCAACAATGAATTAGTTTGCGTGAGTTTACAACAAAGTGTTTTGTTCGATCAGTCCCCAACCAGGGTAACCAAGGCTTTGATCTGCTGATTCTGATACAGTCAAAGGAGTTCTATGGTGGTGCTACACAAAGAATGTAAAATTTTTCATTGTGCTAGGATTAAAGCCACTTCTTCCCCAACAAAATACTAACTCTTGAGTCTCTAAGACCCTTATTAGCTCAACAAATCAGGGGTTGTTTTCAAGTCCAAATAGCAAGAAACATGCTGCCCATGGATTTTCAAATGCTGAGAAATGGACCTGTGACTAATGATGACCCAAACCACAGCTCAAGCTTTTCTTGTTGCTCCTTTTGCTGCATATCAGTGAGTGATGATAACATGGCCTGATGATACCTTTATGATACAAAAACCTAAAAATAATGAGGGTGCTTTGAATTCTGATCTCTCAATGTATGATGATGTAGCAGAACAAGAGCATTTCAAAGCTTTTTCTATAATCATGTATCTTGGTGTGCTCAGGCAAGTTAATTTCAAAGCTTTTTCCATAATCACTTATCTGCTCAGATATTCAGTGAGAAGGTAGTTCCTCCTCTAGGGAAGCAGACAGGGTGGCAGTTCAAACCAACCACTGCCCAGACCCATTTTGGAAACCAAAGTTTTTGGCCCATCTGCATGGTCAAATATCAAGGAACAAACTCCTAAGGTTGCAAGAAGAAGGTGTTTTGACTCGATGATTGACATCTTTTATCAGTCCATGCCAAGTCTATCAAAGATATTCTCAACCTCTACTGCAACATCTAACAGTAACCAGAAGTTCAAATAATTCTACCTAACATATAATTGCTTTCCCCTCCTAACCTAAGCATCTTCTGGTCTTTAGTGGTATATGTATGAAAATCTAAGAAGAAGCTCCACCTTGTTGATCCTTGAGATCCCCTAGCCCCCAAAGAAATGTGAAAAACTTAATTGAATTTCAAAAGATCATTTTGAATAAGACATAGACTGGCCACAGTAACAGAAATTCCATACTTAGGATTTGTTTGTTTCTATTGAGAAACCAACACCTATGAGCTTCTATGCTCTGGCTGTGTTTGGAATATCGATAGTGTAGTGTTCCTCCAAACTTGATGGGGGATCATGATCAGCAAAGCTGTGTTGAATGTTTTGTAGGGTAGCATTCCTCCAGACTCATTGAGGAATCATTCAGGTTAAAAATGGTTTGGTCCTTGAACCACAGCCAACCAGGTAAATTATGTTGAAGCTATACAATCATGTTGGTGCCATTTTTTGAATCCTGACCAGCACTCCTATTTTCATTATCATTTCATTTACTCTATTTCTCATTTTCATTCAAAGTCTGTTCTCTTTCTAATGCCCAGTATTCACAAAGTGCCACATCATATCATCTGCTGCTCCAATGGCACTGCTATGATCATCATAATGTTGTTGTTTAATTACAAGACCAAGCAGGCCCTTTGACCCAGTTAAAACCTCCATCCTTTCTGCTCAATTTTTTTCCTTCTAAAGAAAAATGCTCTCAATCGGCTCCGAATCATTCTGTTGATAAAAAAAAGAGAGTGGTTGAGACATGACCAAGCCAAACGAAGCAAAACAATAATACAACAACAAAGAGTCGGTTTAATGTGGCATTGTTAATGAATATTAGACTGCTGTTATTTCATTGTCTATCATATGCAGAAAACTCTTAGACTTGGTTCAAGTTCCATCTCATTCACTCCCTTGAAACAAAAATGAAAATAAAAAATTGTTCAGGCGGTTTCAACTTGTCATCATTTGAATAAAAAGATGATAAAATAGGAGCATTTAAGACGCTAGCTCAATAAAGACAGAGTACTAATACAACCACAGCCATTGACTGCTTCCATTTTCTAAATTAAATTCAGTTACCCCACCTCATACATCTTTGATTACATCAAAAACCATTGAGGATAGGATCTGGTCAAAGAAATTAAGAACAGCAGGCCTTTTCTCACCTTGAATTCTTCATTAAAAATTTAAACAGGAATGTTTAATCTAAACTCGGTGCAATCAGATAATAACTGATTTGACAGCATCAAACTAGAAGCTACTATTTTTTGTACAAAGAATGATAAAAAAGAGCAATTTGGATGGATTTTGATTTTTGAGAGCATGGCATGCAATATTAGGACAAGAGACAGGGAGCTAAAGCCAGTCGAAATGATCGAGATATATCGGCGGGCCTGATCCCCTGACCTCTCACCCTTATATGGCATGGAAAGCTCTCCCAATCTCAACTGGGCTACACCCCCCAAATGCTGAATATTTTGCTTTCTGTTTCAGCCTTAAGACATTGACCACAACACTCCACCTATGTTGTGTAAACCACAAGACTTTTCATTTGTTTACTTTATTATTAATCCAAACGTGCTCTTTTGGGAAGCTTCCATGAACATGACTCTCCGTATTATATGCGAATGGATAGGAAGGAGGGTAAATCGAGGAAAACGATTGACTTACAGCACCAGCCGTCCGATGCTCGCTTGACTTGAAAGGTTAAAACGGGGAGCATAATCCGAGGGTCACCATCCAAGGAGCACCTGCTCCTGCAGACAGCCCAGGGGATGAGGATACTTCCTAGTTACATCATAGGACCTCAGCATGAAGGTCACTTTTTCCTGCCTGTCTCTCAATCTATATATATTCGTATTCCACTCTTCTCCTCCACTCATCCTCTCATCCTCTCACCCCCTGTTCAAATCCTTTCATTCAATTTTTCTGTGTTTCAACAACTCAGCTTCTCTGTCTCTAGAAGTTGTTTGAATTTGAAGTTTGAGCTTGCTGATCATGGCAACAGCAGTTGAACTCTCAGCACTCCAACTCATCAGGCAACACCTCCTAGGGGAGTCGTCTCCAAAGAACATCGTCGTCACTGACCTTACAGTCGGTGAAGAATGGAGCAATGGATTCAATTCTGAGGTTTCGACCTCTCAATCTGATTCCTTCTGTTCTCAGGCCGCTAGTTGTGACTCTCCTGTCACAATCTCCGAGTTGTTCGGCAGCACGGATCTCAGCGCTGATTTTTTCGGCTTCGTCCCCAGCTCCACCTGTGAGCAGTCTCAAAGTAATTTCTTCGAGTTCGAATCCAAACCTGAAATCATCGATCTAACATCGCCGAAAGGGCTGAACTCGAGTCATTTTTTTGAATTTGAAACAAAACCTCAAATAAAAGATACGAAGAAAACAAAATCGCAAGATTCCAGCTCTCAATCTACTGGTAAAGATCGAAAACCGTCGTTGAAGATCTCGGTCCCACGGCCGACCAAGGAAATTGAATGGTTGGAGTTCGCTGAGCCGAAACAGGCGGCCACAGTAGAACCGGTGGAGAATATTTCCCATCCTGAGGAGAAGAAGCACTACAGAGGAGTCCGACGTAGGCCGTGGGGAAAATACGCCGCCGAGATCCGAGATCCTAAGCGTCGCGGGTCTAGGGTTTGGCTTGGCACCTACGAAACCGCCATCGAAGCGGCCAAAGCGTACGACAGAGCAGCGTTTCAGATGCGTGGAAGCAAAGCGATCCTCAACTTCCTCTTGAAGCCGGAAAATCTGCCGAGACCAGCGCCGATTACGGCCTGAAAAGGTGCAGAGAAGCCGAAACTGAGGTGACGGAAGTGGAAGCGAAACCGCCGGCGAAGAAGGAGAAGTTGCCGGAAGCTGACACCATCACACATGTGCAAAATGATATTCCGTTAACGCCGTCATTTTGGGACTTTGAAATGGACTCCGTAGGCTGTTTACATAACGTCCCTCCCATTTCGCCGTTATCTCCTCATCCGAAGTTCGGTTACCCTCAGCTTATGGTCATATAATTACAATATTTTCCAATGCATTTAGTGACTTTGAAGTGTATGTACTAGCATTCCTTCGACATTAAATTAAGAAAATCGATGAAAAATATTGTTGTTGCTTCATCATTTTGTGCGAAATTATCTTATATTTCGAGAAATCATAAGATTTGAATCGATCAATCCTAAAATTAACTTATTCACTCTTTTGTAAGAAACATAATCTTCAACCAAACGTGGAACATATCCATGATAATTAATAATTACCCTTGTCAGCCGCCCATCTTAAGAAAGAGATGAACTACAATTATCATCCACCGAAAGGAAATTCCTTCCCTTTATCCCTTGTTAATGCCTTTGGATCATAATTAAAAATGGGAATGTTAGGCTCTGTTTGATTCCAAAAAGTTCAAAAAAATAAAAAATAACCCTCATGTCTTGACAGGGTTGTGATTTTCTTCCATTATTGTCCTTATTCTCATTCTTATCATCAAGAGCCAAACACGTCCTCACAGATTGTGATATTTGAGGCCTTGGGACATTCACAGACGTCGGTTGCACTTGCAAGTTGCAGGCTGCAGCTGTCTGTATGCACGACTCGTTAAGCCCCATAAATGCCTTATCCTCATTCTCAAACTGGTCCCTCTTCTCCATCTTTGATTAGGTCATCACCCCCTCCAACCGCATCATTGATTCATTACTAGCTTCCGCTAATTACTCTTCAATGGAGTCTTCACCCTTTTTTATTCCTTTTTGACATGGAAAAACTTTATGCCTATTTTATTTGTAAATTGAAATGAAGACAAATTCCACTCAATTTTTTATGGAAAGATTCTTTGGAGGATTTGTTCTCTCCCTCCCGTGACCCCATTCATATCTAGAAGACGGCAAATATATATATATATATATATAGGCAACCTACTTCATCATCAATCCATAGTTTTTATCATGGGAAAGGATAGATTTCAAGGAAGATGTTTCATTAAAATCATTAAAAATAAATCATTTTTGTCTTTACCCACGACATAAAATAGTAGAAAAACAAGAGTCCCAAGAGATAGAAGCTGAACAAGTGGGGGGAGGATTCATTGAATTCTAATCCTCCATCTAGCCCTGAACAAGTGGGGGGAGGATTCATTAAATTCTAATCCTCCATCTAGCCATTAATATTTGTGTCAGATAACTTGAAAATGGAGAAAAACAAGTCATATAATGAGATAGATTGTAGGGACAGAGCTTCTGAGCTACATCCTCAATCTGTTTCCAGTCTGAGCACATGGGGTGTGGGGGTCTTCCCTCACTGACTTGTTCCTTGCTCATGCCTTTTGTCTTCTTTTATGACTTTTTTGCAAGGTAATGACGTGAAGCAACTAGGAAGGAAGGGATGTGTCGAATTCAATGATTTCCAATGTTCTTCTACATCCATCCGTTATAATATAAAATGCCGTCATTTTCCTTTTTCCCAGCTTGACGACTACTTCGTGGTTTTTTTTATAATTTCAAACCATCAAGAGCAGGTCTCCTTCCAGGATGACTCCGCCCTACCGGACATTTCTCCTCTAGACCGCCTTAATGTGTTGATTTTACGGCGAAGGCGTAATTTAATTGTATTTACAAATATGTTGTTATAAAGTTTGGAGTAAAAAGGAAATTAAGGGAATGAAACTTTTGAAAAGTCTGTAATGTCCCACATCGGACATCGAAGAAAATTTCTGGCATCTTCTCCTCTCAATCATGAAGATGCGTTTTACTATTGGGGGCAGGTGAATGATAGAATGAGAAAGGTGTGAAAGCTCGAAAATTTTTGGTTGCATGGGAAGCAAAATTCTTGACACGTGAAACTGGACATGTACATGCAGCAACTTAGAATAATGGATAGATGTAGATATGTTGTGTGCTGGATGGTGAAGTTTCAACTAAAGGAAGGGAACTGAGTGGAGTAGTCTGCATTCCAAGTAGCATGAAATTCAAAAAAGCTGGACTGGGGATGAGGGATGGGGTCCCATGTTCAGCTCCTTGCCTAGTTGCAGTATTGATGGCATCAATTTGTTGACTAGTTTTTTTTTAGTTCTCATTATCACTTCTTGATTTGTATATACATATTATCTTCTTCTTCTTTTTTCTTTTGATAAATGCATTTAGGTTTATATTTGGGTTTATGGGATAAGAAAATGAAGCATGATATAAAAATCATGTTCTCGTAGTTTCTAATGTTTAATCCTTAATTAAATATAATAAAAAGAGATTAGTTTTTCTCTTCACCATAAAAATATCGGTCAAATTTAAGGAGTTAAAAGATAGAAACGCAGTTTGCTTCTACATTAGTTTTTTTTTTTTTTCCTTCAATAAATTTATCATGGATTAAGATATGTTTTCTCTCAATTTGTCTATTGTAAGAATCATGTTGTTTTACGATGATCTTATGATATTATGATTTATGCAAAATTTATAGTTTTTATTATTTTGTATTATGCGAATTTAATAAATTACTAACCATTATTCCATCTGGCTGCTCTGCTATGATCATATGTATATACATAATTCAATATAAAAAATTCATATAATTTAATTTTCCTTTTTTTTACACATGAAATAATAAAATAAATTTACTTATTATGAAAATAGATTATAAAATATATAAATTTTATTTTTAATATAACTATTTTTTAGAAAAAATAAAATGAAAAATAAGTGAGATGGGTCGGGAAGGTATGCGGAACTCCCCTGCCTACCTGTCCTACTCCACCCACTCTTTTTTTTTTTTTCTTTTTTTCTTTTTTTTTTGCCACATGCAAATAAGTAAATAATTAGTTCGGGTTAGAATGAAGATGACCTAATTACCATCCTAACAATGTTTATTTTTTTAGCTTTTTGCTCAAAACAATTTGTTTCAGACTTTAAATTGTTTGCTTTTAAAACTTTTCATGATTTATTATAAATTTTTTGTTGAATTAAAAAAATCAAAATATTTGACTTTTTCTAAACAAAAAAAGTAATATATTGATTTTTATTTACTTTTTAATGCTTAATATAAGTAAAATATTATAAAAACAAACAACTTAATACTTAGCAAAATTAAGCACTATTTAGTTTTAAGTTCTATTTAGAATTAAGTAAAAAACAAAAAAAAAAAAAATCAAATACCGCAAATACTAACTTGAAAATTTTCTTATATTCTCTCGATATTCAAGTATAATTTTAATTAATCATGTAGTGTCCCGCATCGTCCAATAACTGAAATGTGAGAAGTCATATATAGAGGGTTTTCACAACACACTAACAAGGTCTTTTCGTGAAGGCGTAATAAAGAAGCAAAGTCAAGGCCGCCCAATGGGTCGTGGCTCAATGGCTGCCACTACAGCCTTGAACCCGACAATTTCGGGTAAAGAATGGGGTTGTGACAAACGATGCTTTCATGTCAAATGGATATAAAGAAAATGGTGGGGCATTTTTTTTGTTCCAAAAAACCCCAATCATAAATCTCATTATCTTGTTGATTCTTCCAAGTTATTTCCTTTGACCATTAAAATGTGAAAAAATTTAATTGCAATAATCAATTACACTTAACATACAAATTAATATTTGTACAATATAATATAAGATAATAATTTATACGCATATGATCATAAAACTTACAAAATAATTTAATATGCAATATTTAACAATTCATTAGAGACCAAGTGTGGAGACCTATTTTTTAATTTATGAAACTATATTATAAAATAATAATATGATAATGAAATGAAGATTGAAGGTCACTCATTAACTCTTATTTTAATGTGTTTTTTTTTTTTTAATTTCAAAAGGTTTGACTAACCTAATAAAATCACCAATTAATTAGAAATTAATCATGACCGAAAATGGAACTATTTTAATTTGACCAACCATGTGGATGTTGAATCCTTACTTTTTTTTTTTCTTTTTTTTTCCTTCTTATTTAGGATATTCTCTTTCTTTCGTAAGAAGACGTAAGTAGTTTTTTATATCAAATTCAAAATTGTCGAAGGTTCTCCTTCTTGATATGATGAATACAAAATTGACAATTTTTTTTTTCATTGGAGACCAGGTGTGGAGACCTATTTTCTAATTTATGAAACTATATTATAAAATAATAATATGATAAAGAAATGAAGATTGAAGGTCACGTGTATAGAAATCTTTGCTCACCTATTTGTTCCGTAATCACTCATTCACTCTTTTTTAATGTTTTTTTTTTTTTTTTTAATTTCAAAAGACTTGACTAAACTAATAAAATCACCCAATTAATTAGAAAGGCCAATCATGTGGATGTTGAATCCTTGTTTTTTTTTTTTCCCCTTTTTGTTTAGGATATTCTCTTCTTTCATAAGAAGATGTAAATAGTTTTTTTATTTCAAATTCAAAATTGTGGAAGGTTCTCTCCTTCATGATATGATGAATGCAAAATTGACAAATTTTTTTTTCTTCTTATTTGAGTGTGGGATTGACATAATAACTAGGACTAATTCCAATCCAAAATTTTTATTTTATTCTTCTTGATCATACAATGAATACAGAATTGACGTATTCTTCTCTTGCTTCTTATTTTAAATTTGAAAGAACTTTAAAATTTCGAAATTGTTCAAAAGTTCTTTTTGATATAATAAACGTAAAATTGACATATTCTTTTTCTTCTTATAAAGAGTGTGGAATTGACATAATAACTATGATTAATTCCGATCCAAAACTTTTAATTTATTATTTTTTATCATATGATGAATATGGAATTGACATATTCTTATTCTACTTCTTATTTCAAATTTGAAAGAACTTTAAAAATTCAAATTATTCAATTTTTTTTTTTTTTTGATATAATGAATACATAATTTACATATTCTTTTTCTTCTTATAAAGAGTGTGAAATTGATATAATAATTATGATTAATTCCGATTCAAAACTTTTATTTTTTTCTTCTTCATCATATATTGAGTACAGAATTTATGTATTCTTCTTCTGATTCTTATTTCAAATTTGAAAAAACTTTAAAATTTTAAAATTGTTCCAAAGTTCATCTTGATATGATGAATACCCAATTGACATATTATTCTTTTTCTTCTTATGAAGAGTGTGGAATTGATATAACAACTATGATTAATTCCAATTGAAAACTTTTATTTTACTCTTCTTTATCACACAATAAACACGGAATTGACATATTCTTCTTTTGCTTTTGCTTCTTCTTGTTCTTCTTCTAATGAATGTGAAATTGACATGATTATGATTAATTCAAATAACCAAAATATTAATAAATTTTATGTAATTATAAATTTATCAAACATATATAAAATGTAAGAAAAATATAAATTTATTATAAGTAACTATGAAAATGACGGGAGAGACTTATATGGCATTTTTAGTCGTCGGATTTGAATAATACTCTTTTATCCACAATGTCAAATTTTTATTAAATTAAATAGAATTAATTGAAATATGATAACTAAAAGTAGGTTGTGAATTCAACTTAAAAATCAAACTAGCACGTTCCCATGGTCAAAGTCACAATGATCTCCCTCTTTTCAAGCCTAATACGACAACAAATGGTTATGAAATTAAGAGCACGTGTTGAGATTGGCCTTGATTTCTTGACCTCCATGTGGGATTTCATCATTTATTTTGAAATTTTCAAATTATTTGACCAACCGAATTTTGGAATTTTGATCAAATAGGGAAATATTTTATTTCAACACATTTGGGTGTTCAATTTTGAAGGTTTACTTAATATCCTAACTTTCTAATGGCCGCCATCCAATAAATATCTTCTTTCCCATTTTATGCAATGATGACAAATTATTTTTATCAAACTTAATGAAAAAAATAATTTAATTATCATTTATTAATATATTTTAATTACTTTTTTAGGATGAAAAAAAAAATTATTATTATGAAAATCAAATCACTTTTTTTTTTTTTTTTTAAGATTTTGATTCAATGATAATTCACCCATATCCATTATATTTTTATTTTTATTTTTATTCTCACATATCAAATAAACGAAATTCAGAATGTAACAAATTATTTTTGTATGCTAATTCAAAATAATTAAATTTATTTTATATATATATATAAAGCTTAAATAATTTATAAATTTATAAATTTCTAATTATTATTATTTATTTAATAATAAAAATAAACATGAAAATATCTTTTTCTTGGTTTATCATTTTTTTTTATTTTTTTATTACTTACCAATCAAATATATCCTCAGAGTTTTGTCAAGAAGAAGATACCAATGTTCAAATTAAATTAGTGGGCATATAATAATACTAACTTCATTAAATTACAATAAAGTCTAATAAATTCAAATAGGTTTAATATTTTATATTAGTCAATAATTCACTCTTTACATAGCCATGATTATGCCATCTTTGTCAAAGTCACGATATAAAAAATTTATTTTTTTGTGATACATATATATATTTTTTTGTATAAATTCAAGATGTTTGCTAGGGTCTTCGTATCTATAATTTCTCCGTTCAAATCCACGCTCTTTATTTTTCTGTCTAATAAAGCAGGTCAAAAGAGAAAAAAAAATAATAATAAAAATTTAGCCCCTATTTAACAATTATTTTTTAAAACAGTTTTTTATTATATATATATATATATATATGACAATTAAAAAATAGAAAACAATTTTAGGATATATTGGCTAATTGTTTTTTAAAATAATTTTTTGTCCTTAATAACAAAAAAAAAAATATAAGAAATATATTTGACAATTAAAAACTATATTATGTTTTTGACTTTTTTCATTAAAAATAGAAAATAAAGTATTTTCGGATATCATGTTTTAATTATTTTATATTATTTTCACTTGTTTTATAAAAATTGTTTTAAAAATAATTATACAAAAGTATACAATAATTAAAAATAAAACATTATGTATAAAAAATATTTTTAAAACATATTAAAAGCATATTAAAAATATTTTAAATTTTCAAACAAACTTTTTTTATATAATAATTTTTAAAAGCTCCTCCTAAAAATTATTTTTTAGAATTATTTTTGAAAATAATTACTAAATAAACTCTTTATATTCTTAAAATTTTAAAATATGATGTTTTTAATTATTTTTACTTATTTTATGAAAATTATTTTAAAAAATAATTATATGAAGAACAATTAAAAATAAAATATTACTTATAAAAATTATTTTTCAAATATATTTGAAAACATAAAAATTAGATTAAAAAAATTTAAAGTTTTTAAACAGACTTTTTGTTATGAAAAATCGTTGGTGAATGTGACACTTCAGAAACAGACGTACCGCTCATTTTCAATTTGTGAATGTGACTCGCTAGACCTTAACGATCGTGCAAGCCACGTGGACGATGACTTGGAAAGTCAAGGTCATTGGCTTTAATGTATTGCACGGTTTGACATATCATCCACTACGTTCAAACAATGTGGCTTTTGACCTAAAAACTAGGGGTGCGAAAACAAGGTGTAATTTGGATGGATTTTTTTTTAAAAAAGATATATATCTAAATCCACATCATCCATTTATACTTGAATTAAAATGGAATCAATTTTTAGGGATAAAAAAATTGAACTAAACCAAATTTTATTAGAATTGATTTGATTTGATTTGATTCAAACAATCGGATGAATGCAGGTGAATTTAAATCTTAGGTTTAATTTGTTTTTAAATTTAATAAAAATTTGAAGTTTAAAAAATATTTAAATTTTTTAATCCAAAATATAATAAATGCGTTAAAAAATTAATTTAATCATAATATAAGAATAATGAATTATTTTAATAAAATTTAATATAAAAAATCATTGAACATTAAACAATTTTTATATAAGCCTATGTTTGAACGTAGGTTTTTTTGAAAAATAATGGTTGAAAATAGGTTTTAAAAATTATTTATACAAAATAAAAGTCTATTTAAAAACTTAAAATATTATTCAATCATTTTTTATATTTTTAAATATATTTTATAAGTAGAATTTTATTTTTAATTATTATTTATATTTATATAATTATTTATTTTAAAACAATCCTCATAGAATAAGTGTGCTCATAAAATAAGTGAAAATAATTTAAGGATGTTATCTTAAAATACTGCATATTTTGTTTATTAAGTGTGTTTTTCTTCTTTATTTTTTCTAAAACAATAAAACTATTTTAAAAAAAAAAATATATTGGGACAATTGTGTTTTGAACCCAGTTGGACCCAAAAATTAAGTTTTGATCGATACAAGTTGCATAATTGATGAAGAGGATATAAAATATGAAGAGACTAATATACCCTTCAAAACTATTTTCTACTACGATGTTTGACAAATTTTTTTATCTTAAATATTTTTTTAATAATTGTTCTAAAAATTTATTATTTTTAGAAAACTAATTTTTAAAAATATATTCTAAAAATATATTATTTAAAAAAAAATTGACATATTTTTAGTTATTTTTTATATACATAGTTTTAAAAATATATACTTTCCAAGATGTTTGATTTTTAAATAATAATAATAATAATAATAATTGATTTTTATTTTTTTGGAAAAATGTGTATTTTTTTCCAAATCACTAAATTTTATTGAGGTTTACAAAATGAATAAAATTTAAATTAATATTTTTCTTTTTCTTTTTTAATAGTCAACAAAGGTCATTTATAAAAAGATAAAAAATTCATATGATTCTTTTCAATTTTCACACTTTCTACAAGTTTTGGGCTTAAATAGTCAACTTATATAAACCAAAACTTAATTTTTGAGTCCAGTTGGATTCAAAATACAATTATTAAAAAAATATTTGGTTTAAAAGGATAAAATAATTCCCAAATTATAAATATAATATTTCCCATATTTTTACTTAAAAAATAACTCATTTTTAACATAAATATTTTTTTTTATAAAAAAAAATAGCGATGACATTTTTGTTAAATTGAGTTTTCATCGAACATTTTAATCAAATAACTCTAACATCTAACTTTTTATTAGAGTTTTAAAATTATTATTAATTTAAAAATAATTTTAAAATTATCATATTTAAAAATAATTTTTTAAAAGAACATATTTGTGTCGATAGTGGGGGTTGAGACTTGATTCATAGAATAGATTTAAAGATAAGGTTCAAAACTTTTGTGGTGGGACATGAAAATTCATTTCGTGCTGCTTTTTAAAGCTACTTCATCTAGATGTGATGTTTCAACTAAAAGGGTTATCAATTCGCCCACTATTTTGAATTCTCTCCATGGGATTGGGACCCACTCTCCTTTTTTTAAAAAAATTATTATTATTATTATTATTATTTAAAATAAAAAAATATAATTATTTTCAAAAATTATATTTTGAGAATTATTTTTGAAAGCATTGAAAATATTTCCTTATTTTAAAAATAAAAAATAAAAAATGATGAAGCATCTAAATTGTAATAAAATTATAATTAGGTGAGTGTGAGTGTGTGTGAAATTTCATTCATTGAAAAAGTTCAAAAGTCTTCTTTGTTGAATAAGTTTTTTGGAAATGATTTCCATGCCTATAACACCCATTTCAAAAACACCCCAACCCCAACGCATATGTTTGACCATGACTTCCCAAGTTTTGACTATTTTCATTATCTTACTTTTCAAAAGTCAAATATTACACAACGGTCAAATCTTAATCACACTGAAAGGCTTTGAAGCATCAACCCCCTCAACCGTCAAACTCTTCTTACTCCCTCCCTCATGCCCTACTCGGAAAATTAGAACTTCCCAAGTTTTGACTATTTTGATAATTTTCATTTCAACCCTACCTGTGAAAATGTCAAACGTTAAATGTGACACAACGGTCAAATCTTAATGGGAGTGTGTGATCTGAAAGGCTTTGAAGCATTGACCCCCTCAACGGTCAAACTCGCCTTACTCTCTCCCTCATGCCCTGCTCACATAGGGAAAATTAGAAGACAAGAATAGGTCACATCTCCAAATCAAATCTCAGCCCTCGATGTTATAACTAAAATAGAAACCGCTAAATATTTTTTTTAAATATAAAATTAGATAAAAATAATAATTCTAACAAATAAATAAAATAAAATCAAATCAAATATAAAATCTTATAAAGTGACATTTTTTTCTTCCATATTTACCAATTTCTGAGAAATTATTATTATTATTATTATTATTATTATTTTAAATTAGAGATGTTTATTTTGTTCTTTTTTCCTTTCTGAGAAACTCAAAAGGGCATTTGTGATCAGGTGTGATGCAGACTGGGATGGGTTTCAACCATTTCAAAGTCAGGCCTGCCAACCTGATAATGGGCCGGTGTAGGAGGCCTGGGCGAAAGCCCAACCGTTTTTATTTTGAAATAATCTTTAAAATTTTGTCTGAAAGCACTTTAAAGTATTAAGAAGTGCTTCTAGCTTTTCAAATGGTTTCATTTGCTTAAAAGGATTCAAGAAAAGTAGAGTTTTGAATGCGTGAAAATCCATCAAGATTAGGATAATCATGTAAGATGAATCTTTTAAACGCACTTAAAGTTTAAATATTTTTCATGCATTAATTCATATTTGGTTTTTGTAAAAATGAGCTTAAATTTTTTATAAATTTTCTAAAATTGAGTAATTATTAAAAAACGTTAAGCAAAACTATTCTAAATTGACATACAAAAGGTTTTATATAAGTTGCCTAAATGTTAGAGAGCTTTTGACTGAAAATGAAGGTTTTCGAGGCATTTTTAGTCTAATTGGTCTAAGGTGCTCTTGAACCGACTTAAGTGGTTACTCTTTCTCAGTCAAGGATTTGTCTAGACCCATAAACATTTTCTCTTTTTTCTAAATGATTTGCTTTTCTAGTTGAGCACTAGTCAAAGGGTGGGTCAAAACTTAAAAAGAACCAATGGTAACCTATAATGCATTTAATGAGCAATGCTTACTCAACCATCTACTTTTATAGTTTGGGGTGTTCAAGGATAATTTTCTATAAATGGAGAGTTCTTAGACATTATTGATAAGAGAAAACTTGCATTAAATAACCTAACTACATTTTTTTTTTTTTCTTTATCTCATTCAAAGTTTTCAAACTCTAGCACATTGATTATTCCACTTGTACATCCATCTTAGTGTACCCATTTGTATTTATCTTAACTTCCTTTGTATTTAAATATTTGTTAAATTAGATTAAGCGTATCACTTAATCTTTATTCGTGAAAAGTTGATTACTTAGAAGCTTCAAGTGAATATTGAGTTTGAAGAGACTGTATAAATCTATTAGAACCATTGAATCCAAGTATAGAATTTGAAGACTTGTATTGAAAACTTTGAAATAATGGAACCCTTACTTGAAGAGGAGTTTGAGGAAAGTGGATGTAAACGGGATTTATTGAACCATTATAAAACAAGTTGGATATCTCTTTACCCAATTCACCATTATAAACCATTGTGGTATTTATTGTTTATTTCAAGTAGTTTTTCAAAAAGTTTTATTTCCCAATTCGGTCCACTTAGGTGATTCCTTAAGTTAATTAGCCTCACTTCACAAAATGGTAATGTTTTTCCAACCTTTCATAAAAATAAAAAATTTTGATTTTTGGAAGAAGTACCAAGCCCTAATTAAAAAATCACATGTAGGAAGCGATTCTTTAAAATTTTAAAACTTATGTGAAATTTTTAATTTTTTGTAAGGAAAATACTTTCAATCTTCTCATGATCATACCCAAAATGAGCTGTCTTTATATCATAAGAGATAGATAATTTTGTTTAACATTTTTTAATCTTCCAATATAAATATTAATTCAAAAATCACTTCAAATGATTATTTATATTTTTAAAACTTTGTAAACTTTTAACTTTTTAAAAAAGCATTTTCAAGCTAACAATCCATTTTTATTTTTTTTATAATCATTCCCAAACATACCCTAATAATTTGTAAGATTGAGATATGATTTTAGCATGACCAATTCTTGGAGTGGACCGCCCACAGGATGGGTTGACATGAGCAAGCCCAAAACCTTAATACCCATTAGAGTTCCTATGAGAGTAATTTAAAAAAATGATTATTATCTAAAAAAACTTTTTTGAAGAAAAATAAAGCGTTTGATAAAGTTTAAAAAGTATTTTTTAATTTGTTTGACAGTAATTTTAAAAAATATTTTTAGCTTAAAAAATGTTTTTGAAAAAAGCTTAGGTGTTCTACAAAATTTATGTAACCCTTTTAAAAATTTGAAAAATCATTTATAGTGAGAAGTGAAAATTTTTTTATAATGTTTTCTAGAGAAACACTTGATAAGTGATTCTCCTAAAAGAACATGTTAAAAAAAAAATAAAAAAATAAAAAAAATATAAAAAACACTTCAAATAAAAACATTTATGAAGAAAACACTTTCATTAAAAATGTTTCGGATAAAAATACTATAGAACGCAATCCAATTTTAATAATATCTGCATGGTAGGTGCAAATTCATGTTAATAACATTGATGCCCAATTTTTAATAAGCTAAAACATGAACAACATGTAGAGTGTGAATGATAGTTTAATTGCTTAATTTATGATCAAATTTTGTCATTATATGTACTGCTCTTAATATTCTAACTGTCTCATTACCATTATAGCAAAGATAATGGCTGTGACCAAATGTGTTGGGAATTACAATAAATATACAGCTGACACCTTTGTCAGTCTTGTTGCAATTACATTAAGTTTACAGCCAGCCAACTATATATTATATGATATTGAGGCCAACATTTATAATTGACTTTATCTCAATTTGGTTATTTATTTAATCCCTTATGATATATGGTATGGTACAATCGGTTAATACCTTGATCCAACTGTAAGATGATTTGGGCATCTAAGATGGAAACAAACTTGGTATATTTAGTCATGAATCATGATTCCTCCGACTCAAGTATGTCTGACTGGTCCCATTTGAAATCTGTGTTTAAAAACAATTTTTTTTATTTTTATTTATTTATTTTTAACTTAGAAAACAATTTTAATAAATTATTGACAGGAACCGGCCTATGATATATACCTAATTCTAGGTATCTCTCTCTTTTTTCTTTTTCTTTTTTAATTTTAATTTTACCTCTATATATCTATTTGATTATTTCCTTGATAATCTTACTTCAAGTGGAATTCGAACGTATCAAAGCAAAATTTAGAATCATGGGTATCTCAGTCATTGCTGTGGAGTTACAGAAGCCATGCTCTTGTCTTCTATTTGCATGCATGCCTGTTATCTGTATGCAGTCTCTCCCTCTTTCCACTGGCTTTACATATATTTTTTAATATATAGATTTTTTTAAGTGTTGGATTTGTTTGATATTGTTTATGTAGTTATTTTTACAGGTTATAAATTCCAGACTTTTGAAAGCTTCTTCCATGCTTTTTGTGCTGGAAGCTTTGGTGTTCTTGGCCACCTTTTGAGGGAACTGGGCCAATCTTTTTTGCTCATTTTTCTAACTTGTGAAATGGGTTCATGCTGAAGAAACCCACCAGTGTTTCAGTTTGAGTCTCTGCAGGTACACACATTGTTTCAACTTGATATTCTGTTGCTATTTTTCACAAAGGATTTGAAGTTGAATCTCTTCTAATGTTTGTTTATTGGTGCTAAAAAATGTGGGGGTAAATTTACCAGGGTTTGGTTGAGAGAATGTAACAGAAAGGGAAGAAAATGGGATTTTGAGAATGGTTCTTCTTTGTTACCCATATGGAAGCTAGAGAGTTGTGTGTTTGGATCCTGAGTGGAGGTTTTGGTTATTTGGGTTACCAATCACTGAATAATCAAATGTTCAGAATTTTAGTTTCTTTTATTTTCCTGCCTTTTCTTAGAGATCCAAACAGAGCCCAAGGGTATTCTAGGGATTTGGTGATCAATCCCATTTCTTCATTTTTGTGATTATGTAGATGTGTCCATACTGGAATACCAATTTGTAGGCTGAAAATGCAATGTGAAATACAGTGGGCTATAATGAAATTTCAGTTAGCCATCTAGCAACTCCTGAGAAGAGTCATGAATGATTTTTCATGACATGAAATTAGTGTTTTGCAGAAATTTGTTTCTATCTTTTTTTTTTTCTGTTCCACTTTAATTTTGAGCTATAGATTTTATCCTCTTGTATCCAATTCCTTAGCCTTGAACATATCTTAACATGAGATAAATTATGAAACATACAATGGAAAGTGTGTGGGTGTTGGCTGGCGTAAATTTCTGCACTATATAGTAATTTGATGACCAGATTGGACTTTGCAGATTATCTAACTTTGCACTGCAGTGTTAGGAGAGCCACAATGGACAAAACTGCAATTGCCCTTGAAGCTATCAGCAAGGAGATTGTTGATCTGGTACTTATTTTACTTTTGTCATGTTACTATCTTGCATTCCCTGGTTATATAATGCTGTGTATTGGCCAGCTACATGTATTCTTTTTTTTTTTGCTAGTAACATCTATCTAGAGCCATGATGCCTATGTATCTTAGAACTGCAATACAGTTTTACTAGTTGGGTTGGAGCTTCCACCTTCAGTTTTGGTTGGTCAACTGTGCTAATTTATAAGTCTCTGTTGGCAGGAAAACATCCCTCTTGAAGAAGTTTTCAAGAAACTAAAATGCACACAAAAGGGCCTCAGCTTGGATGAGGTAGAGAAGCGATTGAATGTGTTTGGGTACAACAAACTTGAAGAGAAAAAGGTCCCAACTTGTGTTCTTCTCTCTTCTCTAGTTGTAGTCTTTCTTGTCACCTTCCAGAAATTCAGTTTCATTTTTGGTCAAGTTCCCAACTTCTTCTTGATTTGTGGTTGGGTCATTTCCTTTTCAGGAAAATAAAATTCTCAAATTTTTGGGATTTATGTGGAATCCTCTCTCGTGGGTTATGGAGGCAGCAGCAATCATGGCCATTGCTCTTGCACATGGAGGGGTAAGTCTATATATCTAGCTTATGTTTATGTTAGAAATCCCCATTTGAAGACATTTGATTGAATTGAAATCAGAACCCAATCTTCGTATTGATTGTTGCAAACATTTTTGGTGCAGAATGAGGATATAGATTACCCAGACTTTGTTGGCATTCTGGCACTGCTTATTATCAATTCAACCATCAGCTTTGTAGAGGAAAACAATGCTGGCAATGCAGCGGCAGCCCTTATGGCTCGGCTGGCTCCAAAAGCAAAGGTTTACAACCTCACATGCTTTCAATCTTACCTTTTCCACCAACTATTTCATTCTGTTGTTTTCATCATACTGTCTGGGCCATTATTTCTGTTCTGCTTTCCTTTAAAATATCACCTGCATCTTCAGGTTTTACGAGATGGCCAATGGAATGAGGAAGATGCTTCTGTGTTGGTTCCTGGAGACATTATCAGTATCAAACTAGGAGATATCATCCCTGCCGATGCACGTTTACTTATAGGAGATCCTTTGAAAATCGATCAGGTATCTGGCTATGTTAAATTGTGAAATTAACCAACAAACAATGTGTGAATCTGATTATGAATGTCTACTTTGCAGTCACTTTTTCTACAGATCAGTTTGAGATGTGTGCATTTGAACTTTAAACAGATAAGATGAATAGGTTAGAACCTGAAATCAAGCTGAAAATGTCAGAATTAAATTGGAAATGATAAATGGAAATAAGTAAAAATAATACGAATTATGGAACTTTTGATTAGGACCTCTAATTTTCTGATCTTGCTGTTAGATCCTAATTTTCTATGCAATCAGAGTGCTGTATTCAAGTCCATCACCAGTGTATACATAGGTTATCAATTGACATCCTGGTAAGTTACAGGATCATTGGAAAAATTCGATGTGAACTGCTTTGCTCTCCTCAAATTCCTTCCCTCTGTTTCTCTTCTACTTATATATGCCTGAGCAACAGCTACTTGCCAAGTCCCTCAGCCAAAAGAAAAACTCATAAAAAAAATTCTTTAGCTTCTAGTAATCATGCATTGTATTTAATCCTGGTTAATATCATCCTGGTGATTAGCTGTGCTATTTCATTTCCCCCCAAGAAATTTCACATCATTAGACTTCAATAACTGTCACCAATGGGAAACTATCTTTCGCATATTAATTGTTATATACCTTAGACAAATAATCATACAACCTTCAGCAATCTCCTGGGAAAAGGAAGGTAAAAATCTGAATGGGCTTGAAAATAGATCAACCAGCATGTAGGTTTGGAATATGTTAGATAAAAACAGAGATGGGTTTCATCATCTTAGAACTTCATAATTTCTACTGCAATTATTCACTCTTCTTTCCTTTTCTTCCTTTTGTTAACCCCCTGAAGCTCTCATTCCTATGTTTAGGCATTCCTACACATCTTTAGATAAAATTCAGCCTTACGCCTAACATGATCCTTGTTTTGCTAAGTGCTACTATGGATTTGCAGTCCTAATGACACGATTTCCATAGTTTATGGTAATAATTTTTTTTTTAGGGAAATCACCATTAGTATTTCTGAAGAGACCTTGGGATGATTTCAGATGACAGAAATATGCATATGAAACATGTATATCCAGAAAAAGTTGGAGAATATCTGTCAGTCTTGGGATTGAGGGACTAAATACCTGAAGTGACTGGCCTGATAAGGCAACATATTATCCAATTGCACATTATTTATCTGCAAAAGTATGCAAGTTGTGTTGGTCCACAGTCATTCTTAAAGAACTTTGCAGTTCATCTTCTTAGAGAAAAATCTACCTGTCCCAAGGGTGTCAAGAACCAATTACAATTAGTATTTCAAGCTGTTGAGGTTGTTGAACCTGAAAATAGGAACTTGATGTTGCTTATGTTTCTTCTATCCAGAGTGTAGTGTAATGTGTTGCCTTTGCAATGTGGTAGAAATACTGAAGTTTAGCAGGATTACTTGTTTGGAAATCTATAAATGATATAGTTCTAACTTTTATTTATGGATAGATGTGGAGTACCTGTCATAATATTTCATGTTTTAACTTCTATCCAGTAATTATGTGACTTAGTGTTTGCAAAAAGGTTTTATTTCATAAAAGCAAAATTTGAGTGACTTCAGTCTCTGTATTTCTAACTACAGTCTTCTTTTTCAGTCTGCTCTCACAGGAGAGTCGCTTCCGGTAACCAAAAATCCTGGTGAGGGAGTTTACTCTGGTTCAACATGTAAGCAAGGTGAAATTGAAGCAGTTGTTATTGCAACCGGAGTGCATACTTTCTTTGGAAAGGCAGCTCATCTTGTGGAAACCACTACACATGTTGGACATTTTCAGCAGGTTCATACCTAAAACTTTGAATCCTCATAATGGACTAAAACAGGTAGTCATGGACTTAAGCCACTGGCATAAATTTTGCATCTAGAAACAAAGCAATGTCAGTGTGAAACTTACAGTATTAGGCACAAGGAATTTATAATATCACATGACATCTATCATGCAACCTGTGAGAAGGAACCTGCTACTCCTTGTATATTTGGGGAGTCATTACTTTACTTGATGGCTTCAGGTTTTAACTTCAATTGGAAACTTTTGCATCTGCTCAATTGCCATAGGAATGGTGATTGAGATCATTGTAATACATTGGGTTCAACACAGACATTATCGCTCTGGAATAGATAACCTGCTTGTCCTACTCATTGGTGGTATCCCAATTGCAATGCCAACAGTTCTGTCTGTTACCATGGCCATCGGTTCTCATCGCCTATCTAAGCAGGTTTGTGAAGCTGCAATTGATATAACATTTTGGAATTGTGCCTTTGCCTTAAAATTTCTGCAGAAATTATTCAAATAATAATCTGGGAGTTCTGAAAAATTGAACACTCCCTTGTGCAGGGTGCTATAACGAAGAGAATGACAGCTATTGAGGAAATGGCTGGGATGGATGTGCTCTGCAGTGATAAGACAGGAACTTTAACTCTCAACAAGCTTACAGTAGACAAGAATATGATCGAGGTACTACCTCTTGTCCTCTTATACCATTTTCCATCTCCTTGACTGACGTAGCAAAAAACTGTGATTCAACTTAAGGGCTTACTTTGGTGATATGTATGATGTTACATACTAAAACTATGGCCTGAGAGTTGTTTCAATTTCATTAGCATGAGCTTGCATTCATAAGAGCTTCCAAGATCCTATGTCCAATATGTTTTTGCATTGGATAATTGTGGAGTGGCTCAAACTATAAATATTGCTTCTAGTGCTGGAATCTTCATATAAGATTTGAGACACCAATATTTGCTAGAAGCTTTTAGCACTCCTGAAGAATGCATCTAAAGAGCTGCAGAAACAATTTGCTTACTCTAATCTGTCAAAACTCTAGTCTTTTCCATTTTGATTTGCAATACATATTGATATGATTGACTTTGCTACAGGTTTTTGCCAAAGGTGTTGACAAGGAAATGGTTGTATTGATGGCTGCAAGAGCTTCAAGGTTGGAGAATCAAGATGCTATTGATGCTGCAATTGTGGCAATGCTGGGTGATCCTAACGAGGTATTGTAACTTATTAATTAGAATATTCATGCGATTCTTCTCACCTGAGGCTCCTTTAGAAATATTTTAGTTGTATATAACCTTGACCAATAGCATTGTGGACCAAGAAGTCTCCAAGCCCTTCTTTGCTTAGGTTTTCTCTCTCTTCCTTTTGAAGAAACTGAAGAATATTGAGGTTATCATTGGTCTTCCAGTGTCATTATTGCTCTTGTTTTTGTTGTATGCAAATAAAATGGGCATCCTTTTTAGTATGCCTGGAATGCCCTAATATTGTATTAGAGAAAAGAAGTCATTAGACTTCTTCTAGACTTACATGGTTTTATGTGTGAACAGAGTGGGATAACAAGCTGCAGCTGATACATATCAGTAGCATTCTCCATGCTTGTGAAACAGACTCGTAAATTTGATTGTCCTTTCTGTTGAATTTTTTTCCTGTTCTTTTGTTGCAAGGCACGAGCTGGAATTACAGAAGTTCACTTCCTTCCATTCAATCCAACTGATAAGAGGACAGCGCTTACATACATTGACAACTCTGGTAAAATGCACAGAGCTAGCAAGGGTGCACCAGAGCAGGTATAGAACTTTTCACTATTACATTTGAACCCTTTGGCATACAATTGATTCTGAAACTTTGGAGTCCCTTTACATGTGACTTGTAGATTCTCAATCTGGCACATAACAAATCAGATATTGAAAGAAGAGTACATTTAATAATCGATAAATTTGCAGAGCGTGGGCTTCGATCCCTTGCAGTTGCTTGTCAGGTAACTTGGTTTTTATTCATTTGCTGGTGTCTTCTGGAATTTTGTTCGTCAAATGCATTAATGGACTAGGGGCTGTTCTTGATGCTACAGGAAGTACCTGCAGGCACCAAAGACAGCCCTGGTGGGCCCTGGGAATTTATTGGTCTTCTCCCACTATTTGACCCACCTCGCCATGACAGTGCTGAAACAATTAGAAGAGCTCTAGATCTTGGAGTAAGTGTTAAGATGATTACAGGTGAGCATTACTGCTGATTCTCTCATGGAGCTAACAATTTCTATATTTAGAATGATTTGTCTTCAAGAGTCTTTAATTCTGTCAACTGGGTGTATTCTATATAAAATGTTACTCTCAGACGAATTTTTGTACTATCTGGCAGACTATTGCCAACTGGTTCACTAATCTTAAAAACATGCTTCATGAGCTTATCAACAAAGACAATAAAATGGATGCAAAGCAGTAGTGTACCCATATAAAATAAACTCTCAAATTGACAGGTTTTTCTGGTTAACCATCATTATCCTTGGTTCCTCTGACAAATTAGAACAGAGAATAACAAGCTGCCCAAAAAACAGATAATTCTGTAACTGCTGCAAAATGATGGTATTTGATTTAAAAAGAAGGGTGTGAATGTATGTGAAAAAGTGGTTGTTTGAGTGCTAGAGAAGAATCTAAGTGATTTATTGTTAGTTTAGGTCTCTCTTAGATTGGGTTTTGTGTTCATTGCTACTTAGGATTTCTTAGACATCCTTCTGTGGTTTCAAACACTTGTATTTGAAATAAGTTTTTCTCATGCCTCTTGATACATGTCTCTTAACTTGGTGTATTTTGAAGACGATCAATCTATCTTGACACTACTACAGTTTCAGTTTCATGCACTTCATCACAGTGTATCCACTTTAAACCGTAACGGCAATCCAATCTCTCTAAGTTTTACCAATCTTCTTTAGGAATTTTTTTCTTTCTATTTGAAATTGATTCCTTAAGTGCATCTTCATTATATCTTCCAAAGAAAAGAAAGATCATGCATCATGATTGTGGCTGCAATTGGATCCTTTTTCAGGTGACCAATTGGCAATTGCTAAGGAGACTGGGAGACGGCTTGGAATGGGCACAAACATGTACCCTTCATCATCTTTACTTGGTGATAATAAGGATCAATCCATTGCAACCTTACCAGTTGATGAACTTATTGAGAAAGCTGATGGTTTTGCTGGTGTCTTTCCTGGTAAATATACTGGTTATAAAATGTGACCTTGTGAATCTTTTACCTTGTGAATCTTTTTGCACTACTGGTTTTGATCCATTCTTCCATGCAGAACATAAGTATGAGATTGTGATGCGATTACAATCAAGAAAACACATTGTTGGGATGACGGGTGATGGAGTCAATGATGCACCTGCCTTAAAGAAAGCAGACATAGGAATTGCTGTGGCAGATTCAACAGATGCTGCTCGAGGTGCTTCTGACATAGTTCTGACAGAGCCTGGGCTAAGTGTAATCATCAGTGCTGTATTAACCAGCCGTTCAATATTTCAAAGAATGAAGAACTACACGGTAAAAAGAGATTTTCTTTTCATTCAAGGAAAGTTCTCTTAGCAGAAACTTGTGCTCCATGATCTTCAATGCTTATAAGTTTCTTTTTTCCCTTTTTTTCTTCCCAGATATATGCAGTATCTATCACAATACGTATTGTTGTAAGTTGCCCCTATTATTTGCTTTTCCTTGGATTGAATATAGGAGTTTTATCATATGTGCCTGCTATAATGGTCATCTCTGATTGGGAACTGGGTTATTAACAGCTTGGTTTTCTGTTGCTCACTGCATTCTGAAGTTCAATTTCCCTCCTTTCATGGTTCTCATTATTGCCGTTCTTAATGATGGTTAGTATTACTAGTCTCTTATGCTTCTATACGTGTGATTCATGATGATTGACAATATTTAGGAACCATCTTTTGATTAAAATTCTCATTCCCTTGTATTGCCTAATTACCCAACTTGAGAACTTGTTGTCAGGTACTATCATGACAATATCCAAAGACAGGGTCAAGCCATCTCCAGTTCCAGACAGTTGGAAGCTTAGTGAAATTTTTGCTACTGGGATTGTCATAGGAACTTACCTTGCCCTAATGACAGTTGTATTCTTCTGGGTAGCTTATGAAACCAGTTTCTTTGCGGTAGAACCTCTTGTTTAATTTTGAACTACTTTATTAAGTAAAAAATGTCTAATTTGTGCAACCAATCTATTGCTCTTTACACTAATTATCTGGGCACTTACTTGAGCTTGCTGGCTAAAGAAATATGATTTAACATTGCTTTTTTTGTTCCCTCAGAAAAACTTCCATGTAACAAATTTCAACAAGCATCACTACAATCTCTCAGATGAGAAAACCCTTGATCATCTGCATGCACAGTTGGCATCTGCAGTGTACCTTCAAGTTAGCACCATCAGCCAGGCTTTAATATTTGTGACTCGCTCCAGGGGCTGGTCTTTCATGGATAGACCTGGTCTTGCTCTTGTTGCTGCCTTCATCATTGCTCAATTGGTAAACGAGTTAGAAACTGTTTTAAGTTTGCATAATTTCAATGGATAAAGGAAATATAGAACTGTGAAACGGATGCTACAAAATGAACTCCTCTTTCAAAAGGAGTTTTGGAAACAAAATATAATCCTTCTAGTTTCCAATGCCTGCTTAATCTTCTGCTTCTACATTGTACTGACTTTTTGGCAGTAAGCTATAATTGCTATATATTTGTGGCATTATATTTTGAACCTTGCTTCTTTTCATGTTTCTTGCTAATGCTCCATATGCAGGGTAATTTTTGTTTTTCACTTGAGAGACTGGGATCCTTAGTTTTAAGCTAATGATTTATCATCCTTGCAGGTTGCTACTGTGATATCTGCCACATTATCATGGAAACTTGCTGGGATTAAAAAGATTGGCTGGGGTTGGACTGGAGTTATTTGGCTCTACAACATTCTGACTTATATGTTGCTTGATCCCATCAAATTTGGTGTGCGATATGCACTTAGCGGGAGAGCCTGGGTTCTGATGCTAGATCAAAGAGTGAGTTCCAAATATCCTTTTTCATAACTGAACTGTGCCTTGATGAGAATTTAGTTGAAGCTCAAAGTTGAATTGGGTTTGCTTTGCTATGGTGTTGTCTTTAGTTTCCCAGTTACTGTTCTAAAAGGGGCTTGTTTCTGATTTTGCTGTTATCTCTGAGTTTTGGTGATGTATTTAATTTTTCAGACGGCATTCAGCAACCAAAAGAACTTTGGTAAGGAAGCCCGCGAGGCTGCTTGGGCAGCCGAGCAGCGGACACTTCATGGGCTTCAATCCACAGAAGCAAAGGTACCATTTGGACGGAACACTTATGGGGAGACTAGCGTCATGGCTGAAGAAGCTAAAAGACGTGCAGAGATTGCAAGGTTAGTCTTTCTTCAATATTCCTCTCCCATTGAAGGGAATGTGAGTTCAAATCCTCTGCTGTTCTAAGCACTCTAGCTTTGTAAATGACAAACATTTCAGTCATTTTCAGTTCCAAGGTTTTTACAAAAAGACTCCTCTCTATTCACACTGGATAGTGGCATTTTGCATAACACTTCACGATCTGAAAGGGACATGTTCCAATACTACTCACATTGCTAAACTTTCTCTGCTGTGCAGGCTGAGGGAGATTCACACTCTGAAAGGCAAGATCGAGTCTTTTGCAAAGCTGAGGGGTTTGGACATTGCTGTCCACCCTCATTATACTCTCTGATTTCTGTCTTGCCTGGGAATTCCCTTTTGGGTTAATGTTTCCTTTCCCATTTGTTGTTCATCATCTGCCTCTGTAATCATCTATTGGTCTGGTTTTGTGAACTATCAACTATCTATAAAGGCTTTTCATGGCAATGCATAGGTTGTCGGCCACCACCAGCTGAAGGCTTGAAGCCACCTTTTGGTTCCTTCTCATTTTCCTTGTGGGCCCACCCGGTTGCCATTGTACCAATCTTCTTATCATATGCATATGATAAATATTATAATTTTCATGTTTAATATGATAAAAAATATTAATTATCATGATTTAATATTATAATAATACCTAACATAAAATGATAAAATCTCAGTGAGCAATCTCTCTTTCCAATGACATTGTTTCCTTTAACAGTTAGCAAGAAAAAAATATCGAAGCGGAATTAAGTTGGTGAAGGTGGAATTGTAACTCATCAAAGGAAAAGCATTTAACCATGAGAATCTCTGTAAACAGTCTCTCTCTTTACAGAATTGGCTCTGGGTGTGGTCTTTCTGCTTCAGTAGTCAGTACCATCCGAAGTCTTCACAAGAGATTGTGGTATTATACATGCCTTTACATTGTGATCATGTAGGACTGCTAAGAGGATGGGTTTTATTTCTTGCTTCAAGTTCGGAATACAGGCTTCTATTTTGTTTCACCTGAAGCCCTAACCCTGAAGTTCGATTGTGGAAACTCATTCTTGAATATTTCAATAAAAAATCAATATAATTTTACATTTTTAATTTAAATTTATTTTAAAAACCAATTTTTATTCACATAGATTTTCATATATTTTCAATTTAAAGAATTTCATTAAAATAATTCTTTAGATTTAGTTTAACAAATTCCATAAACTAGTATATGAGGACGATGCTTGACATACTATAAAAGTCATAATGATTCTTTCTCTAATTTTTCTTGACTAGAATCGTTACATACAAGGTTTAGTATTTTAGACAATCGAGAATAGTGGTTACTAAAAGGTATATGACTCATATTTTTGCAACATGGTGACATGGAACACATCATGTATACTTGACCGTTGTGGTAATAAAGCTAGTTTATATGCAACTTCTTCGACCTTCTGAAGGATTTCAAAAGGCCCAATAAATCTTAGTGTAACCTTTCCCCCTTTACCAAATTGAAATACCCCTTTTCGAGGTGTCACATGTAAAAGAACATGATGTCCTACTTAGAATTCTAGGTATCTTCTTCTATGATCAACATAACTGTTCTCAAGACGGCTTAATGATTGGGAAGTGTCTGATGTGGAGCGTTTTCTCTTGAGGTTGCAAGGGAGGAGGGTTTGTAGTGATGTGGAAGATCAAGTAATTTGGACTAGGGCAAAGGATGAAAGATTTTCTGTTAAGTCTCTTTACAAGGCGTTGGAACCGGAAAGACTAGGGGATTTTCCTACAAGAGTTATTTGAATTCTTTGGTGTCTTCGAGTGTGAGTTTTTTTTGCTTGGGAGGCTACGTGGAAAAAGGCCTTAATCTTGGATCGCATTCAAAAAAGAGGGTTCTACTTGGCTAACAGATGTTACTTGTGTATGGTAGAGGAAGAGTCTATTGATCACATCCTCTTGCATTGTGGGCTGGCTAGAAGTTTATGGAGCTTAATTTTGTCTCTCTTTGGGGTTTCGTGGGTGCTCGCCTCTTCAGTTAGAGAGGCGTTATTGGCGTGGCTTGGGCCTTGTGTGGGAAAGGAAATGAAGAAAGTGTGGTTTTCAGCTTTCTTGTACCTTTTTTGGATTGTTTGGAAGGAAAGAAACAATAAGGCGTTTGAAAACGAGGAGCATTCGATTCATGGGTGTAAATCATCTTTCTTTTGTAACTTGTGGGCGTAGACTAGGGGGTTTTATGGCTCTGGTCCCCCTTCCGTTGTAGATTTTATAGATTGGTTAGGCCTTGGTTAAGGGTGTTTTTCTCTCTTTTCTGTATACTTCCTGTATACTCTGGGGTGCTTCCTTGATATGCCTCTTTTCTTTTAATATATTTCTCTTTATTCATAAAAAAAAAAAAAAACACTTTTCTATCTACTCTATGTTGCTAATAACCTTTCACATGTTACTTAAATCTTATATGTTATTTCTTGCACCGATTTAGACCCAAAAACACTAACCTTTATCCTCCCTTTATTTCCTTCACTTTCTCTCTCTAACTTCTCTCTCCAAGCATAATAGTGTTCTAAACTGGGTTTGCAAATGAAGTCTTCAAACCTTTTTAATATAGTTTAAAAGCAAATATAAAGTGGCAAGCTCTACAACGGCCATTAACCAATATTTTTCAAATTGCACTTTAGTCCCCCTACTTGTAACTTTTTACATTTTTATATTTACCAATTAATCCCTCAAGTCTTCTTAATTTAAAATTAATCCACAAAGATAATACAAGAGCTGAAACTACTCATTAAAACCTAAATCAAACCTTAACTCATAATTAAACGTGATTAATGTTAAACTAGTTTTAACTTTTAATTAAATACATTTAAAATTAAGTATTAAGATAATTCTTACTATTTACTTAATTATTACTAGGTATTACAATATTGTAATAAGTAGTTTTATTTTCATTCCCTTTTTTCGATGCTCTTGTAAACATCTCGATGAAATTATGAACACTCATAATTCTCTAAAAATTACCAGTAGTAAAGATTTAAGTTTATTAACAATAATTTTGATAATTATTTTATTACAAATATTATAATATATTACACAAAATTTTCACCTTATCTTTTTGTTCAACCCTCGTGTCTCTCGTGTTTTCAGAGAAGTACAAAATATTTTTATTTAATCCATCACAATTCCAAAGCACTTTAATAAATTCTTTTTTTTTCCAAAAAAAAGAAAAAGAAAATAAAAGTTGCATTAAAGGGTAAGTCAAGCTAAACGTGCTCAATCATTGGGTCAGCTGTATTGCACTTGCTAAATTCACTATAAAATAATTAGTTATATAATATATGCATTGGCTTTCTCTTTTTAATTTTATTTTAATCCTATTCTTATTTTCATTAATTTTATTTTTAATAATTTTATTATTTATTAAAATCTTTAATTATTTTAAAATTTTATACATGGACATAAAAGAATAAGACAATATTGCTTGTTGAGCCGATTTTTTTACTTGGGTCATTTTGTAGCAAACCCCATGGAGCTTTTGCAATTTGTTATCATTATCCAAAATCCATCTTATTATGGTTGAAGTTGACATCCAAAAAAACTCATCCCGCTATCATTTTTATCGATATTTAGCCAAAAAAAATATTAATTAACAAAAGAACTATATTAGCATAACTAAGAGCATTATTCTCATTGTTAGTTAGGAAACTACTATGTGAACATGGAATTATACCTCATCCATGCATATTCTTAATCACATAGAATTTATATAATTTTGTTTTTGAAAATTATTCCATGATCTTTACATTTTAATTCTACAAGCAAGGAGTTGAAACTTGAAAGTGACTTCTTTGTTTGGTACCTTGGCGTATTATTCAGATTTTTTGTGTAACCCACTTGGTCTCCAAATCTCTACTATTTTCAAATGGGATCAAACAAAATATCATGTCCAAATAAACACAAATAATTAAAAAATAAAATAAAATAAACAAGAGTATGGTTGTAGGTTGTTTGATTGGGTAGGTGGTGAGCCTATCACACTGATGACATGGACCCATTATCCTCACATATGATATTTTATCTCCTACCGACAAACTTTTGGCCCTTACCATTCAAACCAAAAACAAAAATAAAAATAAAAATTAGAAATTAGTGATTTTAAAAAACGTTTTTGATATAAAAAAAATTATATTAAAAAGTCATTTATAATATTTTTAAAAAAAATTGCAAGTGATTCTCTTAGAAATATTTATATGAAAAACAATTCTACTAGAAATACTATCAAAGACATTTTAATCTCGATAAGGAGAACCGAATTTACTAATAATTAATGTGCTTTATTCTTACCATAAGAAAATAATTTTTATGATGTCCAAAGAATATAATGTTAGTCATTAAATTTCAATATAAATTTGAATTATTGACTCTTAATCATATTATTTGTATTATTACCTTCATGAGATTCTCTGTCTGCAATTTGTGTACTTTTTTTTAGTAATTAAAAATGAAGTCCCTAAGTGATTGATGTGTCCGTACCTAAAATTAAATTTGGTCAATCTAGTTATTATTGTTACTTCACGTTTTATTTGGGCCTTCGACGAATTTTCATGGTGGGCCCATTGGGCCTTTTGGGGTTCGGAAGATGGGCCCATGCCAGCGTTGATGGGAGCGCTAGGCGATAAAAGTGTCCTTGTCCAGCCATGTGTTTGGATCATCATACGTGGATTGCACAAAATCCTCCACCACACGTTGAGTAAAATATAGTAAAAAATAATAATATCTTAAGGGAGTGATACAATGCTTTTATTCCATCTTACATACGCTACAACCGGATTTAAATTCCACAATTGAGAAACCCTTCATCGCCATCACAGAGTCTCAACTCATCTGAGATCATCTCTGATCATAGCAAAGATCCTCCGTTGACATGATGCGAGTATGGTATTAGTAGCATGGCCCTGAGGAGTAGGGAATAGAAATATTTCTCAAAAGGCACAGCTGCCTATCTGAGAGTCACGTGATCTTATGCCGTCCACGCAATTTCGCAATAGAAAAGTAAGTTCGGAAAGGACACCACGCGTTTTCCAGAGAGTGTCAGACACGTTCTTATCGTGGTAGATAACCAAAACCACTATGGTATGTAAAATAAAAATATACAATATCCCGTCATGCTTTTCACATTAATAATAATATTAATCATCCTATGACATGTAATGATAGTTATTTGTCTCTTAGTTTAGGTTTATTCCCAAGTGCCACTTTATTATATATGTTTGGTCCACCTCTTTATTTTATTATTATTATTATTTAATATTTAAATAAATTTTAAAATAAAAAAGTTTATTTTTTGATTGAATAGAAAAAATCAAAATATTTGATTTTTTTTATTCAATTAAAAGTGATAAGTTGATATCATCTGATATAATTAAAGTATGTGGTGTTTGTTTTTTGATTAAATGGAAAAAATAAAAAAAATTGACTTTTTCTATTTAGCTAAAAGTAACTTATTAATATCAACTAATATAATTACAATGAACTTATTATTAATAAATTTAGTTTAATTATGTAGATTAATATCAACAAGTTACTTTTAACTTATAAAAAAAAATCAAATTCAACCAAAAAACAAATATCCCCTTAGTATTCTTGATAAAATAACTTAATGACATGATTTAAAGTAAAAGTAATAATTTTAAATAATAATTAACTAAAACAATTAACTTATTTTTAAGTTCATATTTCATTTTTAACTTTTTATCTTTATTTACTCTAATTACTTTTACGATCTTTTTTACTACTCTACGATCTCTACTATTACTCGATTTAAAATAAATGTCGGTTTGACAATTTAAAATAAGTTTAAAATTAATTTTATCAAACAACCTTAATAATTAAAGTAAAAATTAAATAATAAGTTCTAAATTAACAATTTAAGTATAATTTAAAAAGTGAACTTAAGTCGTTAAATGATAAGTATTAAATTTTACCTAAAACCCTTTGAAGTTTATCTTATAAAGAATAAAAAAAAATATTAGAAAAATAAAGGTTGTGAAGTAGCCCTAAATATTTTAAATTTTACAAGATTTTATATTTATGATGATATTTTTTTTCATTATTGAGACGTAATAATGTCACTTATAAACTAATCACAACATATCACTTAAACGTCCGGGATGAGTCACTGAATTAGAATATAAATTTTACATGTATGAAAATTCATTGGTCCACGCTCTTAAGAGACGCATTGTGCTTGAGATTTCCATATTCAAATGCCCTCTCCCTCTCCTTTCCACACACACAGTGACTTCACTACACGTTCATCTCTCCTTTAATTTCCGGCCTTATTCTACATCATGCCCACTTCCCTCGTTTTTCTTCATTTTAATTGCTGATTATTTTGAGATTTTTTTTATCGTTGATTGATGATTTCTTTGTCATTTTCACAGGCCACGCACTCCCCACCACAACTTCACCTCCAAATCCCTTTCGTTAATCTTTGTTCTTTTGTTTTCTTGGATAAGATATGAGTTTATACACAGCTCTAATGCTTGTCTCCAGCTGAGTTTTCTCCATAACTCTTTGTTTGTTTGTATTCCATTCCATTCCATTTTCCCAGTGTTTTTACTTCGTGCAATCTCTAGTTCACTCCGAAAAGACGATGAATCCTAAGGGTTACCCTTGTTCCTGAGCGATACGTGTTATGGGAATCTAGAATTTTCTTCCATCCTGCGATCGTTTTCTGAGTATTTTAATCTGGGTTACTATATATTTATCATTTGATATCGTTTCCTTGTGGGCTTGTGGCTATACAGAGGTGGTTGAGATTTGAAGTCTGTCTATAATGGAGTTGAAATTGTTTGATTCCAAGTCAGTGTCTGTCTCTGATGTTGACCTAGTTGGAAGGCCGTGTTCTAGCATGCTTTCGAATTCAAGGGGTGGTAGAATCTTTCCATGGTTCTGCTCTTATAGAGGTAAATTCTTTACTCGAACCGTAGTTCTAATCTGGGGTATGTTTGGTTCAGCAGAAAATGGAGAAAAGGAAAGGAAAAGTAATTTGGGTTATTAGGACAAGCACTTCAACACCAACTAGTTGTGTGATTCACAAGTTCTCTTTTCCTCCTTTGGCAATCAAACAGGGCATTATTCTCCTTGGGTTGACTATCAATCTTGGCATTCTTTTGGGGCATTGCTTGAGGCAGTAGTCTCTCCTACTGAAAGTTCAAATGAACTGATTGATGTTTTGTGTGTGTATGTGTGTGTCTGTTTTTTTTCTTGAATTTCACATTCAGGGGTTTCTCCAAAGGTTTCTTATTCAAATACTTCAAGTAAAGCAATCCAGTCACTTGGGCAAGAGAAGCCTGGAGTGGAAACCTTTTCATATCGGTTTAATGGAACCAATGGGACAAGGCCAACTCTGTTTTCCAGAGAGATGAGAGTACTTGATGCCATTGATGATGAGTATGGAGGAGTCATTGTTGATCCACAAAGATTACCAGTTAATCCAAGTTCTTTCGCTATGGTTCTCCATTCCTCTCTTTCCCATTGGAAAATGCAGGTAATTTGCTCGCTAGTGTCTCAATTATCATAGTGAGGCTGTGAAAATTAGGTTCCACTTAGCTGATTATTGTATCAGCTCTTGAGGGTCCAAGTAATCCTGTATTTTCAGGGCATTCATATTCTTATATCATTTGATTGTAGGGAAAGAAGGGGGTTTGGCTTAAGTTGCCAGTAGAACGGTCAGAACTTGTTCCTATTGCAGTGAAGGTGAAGATTATATCCTTAATGTCCTGATTTTAAACTCCTGCACTCTGCACTGGAAGTAAACAAGAACTTACATTTGGACCTTCTCCATCTGAACTTGAAAATTTTCTCAAAATAACCCCAAAAGTGGTGTTGTGTTGAGTGATCACTCTTCCATCTCTTTGTTTCGCTATTGATAAGTCACTGAATCTCTGAGATGAGTGATTTGGTTACAGGAAGGTTTCCAATACCATCATGCTGAGCGAGGATATGTGATGCTGACATACTGGATTCCTGAAGGACCCTGCATGCTTCCTTCAAATGCTTCCCACCATGTGGGGGTTGGAGGATTTGTAATTAATGACAAGAATGAGGTGCACATTCTTTTGATTATAATGTGGGATTGCACTGATCTGACTTGCTTTCCATGCACAACCTTGACCGGTACCATTAATTTTCACTTGGTTTTTGAACTGCTGCCCTCTCTAACTCAATGCCTCTAAGCACCCTTCCATGCTGTTGGGCAAACAGGGCATAGGTGTACAGTGTACTTGCCCTTTTATTTAGTAGGGAAGGTTCTACAACAATTTTGTTTTATTTGTGGCTGCTATCTGTGTTCTGTTCCCGTAGAATTCTAATTTTCCCTTTTTTCTACTTCTGGTCATTCTCTTCATTTCTTGGATATGTCATAAGCCATTGTTGAACTCTTCCAAGCTTCCTGTTTGTCAGAAACAACATTATTCCCCTGCTACCAATCGAGTTCCTAAATGCACTCACTACAGAATCACAAAAAGAAATTTCCAGATGGCTATGGTCTTTTGGTTAAACCCTTATGCCAATTAGGCTTCACTTATTTTCTTAGAAATCCTTTTCCAGATACAGAGACTTGATTTTTCAATACAACAACCAATTGTTTCTCACATTATTTGTGGTCAACCCATAGTTATTTCTACTTATAGCTGATCTCATTCCAATCACCTCACTGCTCATAAAAGGAAGTAGCTCTGATTATGTTCTCCTACAAAGCAAACAAAGCCTAACAAAACAATTTGGTTGAAACAGTTGAATAATTTGATGACAACGTTTAACATCTGATCCTAAACTTGTACAAAATACGAAGCTTTCTGATGATAACTACCCACAGGTGCTTGTGGTACAAGAAAAACACTATGCTCCAGCGCTTGTTGGTCTTTGGAAAATACCAACTGGTTTCATTCTAGAGGTAGGTTTTTTGAGTCTGGAAAATTACCTTATTTTCTCCTTTTACTTATGCTATTATGCTATGAAATAATAAATGAAGATCAGCAAGGAAAGAAGAGGAATTTCTATTCATTCTTTTCAGTGCATTTTATCAGGCAGAAGAGATCTCCACAGGAGTTGTAAGAGAAATCAAGGAGGAAACTGGCGTAAGAACCTTTGTACTTGGAAAATATTTCCTCTCTAGGATTCTCTTCCATTTAATATTTCGTATAGAGTGGTGTAGAAGGTGAGAACAAGCTTTCCCATAAATGTTAACTTCCCTTTAATTTATATTACAGATTGATACCGAATTTGTGGAGGTTATTGCCTTCAGGTAAAAATAATATACTTTTCTCTTACATGTAGGAAAGTTAATTCAATGAATTATTATGCAAGTTTTGCTGCTTCTTTTCTATGGGAATTTCAATTTTGTTAACTTATTAAATTAGTAGTGTGATTCCAGTAGAAAGGAATTACTTGGAACTGCTAGTTACAGGCTAAAGTCCCTTTTTCATTAAGTTGAAAGCTATTGCTTTTCTGTGAGGTTTGGGTGGATTGAATGTTATAACAAGACTTAAAAGTCTCAAAAGTTCATCAATATAAGAAGGGAAATAGCTTTATAGCTGGATGAAATCAGTCAAACCCCACAGTTACATGTTTTCTGCAAATGCTGTCTCCTAAACCATCAGCTTTCTTATGTTATCTGTATGACTCCAATTCCAGGCATGCTCACAACGTGGCTTTTGAGAAGTCAGATTTGTTCTTCGTCTGCATGCTAAGACCCTTGTCAACTCAGATTGCAGTGGATGATATTGAAATTCAAGCTGCTAAGGTAAATTCCTTGCTGCATGACAATGGGGTTAGGCCCATCAAATCATTGCCTCATATGCTCTTTTGCTATTACTGTTCATTCCTGAGCATTATTTTGTGGAATCACACAGTGGATGCCCTTAGATGAGTTTGTGGAGCAACCACTAATCCAAGGAGACTGCATGTTCAAGAAAATCATTGACATTTGCATTGCAAGGCTGGGGAAGCGTTATTGTGGACTGTCTGCCCAACAATTGGTCTCTAAGTTTGATGGAAAACTATCCTCTTTATACTATAATGTTACTGAAGCTCAAGATCTCAACTGTCAAGGCCTTTAAAGCCATCTTCTACTCCATGGTGCTTAGGCAACTGTCTGGCTTGCTCTTAGGTGGAATGCATATATTATTTTCTTCCTCCTTGTGCTCAACCGTTTCGACCTAACTATAAGTACCCTACGAAACAATAATGTTGTCCAAATCTAAATATAACTACTGATATAACAAAGATCTTTCTAATCTACATGTCTTGTAATTTAGGATGTGGCTATTGTAAATGTACGACCATAATAGCCTTTGGCTTGTGAAAATGAAAAATGAGAAACTCTTTAACTTGTGGAGATTATATCAGTTTACTGTATTTTACTTCGTATTTTATCTAATCCTGGTAGCTGAACAATGAGACATACCACAAATTCTATTGAAACAAAGTGCCAAAAAGAGATATATCCTTATGCTCAAATGGGGATCCAGGTATGTATGGGGAAAGAAATCAAAGCTTCCAAGAAATTTCTTTTCCTGGTCTCAATGACTGAAGAAGGCATTAACAGTTTCAGGTCATCTACTGAAATTAGGAATCCTAAAAATCCCGGATTCTTGTTAAGACTAGTAGCAGATAAACAATGTGTTCAGCAAAAGGGCAAAGGGTTCATTTTGTTTGGTAATGAAGCTGGACCCAGATGATCTTGTTGAGCCTTCTTTAAACCAGAGCTGTTCATGGACTACCAAAGATACCTTAGGCTCATTTCAATTCCGAAGTGAAGTACAATTCACTGACAAAATGTCCATGCAACTTCCATACACCTGAGAAATAACTGAACTCAAAGCATTGAATCTTTACCTAACATATCAAAATTAATAATTCTAATGTCGGTATGATATTCTGTGCCCCATTTGCACTGCAGGTGACTGAATTGTAAGCAGGATATTTTATCCATTCACAGAAATATCAGGTTCTGCTTTGAGCATTTTCAGCATGTGGTCTGTGTTCATTGGTTGACTCTCAAAGTATGCTTCAGTGAACAAACTATCTCGTTCTTAAAATCTTATCCTTGTGGGTCACACTGGACTTACCTGAAATGGACAGTGAGAAATTGAACTAGACAGTAAACCAGTAGACATTAAAAATGGGGATGATCCTACTTCTTAAAGACGGGTCAACGACGAAAAGCCTCAGCCGGCCCAGCCTCCCATCTCCAGCCAGAATTCCCCAGTCAGAGGCAGGACAAAGATAATGCCATGTGTGACGTGCTCGTGCCAACGACCAAATTAATACTCAGACATCACCAATCTACTGGGTCCCTCTCCAGTATTCTGATCCAAGTTTGGTGGTCCTGTCACAATGGATCTTTCCCTTTCCCTTTAACATCTATAAGTTACACCATGTTCTGTTTACTTCACAAAGGCACATTGCTTGTTTAGATCTAAAGTTGCAGCTGCTAAGTTGGCTTTTTCCCAGAATGATACCCTCTAGCCATTTAATTTTTCCATAATTCTCTACTCAAATTCTTTGTAAAAATGTTTTCCAGAAAGACACGACATTCAAATGGGATGGTTGATCGTTTCATACACTCAATGAAAGTGACACCCTAACTTATATTTGACTCTTAAGGAGTACAACATAGCTGGACGTAAGGAGTGGAATGCTTCAAAAATTTTATGCAGTCTATGTCCCATATTGAGAACCCCCCTAGGAAAGTTCAGAACGTCGGCCATATGTTGGATGGATTATGCTGCTAGGAATAGTCTGCAAATGGCACTTGGATTATATGAAGAAGCTCAATATTGCCACTGCTTTCCCAGGTCCTACCACAAGTCTTAACAGCTAAGGTTTTTCATTTGAATTGGTTTTGAATGCCCATAGTTTTTTTTTCAACTTCTACAGAGCCAAACAGCAAGCTGTACGCAAATGGAGAAGCAAATACATATATATACATACATACATACATTTTGTGCTTTCACTTCTATCATTTGTGAGTGAAGAAAGACTCGTCAGTAGTGCTCCAAAGAGTGGGGTAGGAGCACTCAAAAATGGAAGAAAAATAAGGCTATCCTTCACTTGATTATTCCTTTCTTGAATTTTGTTTTGTACTCTTCACGTTAGGAATATAGCTTATTTCCACAAGTAATGGTATGTCCAATAATTCCTTACAAATTAAGAAACTTTCTAATTTTGTGTATAATCCAATATATACAAAGAGCCCGTTGATGGGAATGCTAAATATTACAATAAGTTATATTTGGATGATTTTGTTAATCTATAATAATTATTAAGGGTTATCTAGATAGGTGACTCAAAATTAAGGTAAAATTATAAAAGTAACCTCACCAGTTAATTGTTTTGAGAGATGACCTCATTTAGTTCAAAAGGGGTCATTCTTTAGGTTTTAAAAAGGCAGAGGTCATTTTTCCAAATACCACCTTATTTTGGCACTTTTAACCAAATAACCCAATTATTAATTAGTAATTGGGCGACAATGCCAATCCACAAGAAATTAAATAAGCAAATTAGGTGACTATGCCAATCTTCAGAAATTTAAATAAATAGTTGAATGACTATGTTAATCTTTATAAATTTAAATAAGTAATTGGATAACTATGTCAACCTTCATAAATAAGTAAATAGGAGGTAGTATTAATTCATAGGAAATAAAATGTGCAATTGGATGACTATACCAATCTACGGAAAATAAAGTGATAAAAAAAATGAACACCTAATTTAAGTGGTAAAACCCTCAGAATGAGGGAAACCGAGATAAAGTTGAGAAAAAAAATTCACTATGTAATAAAATTAAGACATAATATTATTCAAATATTATCATTACTTGAGTTTCATACACCCAAAATATGTTCACAATCTTCACAATTTAATCACTTGGTACTCTCTCTTTAGAGCACTAATTTTTTTGTCACACACTTTTCTTGGTGTGATACCCGTCATCCTTTTCTCACTTTTCTATACAACTCTCTGGAATTTTATGAAGGCTAAAGATGGCGGTGGAAACATGGACGGTTTTTAATTGGAAGAAAAAAACCGTAACACTTCATTGGCGTGAAAAAGGGGCTTGGGCGGCGAAGGCATAGAGCAGACAGAAACCAAAGAAAAATATTTGGTTTCTCAAGAAGCAAAAAGATGGCTGCCAGCCATCCTCATAATGGGGATTTACCCCACCACCCGTTCGGGATGCTTCTTATCTTTTTGACTTTAGCCAAGTTCCACCAAAAAAAAAATAAAACACATTTTTCTTACTTTTATAGTAAGAATTTTTTAAAATTAAAAAAAAAAAAAAAAATTTAAATTTTATTAAAATCATAAGTTATTTGAACAAAATTAGTTGATGGGTATAAAAAGTCTTATTGAGCTGAAGTGAAATAGTAAAATGCATTGAGCTGAAGTCATAATAAAAATCATCATTAAATTGGCAAAACTAATTAGTCACCTGCTAATATTTTCAACTGCCATGCCATATATTTCTTCAAAGCTAAGTTGCATAGCACTACAATTATTGTCAGCACCAAGCCCCACCATGGCAAAAGGAAAGTCTAACATACAATGCCTAAGTTGCAGAGACAATTATCATTTTGATTTGATTATGGATATACAAACATTCATTTCAACTACTTCCACAGTGAAAAATATTAATGTGGACTTCTAAAGCTAGGGAGGATATTAAAGTGAAAGCAACTTATATATTTTTATTATGCTTTTTCATATATTTTTAGACTAGAATAAGTCTTTTTATTCTTTTTTTTTTCTCTTATAAACCTAATACTTTATTTAAATGAAGGTAAATATGTCGATTTAATAGTTAAAAAAAATATTAAAAGAGTTTTATTGAATAATGTTAATACATAAAATAAAAATTCGAGAAAAATGACTTATTCTCAATCATGTAGATATTGTTTGTATGGGTTCAAAGAGCTTTCATATTTTTAAAACGCGTTTACAAGATTAAGATAAACTCATACTTATATGGAACAAAAAACTATTAAATTAGTTTATTTCGTGTGTGTACTAATTGAATTGGTGGATTGTCAATTTGTTGTATGCGTTATTCGCATTGAGAGTTTAAATTTATCTCTTTTCGTTTTTTAACGTGAGATTATCTTCGCTATCTGATATGACGTATCATAATTACTTTTCATGTAAACACAATGTTTTTATTATGTTCTTAGGGATTGCAGAGTTAGACAAACAAACACCCCTCATGAAGGGAAACAAATCCCCACAATAGAGTTAATGATCAACTCTGATATCATTTGTAATGATCCGTTTTCAACCATATAGATATTGTCAAGTCTTAAGCTAAACAACTGAAATATGATTTAATTTAAAGTTATCTTAAGTTGACTTAATTATTAAGTTTAATTGAACACCATTTTATATTTTAACTTGGAAATAAAAAAAATAAAAAATGATACCAAAAAAATTTGAGGTAATTACATCTATATTATGCAACAAAACATTTTGAGAAGGAGTTTTAAGCTTATTTGGTAATTATTTTTTAAAACAGTTTTTTGTTCTTTAATATATATATATATATAAAAGAACTAGAAAACATAGAATATAGTGTTTTTATAAAATATTTTTAGAATTATTCAAAAATAATAATTACACAAATATGAAAATAAATAAATAAATAAATATTTGTTTTACAAAATATTAGGTAGTGTTTAGGACGAAAGCTATATATGGAAAAACACTCAAAATAACTTGGATCCATGCATCAAGCGATGGAGAGATTGAAGGAGCAAAGAAGTAAACTTGTTAATTATAAAAAAGATATTATTGTTTATTTTTTTATAATCAATTAATTTTTCAGGTATTCCTTTAACTTTAACCTCTCTTTGGCTAATTAAATAAATAAAGTTTCATTATTTAATTTGTCTCACACCACCATCATCACGCCAAAGTGCTTCAACTAAAGCCTCAAATCTCTCTCTCTCTCTCTCCCCTCTAAATATGAACAGACATAAATTGAGATACTCTCTCATTCTCCATCGTCCATTCTGATTTTCTAGGGTTTCCCACTCTCCTCCATCTTGATTTCTCCCACCTCTCTTCAAATTCTCCATTTCTTGGTAATAATTCTCTTCTGTTTCCTTCTCCTGTTTGGTTGCCGACAAAAGATTTTTGCAATCTTGATCAAAGCTGTAACCTCCACTCTCGTGGGATTTTGTTTCGTCGTCTTTTTGTCTGTCGGTGGTTTTCTCGGCAACCAAACACGGGGGTTTTATATTTTCTATTTGCTACACGTTTCTGTGTTGATGCTAGCCCTGATTTCTGAAGTTGAAATTTGAGAAGGAAAAAGTTGGTTTGTTGATTTTTTTCCCTTTTTTTTATTTTTATTTTTTTTGAATTTTTTCTTGGTTTTTTATTTTTTATTTTTGTTGTAGCAGATGTTGAGGTTGAGATTGTAGAAATAGAGTTGGAGAATTGAGGGGGTGGTGATTAAATACAATGCGGTTGTTTTCGTCGAGCTCGAGCGCTGCAAAGGCGCAGAATAATGGAGCAAAGAGTCGGGTGTTCTTGTATCTCAATGTATATGATCTTACTCCTATAAACAATTACCTTTACTGGTTTGGCCTCGGAATCTTCCATTCGGGCATTGAAGGTACGGATTCTATTTATTTATTTAAATTGTTTTTAGAGTGTCCAAATTCAAATATTATTTTGAACGAAGTTTTTGCTGTTGAATTATTGGTTTCCGTTGCAAGGGCAGAGAAGATAGATCATTGCTAATTTTCTTGAGGTGATTTGGGGGATTTATGCATATTTTTGTTTAATGGCTGAGGGGATTTTTCTAGTATTGAATCTGAATAATCACAATCTTAAATCTAAAAGTTGCAGATTAAGTGCCATTCCTTGGTGGAGCTGTAATGTTGATTGAATCGACTTTGGAAACCTATCTGCATGATTAAGCATTTTTTTAATCTATTACTAGATCTCTGCATCTCTTAAATTTTGAAAGCAATACTAGAACTAAGAAAGTTGAAGCAGATAGTTGAATGAGATATAAAAAATATCATTATTTATAAAGCATATCAGAACCCAAATGCTATTGACTTTTTTGGGTCTTATATGATTCCCTAGCTACATATAATTCTTTCACTTTATGCTCATTGTGGAAATGTTATTTCAATTGTTTCTGATAATTCTATTGTTAGAGTCAACCAGTCCTTGTAGCTAATTTTCTTGATAGACAACTAAAATACATTTATTAAAGTGCTCATAAAAAAATAGATTTATTCAAGGTGCCTAACAAAAAGAGTGTGTGACCCAGGTGGATAGGAGAAAAGAGGCAAACCCTACCTCCTACTTAAGCACTGCATAACAAGGAGTCAATCTTAAAATACGAGGAAACTGCTGGGTAAGAAAACAAAATATTTAAAATGTTCCTTTTTACCAACACTTTGGAATTTCCTCTCCCTCAAAGATTTGTTCTTTTCAAATTGATCTGATCACTCACAAAGGAGCAAGCATCCAAAACTGCCTTCACCCTCTCCCAACATAGGTGTTAGGTTACCCCCAAGTTCCCAATGACAACTCCTTCAAAGGCATTGGAAGCACCAAGAAAATCCCAAACAGAGAATAACTAGTGTAGATGGCCTAGCTAATTTTCTAATTGATCCAAATGATCTTCATCATCTAAAAAAATAGGGACTATTTTTATGGCACAGCTTGTCCCTTATGAAATTCACTCTTCTTCCAATACTGTTCAATACCTTTTTCCTCGTGTATTTCAAAAGAATTACTAGATCACATTTATCTGAAACTTCTCTAACATTTTCACAAGTTTTATTTTCTATGGCTGTTTTGACTCTGAACAAACTTTGCAATTATTGTTTCACTTTTTATTTTTATTTTTATTTTTTTTATTTGGTATTATTGTCTTCTTTATCCCTTTGATTCCAAAGATGCCTGTCATCTAAACATAAGTGCCCCCATTTCTAACCACAAGTCTATTTCTCCTAGTGTATAAATATATTCCAATGGGGTATCTAACAATGCCAAGTGTGGGGATTCATCTTGGAAGGATATATAGTGCAAGATTTGTTTTTGGGTGTTTCTTTCCCATCATTGCATGCTATAGATACCTCAAATGATGCTTGCGTAGCAGATGTATGGGACCATGCCAACTAGGGGGGCATTGGACTCAGTTTTGCAAGACAACTCCATGATTGAGGGCTAGATGGTGTTGAAGCATTCCTTTTGAGACTGCAAGGAAAATCAGTAAAGAGGGGTGTTGAAGATAGAGTGGTGTAGATGGTCTTGAAGAGTGACAACTTCTCAATTAAATCCTATTACTTTTGGATGGAACGTGGGAGATCAGATTTGGAATCCATTGGTTAGAATAAAAGTGATTTTTTTTTTTTTGCTTGGAAAGCAATTTGACAAGGAATTTTGATTACAGATAAGTCAAAGAGGATAGGATGGACTTTGGTGAATAGATGTCTTATGTGCAAAGGTGGTGCTTTTTGGCAGCCGTTGTATGCATCGTGTGTACTTTGGTGCGTTCCTTTTTGGTGCTTTTCAATTCTATTGCTTTTTATCTATAAAAAAAAGTGTTATGTGCAAAGGTGAGGAAAAATCTGTTGAGAAATCAATGATCGTTTGACAATGTGGAGCTGTCTGATCAAGAGCTTAAAACTTCTTTATGAGTAATATTTTGGAGTGGGTCAAAGGTGGTTTTTGAGGATGTGTCCATATCTATGATGGATTTTGTTGATTGGTTAGGTTGCAAGTAAGCGGAAAGAGTGTTTTTTGTTTTCTCTCTTCTTGTTCTTTGTCTTGTTGTGCCCTTGTATATGTCCCATGTGCTTTTGTGTGCTCTTTTGCTAGGCATCTTTTAATATATTGCTTTGTTTGCCTATTAAAAGAAATGCTAAGCGTGGGTGACCCAAGGCACTCTGGATATTTCTGAAACTAACTTGGATAAGCTTTGTCTCATCCCAATATTATGCTGCCATTTTTAGTAATAAAAAAAGCAGGGGGGAAACAATGCTAAAATAAAATTTGCATTATTTGTCTATCATCAAAAAAAAAAAATAGCATTTACATAACCAAAAATAAAATTTATAATGATCTTTTTACTTACATTAAAAGAAAAGCCTTTTTTGGTCTCTCCTAGTCTCCCTCATTCCTACTCCCTTGTGCATTACCAAATAATGCCTGGACTTCTCGTTTACAATTTCCCACTTCGATTCATAGAGTAAAATAGCAAAAGACTTTATTTCAAATTGGGCTTATTACCCAAGTACATCCTTCATACCTAAAAGAGCTACTGACTCTTTTTTTTAATAAGTACCTAAAAGAACTACTTACTTCTTCATATAGTATGAGTAATTTTCCACTTGCATGAACAGCACCCTCAAGTAGCTAGGATCAATGTTTTTGTGCGGAATGGTTATAGAACCAAGCTCTGGTTTAATGTCCGGTGCGGGGAGTCTCCTCTAGGATAAATTATCAGTTTTTTTGGCATTGGCAGCTAATAGAGATGCAGAGGTGGCAGAATAGTGTAGGGAGGGGTGGCCATTGGGGTCTGAGATTCCTCAGAAGTTTCCATGAATGGGAGCTCAAATTAGTGGTAAATTTTGTGTAGTCTTGCATTTGTATTGTGATGCAGAGGAGGGAGAATTCTTAGTAAAGATGTCTCAAAGGGGTTGTTTTTCTCTTAAACCATAGCTCAAGGAATTCTGCTTAAGGAATGTGGTCTCCTTTCATTGTCGATACTGTGGGGATCTTGCCTGCCACCTAAGATTGGTTCTATTGATTGAAGAGCTGCGTGGGAGAAAAGTCTTATCATAGACCTATTAATAAATATGATTAGAATCTTGTGAATTTGTGTTGCTTTTGCAAGCAGATGAAGCAGAGTTGTCTAATCACATCCTTTTCCATTTTTGGTGTTTCTTGGTTGTTACCTTATTTGATCAAAGAGACCCTAGCCTTCTGCAAGGTGGTATTTTGGGGAAGTAAAGAATAAAATGATGGAAAACTACTTCATTTATCCTCTTTTGGTATATTTTGGAAGGAAAGAAATCAGAAATCTTTGAAGGGCTGGAAGTGTCAGAGTTAAAGTTGAAAGAATCTATTTGTTTTTCTTTTTTATTTTAATAGACAAAAATATATTTTGAAAGAAATAGTCCTTCTGTCTTTGTACTCTTGGTCTAGAGATTCTCTTGGGGAGGGAATCATCTATTTCATTGATAAAACCGATGTGCCCTTTGGCTTGGGGTTAGACTTCTTGGGAACTCTCACTTTTTTTTTTGATAAGTAAAGCAAATGTATTAAAAGCGTCAAAAAAAGTGTCTAAGGTATACACGGTGTATACAAGGCAAAAAGGAGGGAAGGACAAAAAACAACACCCTTGCTTCACTTGCAGCCCAACTAATCTAGGAAGTCAAAGGGACAAAGAACTAGACCCTAAATGTACGCTGACCCACTCCAAAAACATGTACATAAGGGAGCATAAAATAGCATGGTTTGTTAGTGTTGAATCTTCAAAAGCTCTTCAGTTTCTCTCCTTTCGTAAGGTCCAAAATAAGCGCAAAGGAGTTGCTTTCTAGGCCTTCTTTCTTTTCTTCCCAACAAAGGCACCCTGCCAACTCTTGCTTTTCCTCTTGCATCTTTAGCTTTGATTGAATGGTGCTATTTACACATAACTTAAGCACTGTAGTTTGCCTCTTCATGGTTGCCTTTTTAAATTAATTTATGATTCTTGCTTGCCTATGAGAAAATGAAGAATCAACACCTTTTGTTTAGTACAACCTTCATTCATGAGTGCTGCTACCTCTAGAGAGTATCTTTTAGTTCCAAAGGGAAAAGCTCAGCCCCCTCAAGTGCCCTTCTGTCATGATCCTTCCACATGTCCTAGTTCCAATAAATTAGGGTCTTCCCTCAATGCCTTACTTTCTTTTTAAGTTTATAGGTCTTCACATGCCAACTCAATAATGTACTTCAATGACTGAGATAGAACCTACTCACCCCAAAAATATCGAATGAAGGATCAAAGCTTCCTAGCCATTGGGCAGAAATCAGTAGATGGCTGCAATTGTCCCTTCCACAGTTACACGGGTAGCATCAGTTATATAGTACCTTCCTCCTTGCATGAGAAGATTGATAGTTAGGATGATGCCTGTGATGAAAAAAGATGATTCTGAGGTAAAACGAACTCACCCCAAAAACAGCAAAATCATTGTCTTGAGCTTTGTAATTCATAAGATCATGATTAATGGATGATTGCAATAGTCCCTGACCCAGTTACACATGCAACACCAATTATATATGACCTTCCTCTTTGCGTGAGAAGATTGATACTTAGAATGCTTCTGTTGAAAAATGAGGCTTCTAAATCAACTCACCCCATAAAATACCAAAATGTTTGGAAGCAAGTGATCACAGCGAAATATGGGCGAGAGGATCTTGGTTGGAGGTCTAAGAAGGCAAATGGGGCTTTTGGTGTTGGGGTTTGGAAGGAAATTCTGAAGGAATCTGATTGGTGCTGGTATAATATGGCGTTCAATGTGGGAAACGACACTAAAGTCAGATTCTGGACTGACCTTTGGTGCGGGAGTGATGTGCTGGCCCAAACCTTCCCTCGTCTCTATGTTGTGGCTGCCCATAGGAACGCTATAGTGGGAGAAATGTGGGATTAGGTTTCTGGTCAAGGAGGCTGGAATTTAAGGTTTGTTAGAGACTTCAACAATTGGGAAGTGGACTTGATAGGTGAATTACTTAACATATTAAGGGGTCAAAGGGTTAATTTGGAGGAAGACTCGGTTTTTTGGAAGGGAGGAAAAAACGGACAGTTTGGTGTTAAGAATGCCTACAGCTTGTTGATCAGCCCCGCAATCTCCGTTTTCCCTAAAAAGGGTATATGGGTGGAAAGTGTCCAAACTAAATTAGCGTTCTTTGCGTGGGAAGCCGCTTGGGGAAGGGTCCTTACCCTTGATAGACTCCAAAAGAGAAGGTGGCAGCTTCCTAATCGTTGTTTTTTATGCGGTAGCGAGGAGGAGTGTGTGAATCATTTGCTCATTCATTGTACAGTGGCCAGAGTGCTGTGGGAGATTGTTCTTGGCTTATTTGGTGCCCAATGGGCTTTTCCAGAAACTGTAAAGGAGGTTCTACAAAGCTGGAAGGGCTCTTTTGTGGGTAAAAAGAGGAAAAAAAATTGGAGATCCATTCCGTTATTTATTTTTTGGACGATTTGGAAGGAGAGGAATAGGCTAGCCTTTAGGAGGGGGGGGGGGGGGGGGGGAGCTAGCTATTCAGAAACTGAAAAATTCTTTTGTTTGTAATGTGTGGGGCTGGGCAAAATTGTACAGTGGAGCGGAGCCATGCTCCCTTATAGGTTTTTTGGAGTGGTTAGCCTCCAATTAAGGGTTGGTGAGGTTTTTGTCTTTTTGGTAATGTGGCTTTAGCCGCTTTGTATACTCCCTGTATGCTTGTGGCGTGTGCCTTTTGTTAATATGCTGTGTTTTTTTATAAAAATAAAATAAAATACCAAAATGTTTGAGCCAAGCTTCCTAGCCATTAGGTAGTGATTAATAGATGATTGCCATAGTCCCATGCCAGTTACACAGGTAGCACCAATTACCTTCCTCTTTGTGTGAGAAGATCCATAGTTAGAATGCAATCGAGATGAAAAATGATCCTTATGCTGGAAGCAAAGATCCCCAATTTCTCAAAAAAACTAACATATCCTTTTTTACATTAAAGCCCATAAAAAGATCTGACTGAGAAACAAAGTCTCCAAGCCATTCTATTCATATTGGATTCCCTGAACTTTGTTTTGTGCTGTTGTTTCATAAAGAAATCCACCATTTCAAGCTCTTAATCATTGAAGCCTTTGATGAAACTTATCACAAAATCACTAATTCCGTTGGGCACTTCTGGAGTCCACCCAGTTGTTAAAATTATATGCTATTCTAAGAGATCCAGAGAACTCTTCTTTAAGAAGTAGATGAATGTGCCAAACATCAAGCTAAATCTCGCCCTATGCCCCTCAATCGTTGAGATAAATATGATGAGAAAGCCTCCTAGCCCCTTTAGTTCATCAGTAAACGTTCCTATGAGAACTTCTCACCTCGTTTATCCCACTCACCCTCACAATATGCTACATATTAATAACCACCCTTGTCCATTGGTTGCCCGTCTCCATTTCTAACCTCTATACCCACTTGCCTAGCATGCCACTCCTCCCACAGAAGTCTCTTTGAAGATCTTAAATCTTGTTTGGATTGAAATTGGAATAATGAAATTCAGGGGAGCACTCCTGGTAAGTATTAGTTTCTCTCCTTTCGGGATTAGGATATTACATTGAAAATGTGAAGGTCTGCTGATATATATTCATTTTGATGATGATAGCAATGCTATTGTAGTGATGCTAGACAATGCTAGTTAATAGGAGCTAACATATCGCTTATCCCATAAAATGAAAAACAAACATCTTACACAAAGTTTACTTATCAAAAAAAAAAAAAAAGTCTACTGTCAGGAAGTTCTAAATAAACATGTGTGGTATTGACAAAACCTGAAAAGCTGTCTTGGCACTGTTTAGAAATGTTCAATAAGTTTATAACAAATCTTATAGGAATCTAGATAAATATTTTTTGTACTCTCTTTGATAATTTGAAGTTCAAAGTGATTTGTAATTGAGGTGGACTACTTTATTAAGTAACAAGAAGTATTGCTTTTTATTAAGAAACCTCTGGGAGCCTTTTTTTTTTTTTTGTTTTTTTTTATAGGTAAATATGAGCTTGTATTAGAAACGCCTAGAAGCGGCAAAAAGTACACATGAAGTATACAAACAATGCCCAAGAAACTAGGCAAAAAGAAAGACCAAAAACCTTTCCCTTAGCTACACAAATAGCAACTCTATAAAATCAATCATGGACAAAGTATGATTCTCTAAATACACCATAGCCCAATTCACTAAAGTATATAAAAAAGAATGTTTTAAAGCTTGGTCGGATCATTCAATATCATTGAACACTATCATTTTTTTCCCTCCATAAGGTCCACATTAAGCATGGGAACTAGAGGTAGTTTTTCATAGAATATGGTGCCATAGCTTCAAAAGAACCAATTGTGTTTTTTTTAGGCAGACAATAAAAAAAAGGAAAAATAAAGCATCTCTCAATTGGCATGGTCATTTATATTTAAGTGGAGATGCTTGAAACAATAGTTTCTTTGCCAGATTTGTATATTACTATGATGATTAGGCTGTGTGATACAACACTATTTTCATGGCCAAAAGGACATGCAATTAATGATATGGTTTCTGCTACTAAAAAATATCTGCATCTGCTATTCTGTTGATTATTGCTTAAAAAGAGGGGCCGATGGAATCATCCTACAAGTGTTATTAGGGACCATGTATTGAGTATTCCAATCATATTGAAAGCCATGCTCATTAAGACTAATGCTGGATTTGATATTAGTGATTTCTTAGTGATGTAAAGAAATCTGGACTTTTCCTCTGCAGTGTCTTGAGAATGGTGTTTGAGTGTCTTTTGACACCTTAATTGCAAATTGAGGGGATTTTTCGTGGCCAAAAATTGAACTTCAAAACTTATCGCACTTGGGGAACTATCTTCCTCACATTTATTTTGTTAAAATAATTAGTAATTAATTATATCAGTGTTTAGTTGCCTAGGTATTGGGGGTTTGGATGACAAATCTAAAATGCCTTATTTGAGCGAAACCTATGATATCATTCAGGTTTGAACTTAGATGGTGCTTATTAGATGCAACGGAAAAAGCATTGATGGGTCATGTTTGATATCTAGGTGCAATGTCACTTCAAATCAGATACTTATTTGATAAGTGTCCTCATAAACCTTTCTCAACTTTGAATGAATACAAAATCCAGAATGTTTGATGACTCACCCATACACAATTCACCCTTATTCTTATAAGGATTTCTCAATTTTGGTTTGAATACCAAATCTAGAATGTTATATGACTAATCCATACACAATTCACCCCTGACCATAAAAAATGGGGCAGTCACATCCTAGCAATCATGATGTTAGATTACAATCCATGATGTCACTGCAATGACCACAATTTTAGGTGCCATTTCTTTAATACTGGATGGGAACCCTTGTCAACCTACCATTGTATGTGAAATTTGACTGCTTCTATTTAAATTGTCATTATATCAAGTTTAGTCAATAAGGGTCCTCATAAACCCTTCTCAACTTTGGTATGAATACCAAATCTAGAATGTTTGATGACTCATCCATACAATTTCATACCTAGCCATCAAAGCTCAGACGCCACTTCACATCCTAGCAATCATGATTTTAGATTACAATCCATAATGTCACAGAAAATTGACTGTAATTCAGGGTTGCATGTTTTTAACGGTAGAAGGATATGCTTTTTGACCATTTTTGTATGTGAAGTTTAAAGCTCCTAGTTTAAATTATGGCAAGCTTTTCACATGATATGGTGAACAAGTGCTGCTGATTTTCTCCATCTTTCCATTTTTAAATTCCTATGGTGCATTAACAGAAGATTTTGTGTCTAATTTGATAAGCAGTACATGGTATGGAGTATGGATTTGGAGCACATGAATACCCAACTAGTGGAGTGTTTGAGGTGGAACCAAGAAGTTGCCCGGGCTTTATCTTCAGACGGTCAGTCATGTTGGGCAGCACTGACATGTCTCGTGCAGAATTTCGGTCGTTCATGGAGCACCTCTCTGGAAAATATCATGGGGATACTTATCATTTGATTGCTAAAAATTGCAACCATTTTACTGATGAAGTTTGCCTTCATCTCACTGGCAAGCCTATTCCTGGATGGGTGAATCGATTAGCCCGATTCGGTAAGTTGGAAGGTCTGTTGTTTGTTCAAGTAGATTATCTGGTGATTATGGTAAATTGCATATCCACACTATTCTTGTTACAGATTTATATAAGTGTTGGTTATGGGTGTGAAACCAATCCTGTAGCTCTGATATTTTCTAATATCAATCAATTTTTGTGTAAGTGTTTTTACTTTTAAACATTTAAGAAAATATCCTCTAAAGAATAGCTGCCAAAGATCTCATATATTCTGGTAGTTCCATGTCATTCTGGCAATGGATATATGGAGGGGTAATGATTTGAGCAACTTATGTAGCTGCTTGCACTCCTTGACCTCACATCTTGTGGCCGGTGTTGATTAGTGTTGCCTTTTTATCTAATTTGAGAGCTGTTTGAAGTTTCAGGTTCATTTTGCAATTGTCTGCTGCCTGAAAGTATTCAAGCTACAGCAATTAGACATCTACCCGATCATCCTATCTATTCTGGTAAGTTTGTTGTTCTAAGCTACCTGGTTTAGGTTGTGTATTTTGTGCTTCTTCTCTGTAATATAATTTTGCTTAAAATTGGATGATCAAGATTAAGACCTGCTTGTCAATTATTAGTCAACCCTAGTTGACACGGAAATTTGAAATCTGCTGCATCTACCGCACTCTTTATATCCATTCAAGTCGTATCATATCAGAGAATGGAGCTGATGCAGCCTAGAGATGCGTAGAATTAACCTGTATTTTATACCTTATGTTACTATCAAAAAGAAAAAGGAAAAAAAAAGAAAGATATATACACCTATATTTTGCTATACATTTGAACCTTAAGAAGGAAAAATGAGAAGAAAGACAAGAAGTTTTCATGTGATATGCTAAACCATAGCTTTATTATATCGTAATATTGATCCTCTTAGCTAAGAGCCTTGTTAGGCATTGGATAGGAATTGTAATCCATTGAAATTAAAGGGCCAACCTGCATGCTTTATTTCCACAAGTCAAAAGTTCAATCTAGTCATGAATAGTGGAGTAGGAAAAGTTTAGGGATATTGCAAAGATATTTCAAAGTTCATGGATTGTTGTGGATCCTTAACACACATAATTCTGTATGTTAAGAGCCTTACATTGGTCTCTTGTCATTGTTGAATATTTGCTCCACTGAACTGGAGAATCTCTCTCCCTCTCATTTTTTTCCCCTTTATTTTTTAAAAGTTCTTTGGGTGGGGGCTGAGGGGGAAGGGTGTGGTTTTGTTGTGGGGGGCTGTTTCATCAGTTGTTGCTGAAGTTGTGTTTATCCAAGAAAAGAAAAGAAAAAAAATAGGAAAAGAAAAATGGCTTGTAAATATATATTCTGTATAGACCAAAAAAAAGAGAAAAAAATGCCTTCTAAATATATATTTTATAACATGTATGTTTCTGACAATTTTTTTCCCATGGTCTAAATGCAATGGCAAAACAGATGACGAGTCAGCTTCCTTGGTGTCATCTGCGTCAGGAGAGAGCGAAGAGGAGGAGCCAGACCATCACCTACTGACTGGTGCAAATGGTGAAATGGCATTTGTAAAGGAAAAACCAGTGAGGCTAGCAAAGGATCTTCTGTAATTTTTCTCTTACAATTTCTCAATTGCTATTTTGGGCCTGTTGGTTTGTAAAAGTAGTATATCAGTAGACATGTAATCTCAATTTAGTTGTCTGAGGCTCTAAGCCTTATTATGTTTCCTGGTATGATTATCAGGCCCAAGAGTCAAGACTAGGCTGTTACCTACATTCTTTCCAAGTGTATGATTAAGCTTTTGCCTTTTCCTTTTTCTTTCCATCTCAGCAGAATCCTTTAATGGATTGAGAAGAAATGTTTTATACGTAAGTGATCATTTTATGGATGTTGCATATAAAAACATCTCCATGGTATATGTAAGAGTTATTGAAGAAAAGAAAAGAGTTAATAAAGGGAACAAATTTAAATTTTTCAGTGTTCCATTTTTATTTTTATTTTTATTGCTTGGCCCTATTGCTATGATACGACACTTGTCATGATAGACCAGTTGGTCTGGGTCAACGATAAAAAAATGGCAAAATGGAATAAAAACTAATTTCTAATCATCTAGAATGCTGCCTCCTTGTTTTTCCCCCACGGCCCTGCTGAGTTAGGTTCCCCACTTGACCTCTTTTATGTTCTCGCCAATCAACATTTCAACCTCAATGAATAGTATTTGATGACCCAGACTCCAAAGTCACCCGTTTCTTTGAGTCAACTGGAAATTTCTCACAAAGTTCCTTGTATCATACTCTTCCAATAAGATATCTTTCTTTTCCTTTCTTTACTTTCTATATAATGTAGTGGAAGAAGACTTGAACCAAACATTACCATTTTATTCCATCCTCAATCCTGTTGAGGCTGATGGCAGCCTTCATCTTCATCTTCATCTTCCTCGTCCTCATCTCTGATATCTTTCTGCATGTTGAAGCTTTTGATGCCAATTGCCCACCAGCCAAGTGTGGTGATGGTGCTCCTGATATTCGGTTCCCTTTTCGACTCAAAGGCCAGCAGCCCCAACACTGCGGGTACCCAGGCTTCGAGCTGGTTTGCAAAGAAAACAGCACCATGATTCAGTTTCCATCTTATGGCGACTTGGTCATACAATCCATATCTTATGACATGAAAAAATTAAACCTTCTTGACCCGAAAAGCTGTGTCCATGAGGTCTTTCTTAATCTCAATCTCTCTCTCACCCCCTTCCAGTATTACTATCATGTCAAGAACTACACATATCTCAATTGTTCAGCTCAGCTTTCGCCTTCTTTTGAACCAGTACCATGCCTAAGTGGCTCCCAGTATCATGTCTATACCGTTGAGTCTTCTCTGGCTTCCAGACTTTCTTGCATGCCTATGAAGACAATTGCAATCCCATTTCCCTACAGTCCTTATCTCTCTGATAATACCTTTGGCCTCGGGTTAACTTGGACCTTGCCTGGATGCAATGAGGAAGGAGGCCATTGCAACTTGCAGTCTAAAACAGGGGATCAAACCAGCTGTTTTAACAAAGGTATTTGAATTTCATCTTCCCCTCTTCCCCTTAAATTCTTTAGAAATCTTGGTTTGTTCCTTTCAGTACTCTTGCCTTGAATGATCCATTCTTCTCTCCATCATATACATTTTTTTTGTTTGTAAATAAACATGGTGGGCCATTCATTGAAACATCTGATGGAATAGTGCAATCCACAAACTACTAACAGGATATCTCATGAAATTTCAAAATGTGTATCAGAGTTCATATGTTCAATTGTCTAGTTGTTCAATGGGTATATGAGAATTTGATCACTGTAAATGGCAAACAAAGAAGATTGATGTTCCTGTTCTTTAGCGTAAAGTCAATGTTAATTCTAGCGTGAGGCCAAAGACCTTTTCTCATCTCTAAGCATTAATTTATGGATCACATCAAATTTGCCCAAGTTGATTGGAGTAGTTGTCTGCTTGTCTCCTTCAACTTCAAATTCAGCTATTTATTTCAGTAGGTGGAAGGGGGTCAAGCCTTGAAAAGCAGAACCAGCTGCCATGGGCAGTTTGAGCCATTAAATTCTTCCCAAATAGCTATGAGAAATTTTTTTCCTTGTATAGTGAACTAGGGGCCAAAGCAATTTATACCGTACTCCAAGTTATCAACCTTGTAGTTGTGCTCCTTTTCAAACTAAGGAAGCCACAAGAAAAAGAAAACCACACCCCTACTCTAACAGGTTTGATCTATCCGTGTTTTCCGGGGTGACGAATTTGGATAAGATTCACCTTTTAAGAAAACAAATCTAACACCTAATTTTTTTAAAAAAAAAATTTAATTGAGTATAATCGTATTTAGATCAAATTCGTATTAGATTTGCATGACCTATTTAATAAATAAATTATTTTTTAGGCAACCTATGTAATATGGATTTGACTTGAATTGACTGACTCATTCAAAATATGACTTCGAATAAATAGATCATATGAATGTTCATATTTTTTGAGGGTTATTTGATTAAAAGGGCCTCTCAAAACCTAATTTTTGAAATTTAACTTCTCACCCTTTTTTGGCATCATTTGGACAAAAATACCCTCATCATTTTCTTGTAAAAATAATCCTTTCTTTTAAAACTTACATGTAAATACTTAAAATAGAAAAGGGTATTTATGTCAAAAATGGGTTACTTTTATAAAAAAAATATGGGAAGGGTTAGATTTTAGATTTTGGGGATTATTTCATCCCTTTTAACTAAATATTTCATTTTTTAATTTGTATTTGCATCGTGTTTAGGTTAATCAGTTTAATCGAGTGTTAGTGTTTTGACACAATACGAAAACGATCCACTAACACAAATTAACACCCTAATTCTTGCTAGCTAACAAACAAATTAAAGTAAATATATGGGTATATCCGCAAGAAGAAAAAAAAAGAGTAGGAGCATAGGAACAAAATAACTTCACCTAGACCATTCAACCACCAAAAAGGTACGTGGCTGTTGGAACCATTGACCTAACTCCACTGACTGTTCCATGATGTGCATGAGAGGCTACTTCTTCCATACTTCCCTCAAGTTGGCTCAATTGACTGGGGCACTGACTAGTCAATTAAACTACTACAAAGAAAAACAATACCCATCTTTGAGATGTCACAAACCCTATGATGCAATACACATGTAAGCTTTTGATGTACAAAATGATGCTAATCCTCAACCATTGGCTTAATTTGCAGGTTTTTCAAATAAGCATCTGGTTATAGGTATGCCCTTTATTCAGTTCTCAATGATTTTCCATTCCATTTATATTTAATTTCACTGAGAAATGTCCTCTATGCAGGCCTAATCACTGGCATCTTTGCTTTCATTGTGGCAATACTGATAAGCATAAAGATCCATAACTCCAAGAAACTGGATGGTCAGAAGGAAAAAGAGAACCACCTCCAGGTTCAAAAGTCATTTGGAGACTATAAAGCCATCAAGACTGCTGAATATTCAATCAAGAGGGGTCTTCATCAATCAGTTTAAAAGTCATGGAAGTGATTTCAGAGACAAGCATCCAAATGGAGTCTGTGTTTATTTTGAGAGTATACCTGAAACAGTGGCAACGATGATAAAGAAGTTCATCATCATCACAAAATAGAAGTCAATGGCCACAGTTGTAATTTCCCATTCTACAGTAAGTCTGCTTTGATACATTCAAGTTTCTGTCTTGTATGTTGCAGACGTAACTACAAAAAAAAAATTGAGAGGCACCATTCTGATTAGATAAAATATATTAAAAATAAGCTTAGTATAATTAATTCAGGTGTATGATTAATGTGAAGTGTGACCCATTTTGGATAAAGTTACAACTTATCTTTTCAATGTTTAGTGTTGGGGGTGCAACTTGATTTTGGGGTCTATTGGGTTTGATGATGCTAACTTGAAGACACCAACCAATCCAACCCAAACCCTAACCCAATTTGATCTTTAATCCAAAATGTTTAACCCAACCCAATCCAACTTTTCCCAATTTTTTGAGGTTTGGGTTAGATTGGAGTTAGATGGATTGTTCAGATTGAATGAGTCAAATCTAGATAGGGTTGAATTGAATCCATACATGATAAGCTTTTTAACTTTATATTTTATAATAAATAAGAGATCATTTAAAAATTATTTATTTTCCCAAAAAATAAAATAATACATAATATAATTAAAGTTGAAATTTTTTCTTTTAAAATTAATAAATTATTTAAAAAGAGGTGAACCCAATATTTTTAGAATTGCCTAAGGTCCTAACTCAAACCGAGTCCGAATTCAATAGGGTTAGCTTTATTTATTTAAATTTTCTCTAGGACAAACACCAAAGATGTTGGGCATGCATATGGTTCAACATTTTATTCATTTGGATTTTATTATGTTATAGTTCTATAATTTGGATTAAGTTTATCATTGAATGAATTATATTGTTGATATTAACCCTAAAAAAGAAATGGTAGGTATGGCTAGTTTGTGAACAACCGACCATCCCATTGTAAAAATTGGATAGGTTCGATCAATGGTCATTGGGATTTTGCAAAAAGATCTACTAAATTCATTTGTTCCGAAGGATCAAAACGGCCAATTTGTTAATGGAATTCCTTGTAGGCTCTCTGTTAAATACTCATTTGATCAAGGACTTCCAAACACATGGTAAGCTAGACCCGCTGGGGCAAAGCTAAGGATGCAAGATATTTTCAGCAATGACACTAATCTCCTCCCAAAGTAGATTGAAGCCCATCAGGTGTCCGCTGATCAGCTGCCCCAGCAGCCTCGCGGGCTTCCTTAGCAGAGTCCTTTTGGGTGCTGAATGTCCTCTGGAAAATTAAATAAATTGCCAAAACTCAGAGATATATAAACAGCAAAAATTGGTAACAATCCCATTGAGAACAGTCACTAGGAGCAAATCAAACCCCAGTCAACCTTCAACCTCAACTAAATTCTCATCAAGGAACAGTTAAGTTATGAGAAAGGATACTTGGAACTCACTCTTTGATCTAGCATCAGGCCCCAGGCTCTCCCACTGACTGCATGTTGCACACCAAATTTGATAGGATCCAGCAACATATAGATAAGAATGTTGTATAGCCAAATAACACCAATCCAACCCCAGTCAATCTTTCTATTCCCAGCATTTTCCGTTGATATTGTGGCAAATATCTTAGTTGCAGTCTGCAAGAATCACAGTTTCTCAAGTGAAAAACAAAAAAAAAAAAAACAAAAACACACCCTGCATAGGGAGCTTAGTAAGAAACATGAAGGAAGGTTCACAACATATTGTCATATATACATATACATAGATAGCATTAATAGTTCACATCAAAAAATCAGTACAAGGTAGAAGCAGAAGATTAAGAAGACGTTGGAAACTAGTTTACCAATTGAGCGAGGACAAAGCCACCAACAAGAAAAAAACTAGGTCTTTCCCTGAAAGACCAGCCCCTGGAGCGAGTCACAAATATTAAAGCCTGGCTGATGATGCTAACTTGAAGGAACACTGCAGATACCAACTGTGCATACAGATGAACATAGGTTTTCTCATCTGAGAGATTGTACTGATGCTTGTTGAAGTTTGTTACGTGGAAGATTTTCTGAGGGGAACAAATGAAGAAATTAAATCATGTTTCACTAGCCAGCAAACTTAAGTGTGTTCCTAGATGATTAGTGTAAAGAGCAATAAATTGGTTGCACAAATTAGACATTTTTTACTTCATAAAGAGTAAGTTCAAAAATTTTCCTAAAATCAAGGTGTGGAATACGAAATTTGATTAAACAATATGTTATACCGCAAAGAAACTGGTTTCATAGGCTACCCAGAAGAATACAACTGTCATTAGGGCAAGGTAAGTTTCTAGGACAACCCCAGTGACAAAAATTTCACTGAGCTTCCAACTCTCAGGAACTGGAGACGGCTTGACCCCGTCTTTGGATATAGCTATGATAGCAACTGAAAACAAGTAATCAAGTTGGGTAAGTAGGGAATAAAACAAGTAAACAAAATATTGTCAATCATCATGAATCACACAATATAGAAGCATAAGAGACTAGTAATACTAACCATCATTGAAAATGGCAATAATGAGAACCATGAAAGGAGGGAAATTAAACTTCCAGAATGCAGTCAGCAACAGAAAACCAAGCTGTTAAAAAACCCATGTTGCCAATCAGAAATGAACATTAAAGTGGGCACATATGATAAAACTCCCATATTCAACCCAATGAAAATGAAACAAAAAGGCCAACTTACAACAATATGTATTGTGATAGATACTGCATATATCTGAGGAACAAAAAAGGGGAACAGAAACTTTTAAGCATTAATGGTCATAAAGCACAATTTTTTGTTAAGAGAAGTTTCCTCAAAGACTAAAATCTCTTTTTACCGAGTAGGTCTTCATCATCTGGATGATTGAGCGGCTGGTTGATACAGCACTAATGATAGCAGTTAGCCCAGGATGTATCAGTACTATGTCAGAAGCACCTCGAGCAGCATCTGTTGAATCTGCCACAGCAAATCCTATGTCTGCTTTCTGTAATGCAGGTGCATCATTAACTCCATAACCCGTCAACCCAACAATGTGCTTTCTTGATTGTAATTGCATCACAATCTCGTGCTTATGTTCTGCATGGAAGAATGGATAAAAAATAGTTGTACAAAAAGATTCACGAGGTCACATTTTATAACCAGCATATTTACCAGGAAAGACACCAGCAAAACCATCAGCTTTCTCAATGAGTTCATCAACTGGTAAGGTTGCAACAGACTGATCCTTATTATGACCAAGTAAAGATGATGAAGGGTACATGTTTGTGCCCATTCCAAGTTGTCTTCCAGTCTCCTTAGCAATTGCCATTTGATCACCTGAAAAAGGATCCAATGCGAGACACAGTCATGATGCATGTTTTTCTTTTTGGTATATATAATGGTGCATGTAAGGTATCAATTTTCAATTTCAATTAGAAAGAAAAAAATTCCTAAAGAAGATTGGTAAAACTTGGAGAGATTGGATTGCCATTCTGGTTTAAGGTGGATATAGTGACGATGAAGTTGATGAAAAAATCTGTAGCTGTGTCAAGATAGACCGGTTGTCCTCAAATACACCAAGGTAAAGAGGCAGGTCAACAGGCATGAGAAAGATTACTTTCAAATACAGGTGTTTGAAACTACAAAAGGATGTCTAAGAAATTCTAAGTACCAATGAACACAACATCAAATCTAAGAGAGCCCTAAACTAAGACTAAAGAACTTAGATCCTTCTCTAGAAATCAAACAACCACTTCTTCATATACATTCACACCCTTCTTTATAAATCAAAGTACCATCATTTTGCTGCAGTTGAAGAATCATCTGTTTTTTTGGCTAGCTTGTTCTTCTCTAGTCTATGTTTTTCTATTTTGTCATAGGAACCAAGGATAATGATGTTAACTAGAAAAACCTCTCAATTTGAGAGGTACTTTTATGTGTGTATGCAACCTGTTTGCATCATCTCTATTGTCTTTATTGATAATCTCATGAAGCATATTTTTTACATTAGTGAACCAGTTGGAAATAGCCTGCCAAATTGTTCTAAAATTTTCATCGAAGAGTAGCAATATTGAATACACCCAGTTGACACAATTAAAGACTCTTGAAAGACAAATCATTCTAATTATAGAAAGCTCCATGAGAGAATCAGCAGTGATGCTCACCTGTAATCATCTTAGCACTTACTCCAAGATCTACAGCTCCTCTAATTGTCAAGGCACTGTCAACGCGAGGAAGGTCAGAGAGAGGGAGAAGACCAACAAATTCCCAGGGTCCACCAGGACTATCTTTGGTGCCTGCAGGTACTTCCTGTAGCAAAGAGAACAGCCCCTCATTCATTTAGACATTTGAGGAACAAAATTCCAAAAAACACCAGCAAGTGAATAAAAACTAAGTTACCTGACAAGCAACTGCAAGGGATCGAAGCCCATGCTCTGCAAATTTATTGATTATTGAATGTACTCTTCTTTCAATATCTGACTTTTTATGTACCAAATTGAGAATCTACAAGTCACATGTAAAGGGAATCCAAAGTTTCTGAATCAATTGTATGCCCAAGGGTTCAAATCTAATAAGGCTTCAAAGTGAAAAGTGCTATACCTGCTCTGGTGCACCCTTGCTAGCTCTGTGCATTTTACCAGCGCTGTCAATGTATGTAAGCGCTGTCCTCTTATTAGTTGGATTGAATGGAAGGAAGCGAACTTCTGAAATCCCAGTGCGTGCCTTACACCAAAAGAAAGGGGAAAAAAAAATCGACAGAATGGATTATCAAAATTTTGAGTTTGTTTCACAAGCATGGAGAATGCAACCGTTATGTATCAGCTGCAGCTTGTTATCACACATAAAAATATATAAAGCTGGAAGAAGTCTACATGAATTTTTTTCCAAATACAGTATTAGGGATTCCAGGCATACTAAAAAGATGCCCATTTCATTCCTGTCCAGCAAAAACAACAACAGCAATGATGACACTAGAAGACCAATGTTAACCTTCATATTCTTCAGTTTCTCCAAAAGGAAGAGAGAAAAAACTTAAGCAAAAATGATCTTCAAGACTTCTTGGGTCATCAAGCTAGTGCACTAGGTCTATATATTTCAAAAGGAGCCTCAGGTGAACATAGTTCCTGAATATTACTAGACTTGCATGAATATTCTAAGTAATGGGATCCAATACCTCCTTAGGATCATCCAGCATTGAAACAATGGCAGCATCAATCGCATCTTGATTCTCCAACCTTGAAGCTCTCGCAGCCATCAATAAAACCACTTCCTTGTCAACACCTTTGGCAAAAACCTGTAGCAAAGTCAATCATGTCAATATATGTTGCAAAACAAAATGGAAAAGACTAGAATTCTGACAGACCCAAGTAATCGCATTGATTCTGCAGCTCTTTAGATCCATTCTTCAGGATATCTAAAAACTTCTGGCAAATATTGGAGTCTTAAATTTTATATGAAGATTCCAGCAGTAGAAGTATTATTTATATTCTGAGCCAATTGGCAATTATTCAATGCAAATACATGTTAACCATGGGATCTTGGAAGCTCTTTCGAATAAAAGCTCATGCTAGTGAACTTGAAACAACTCTCAGGCCAAAGTTTTAGTGTGAGACATCAATCATACCACCAAAGCAAGCCCTTAATTAAGCTCAGTTACTATAAACAAAGCTACATTACAGTTTTTTGCTATGCCATTCAAGGAAATGAAAATTGCCATAAGAGGACAAGAAGTAGTACCTTGATCATATTCTTGTCTACTGTAAGTTGGTTAAGAGTTAAAGTTCCTGTCTTATCACTGCAGAGCACATCCATCCCAGCCATTTGCTCAATAGCTGTCATTGTCTTAGTTATAGCACCCTGCTCAAGGGATTGTTCAATTTTTTAAAACTCCCAGGTTATTATTTGAATAATTTCTGCAGAATTTTCAAAGCAAAGGCACAATTCCAAAATGTTATGTCAATATTAGCTCCACAAACCTTCTGATATAGGCATTCAAAACTGAAGGCCATGGTAGTGGACAGAACCGTTGGCATGAAAATTGGGGTACCACCAATGAGGAGGACAAGCAAGTTATATATTACAGAACGATAATCTCTGTGTTGGACCCACCATATTACAATGATCTCAATTAACACCCCAATGGCGGTTGCACAAATGCAGAAGTTTCCAATTGCAGTAAAAACCCGAAACCATCAAGTAAAGTGATGAATCCCCAAATACACAATGGAGTGACAAATTCTTTCTCATAGGTTACACACAAGGCCTCATGTGTTGTTATAAATTCCATGCGCCTAGTACTATAAGTTTCAGACTGATAACAGAAGTCCATGACTACCTGTTTGAGTATATTATGAAGATTAAGAGTGTCAGGAATAAACCTGCTGAAAATGCCCAACATGTATAGTGGTTTCCACAAGATGAGCTGCCTTTCCAAAGACAGTACACATTCCAGTTGCAATAACAACGGCTTCAATTTCACCTTGCTTACATGTTGAACCAGAGTAAGCTACCTCACCAGGATGTTTTATTACTGGGAGTGACTCTCCTGTGAGAGCAGACTGAAAAAGAAGACTGTAGTTAGAAACACAGAAACTGAAGCCACTCAAATTTTACTTTTATGAAATCAAATCTCTTTGCAAACACTTCAGGTCGCATAATGATTAGATAGAAGTTAAGACATAAAATATCATGACAGGTACTCCACATCTATCCATAACTAAAAGTTAGATAGAACTATAACATTTCTAGATTTCCAAATAAGTAATCCTGCTAAATTTCAGTATTTTGACCACATTGTCATGGTAACACACTACCCTACACTCAATGTATAAAAGAAACAGAATCTCAAGGCAGGTCTACAGAACATGATTCTGGGAAGATATGAAGCAACATTAAATTTTTATTTTCTGGTTCAACAACCTCAACAGTTTGAAATACTAATCGGTCCTTGAAACCCTTGGGAATGGTATAATTTTCTTTTAGAAGATGATCTGCCAAGTTCTTTGAGGATGAGTGCTGACCAATACAAGTTGCATACTTTTGCTGATAAAAAATTTGTAATTGGATAATGTGTTGCCTTATCAGGCCAGCCAGATCTGGTATTTGGTTCCTCAGCCCCAAGAAGGATGAATATCCTCCCACTTTTTCTGGATATACATGATCCATATGCATCTTTTGACCATTTGAAATCATCCTAAGGTATCTCCAGAAAGACTAATGGTTTTTTCCTTCGTAAGAAATTATCACTATGAACTATAAAAATCATGCCATTAGTAATGCCATTCCATAGTAGCATTTGGTAACACAAGGATTATGTTAGGCATGAGGCCAAATTTTATCTAAAAATGTATGGGATTGCCTAACCATAAGGGAGCAAAGGAAAGAAGAGGAAAGAAAAGTAAAGAATTGCAGTAGCAATTATGAAGATCTAAGACAGACAATGAGACCTATCTCTGTTTTTTATCATAAATTTCTTGGGGGGAAATGAAATAGCACAGCTAACCAACTGGATGATATTAACCAGCATTTCAAACGATGCATGACTGTTAGAAGCTAAAGAATTGTTTTTATGGGCTTTTCTTTTAACTGAGGGACTTGGAGGCAGCCATTATTTGGGCATATATGAATAGAAGAGAAACAACTTGGGAAGGGAATTTAAGGAGACCAAAACAGTTAGAACAGAAATTTTCCAGTAATCTGGTAACCACAATTTTAAAAGGCACAAGACACACCTAAGGCGCAAAAGTCTCTTAGGGACTAGGCACTAGGCGTGTGCCTAAGTGGAGTGAAATGCTAATTATGATGCACAACAATTTTATAAAATATGATTTAAAATTCAATTCAATTGACAAAAAAATAAAGATTCCAACATTTAAAATAAGCAGACAACAAAAAAGTAATGAAATTATATAAATTTCAAGAATAAAAATGTTTTAATAAGGAAAATTAAAGTAAACTAGAAGCCCCTCTACAATAAGGGCCCACGCCTTGGTAAGCAAGGCGCTACAAACTATATATACACTGGTGATAGACTTTAATACAGCACTCTGATTGCAGAGAAAATTAGGATCAAAGAACAAAAGTAGAAAGTTAGAGATCATTTCCAATTCCATTCTGGCATTTTCAGCTTCGTTTCAGGTCCTAAACTACCTATCTCGTCAATTCAAGCTTCAAGTGCACACATCTCAAACTGATATATAGAACAAGTGACTGCAAAGTAGACATTCATAATCAGATTCAAACATTCTTCATTAGTTAGTTTCAGAATTTAACATGGCCAGATACCTGATCAATTTTCAGAGGATCTCCTTCAAGTAAACGTGCATCGGCAGGGATAATATCTCCTGGTTTGATACTGACAATGTCTCCAGGAACCAACACAGAAGCATATTCCTTACTCCATTTGCCAGCTCATAAAACCTGAAGAAGCAGATGACATTTTGAAGGCAAGAAGTACAGAAAGATGTCTAGATGGGGTAATGGAAACAATAGATTGAAATAGTTGGTGGAAAAGCTAAGATTGAAAGAATGTGAGAATGTAAACTGTTGCTTTTGGAGCCAGCCCGCCACAGCATTGCCAGTTTTGTTTTCCTCTACAAAGCTGATGGCTGAATTGATAATATGCAGTGCCAGAATGCCAAGAAAGGTTATGTAATCTACATTCTCATTCTGCACAAAAAAATGATTGCAACAGTCAATAAACATAAGATTGGGCTCTGAGTTCAGTTCAATCAAGTGTCTTCAAAAGGGGATTTCCAACATCAACATAAGATAGATATCTATAGACTCACCACTTTAAGTGCAAGAGAAATGGCCATGATTGCTGCAGCTTCCATAACCCATGAGAGAGGATTCCACATAAATCCCAAAAATTTGATAATCTTATTTTCCTGAAAAGAAAATGACCCAACCACAAATCAAGAAAAAGTTGGGAACTTGACCAAAAATGAAACTGAACTTCTGAGAGGTGACGAGGAAGACTATTACTAGAGAAGAGAGAAGAACACAAGTTGAGACCTTTTTCTCTTCAAGTTTGTTGTACCCAAACACCTTCAATCGCTTCTCTACCTCATCCAAGCTGAGACCTTCTCTTGTGCATTTTAATTTCTCAAAAACTTCTTCAAGAGGAATGTTTTCCTGCCAACAGAGACTTATAAATTGGTGCAGTCACCTAATCAAAACTGAAGGTGGAACCTCCAACCCATGTAGTAAAACAGTATTGCAGTTCTAAGATATATATGCATCATCGCTCTAGATAGACATTACTAGGAGAAAAAAAAAAAAAAGAATTCACCTGGCCCAAGTAGCTAGAATTAAGAATTAAGGCTTTGTTGAGTTAAATTGAGTTGAAAATATTAGGATACCTAGTACTGAATCAGTTCTATGAATAATTTTTCTTATCTGAAGTACAGAATTTATATCACCAATGTAGTATGAACAATATATATTGAACTATGTAATTCAATTTTATCTCAATAAAATAGGAGCCTCCATTCCCAACTTGCAGCAAGAAATAGAGCCTATCATCTAAGAAGACTTGGAAAATGAACACTACCCTATATTACTTACAAGAGATCATGGTTTAGAAACAAAGATAACATTTTTACTCTGAGAGGGCTATGTGGTTTACCAAGAACAGTAGGAGTTCTAAGTGGTCACCCTGTAAAGGCATATATAATACCACAATCTCTTGTGAAGACTTCAGATGGTACTGACTACTGAAGCAGAAAAACCACACCCAGAGCCTATTCTGTATCTTAATACACAGCATTATATTACCAGGAAATGCAAGATAGTAATGTGACAAACGTAAAATAAATACCAGATCAACAATCTCCTTGCTGATAGCTTCAAGGGTAATTGCAGTTTTGTCCATTGTGGCTCTCCTAACACTGCCGTGGAAAGTTGGATAATCTGCAACGTCAAAACTGGTCGTCATATTACTATATGATGCAGAAATTTACACCCATCAGCACCCACACACTTTGCATTGTTACCATATGTTTAAGGCCAAGGAGTCACACACAAAAGGATAAATAAAATTCATTTGATAAATACTAGAAAAGTTGAAAAATCACTTGTGGTGCTTCCTAAGAAAAGAAGCACTTGATAGTTGATTCTCCCATAATGCTTCTAGAGAAAGCACTTCAAATAGAAACACTCCCAAACTCTCTAACATGAAAAATCAAACATGACCCTTCTCAGGAGTTGCTAGATGGCTGACTGAAATTTCATTAGTCTACTGCATTTCACATTGCAGTTTCAGCCCACAAATTGGTGTTGCAGTAAGGATAATCAACAGAATCACAAAAATGAAGAAATGGCAGGAAAATATAAGAAATTAAAATTCTGAACATTTGATTCTTAAGTTAGTGGTAACCCATATAACCAAAACCTAAACTCAGGAACCTATCACACAACACTTTGGCTTACCCCATAGGAGTAAGCTGCTCACAACTTTCAGTTACCAAAACAAAGAAGAACCATTCTCAAAATCCCATTTTCATTCCTTTCTGTTTCATTCTCTCGACCGAACAGCAGTAAATTTACCCCATTCTTTTAGCACCCATAAACAAACACTAGAAGAGATTCAATTTCAAATCCTTCGTGAAAATTAGCAACAGAAGCCGTAGTTGAAACAATGTGTACCTACAGAGACTCAAACAGTGGTGGGTATCTTCAACATGAACCCATTTCACAACTCACAAAAATTTCCCTCAAATGGTGGCCAAAAACACCAAAGCTTCCAGCACAAGAAGCATAGAGAGAAGCTTACAGAATCGTTGAAGAAAATGTTTGGACCAACATGTAACCTGGTAAAGATAACAAAATAAACAATATCAAACAAATCCAGTACTTCACACCAATTTCATCCATGCTACATATCTTTCCTGCAAACTATGAAGGGAATCACAAAATCAAGCCGATAACGGAAAAGAATTAAAATCAAGTGTATAATACTATTCGATTGTCTTAATTTATGGAATCATCAGGATTATTGTCCGTCACATATTTGACTTCCTACTATGCACTTGATTTTCTTGGATCTTCTTAATTAATATTTAATTACTTATAATTTATGGAATTATCTATCAAAGGGGATTCATGTTTGATACGTGCTTGATTATGTGCATGTAATTCATATCCATTATATCGTTGATTTTATGCATTTCCTTAATTATTTTGTTCGTGTGTCTATTCCTTTATTATATATATATATATATATATATATATATATATATATATATATATATATATATATATATATATATTTTATTTATAAAGATTTTTAAATAATTTATTTATTTACTTATTCTTGTATTTTCATATTTCTTGAAATTTTTTATTTTTGTAATTCTATAATATATATATAAAAAAATAATACATTTACTAAAGTTCGTTTTTTCATATTTATTTATTGTTTAATATACATTTTCATAACTTTATATAATATAATTAAATAATTTATCTACTAAAAATTCCTAGTGTTTTTCTATTCTTATGTAAATTTTTTATAAAGAATTTAAGATTTTGTTTGGTAAATATTTTTTAAAAATAATTATGAAAAATAATTTTTGAGAATAATTTTAAAAAATTATTTTTTAATATTTTATAAAATAAATGTTTGTTTGAAAATTTAAAACATTGTAAACATATTTTCTATATTTTTAAGTATATTTATATATAATATTTTATTTTTAATTATCTTTTATATTTATATAATTATTTTTTAGAACATTCGTTATAAAATAATTAAAAGATGTTATCTAAAATTTAAAAAAAAAAATTTAAATAAAAAATTATCTCTTATTTATAAATCTCAAACATGATTTCCTCATTTTTTATTTTAGAAAATAAAAAGTTATTTTTAAAAATAGTTATTGACAGTAAATAAATTATCTACTACAATCTACACTTTGTTTTTTTATACTTATTTATTCTTTAGTATATATTTTCCTACCTTTCTATATAAAAAATTATTTACTAAAAATTTGTTATATGCATTTTTTTCCTTATTTATTTATTTCTTAATACATATTATTCTTCCTTTTATTTACTAAAAATTCCTATTATTTATCCATTTTATAACAAATTTAAATAATCTATCTATTAAACCTTATTTTCCATTTTTTTTTATTTGTTAATGTATAAAATAAATAAGCCTAACAATTTCTATAATAAATTAATAATTGTTGAATGAAGCCAAAAGGATTTGCCCACTCTCAAAGAAATTCAATCATACAATCCAATTCCATGAAGAAACTCAATCAAATAATCCAATAGTATGTGGATTGATGTGAAGGATAAATGGATTTGATCCATTGGAGCGTTGGATAATGGGTCAGATTTCACAATCTTAAAAATGATAACCGATGATAATAAGCAATAACGATAATTTTGCCTACGTTGCAAGCTACAGACTACAGTTCACTGAACCGTAACAACCGTAAGAACTCCGTAGGACTGCAAAGGATCTTAATCCTAATTCCGTAACTGAAAGTCCAACCAAAATCTAATTGGTGACTTGACGCTAGCAGTTTGGTGTCTGTCTTCTCATCGATTCCTGCAAAAGTTGCCGGAAACCTCAAAAACCCACGAAAGCCCATTCCCATTAGGAGGAATCAATCATGGGTTCCTCTCCATCTTTCACTATCTTGCTCAGCTTCTTCATCATTTTCCAATTATCATATTCCATTCCTTTCATTGTACTCCATGGTAACTTTTCCTTTTTCTTAGCCATGATTTTTTTTTTTTTTTTTTTTTTTTTTTTGAATTGATAATATTGTTTCTTTGAGCTAAAGCTTTCAATGGTTATTGTTGTATGGTTGATTGAAGACTCTGAGTTCCAATATGGGCTGTTGATTTTGTGATTGTATTTTGAAGGTTGAAATGGGAATGAACCATCTACTATTGATTCTTTCTATATTTCCTTTATTATTTAATATATATATTCTTTATTTACAAAGATTTTTAAATAATTTATTTATTTACTTATTCTTGTATTTTCATATTTCTTGAAATTTTTTATTTTTGTAATTCTATAATATATATATATATATATATATATATATATATATATATATAAAATAATACATTTACTAATATTTGTTTTTTCATATTTATTTATTGTTTAATATATATTTTCATAACTTTATATAATATAATTAAATAATTTATCTACTAAAAATTCCTAGTGTTTTTTCACTCATTTGTAAAATTTTTATAAAGAATTTAAGATTTTGTTTGATAACTATTTTTTAAAATAATTTTGAAAAACAGTTTTTAAGAATAATTTTTTAAAATTATTTTTAATATTTTGTAAAATAAATGTTTATTTGAGAATTTAAAATATTTTAAACATATTTTCTATATTTTTAAGTATGTTTTAAAAATAATTTTTATATATAATATTTTATTTTTAATAATTTTTTATATTTATATAATTATTTTTTAGAATAATTTTTATAAAACAATTAAAAGATGTTATTTGAAAATGTGTATTTTTTTAATTTTTAAAAATAGAAAACTATTTTCTATTTTTTAAATCTCATGACTTCCTTTTTTTATTTTAGAAAATGGAAACCTGTTTTTAAAAATAATTACCTACCCTAAATAATTTATCTACTACCATCTACACTTTTGTTTTTTTTATATTTATTTATTCTTTAGTATATATTTTCCTACCTTTCTATATAAAAGATTATTTATTAAAAATTCCTATCATGTTATATGCATTTTTTCCCTTATTTATTTATTTCTTAACACATATTATTCTTCCTTTTATTTACTAAAAATTCCTATTATTTGTCCATTTTATAACAAATTTAAAGCATCTATCTATTAAACCTTATTTTCCATTTTTTTTTATTTGTTAATGTATAAAATAAATAAGCCTAACAAATTTCTATAATAAATTAATAATTGTTGAATGAAGCCAAAAGGATTTGCCCACCCTCAAAGAAATTCAATCATACAATTCAATTCCATGAAGAAACTCAATCAAATAATCCAATAGTATGTGGATTGATGTGAAGGATAAATGGATTTGATCCATTGGAACGTTGGATAATGGGTCAGATTTCACAATCTTAAAAATGATAACCGATGATAACAAGCAATAACAATAATTTTGCCTACGTTGCAAGCTACATTTCACTGAACCGTAAGAACTCCGTAGGACTGCAGAGGATCTTAATCCTAATTCCTTAACTGAAAGTCCAACCAAAATCTAATTGGTGACTTGACTCTAGCAGTTGGGTGTCTGTCTTCTCATCGATTCCTGCAAAAGTTGCTGGAAACCTCAAAAACCCACGAAAACCCATTCCCATTAGGAGGGATCAATCATGGGTTCCTCTCCATCTTTCACCATCTTGCTCAGCTTCTTCATCATTTTCCAATTATCATATTCCATTCCTTTCATTGTACTCCATGGTAACTTTTCCTTTTTCTTAGCCATGATTTTTTTTTTTTTTTTTTTTGAATTGATAATTTGTTTCTTTGAGCTAAAGCTTTCAATGCTTATTGTTGTATGGTTGATTGAAGACTCTGAGTTCCAATATGGGCTGTTGATTTTGTGATTGTATTTTGAAGGTTGAAATGGGAATGAACTATCTACTATGGATTCTTTCTATATTTGCTTCATACTGATGTTTATGTATTGAGTGTGTATGTGTTTGTGTAGTTCTCATGAATTTGACCATGGAAATTGCAATGAACTGGGTTTTAATACCGTTTGATGATATGGGATTTTGCTGTAATAGCAGTGGTTTTGAAAGCTGAAATTCGTTCTGGCCTGGTAGAGTAGTGACATGAGGACATTGTCTTGAGAAAAATCCTCATGCTTCCCGGTCCCTCGCATAATGAAGTTACAATGATCCACTGTCAGGAGGAACTTGCATTTGCATAACACAGAAAAGGGCCCTCAATTTGGCCCTAATATTTAATGATTGTTATGCTCATAAATTGATATAATTTAGATGCTTGATTGAGGAAAAAAAGTATAGCTAGTAATGTAGAAGGGTCTGAACACAGTACAGGAGTTTTGCAAGTTTCTTCTCATTGCAGTGGTGTGTCTACCACAAATCACAAGATGTCTTACATTCATCTCTTTCTTAAGGTTCTCCAATTATAAAGTAATGGTACCTTCGATTCCAAACCTTTACTTGATGGTTAGAACTTATTGGACAAAATTTCCAACTTATCTGTGGATTATTTGTTGAATTTATATGGCAGATATATCAATGGATAGTTTTGCAGTTGAATCATATCATGGTAGATAACTTTTGGTTAAATTAAAAACGAAGATATATTGCTGGAGCATTTGGAATTGAACTGTCCTACGGAAGTGAAGTCAGTGCATTGTGTTTTACATATGATAGTGAGTCCATCGTATTTTCTATGATATCTATAAATCCTATTTCCTTCTCTCAGCTTTACTTTATTTCATGATATGTGTCTCCATAGTCCATATTATGTCACCAATTTTTGCAGTCCTTCTGTGTGCAATATAATGGACTAAGTCAAGCTCCATTTGACTTCCAAAACATGATTTGATTATTGTCCCTAGAAGTCTCAGCTTGTCTGACAACGATATCTACTTTGTTATTCATATTGATTGCAGTATGATTCCTGCTCTGAATTCTTATACTTTGGAAATTGATTAAGGGTATTCTTGCCTCAAAGTATCTGATCAAGTTGTTTTTCAGTTGACTTCTTGTATTTCCTGTGGTGAAATGTTGTTTGTGGATTATTTCTTTGGGTTGACCTTTTGTTTTTCTCAGCAGTACTATGCTCAATTTCCTATATTTATAAACTGCAATAGTAGATTTAGATTGACTTTTTACTCTTTATTTCTAATTCAATTTATTTATCTTTTCTATTTGAAATCATTCTTTCTAATAACCAATCTATGGCAGGAATTGGAGATCAATGCTCCAACAAAGGAGTTAAACAGTTTACTGAGCTACTAAGGGACTTCTCCAACTCTGAAGGATATTGTGTGTATGTCTGTATAGTTGTATACTTTGTTTTGTTTAAGGTAGTAATAGCATGCATACTGGATGTCTGACTCTAAACTTAGTTTGTGAAAGCTGATCCCTATCCAAACAACTTGTGTTTTGGGTTATGTGGCTTGCTATTATTTATGTGAAATGATAATAACATAATAACAACATCAATAACAAGACGATAAACTATTACTTGATGCAATTTTTAGCACAAGTCTTGAAGGTCTGCTCATGTATTCCATTGAGATCTTTATCTTAGAAGTAGGTCTACTTATATGTCAATCTCACAGTCTTCAAGTTTGTTTTTGTTTTTTTTTTTTTTATAGGCAAGCAAAAGATATATTAATAGAAACTTTCATCTTTTTAATGGCATACTATTTAACAGTCTGTTAAACCTGTTGTGAACTGAATCTGTGTTTAAAGGTGAAAAACACTGCTTATAGAGCAATCTAAAAATGGATGCACACAATATTCAGTTTCACTTTGAAAGGATCATGATTTCAGCATCAGAACCAAAACTCGATCTAAGAGAAGGGGAAATCCAACTGCATTTATCTTTTATGGAGTGGTTTTATTTTGTGACTGATAATTGCAAAAGATTCTGCATTGAATTTCCATTGCTGTTTTTAAATCTATTTTAACTATCCAGTTTAAATTGACTTATCCACTTAAATAATATATCAAGAATTTAGTAAAATCATTTATCTGAATACGTAAGTCTAATATGCAATTATGTAATCATGATTTCATCTATTTTGTTTCCTTTCTACATTAAAATTTTATTTACAGTCTGCAAAAATAGTGTTGACCCTTATCTTGTATGTTCTGAAGTAAATTGATAGTGTTGGTATTTTCTTTTGCATATATAACGTTATTCCTTTACTTCTTTTCCTCTCTGTAGAGAAGTTGGAGACGGAACATGGGATTCCTGGTTTATTCCAATGAAGGAACAGGTAAGAACACAATAGAAACTAATTGGTTCATTATTTTTGAAGCGTTGTTTTTCATCATCTGATTGCAATTTGAACTGTGTCATCTTTTGCAGGCAGAAATTGTTTGCAACAAGGTGGTGAAGCAGTGTGGTAATTGTAGTTTTCTTGCTGGCAAGAATTTTAAAGGTTTTCTTGTCTCTGATAAGTTCTGTATAAAACATATAGGTGAAGGAAATGGAAGAACTTAGAGACGGTTACAACATAGTTGGTCTCTCCCAGGTGATTAATGAGGATTGTAATTTTTTTATTTTTTTATTTATTTTTTTGTACATTAAATTTGTAATTCAATATGTTTCATCTAAGCTTTGGGCACTGCTTAATATCCCATCTTTTCCAAATAATTTTACAACTAAAACTTTTTTGACATAGAATAACTGTCCTTGGAACTCCCATGTGAAAATTTAAGAGTCGACTCATTGTGATGGTTGGATGTTACAGACATCTCTCATTTAAAATGGAACTCTTTAGTCACTAGTAAAAAGAATCTTTCAATTACTACTGTTTCACTGAAGAACGATATATAACTATATATATATAGACCCCCTTAGTTCACAGAACCAAGTACTTGTTACCCCCTTACTCATGTCGGTGGCTTTGAATGCACCTTGCACAGATACCCTTTTAAATGCCGTTCATTATTTTCCTTGTACTCCTAATGAAGGTGATTGATGGGGAAAGCCACCATATTAGTGCTCTCTTCACTCAATAGAAAGAGCGAACTTGCATTATACCATATGGTACAATTTTCAAACCTTGTTGAAAAATCTAAAAAGAACTGATGGCATATGGAGCCTTGTCTTAAATAAGCTAAAAATGGAATTCTTAAACACCTGCCTTGGGTATTCTTTCGGAATGCAACACTGAACTTACAAAGGATAGCTACATTAAAGATGGTGTTTTAGAGGCCGGTTACTGATGGTGATTTGCCCAAAAAATCCGTTCAATGAGTACTTGTGGGCCCAATTAATGGACAGGAATTCTTGCCTTATGAAACAGAGGAGTCATGTTGATGGGATATGGCTGAACCTAGTTTCTTTCAACCCACTTTGGGTCTGGAAGTGCTGAAATCTCATAGTGTTTAGAACTATCAAAATTTAGTTTGTAATCAAAGGGAAAAAGAGGTGACCAATTTAATCAGCCTTTTCCTTATGTACAATATATGTAAATATCACATAAATCACAATTGTTATCCATAATTTTTGTGATACAACTTGTCTGATGAGATACAGGCTGGCAGGGACTTGCCAAGATGGAGAAGTGTGATTTGCAAAATTCATATTTGTAGTTTCTTACATTCTGATACTGCCTCACTGTCTCAACATCCATTTTCTAACATCAAATGAACTCTCAATTAAACACATGTTCAAAATTTCTGATGATACATCTTTATTATGGCATTAGCTAAGGATGATTTTACTGTATAATTTCTCCAGCACATCTTCGTATTTCTGGTTGGTTCTGATTGTGGATGAAGTGGACCATGCAGTTAAGCTCAAATGCATCTTAATTCTTGTTGCTGTTGCCATGGTTATTAGACCTGCTGTTATCTAGCATATGTTCATAAAGAATGTTCATATATTCATTTTGGATGGTTTTCTAATTTTCTTACCACTAGCATATTAATGTCTTGACTCTTTATTCTATATTTTTGAGTTATAACGCTCAGGTGGCTTTATGGATGCTGGCTCTCACTCTGATCTTTTGTTTGCGTATTACAGGGTAACTTAATAGGTCGAGGTGTTATTGAGTTCTGCGATGGAGGACCACCTGTAAGAATGAGCTTAAAACTTTGCTGGTTCAGTGTTTTCTTCCTTTTCAGTTAATTATTCAATGAGCTACTCAGATACTTTTTCCTGAATAAATTTGCAAAACCTTCATTTTTTTAAGGACTACCTACACATGTTTTTCATGGACGAGTTTAGACTATATATGTTGGCATCCATGTGAGAGATTTTCTCAAATATGTTTGGTAGCACTAGGCAATTGCAAAAAAGTAAAATCAACTGCAATGAATGGGATAAAATGGATGAGCTTTGAACTATGACAGTGTACCGTGTTTCACATAGATATCCTTCTATCCACTTACAGAGAAAAGTGTGTGGGTGTGTGTGTGCGCGTGCATGCTTGCGTGTGTGTGACAGACAGAGAGAGACGTTGCCATCAATTGCTATGTCATGCAAGTGTAAGCATTGCCATCATTGTACACAAACACCCTACAGCTCCATCACCCTTGATGTTTCTATCACAGTTATAAGGTAGGATGAGTGGCCCTAGGACAAGGAGCAAGCTCCAGTAATAGATTAGGTTTTGTATCAATTGGATCCAATGTTATTTACCTAAAAATCATGAACAGTGATGATTAAATAATCAAGATTCCTTTTTCCTATTTATTTTGGCCCAATGGCAAATGGAGCTAATGTTTGAAGTTCACAAATTTTCTTGGTACCAAACTTATGCACTCTACTATAACTAGTAGAATGATTGGGCAAAGATTAAGCAATTAAACAATAGTCTGAGAAAACTAGTTTGGTTTTATGTTAGGGAAATCAATCATGGAAAAATCTTTTCTCCTAAGCAAATCATCAAAAGGTTTGAAAAGGAGAGAAAGGCATATATGTGGTATTTTCAACTCATATATATATATAATCATATGAGTTGATAAATTTATGGAAAAAAAGGTGCTAGAGGGATGATATGATGGACATTAGCAAAGGAGGTATCAACTTGATATATTTATGTTATGAAGGACCAAGGATGATGCTGCAGTAACTAGTACAAGAACATGTGGAGCGTGTACAAGTGAATTATTAATCACAATTCACACTAAGCTCATGTTACAAGTCAGCAAGGAGTCCTTATCCTTTTTATATCAGTTACTTATTACTTCTGAACATATTCAAATGGAAGTCTTGTGGTATTTCTTGTTTACTAATAGTCTTGTTTTAATTGATTAAAACCAAGTAGCCATAAATTCTATGCTAGAATGATGGGAAGATTCTTTAGAATGTAGAATTTTTAGGTTAATATTTGTAACATAATGAGTATAAATGACGATACAGTGAGATGACCAGGTTAGTCTCAGTGGTGCTTGTTTTGCTGTGCCTATTCAACCATCTGGTAATGAGTGAAAGGAATATGAGGGGAAGAATATATTGTTCATTGGGTTAAAATGCAACAAATAGAGTGGATAAGTGCATTTGTCATTTTGCATGATCTTCAAATACCAATTATATTGAAGGAAAAAAATTTTGAGACAGACATGTGTCTGATACAGTATAAATGTGGTGCAATCAAGGAAAAGAAAAGGATAGCCTCGATTGATGACTAGATGCATTACAGTCATCTAATAATTCTTGTAGCCCATGGCAAGTAAATGGATTTAGCTTTTCTTGCACATGGTTCAAATAGTAATAAAATTTGTGAATATCATTATCTTGAGCATCTATATTATGAAAAGAGAGGAATATATTATAATGTTTCCCAGGTGATAAACTAATTTGTAGATGAAAAGTATTTGAACTTCTAGAGAGTTTGAACTCCTTTTAAGGAAATTCAAGCTTCTATCACAATCCTTGCTAGCTTGTCACAAGGAAACTTTGAATCTAACTAGTTTCTAAGTAGAAGGCATGAAATTGCAGTTCTTGAATGGGAGCATCACCTTTTGCGGAGCTTCCTGGAACCAAGAATTAAACCAATCAAAATTCAGATGGTGTTTATTACAGTTGAACTTTTAATTGAAAACCACTATATGGTGCTTTCAAATCTCTTTTGACTAATTATCATTTAGATCCATAAAAAGCATCCTGTTTTTCATGAACCTATACCACTTTTGACAACTCTTCACCAACTTAATTATATCAGATGATACTAAGCTCCAGACAGTTTCTCTATGTTTTTTGGAAAAGATTATGAAGTGTGATTTAGTTGGATGTTGGCTTTCATCTGATCAGGTATTCACTGAACTCATAGTATGTATTTTAGAGGGATCCATCAAATTGCAGGTTAGAGGTACCATTGATTAATGCCATTATGCAGAGCCTTTGAGTGAGAGGCTTCTTCCTATTTACTACCGTGAATTCTCCAGTATTTGGTATTCTTCATAACACACTAATGGTATATGTTAAACTATGAATTTGACCCAATGGCTTAAGCTTGTAGGTAATAAACCCATGGTGTATATCAATCAGCTTAGTCTAAAGATCTAATCTCCTGCCTCATGATCAGCCTTTTTTGGTTTGCATGCGGGCTAAATAAATAGAGAATAACATTAGTGAGACCTGAACTTACGGCCTCCCATGAATCAATGCTCTAATACCACGTTAAGTTACACCAATTTAACCCAAAAGTTTAAGCTATTTGGTAATAGACCAACAATTTAAATCCAACCAACTTGGGCAAAGGCCAAACAGCATGTCGTTTTATGTAAGACTATTAATGCTTGATTGTTTGTGAAGTATTGTTCATTGCTTTTTGCGCATTTTTTTTCCATTTTATCACCGTTCTTTTAATTATATGGATACATTTTCCTGCCTTCAGTTTGTGAATTCAAGATTGCATTCAATTTTTTTCGTTCCCAATCATTGCAACAGGTTAAGAACTTTGTCTCATTAGCAGGACCTCATGCTGGTACAGCTTCTGTCCCTCTTTGTGGGGTAAGTGCTTTTGTGGTCAACATTATCATATCATGCGTGATGAATTCTAAAACTGCTTGGTTTAAGATTGGGAAATAAGGTTAAGTCTATCCAAAAAAGGGATGGGAAAATAAGATCTTTTTGGAATAAGTTAACTGCAACTTGTAAACTACTTGGAATACAATTTACCTAAAGAGAAAAAACTAGAGGTAGTTACCAAGGCTTTTCAAATGCATATGGATGATGAGCAACGAACAACACTGTTTCCATAGATGGGACTGGATTATTGTTTTCTTCTGTGCTTTTATCCAAAAAATTGGGGACACAACATGTCTCACATTGTTCCACTCTTATCACAAGCCATAATCAACTGAGCCCATGCTGTTTAAATCTATTTTGCTTAAGAGTGTGATTGACACTAAAATTTTATTACATGATTCAAATTTTGTCCATGAAGTACAACCCTTGAAGGACTGACTATTTATTTTTTATCAGAAACAAGAATGTATTAGAAATGGACAAAGCAAGTGCATGAGAAGGATGAGGAATCCTTCCCAGATTTACAATGTTATCATATGATATTGTACCACTGTCATATGATAGTTCTGTGATACTGGAGGATGATTGTAATGCTTACAAGTTATTGCTGATATTTCTACAATGCAGTCGACTTAAAATGGCCTTGTACTTTTTAATGAGGAATTGCCCTATTATACAATGTATCACTTGGAAATTTTTGGCAAGTTCAATTCAACATGGATATGTGTCTTGAATCAATGATTACTATAGCAGTGATCTTAGATTTGCATGCATAGAAGGACCTGGTGACAATTTTATTAAAATTTCATTTTGCCCAATTTCGAGCTCTGTTAATATGCTAGGAATTTCTCCTTTTGCAGTCTGGCATTTTCTGCATCATTGCGGACAACCTGATCAAATCACCGATCTACAGCGACTATGTCCAAGTATATGTCTGCATTTGAGCTTTCTTTAATTTTACAGCATCATTGGCAGTTGAGATTTTTGTAGCATTGCAACTTCTTAGTTGAAGACAATTATCTCTCTTTTCACTAAAATATGCTTGTTCTGATTCTGTTTCTGATTCTTTTGCCTCTAACAAGGTTTGACAAACTTTGATTTGTGGAATGCAGACTCATTTGGCTCCCAGTGGTTATCTTAAACTACCCAAGGTGAGTAAAATAACTTGACGGAGTGTAGGAGATGTTTTCAAATTCTACTGCATGCTCTGTTGTTATTAGTTTATTCATGAAGCCTCTACAATCATACAATCATTCGAAAGTTAACAGCTTGTTTCATTCTAGTTGTTTTTTATTTAATTTATTTTAGGATATTGTAGTCATGGGAACAAATTATGCTTAACTATTTACATTTTGTTGATTGATTTTCCCCTAGATATCCAATTTCCTCCCATTCTTGTGGGGTGGGTGGGTGTTCTATCTGTTGGGTAGGGTTTTGGGCTTTGCATAACAGTTTTCTTTGAACTGCAACCTACTCCCCACCCATCTGGAATCCAGATGCGTCATGCCAGGATAGCTCTGGCCTTGATCAGATGTGTTACATGTTGTATTAATGAACTTATGCCTGTTACAATCACTTTATTCTCTTGGGACTAATTGTTGAGATCAAAAAAATAATAATCAACTTTCTCTTCCAGGATATCCCCAAGTATCTGGAAAAATGTAGATTTCTACCAAAGCTTAATAATGAACTCCCTGATGAGAGGAATTCAACTTACAAGGAACGTTTCAGTAGCTTAGAGAATTTGGTTCTTATCATGGTGGGTTGAAAGAGCTTTTTCTCCCTTACTATAACTCTCTTAGTCCTCAGATTATTGTTCTCTTTACTCTATTTATGTAGGTTTAGCTGTTCAAGAATATTTATATTTGCCACCTTATCATATTGGTTTCTCAACAGTTTGAGCAGGACACTGTTTTGATACCTAAAGAAACCTCCTGGTTTGGATATTACCCAGACGGGGCCTTTGAACCAGTTCTGCCTCCACAACAGGTATTGCATTTGAAAAATTAATTTTAGATCTGATGCTTGTTGAAATTTGTGGATTGGTGACTAGTGTTACAACAGCTCTTAGAAGCGAAAGGAAAAAATGTATGTCTAAAGGAATTGAACTCAACAATCGAAAATAGTTTGGATGATGATGCTAGGTTGGTTGCTGTTTGGGCCATTTACTGAAGGTATAAATTGAAAATATGGAGGGAAGAGAACCACCGGATTGTAACAAGGGACTGATAACAGTTCATGTCATCTAATCTGAACTTCTGAAGGTGGACCATCAAACTGGTTGGCAGCATTGTGAACAAAACCCATAGCAGACACAGACCACTAAATAATAGTCATTTAAAGGTTTTAAGGCTACCATGAGGTTGCTCAATAATAGAAGTAATGATTCTCATGTATTAGAATCTTGTAAAAGGTAGTCTGGTATTAGAAGATACTTTTATGTTGTAATTTTATATGCCATCCTAGTTTTCTGACATGTTTTCATCTGGGCAGACGAAGCTTTACACTGAGGACTGGATTGGTTTGAAAACCTTGGATGATGCCGGAAGGGTTAAGTACATCAGTGTTCCAGGAAATCATCTGGGGATCTCCCACAGCGACATGAAACAGTACGTGGTGCCTTACCTGGAAGAAAAGGCATCAGCTGAGGTGATCACTAGATATTCATCATCACATTGGGTGCCTTCCTGGATCAAGAATCTCTTCGGGAAATAACCAGGTCCCAGAGGATAAATCATTGATGAACACTTGATTTAAGTTCTATGAACCACAATCTACAAATGCATGACTGCAAATTCAGTTTGATGGCAATTTATAAGTATGCAATAACTTTAGATCTGTTCTTTTCCTGTGCCTTGCAATGCTTGATGAAGCTTGTTTTACCCATAGGCATATGGAATTGTTACAGTGTAGTACCACACCATGATAATTGAAATCACAAGTCTGTTCATAAGAACATGTTATCTGCTGTGATATGCGTTTCTAACATTGATTATTTGCGGGAAGCCAATTTCTGTTTCTAATTTTGCAGAGATTCCACCGGAACTGGAAAGATTTCAAGAAGCAAGCAGGAAATATGAGAACATTTTTCTTCATTTTATTTCGAGACAGAACATCTCAATTTACAGAACAAAAACAAGAAAATGGGAAAAAATACATCATCTAAACTTCTGGTGAAATTTATTTGTCATTTAATATGGTACCAGAACGGTAACAAGAAAACAGAAATGTGTCAACCATCTTATGGGGAAGTTCGGCAATATTTCTCAGTGGATATGACATCCACAGTGAGTCCACCCAGTTGATCAGCCCTGCCATCCCTCCCCGCCCAACTTTGTCCTCCAGAATCTTTGAGTCAGACCTCCATGCCCATAACTTGCACCCCTGCGAACATTGCTTAAATCTGACCACATCTTGTTTCCTGCAGACCTCATTCTTCAAGACTTGGTCCTGCCTGATCCTACTCTAGTCACCAGAACTATAGAGCCATCATCGAATGCCACCAGAACTCATGGAACTAAGGCAACTGCGGTTTTCATAATTAGATTGGTCCCAGTCTTTCACCTTGAGATGATAGTATTCCTGGATAGCCTGCAAGGGCAACAAATAAAAAGAAGCTTAGAATAATATAGCTGGTGCCTCTCCCATCCCTATCCCTATCTCCACTTTAAGCCCCTACCATCGGAGCCAGGCCTCAAGGGCCACATGGGAATGATCAATGTGTCAATGGAATGAGTGTGTTGACGTTTAACGTACTAAATGAAGTTGTAGAAAATCCTCCAAGCTCAATGACGAAAAGCAGGAATGCCTGCATTTCTTGCCCCAACTTCCAGAGAATGAGAGGAGAATACAATCTCTTGCCAACATCAAGTCAGGCATGCCTGCCATTGAGAAGCGGCCAGGAGCATTCTTGGTGGATTGACTGCAGATATTGTATGCAGCATCAGGCATCATTTGTGCTGCATCTGCAAAAAGAGAAACCTCAGAGACATTGATTGATAAGTTCATTTAAGGCTTTCTTAGCATCACAAGACCAGTTAACTAATGATACTTGTTGCACTGCAGCATCACCAGCTCTACAGTGAATATAGCCCAATCAAACTTCCCATCTTCAGGAAACAGAAGAAAGTCAGGTCATGAAATAAAAATAAGGAAAAGCACAGGGACACAAACTTTGATGATTACAAAATCATTAAAAAAAGCTTCCTGCTAAAGAAACCGTGAAGAACAGCTGGACCACAACATTCAAATTCCCTATCCACGAGCTTGTTGACTAGCAGAAAAAGGAAAACAGAACATACACCAAGTAGCAAGAGCAATCAGCATGCAAAAATTAGTTGAGAATACATGATATGTGACAATAGCTGGTTTGCGTTTGTAAATGCTAACAATTTATACCTTAGCCTCATACCCCAAGTATTTATCAACACAGCTGCTGCAGCAACTTCAGTGGCCCTTGACATGTCTAATTTGTCAGGGGTCACACAAATGACAAGCCAAGAAATTTATTTAGTAAGCTAGAATTATTAGAATCTATTTTTAAGAATATTGCTGTATTATAAATTTTTTAAGTTTGTGATTTAGGGAAATAACTTGAGTCATGGTATGTTTCTATAGTATGTTTATGTATTGATCAGGATGAGTTCCAGTATGTTTCTACTTGCATTTAGAGTTTCTAGGCATCCATGGTGTAGAAGGAGATCGACATTTGCTCTCTCAGATCTTAGGAAGGAACAATACTTTCTCTCCTATTCTCCTTTGTTTCCTATTCTATAATTTTTTTTTTTATAAGTTTTGTTTCATCTTCTATAATATGAACTACAAGGAAGGACTCCCCAAAATCTAAAATGACATCATTCAAGCATCCAAATTTGAATTTTTTTTAACAAGGCAGATATCTAAGGATGGCAACCTTTAATTTTTTGGTCCAGTTATAGGATGCTGACAACGAAATGAGCTTTCAATTCAAGGATTCCCTACTTGAAAATTATATCTTCTACATACACTCCAATAATATAATTATCCAGCTGGGTAAAGCATATCTCCAACATGTGCTCCAAGGATATTATCCAGTTGGGTACATTCATAAACTGAAACCTGAGTTTGTATCAAGATTCAGAACCTACAACTGAATGAAAATTATAGCACATGCCTCCCTGATGTGTGGCTAAATTTCAGTTAGATAATGTAATATTTCTTATGGCCTAAAATAATCCTGAGCATTCAAAACAAACTGCAAAGGACATAACTATCAACAAAATCTAGAAATTGGCATATTAAATAGCATGATACAGGTTTGATCAGGTTTTGTATTTTGTGGAAAGGACCTCTCATCCTTCTCTCGAACATTACTGTTACCAATATATATTTCGTTTCTGATCACCAAAAAAAAATAAAGAAGCATGATACTGGTTTATTATCTATTTTAACAAAATGATATTTGTTATGCTAGACATAACATGACGTTTGTTATTGCCAATACCCAAAGCAGGCTAAAGCAGCTTCCAAAGGATAATTACTATGAATGAGCTCAACAGTAAGCATATATCACTTAATTATGGCACAGAGAAGATCACTCTAGGGATCACCAATCTATCAACATCATGAGCCTGTCAAAAGTTATTGTATGACAATAACACACACAATAACAAAATGAATAACTTGGCATGAAATTGAAAGGCCAAAAGAATGCAGCAAACAATGATACCCAAACCAGAATTCATATGCTGAAAGCAATGGAGAACCTATGTCATTTTATCTGCAGGACTAACATCAAAACTCATCCAATAAAGCTCCTATTCCAATAGAACCAGAAAAATAACAAGCTTACATAATTCAATTTTACTAGCATAAATCTTAGAGAAAAAGCATTCCATTAAAATTGGGATCTGGAATAATCTGAAACCATAGCGAGTCCAAACATGATACACAGAAGTTATAAGATCTCCACAGAATACATGCTCAAAAAAATTAAGAACAGAAATAATATTGCTATCCAATTATTTGCTGTCTGCTAACCAACAGAAGGGCTAGCATTGACAAAAACCAAGCAGTAGAAATTTGGATTCAAGCCCAGAAGAGAAAGAGAGCACCCAGGTAATCCTAGGATTTCCAAACATGCATAAACCTAATAATGATTAATCCTAGCCCTCAAACAATTGAGCCCTGGAAATAGGGCCTCCAAAGATGAAAAAAATCTTTACTTCCAAGCATAATAATGTTAAAAGTACATAAACAATGCCTTGCTAAGATAAAAGTTACAGTGACTAATCGCTAAACATTTTTTCCCAAGTAATTACTAATATTGATTACCCAATTTATTCCTAATCAAAGGGACTAAAAGAATAAAAATAAATAAAATAAAAGGACTAAAAGAACCACTAGCATAATGACTCTCTCCATCATTTTGCTTTAGTGAACACAAATCACATCAACCCAGTAACAGGTTATACATGGTGAGGAGAAGAAAGCAACTAAGCCACAATGAACTTGGATCAACCAATAACAGAACACTCACAAGACATAGAGATATCACAACCAAAGTCTTGACATCTCATTTATTCTTACCACTCCATGGCCACCAAGCTACTTTAGGCACAAAACGTCAGACATAAACAGAACAGCACCAAGAAGTATGAACTGAAAATTGATATATTAGAAAAGAAGCTTGGTTGGCACCATATAAATATTAGCTTCATTTTCACAATAACAGATCTAACAAGCCCTCAGGGTTTCTTAGAGATTTCTAATGAGATCCCAGTGCTTGAACTGGAAGAATGCCATTGCCACAAAACTAAGCACATACTAGCCACATAAAAATATGTGAACAATTAGTGTGGAAGTAAAAACAATTTTAACAACAAACATAACCTTATTGGCAAATAATCCATGAGCAGAAAATGTAAACAATGGATTTTTCATTAGCACATAACTGTCCTCAAATCCCATTGACTTACAAAAAAATCCCAACCTAACGACCTATGATGTAGCTAGAAAAACAATTAATCCTGCACATGAAAAACACGGCCGCAAAAAAAAGGTAATGACAAAAAGACAGCAAGTAAATAAAAATACAAACAAGAAAGCAAATACATCATATATATAAACAAGTATAATGGAAGATCATGAGTAAACTTGAAAAACCAAAATCCTTGAACAAGCATTAACCAGTCAAATTAAGTTAAAAATAACACAATTTCCATACAATCAGGCAATAAAATAAAAAATAAAAAAGTTAACACAATTCATGATACAACACATTAAACGTTCTTAACATTAGTCCAATTAGATTTTAAATCAGTCGCTTTGCTCTCTAAGGCACTGAGAGGTAGTAATATTGATAAAATTGCTTTGCTCTCTTTCTATTTGTCATGTGGAGAGAACAATTGGCTGATTTAATCTTTCGCTCAATTCATAGCTCATCTAGAATGCAAAACCCCTTAGTTAAATCTAACAATAAACTTGAAATGCATTATGAAAAAACTACCAACCCAAAATAAAATACTAATATCACATCAGGTGGCAAAGGCATTGAGCATTAGCCTTATTTCCTGGTCCCATTACACATCCAACATTTGCATAAAGGACAGTATCTTCTCCACCCATCCAACCTCTGTTGGATGTATGCTTTTGTTCAAACAAGAAACCATGTTGAAATGGGATGTGACACAAAGAATATGTCTTCCTATGATAAAACAAAAAATACATGGTTTTGACCTCTCAATTTTTATCCTGTCCATTGCATGCTTGTTTGTTCCGTGATGTATTTTGCTGAGCTCATACAATAGACATACTATGCAATGAAAATTTTAAATAAATTAATAAATAAAGGGTAATGCGATTTTGTGTTTGGTGCTGCAAAATGGTTGTAGCAATTAAAAAGCTTCAGATTTTCAGTTAGAGAAACTTTCTTGACACTGATAGAGAACAAATCAGCAGTTGAGGCTTTAAGACATTATTTCAAGTGGTATTTCCAACAAGCTTTCTTTTTTTTTCTTCCTTATTCGAAAACAATTATTTCATTGCATTGAAATAATAAGTACAACAAAGGATGAGAAATCCTTCAGACCCATCTGACAAATACAAAATCCTTTATATTACCCAACAAGTTCTTTGGTTCCGCATAATAGTCTAACGTGTTAAATACCACTAATTCAGTACTGAATTTCTAGTGCCTGATTTCCAATTTTCAAACCAAACTAAAAACTCACTTGGATGAACAAAAGTCAGAATACAAACAAAGTTGCAAAAGGAATTCAAATACATGAAGACTAGAAAAAGAAATGTAAAATAAAATTTACCTCATCAACCCTATCACACCACCAGAAGTTTGCCTGAATCTTATTCCAAAGAACATTGTAAAGCAGAGCCAGGGTACAGAAGTGTGTGCACTACCCCCAACACATCGCATCACCACCACAAAATGGAACCCAGCACACAAAACCAAACCACCAAAATAAACCATGTATATAGGATTAACATAACACTGAGATTTTCACATCCACTCAATTTCCCCAATAATGATACAAAAAAAAATGGTTTTTCTTTTTATTTACCTGAATGACTCCAAGACAACCATTAAATGACCTTTTATTTAACATCACCTTATTGCCTATCAAAAAAAATACGAGACAAATACATTACTATCTCCTTGTCTCCAGATTCCTTCAGGTGTTCAACTATACTGTCAAAGTAAGGAGTCTTCAGTTGAATTCCTCTATCAACCATTAACCGTGCAAGTTTCACAGCTTCTACTGAATGCCTTTTTTGAGAGAGTCCAACTAAAAGAATGGAATAAATATCAGAATCAAGGTATGACAATCCTTCCATATTCTCAAATTCATCAAATAAGTGAAACCCATCCAAGACCCGTCCCTCCAAACAAAGCGCCTTTATCAAAGTGCCACATGCCAAACCATCAGGCTTCAGAGCATTTGCTAACATCCTCCTAAAGAGCTTCTCTGCCTCCTGAAGGTTTTTATTCCCTACCAAAGACGCAACAAGAGAACTATAGCACTCACCATACGATACATTACCTCCAGCAACAACTTTATCAATTAATTTAAAAGCCTCCTCTACACGCCCCTCCGCACAAAACCCCTTCATCAAAATACTAACTGTGACCCGATTTGGAGCACACCCACAAGCTCTCATGCGATCCAAAATCTCCAATGCCTCCATCATTTTACCCTTCTCACAACAACTCTGAATCATAGATGTATATGTAACAACATTGGGACTACAATCACCACTCTCTTTCTCCATCTCCCCTAACAACTCCAAAGCTCTTTCCAAACTCCCAAATCTACAAACCCCATCAAGAATCACAGTGTACACGACCACATTGGGTGAGCACCCATGTCCTTTCATAACCTTAAACAACTTACAAGCATCCTCCAACCGACCCACATTGCAGAACCCTTTAATCATGGTGACATAAGTAATCATATTAGGATAAAGATCAATTAAACCCATCTCTTTCATCAATCCTGCAGCCAAATCCATATCACCTTTCTCACAAAACAGACGTATAACACTGTTATACGCAACAGTGTCAGCCCTTATATTAAATTCTGCCATTTTCCTCAATATCCATAATGCCTCATCAGCAAGCTTTGCTTCCCTACATAGATGCAAAACCACATTAAATGTCTTGACACTAACCACAGTCCCCTCCACTCTATAAGCTTCTATAACATCAATAATGGCTCTTGGATTTTGATTAATTCTGAATAGTTCACAAGCTTTGCTATACAAATATGAACTGTGTCTATAATATGATTGGACACCAGCCCATATGAAAAACCGAAGACCCAGTTGAGACTGAGTTAGGGAACATCTATTTAAGACCTCATTGACACATGAAGAGTCTAATTTAGCCCTCACCGCAGGTAGGGTTTTCTCGATATTATCCCCATATTTCTGCAGGTGGGTGTAGTATTTCTCCGCAGGTGACAGCGCAGTTGAGAAGTTAGGGTTTTTGTGGCGAATTGAGTATGGCAGTAATCGAGAGACAGAAGAAAATGCCATTGATTTGCAGATAAGCATTAGGTTTTGTTCCCTAAAAGTGGAGACTTCAACGGACCCGAAAAAATCGTCTGTAAAAAGTACTGTTTAACAGAACAATACTTTTACCACCACATTGGATGGAAATATATTCGAGGAGGCAGAATATCGAAAAGGAGAAAGAATATCGAAAAGGAGAAGTATCTGGAAAACCCTAACCCTAGGTTTTGATGATGAAGCAACGTGCGAAGTCTGGATCCTGCTCGTCCTTTTCTCTAATTATTCTCGCATTTTTCGGGCTGCAGTGCCTCCACCAACTCCTCGGTTCCACCCCTCGCTACTGTTTTCCCTATCTAATAACAAAATCATCCATCAGACGACGAACTACAAATACTTAGCAACACAAATTCAATCAAATCCTCTGTTTAGTTGCAGAGGAAAAGTGAGGAGAAGAAAGAAAATCAAAAGAGCATCAGAATTCAATAATCTTACCGTTGGCTCGTCTTTGTCTCGATTGTCAGCTTTCCCGGCAACCAAACAGAGCATAACCCAAACAATGCTTCATGTGCAAACGAGTGACGCCGCGTTTGGATCCAAATCCAAATACAACGAAATCCAAATGAAATGAATTCATTTTAGTGTTGAGAAAAAAATAGTTTATCATCTCTTTAATCGTAATTATGGAAAATTAACCCTTTGATTAGCTGTTGGTGAAATCAAATTAAATTAAATTCTTCTCAAATTTTAAATTAAATTTTTAAAAACCTTAGCGAAGCTTAAAGCCCATCACTTCTTTATCTTTGTCTCCCTCTTTTTTTTTTTTCATAATTTCCTTTTTTCTCTTTTTTTTTTTGAAATTATTATCTTAATATGACTTGTGTAAACAGTGTTTAAGTCTTAATTAATTCCTTCCTTTTTTATTTGGTTCAATTTTTTATCTTAATATTTTTATTATTTTTCTTTGAATATTAAGGTTTTTTTAATTTTAATATATTTTTAGAAATTTTTATTTTGCAAAATGGCAATAATTAGTGTTTTAAATTTAAAATTTTCAAATTATAATTATAAATAGAATTAAATGTAATGCCCTTCTCCTTAATTGATAAGCGTAATGGTTACTTATTTCATAATACAACATTTTTTGTTCTTATTTTATTAAGGATATAGGCATATTTTATGATTATATTATGTTAATTATATTTTTAAAATTACCTATTTTCCAAATAGGCACATTATATTCCATAAATTTGATGTTGTTATTTTTTAACATATTGCCATGGAAATAAATATAATATGTATTTCTAACTATGTTGTTAGTAAAAAATGTAGGAAAAAATAAAAATGTTAAAAATGCACCTACAAAACTCCTGATCTTTATTAGTGAAAATGCACAAAATTAAGATCATTTAATAAAAGTATGAATATTGGAATCAAGGTATAAAATAATGAGACATGAGTATGCACGTTATACAACTTGATTGGTTTCATTTTCCATTAAGTATTACAATCGAACAAAAAAATAAACATAAAACAAAGGGCCGATGGTAAAAAAGAGGTACCCTACCAAAATGTGCGATCAATCAAATTATGTCGAGTATAAATTCAAGTCCCAGTATTAAGTGTTTCGTGTCAGTTGCTTTGTATTATAGTTTCATTATAATCTTATATTTTATATTTTTTTGTGTACTTTTAATGGCGGAAATTAGGAGTTGGTTTTTCCTAAGACAAATATAGGTGTTGTATATTGATTTTAATTTTTAAAATATATAAAATTTCATAAAAGGATACAAAATAACTATGAATGGAAAGGATTGGAAAAGGTGAGATGAATAATTCCATCTTCCTTCACTTGAGTGGGTATTTGTCTGTCCAAACAAAGAATTTCAGGGAAAAAAGACATCAAGAGAATGTACAAAGTGAATCCTCCCCTTACGTCTTTATCTCAAATTTATAATTTAAAATTTTTATTATTACCATATTTAATATTATTTATTAATAAAAGTTTATTATTTGAAAATATTATTTATTATTACCACATTTAAAATTTATTAATAAAAATTGAAATCAATTGCAACTTCTCCCGAAATTTACAACTCCTTACTCAGTGGTTCGTGAAGATAATGACCATAGTTCTTCGTGGATCCACAACACAACTTGAATCACAAGTAACATTGGAGATGAGTGGTCAAGACGTGACACATGACAATTAGAAATCCAAGGCAAATATAGTTTTAAAGGTATGATTTTTTATTTCTAGCTGATGTCAGAATCATTTTGACATCATGGTCTATTATCTTCAAGAATAGCCTTCTTCTTCTATTGGATCGATGTCAATTTGGCTTACCACTTCATTATCAATTTCAAATGGCATCTCATTTTCATAGTGGGCTCCTATTAATAATAAACATTTCGACACGAATGAGGATGCTATTGGTTTAAGAAGTGTAAGTCCATCATATCATAAATTTAGTATTATTATTTTTTTTCAATTTTTTATGTTACTCATTTTGTAAAACAAAAAAATTAATTAAAAAGTGAAAATTGTGGTTCAAAAAATAAAAAATATGCATAAACTATACTACAAAATAATATTAATATGTACATATAGAATGTTTTTATATATGTAACAACATAATATAATATTTTTTATTTATTAATTTTAAAATTTTTAATAATGAATATTATTAATTAAAAAATAGAATTTTATTTATTGAAAAACAAATTGTCTATAATTGTTAAATAATATCATAGTATTCCATTTGTTATTTACGATATAAATTAAACATGGGATCGATATGATATATCCAAATAAATCAAATCATACGATAAATTACTATATATATACATATCTTATTCAATCAATAGAAGATAAAAAAAACGACCATTGAAAAACCAATAACCCATACAATTCTCCAAAGAAACCAACTTAACTCATAGATGAGGGATTTTAAAGAGGTCCATTTGCTTGAAGGTAAGAGAATTATGCAAAGAATAAGTTCAATTAGTCGTTGATTGTCCTTTCTTACTTCACTAATGTTCAAAAAAAGGGGAGTCGTTTACCATACAAGGGAGGAAGGTTTGAGGCACCAACACTTTGGCAACCTTCCTTTTTGGCTTTGGCTTTGGCTTTGGCTTTGGCTTTGGCTTTAATGAGATCATTTTCATTGGACCTCCTTCATCTCTAAAAGCAAATTCAATCACTCTACTCTCTTCCTTCCTTGCAAAGGAAGAAAACTAACTCCAATTTAAATTTCTTTTAATGAATGTTATGTTCTAATAAACTAAATATCATTAAATTTTTTAATATAAAAAACATAATTTTATATAATTATTAAAACTTTAAAACCTCAAATTTATTTTTATTTTTAATAAAAACACGGTATTCCAAATGTAAAATCGTTTTGACAATAAAAATAAAACTAAATTTCATTTACCTCCTCTGATATTTTGGCTAAATACATCTAACCCTTATAAGTTTAAAATATATGAGTGAGGGAAGGTAAGTGAAAGTTAGAGATAAGAATAATAGGGAAGTATTGATGAAAATTCAAATTAATAGGGATTAGGTGTATTTAATAATACTTTAGGGGTAAATGAAATTAACCATAAAAATAATTATTTTTATTATTATTTCTTGAATGGTTAAAAGCAAAAGTTAAAAATGATCTTTAAATAGATAATTTTAAGGGAAAATTGGAATTTCACTCACTAATTTAAAAAAGAAAAAAAAAAAAAAAAAAAAGAAAAGAATTTCAACTTTTATAAATTAGTTTTATCTTCATCTATTTAAAAATATTTTAAATATATACATCTTTTCATAAGTTAAATAATTATTTCTTAAAATACCTTTTTAATTAATAATATTAAATAAAATTATCTAAAATTAATTTATCATTTTAATTTGATAAAAGTGTTTTACAAATAAATATATTATAATTTTCTTTAATTATATAATATGATATACAAATCATTGTGGAAATTTTTTTCAAGATGCCTAAATGAAAAATAAAATTTTTCTAATCCCCTAATTAATAATGATTTTACATCTAATGTTATATAAATCCCCTCATTTTTTTTTTTAAATAATAATAAAATTGAATAAAAAATTTCTTAGTTTACATTAACAATAAAAAAAAAACCAATTAAAACCAAAATACAATTAAAAACTTAAAAATTAAAAATCAAAATATTTACTCTTATTATATTTCCTACTCTTTCTTGATATCCATATTTTCTATTAGAGTGATTATAAATGAAAATTAATATTTTATTTTTATATTTTTAGTTTTAATTTTTTTATTTTATTAATCTTAAATATTTTTTTTACCATAAATAATTTTTTATGATAAAAATATTATTAATTGATATTATTAATGTCATAAGTAAAAAGTCCATTTCAGGAAATAATTGTTTAAGTTATGAAAAAAATGTATGTATTTTAAAATATTTTTAAATATGTGAAAGTAAAATTGATTTATAAAAGTTAAATATTTTTTTATATATATTTAAATTAATAAGTGAGTCAAAACGTGTATTAAAATAATGAATGGCCACCGGGAGTTGAATGGTTAGGGATTGGGTGTCTAATATTTTTCTAAATATAATATAGAATGAATGGAATAGAGAAGCGATCCAATTTCAACGCCATATCCACCGTTGAAAAAAAAAAATCAATGTATGACGACTACAACTGTAATTTCAACTTAATTGCGCGGTTAACCGTCACACTCATACACGTGGAACTTATTCACGGGCTGTCACAATCTTCACCAAACGAGGCCGGTGACACGAACACTACCTCCCCTTTGTATCCGTTTCAAAGTTGGTTGGGCAAAAGGTAGAGTAGAACAAAGGTTTTCCTCCATTCCTTCCTTACCAAAACCTAGGGTTAGGGTTTGGGTTTCCAGATCTCTCGAATCTTCTCAAACCGCTCGATACTACTCCAGTTCTGCTGTCTCCGCCTCCTTCTTCCCGTCCGATCGATCCGTTTTTGGCGAAATTCGCTGTTGACCAAAGCCCGTGCATTTCCTTATCGCGACTCCCTTGATCCATGAAATTTCCAATTGTTTTAGATATAATTTTTGTCATCGCCTGATGTACATGATTTTGGAGAAACAAAGGAAGAATCGGTGGATTTTTGGTATTGATCTGGGGAATTGAACGGATGTGAAAATCGTGGTCTTATGTGATATGTGTTAATCCATTGCCTGTAGTTTGTTTGGTGGTCATTTTCAGGTGTCACTTGGAGGCGTGGTGTTTATTCTGGTTGTTGGGTTTGAATCGGGGCTATGTATATTGAAGAATTAAAGGGAGGGGAAGTGGACTGTGGGAAGGTGGAAGAACAGTTATCTGGTAGTGGCGCTTTTCGTGTTGGTTTTGTTGCGGAGGATGCGAGAAGAGCTTTGGTCGGAGCGGGGGCTCGGGCACTTTTCTATCCGACTTTGCTTTACAATGTTCTCAGGAATAAGGTTCAGGCAGAGTTCCGGTGGTGGGATAGGGTTGATGAGGTAAATTTATGTTATTTCTGTCTGTTCGAGGTTTCTTGTTGTGTTAATTGCTTCTGCAATTTCTCTCTGCTGTTTTGGTTTTTGTTTGTGTAAATGCCTTAGTTAGTTTGTTTTGTTTTTTGTTTCAGTTATGTGAGTTTTGCTTCTTTTAATCTATTATCACCATATGGATTTGTAAAGTCCACACAAAAAAAGAAGAAAAAAAATTTCTTATTTGTGAAGTGCCAGGAAATTTTAGGATTGAGCTAATAGTATTGAAGATCTTAAGCTAATAAATAGGCAGAAGTAAAACACTTTTCAAGTAAAAAATGCTGCCTGGGCATAAAATTTTGAAGACTCAATCACTGAGTGTAGTATTCTGTATTCAGTCTTTGGTGAGTCTCTTTGTCGAAAATTTTCAGTGATAATGAATTGTGAAGTGTCGTACACTCCATATGGTTGGACCCGCTGATTTGATTTTTTTCTTTAATAATTTTCAAGCAGTACCGTGTTTAACAGGAACTCAGTGAAAGAAGACCATGTAACATATAAGCAGGACGAGATAAATTGAGAAGTCTAAAACCATGCATTTGTTATTATCATATAAAGATGCGTCATAAGATTCACAACTGAATTCTTCATGTTTAGTTTCGAATAGAAGTATTCTCCAATTGTAATTGTATTCTTTGATTTCAAGCATTGTACATGGGATTAGTACTTGTATGGTGTGAACCTTACTTCTTTTTAGTTCTAACATATTGATTTTCAGTTTGTACTGCTAGGTGCTGTTCCATTTCCATCTGATGTTTCACGCCTAAAGGAGCTTGGCGTGGGTGGAGTGGTCACACTAAATGAGCCATATGAGACTTTGGTTCCAACATCTCTATATCATGTGAGTGCTTCCATTATTGAGCCATCCTATTTCTTTGCAGTGTGCTTGTATTCTTCTCTTTTTAGTGTTAATGCTATTGGCAGCTTGGTTTCACTCTTGCCTTTTTAGTGTTCATGCTATTTGGTGCATGTGCTGGGTTGATGTGCTTTTTAAATAAATCAGAATGATGTGTAGAATTGTAATTGGGGTTGTTCTAGTTTGTTTGATTTAATAGATTTGGTGGTCAATATTAGTAATTCCCTAGGAAGAAAGTTGTGAGATGTCTTTCATTCTTATGTTACTAGTCTTTTAGGCCCAATGTGGCCTGGCTCAGAGGAGAGACACAGGCAAGGAACCCAAGTGGCCCAATATGGGAGGTCAAGGGCAGGATGACTGGTGAAAAATTTGTGGGTGGTTTCGGTGATTTTGTGTGGGGTTTTTCCTCTTCTAGTTTGATGTTCTCAGACATGGTTTTGGAAGTGAAAAGAGTTGATAAGTGGCAGAAGTTTTTCTGTTTTTTCCTATCATCGATAGTGATTTTTTTACCTCTTATGGATGTAGGCAAGTTTTGCTGAAATAAATCTAGTGTTTCATGCATGATTATTTTACCATGATTGAGCAACAAATGTTGTTAGCATTATTCAAGTTAGCTCTATCATATCAAGTTACAGTTCATGCTGCTGTGCTGCCCTTTCAACATCACTGTAGTCCTTTTGGACTTCTGGGGTTGAATTCAAATTTCTAGTACTTGGTGTTGAGGCTAGCCATTTATTTTCAATTTTTATATGAATTTGGTCTGCAGATAACGGTACTTGGAAAATCAGTATGAATTTCTATTTCTAATTTTTTTAGCTTATTTTCTGTGAAAACCTTATGCCCATTGTGCTACTATTATCATGTTTGGAGTTAACTGTCACTATAGATTCTTTCCAATGCCAGTTTGTGGTGGAATGCTTTCATCTCTTAGAATAGAGTATTAAAATTGTGATATTTCTGCCTTCTTGGGAATAGAAGTTCTACTGGATGAGCATAAATGTTAACCCCGGTGATAATATGATGCACATGCCTGGTTGATGGTTTTCTGGGTATTTGCCCTTGAGGCCTTGCTCAAGTGGTAAAAGGTTGGGGAGGGTTTGTGGGTTCTAGGTTCAAGTTTCAATGGGGATAAAAATATACCTATCCAAAAGAAAATTCTCCATTTTGGCTTTGGCACCATTGCTGACTAACATATTTTGGATTTTAAGAAGTTTATCATTTTGTTGTTGCATCTGTTAATGATTATTTAATTACTTTTGGCAGGCTCATGACATTGACCATTTGGTGATCCCTACAAGAGATTATCTCTTTGCACCATCATTAACTGATATACGTCAAGCTGTAGATTTCATTCATAGTAAGTATTTTTAGTTAGTTTCTTTATAGTATTTGTAGCTAATTGCTTTATATCATTTTGGCATTGGGCCATGAAAAATATTGTCATTTAACTTGCTAAACAGAGACGTCATTCATTGTTAAGTTCTGAGCTTTCGGACAATAAAAAAAATGTTGTGTCTCGTTTCACAGGCACACTTTATACTTTAATGGAGGCATGTGATAACTTTCACTTTTATTCAACAGTAAGTTTTGAAAATTGATGCAAACCCAGGATATTGACTGTTGGACATACAGAACTGAATGCTTGGATGTGAATGTTGGACATCATTCATTGTTAAGTCCAAGTAGGGAATGTTGAATTTGAATGCTCAGTTCTTGATCAATGCCACATTTTTTAACATTATAGTCACAGCTTGCAAGTAAAAAGCATGGGACCAAAGATTAAGGTGCCATTTTGTGGTGGGTCTGCATCTCCAAACTGCCAAAGTCTAGTGAGGCTATTGGAGCACCCAAGCTGGTAAATGCTTGGATATGAACTTAAAACATGGCAGTCTGTGCAAGTATTCAGTGATGGCATGTACAAAAAGCAACCAAGCTACTATCACATATTGTGCATTCTTAGCTAATTCTGCAAACAAGTATTCTCCCCTGTTGTTTTTGGGAACCATCTTTGTTTAATTTTTTAATAATCATTCTTTCATATCTTGTCCTGAAGAGAATGCAACTTATGGGCGAACTACATATGTCCACTGTAAAGCTGGCCGAGGCCGCAGCACAACAATTGTTATATGTTATCTGGTCAGTGATACATTAAAAATCCTTAAACCCCGGGTAATCAATCAATGACTGCACCTTTCTGAGGTTTCTTTGTTATACAGGTGCAGCACAAGCATATGATGCCTGCTGATGCATATGATTATCTAAAGTCAATCCGGCCAAGAGTGCTCCTAGCCTCTTCGCAGTGGCAGGTACTTAGACCTGGCAAGGTTTTGCATTCCTCCCCTCCCCCATTGTCTTGGAACTGACAGCTTTTAATTATTACACTTGGGAATTACTAGGAAGATTGTTTTTCCCATGTAATTCCATGTGTATACAATTTTATGGTCAGAAGCCAGTTCTTATTAATCCGCTTTAAAATATCCTTGAGGGGATTTATCAACAGAATATGATTTTTAAGACTTTTTCAAGATATATGCATGTGAATAATGTGTCTTGGCCGATATGTTGCTAATTCTTTTTTGTTCTGATTGATTTTGTAGGCCGTCCAGGAATACTACTATCTTAATGTGAAGAAGACTGGTGTCTGTGGCTATATGACAAATCTAGTTATGAAACCTCCATTTCCCTCGGCTGCAGGAGATCTTGTGGCATTTGATGATGACACTATAGTTGTGGTAACAGAATCGGATCTTGATGGATATGACCCATGTCTTGAATCGGGTGCTGTAGGAAGTGAGATATGGGCAGATTTAAGTGTAGTCTATAGGTTTCGAGTTGCTGGCCAGGCAGCTCTGGCAAGAATCTCATGCCTATGGCTCCGTTACCATGCCAACCAAAAGATTTCAGGGGAAAGGTTGGTGAGGCCTGATCATTTGGGAGGGCTTACTGTGGACATCCAGGTCTACTGAGAAATACTTAATGAAATTGCACATATGATGTTTGTTAAGCTTTGCTTCCCCTAATTTCATTTCTGGTATATGATAAGGCAAATACGTTTTTATTACCAGAAATTTGAATTGTGGATTTTTGTGCTTGTGTTTATTCTGTAAATGAGATGTTTTTCAATTTAAGTTGAAATGAACAAAGATGGCACACCCATATTTCCTGGTCATTGATCTGATTTTTCCAGTGTGCATAGAAGGAATCTCTGCAAATTTTGGGGAACAGAAAACGATCAATGGTAATGCAAAGTTCAGAAAGGTTTGTTATAAATCAAGTTTTTGATTGCTATACTCGGACTATGCTATGCATGGTTCTTACAAATGCAATCCAGCATGCATTTGAGTGCTCCACAAGCTCTCCAAGAAATTTTTAAGATGAATCAACCAATGAGGTTGAGAATCTTCTTGAGTATCTCTTAATTTGATTATTCATCCTTCAAAAAGTGGGGAATAATAGTTTTGCTTGAATGCATGAATCTACCTAAGTTGGCCCAAAAAAAAAAAAAGACAAATAACCGAGGGTTTCTAATGCTATGTTTGGATCTAGAAAAGTGTCAAACAAAGAAAAATGAATACCAAGGAAATTGATGAAAAATACAAATAAAAATTAAAAATAATTAAAAATTTATATATTTTAAATTATTTAATTTTTATACAAGAAAGTTAAAAGAAGTTATATTAGTATGAGCGTCAAAATGTAGGACCCATTGTTTACATGAATGAAGAGTATTCTCCTTGACTTTACACATTTTTGTTTCATTTTATTTTATTTTATTTTATTTTTTACATAAGTGAATAAGTATACATAAACAAATGCCCCTTCGGGGATACTTCCAAGGATACGCCCAAAGGCTAGAGGGTAAAATCACTTGTCTTGTTATTACAGGGATCCAGGATGCCTACATTGGATGGGTTGGAAGGGAATTAACAAAAAAAGTCGTGATCAGTGAGACAATCACTAATGGCTATTTGGTAATCGTATGTTAAAATAATTTTCTGTTTTTTTTTTTTTTTAAAAAAACAATATATATATATATATATATATTAATCAAAAAGCAGGAAACAAAATTCGTTCTTAAAATACTCTCATATGGATAAATAATACCCACTTAGTTTTATAGTGATTGTTCGTTCTCTTGAAGTGAATAAAAATATGTTTCATCCCAAAGAAAAAAATGAAAAAGTATTTGGTCTAGAACTATTATATTTTAGTGCAGTTGACACATTGATGTATTTTGCAATTTACACGTGCTACACCAAGTTGAAGATATTGGAATGAGTTCAAACATACACAATGATATTTTCGTACGACATTTATCATGAGCTTTTTTTTATTCAAGAGAATAGAAATCGTAATTGCTTGGATACGTTGATATTGGATATATTTCCAATCCCCATAAAACTTGATGTTAGATAGATACATATTTACTTATAGTAATACTAAGAAATTATGAATATCAATCAAGTAAATAGTGGTAACTACATCTCTAAATATTTCAGAAATATTTGTAATTTATGAAACAAGTTGTAAACATATATAACTAAAATCTATTATTTAGCATATTTGGGTGTCATGTAACTTGTTCTCTATCAAACATAAGCCAACAATATTATATGAAAACAATATTGCATTTATTACACAAATTAAGGGAAGATATTAAGTGTGATTAATCTAATCACATTTTAGCAAAATTCTTCTATACACATGAGCTTAGAAAAGTACTAACATCAAACGATAATCTAGATAATTTATTCACAAAAGCTTTTTCTAGTACGACATTCAAGAAGCTCATACACAATATTAGAGTATAAGAACTAAAGAGAATTCAAACTAAAGTGCTCAAAAAATAGTAACATGCATGTCTACATGACGGGAGTAAGCTAATAATAAGACAATTGCTATTATACTATATTATTTTTTACTTCGTCTAAATTTTGTTTCACTAGATTTTATTGGCAAGATTTGTAATAGAACTGTCTTAATAATCTTAAAGTATTAAAAAATATTGTTACTTTTTCTCTTTTTACCATATTTAGGTTTAATGAGACATATTCTTTGATTTTCTTTTGAAAATACATAGGTTTATAATTAATTTTAATTATATTTAATTTTTTTTTTAAAATACGGTAAATATACAAGTAATTTTAATTATATTTGATATTTATTTCATGGATGTTGGCAAATCCGATATAGTAAGCTTATGATTGTGAATTACCATAATGTGTTTATTTAAAAATTATTAATTTAGAATTCAATAATCAAAAAGAAATTTTACATATAATATTTATAAGTTATAACACATGCATAAAGAAAAAAAATTGAAGGAAGGGAGAAGCAGGAGGAAATGTTAAAAAAGATGAAATTATTTATATTAAAAAAGAAAGGGTGAATACAGAGTCATATTTCAAGTCATATAAAATCAAGTCTCCCATCTTTCCAGGAAGCGCAAGAGACCAAAGACTTCCTCATCACTCCTCACTCATCTCACATCCCCAATTTCTCTACCCTCTTCTTTATCTGTGCTTACTGTAACCACGATCTCTATCGTACTCTCTCTCGCGTTCCCTCGACCCCCTCGATGAATGCCTCGCCTCCTTCTCCTCCCACTCCGCCTCCTTCCCCGCCGGGGCTGGCGGTGACGGCTCGTACCTCGATGGCTTTCTCTTGAAATGCCTATCCTCATCACTTGACTCGTACTCTGTCACACTGCTCTTTCTCGACGCAGCCGCCGAAGAGGGCGACACTTTCCAATCCTCATGTTGTCCGTTTGGAATCGCTGAGGCGCTTGGAGTTTCAGACAACTTACGCTTCTTCGTGAGCTCTTCCTCCGGGAAGCTTATGCGGGAGAAGACGCTGGGCTTTGCCTTGCGATCCGCCAAGGATCTGGATGATTCGGCGGGCGCGGAGGGAGGAGGTCGGGTGGATGAGTCAGAGGGGCGGTGGTGGTGGTGCTCTGATTTTCTCTTGGAGGGGCGCGGTGCCTCAACGTCTCTGGTGGGGCGCTCCGGCGATGACCTCTCCGGTCGAGGGCGGCGGTGGTGGTGGTCGGCGCTCGATGATTGGGGAGCCAATTTCTGTATCATATCGCGAAACACTAAGTTATATATGTCACATCACATAAGAAGACACAACAAAAACAAAATTCTTTCACCATAGTCCAACAAATTATCATTATTGCCATTTTCCCCCTCTACCAGGTCCTAGGATGCAATTCTCTTTTAAGTACCTTTTTCATAAATAATTTAGGCATAACAAGTAGATTAATATTTCCTAAGTAGTATTTATTTATTTTTTGGTCCTTTCCTTTACCACTCCCTCTCCGTTGTAAACATAAATTCTTTTGATTGTGCTTTAAAATCATTTTGATCATATAAAAATTTTACATAACAAGTTAAAATTAATGATTTATACTTTATGCAAAGCCAGTTTTTATTTTTTTATTTTTTTTAGAAGAAAATAAAAAATTTAATTGGAAAACAATTTCGAAATACTCGTATTATTGTCTTAAACCAAGAGTGAATTAGCCATTGTTTGAATGGGATTATATTTTTTGCATTTTTTTTTTTCCCTCCTGCTCAAGCTCCATTTGACTGCAAAGAAGACTTACGGGAACGAGAAATGAAAACTTGGACTCCTTTTGCCACCTACTTTGGATGTGGCAATCACCCCACATAAGAGATTCCACATTTTCCTTTCTTTTCCTACCATTTCATTCTCTACCAATCAAATGAAGCATCGGGTGGGGAAAAAAAACAGAAAATGAATATTATCCAATGAATAAATATCATATCTTTTGATCTTGACTGCACCAAAAACATAAAAGATTTTTTCCCTTTTCTTTCTTCCCAAGGCTAAAAGAAAATGAATGTTCAGTCTTGTCTCTCCCAATTGTCGTTCTCGCGCCACATTGGCGATTTCTGGACAGTGTAGCTTGCAACCATGGCCATAAAAAATACCTGCTGCAGTACATAAATAACAGGGAAAAATGCAAGTTTGGACATAAAGACATACGGGTTTTGGTTTCATTGTAGAAACGTCACCGCCGATGCTCCCATCTCTAGCATATTCTCGATCTTTAGGGAACTCTTTGCTGCAAGAGCAAAAGGAATAAAATTTGTCATTAACTAGCAGCTAGAGCTGTGGATATTAGGCTTCGTTGTTCTCATGTTTTGTTAACTATATGGTGTAGTTAGATGGTAACCAGTACTATAGGTGAAAAAAGAATAAAGCAAATAGCAGTCCAATAACCAATAGCCAAGCAAAAACAATGGAGAATATTCCAAAAGAGTTTCATCACAACGGTTTTAAATTTATGGCTCAGCACAATGTCCAATCCACTAGAATTATATAGTTCAAACCTCTAGTTAAGCCAAAAAATATATTGGTGAAAAAGTAGCCGAGGTAGAAAAGGAAGATGAAGGTGGAAACAAATTTACAGCAATAATATAACTGAATAGACAACTTACTAATAAACTAATAAACAATCAACCAACCATTGAGGAATAATGTGAAATCTTTCATCCTTCTAGCAGGCCTATGATTAAAACTAATGCCATACTCATTTTTATTTCTACTCTTCTGCCTGATTTAAAGTATACAAATTGATGAAAATTTCTTATCCTTCATAAAAATTTCATATAAGAATTCCAGCCTCATTGTTCTTACCTTTCACCTCGTCTCTCACTTTCACGACGCCTTCTCAGATCAGCTTTCCTAGCCTCAAATTCCTCCCTGCTCATAACAGGAGGTGCAGCATTTAAACCCATTCCAAAATCAGCCAGATCCCTGAAAATAGCAAACTGATTAGGCATAGTTGCCAACATTTATAAACATTAAGCCATGCAAGCTCAGATTAATGCATAGAAAGACCAAATACTATCTAGACATAAAACACAACTGAACACAATAATCAAGAAGTAAAGTGCATACCTCTGAGGTGGAACAACAGGCAGCATATAACCCGGTGCCCCAAAAGGCCCCTGAGGTAGAACACCCCCAAAAGGCATATCTAATGTATTGTAACCATACCCCATATATGGCATGACACCAGCATAAGGGTTCATAAAGCCATCCATTCCCGGCTGCATGCCATTCCAGTAAGGAGCGTATGTGGGATCCATAGGCATCATATAGTTCTCAGCTGCAAGATCTTGAGTGGACTTCCACTGAATGTCTGCTGCAGTAACCAGAACAGAATATCATTAGCAAAATTCACATGAAAAGGTTTAATGAGTAATAAATAGATAGAATTGAAAATGGCAGCACACAAACCATTTACAGGCACACGAGCTTTCTTCTTTTTCTTTTTCTTTCCTGAAAAGCAATAAGTAATATAACTGTTAGATAATATTCATGGCCTATGTTAACAAGAACAAACAAATCAATCTCTCTCTTTCTCAATACTGACATCATTTCTTAGGTTTCTAATGGAAATTCAATCTTATATGAGCAAGAACCCATCCAGCTCCTACTGCAGTACAAGACCTCAAGGGTAAGGAGCCCTTGAGGTCAGGCTCAGGTGACAGGATGTTGGATTGGCTATGTGGAAGATTCTAGGTTCAACTCCTGGCAGGGACCCAAATAGAATAATAGGTTTCACCTCCTAGCTAGAATCAAACTGGTCAAACTGATCAACATTGTATCTGGACTAAACTAGCTAGAATCATTTTGAATGGAGACTGCCCGTTTGTATATAAAAGCTGTTTTGCACCCAAAAAAAAAGGGTGATATAAAAATTTACAGCAGTATCTAAATGCCAGATCCACCTAACCTCATCAATAATTGAAACTAAAAGCACTATTTCTAAGAACACATTCACATCAATAGAATTTTCTCCACATTTTAACCAACTCCCTCACTTCTCAAAACAGTAAACAAGGAGTTTGATGTTCCTTCAAGAAGATTTTCTTTTCAATAAAAAAAAAGTTAACAGAATTAGTCTTTGATGTCATTTACCTGCCTCACCAGAAGCAAGCTTCTGCTGCACTTCTTCCTCAGCCAGAGGAGCACTTCCTTGTGAAGCCAGTTCCTTCACACTCATGGACTCAAGTGTAGCTTCAGACACATCAGCAGCTTTTCCTGTCCTCCCTTTCTCTGGAAGCTGTGGTGGAGGATTAGCAGACTTACTCTCATCTGCAACTGGTTTTATTATGTTCGGAGTTTCTTCAATCTGAGGTGGTGGCATCTGCTCTCCCTTTGATGCAGCCGACAATGTAGGGGATGGAATCTTAGGCTGCGGGCAGCGAGCAGATTCCATATCTGGATAAAAGAAAATTAAAATCAAACAAATAAAAATTTAGATCCACAACAAGAATGATTATTGAAATAAAAAAGGAGCCAAGTTGATATATACACTGACCTTGAACTTGTAAAGCACTTCCAGCATTTTCTGCACTACTATTGTTAGACTCCAGAATGCGATTGATTGTATCCCTAAGGGTTTTGTTTGGAAGAAGATCATCTGCGAGTATATTTGTGGCACCGCAAACACACATTGATTTTGAGATAATGTGGTCTCTGATACCTGAGTAAAATTTTAAGAATAAGCCCTTGCAGATCTGGAACCATATTTTCTAAAACTACAACAGAAAAAAAAAATTAAAAAAATTAAAAAAAGGGGAAGAAAGAAAGAACAACTTACATTTATAACAAAAACTCTTGAAACAACATTTGCTTGTTAGAACAGCATCTTTCATCACTTCTTTACATAGTGGGCAATGAAGCTCAGGTGGAAGTTCACCAACAGAACGAGTGGAAGGTAACCCTTCAATTTCTCTTTCAAAAGCAGCTCTGTTTTGAGGGCATATGATTAGAACAAAATGATACTTCCAAATTCAAACAAAGTGAATTATAAAAAATATAACAAATCATGGGGAACTATTTACTCATTTGGTTTCAATACAGCAACAGCTCCGCTTGGTAACGCATATGAGCCATCTGGGGTTGCCATTAACATTGACTTTGGAATGCCAGTAGGGGGTTTCACTCTTTTGATGTCATAAGTTGGATCCCCATTTGTAGGACAGTGTTGAATGAAATGTCCTGAAGAGGAGAATGTCATTCAGTGATCATGAGTTTGAAAGAAACATAAACCATACAACCAACAAAATTTTTTATTAAATAAATAAACACAAATTCATCAAGAACATGAACATACCAGGCACCTTGCACCTGTGACATATGTATCCCTGTGGAGGTGTTTTTCGCTCCAACCCAATCCGGCCTGAGTTAGTGAAGATAAGTTTCAGGCTCATACAAAATCAACTAGAAAAAAATCAAACCATCCTCACCAACATAAAGAAAGCATTGGAAGCACAAAGACAAAAAACAATCAAAGGTATAATGAAAATCTACTGAGCAATATAATATTGCAGCTAGCACCAATATCTAATTAGAAGAGGTATAGATAATCACCAAAACCACGTCCGCCCATCATTCTTCCACCAATACCCCTTCCAAAACCCCTTCCAGATCCAAAGCCATCAGTGCCTTGACTGTAAATACAAAAGTTTAGATATTTAAGACAATGGAAATATTCCTCCATTAGTAAGAGTTAAAATTCAATCATCAAAAAATCAAATAATGTGACAAAACAAGACATCTCACCGCTGCCAGTCCAAGGCTGGAGTATCAATTAAAGCCTTGATCTTGCTGTCTTCATCAGCTTTACTTGGAGGGGGAGCATCCAAAACTGGGTTACTTGACTGAACTGGTACCACTTCAGGTATGGCGTATAAGTCATTTCCAAATTCATCCCACTCTGAATCATCAGGCTATAAATTTGAAACATGGGTTACCACTTCAACACAGTACAAAAGACACTTGCTAAAAAACCAAAATATGAGAAAGGAACACTAGAAACTAGAGCTTACATATTTCATGGCAGATGAATCAGCACCCACAAAGTTACTATTTGTTGGCTGAGCTTCATCTACCTTATTTTCCACTTTAGGCCTGCAGAATAAAATAAATTTAGGAAAAAAAAATACGCTCAGCCAAATCCTTGGAATCTGCCCCACAATTAAAAGCGCAAATGGAAGATGAAAACGACTATCCAGAATTGTCTCTAACACTGGTTAACAAGTAATCAAAGTACTAATACTGGCTAGACCATTAAGCTTATGGAAGTAACACATAAGTTAAAAGAGCTAACACCCTGACATCTTTAACATAAAAAGGACTGGTATACAATGACTAAGCTTTAAAAGTTTGAGACAGTACTCGTCCTTTTCAGTCACAATGGGCATGCGAGGCCGTCCAGGAACCCGGCGAATCAAAACAGAGGTATTTTTCGGGATCAACATTGCTTCATCAAGATACTCTGAAATTGCAAAAGAAAGAACACCAGGTCTATAAAAAACTCTGCAAAAATATTAACCTACATAATTCTAGCCAAAAACAAAAACATTCCTGAATAGAGATCAAATATTTATTGTAAAAAAAAATTGATCTCACAACCTGGCCAACTTATTAAGGTCATGTAAATTTAAACACAATTTTCCCAGATTCATTAATAGCAACCTCCTACTTTCTTCACAAGGGGCATGCTTTCCATCAAATACAATATGCAATCATCATCAAACATGCGCTCATTGCCCGACCCCTGTATAGATGAAGTACCCCCATACAGAAGGGGATCAACAAGTCCTTACTGAAATGCACCTTTCATTTTACAAGTATACTGATGCCCTATAGCATGGAATCAGCAACCAGAAATTGAGACCAATCTGCCTACCAAGATACACTTTTCATTCTAGAATTGTAAAAATGACTGAAAATCTTCTGCCTATTGAAATCAATGAAACCCATTTGGATAATGGAATGGACGAAACCCCATGCCTAATGAGATTAATGAAACCCCTTGGTATTTATGAAACCCCTTAGCCTAATTGAATTGATGAAGCCCCATGCCTAATGAAATCAAGGAAACCTAGTGCCTAATGAAATCAAGGAAACCTAGTGCCTAATGGAATAAACGAAAGTTCCTTTGCCTAAGGGAAACCATGGGCAGCTTTCCCTCATGGAATTAATAAAGCCCCTTTGCCTAATTTAATCAATGTAAAAATCTGCAAAACCTCTTTGCCTAAAGTAATTGATGAAGCCCTTTGCCTAATGAAACAGAGGAAAATATCTGCAAAAACCCCTTTGCATAATGGAAGGCAGAAGCCCTTTACCTAATGAAACCAAAAACCCCGTCTTCTTAAATCAATGATACACCACTATGAAATCCACAAAACCCCTATGCAAAGATGCAAAGCCACACATCAGAAGATGCACTACCATAATATCACCACACAAAGAAACACACCCTTATTCTCTACAACTCTCAACAAGCATTTAGCTGGAAATCAGAGAGCCAATTAGTTTTAAAACTAAAGCAATCTTTATAAATTGAAAATTGTTTTCTTTGAATCGATGACGAACCCAAATTCGCAAGTTTTGAAGAAAATAACGATTCAGGAAGTAGATATGCAATACAAAACAAAACCAACCTTCGTTAGTCTGGGCGTTGGTGACCACGAGGTCGAAATCAGTGCCCCTGCCCAGATGCTTTGTTTCAAAAATTTTTTCTTTCAAGTTTCCAATTGGTATAAAGTGTCCGTCGATTGGAATCGAATCAAAATCTTTTGCACTTTTGAATTTATAATACACTGCCATTCTTTTTCTTTCTCAGTTCTTTCCCTCTAAAATTTGGATAAATCAAACAAAAAAAAACCCTAAGTTCAAAAGGCCCTTTGATAATCAACAAAAAAAACCACAAAAGGCCTGTTATTGAACTCAATTAAAGTACAAAAATATATCTCTTCTTTTTGCAATTTCTCTCGGCGAAAGATCAAACCGACGCAACAAACCCCATCAACAACTCTTGAAATCAAGATCCTCTTCTTCGAATCGCGCAACGCAACAAGATCTCTCTTTGGAGCCAAAATTTCTCCTATTCCAGGCCACAAATCGCGCCGATAACAAGCCGAAACACCTCCTTGGATCGATCTATCGCCCCGATTCTTCGATCAGGTGAAATTTCAGCTGGGGAGCGGATCGGAACGGCGGAAAAGTTAGAAACGCCGATCTTGAAAGGCGATCGGTGAAAAAGAGCACGAAAGGATGCGTCTCAATGAGGAGACATTGAATCTCCGGGTAAGCCCTCGCTCTCTCTTCTTGGCCGCCTTCTTCTTCTTCTTGCTGCTTGGAAGCTTTTTCAAGGGTTTCTTGCCTTTTTCTTGATTCTGATAATTTTGCCCTCTTTTGGCTTCGATGAAGAGACAATGCATTTGAGGGATGTGTTTATATAGAGGTCCGTTAAGGATGGGCCGCGCCGACCTTGGCCTCCACGCTTCCAGCCCAACTGCCCCTCGTTCTGTAGTCTATTTTTTTTTTTTAATTAATTAATTAATTTATTCATTCATAATCACTTTCCACAATCATCAATTTAAAGAATTTTTTTTTTCAAATTTTTTTATTTAAAAATATTTTTAAGTTCTAATTATATATCAAGATATGGCAGGATACTATTTCCATGTCATATACAAATGAAAAAATAATAATTTTTATCTACTTTATTTTCTATCATTTTCCATATTTATATAATTATATTTTACAATAATAAAGTTTGAAAACACGTCCTTTATTAAAAATACAAAAAAACTGTTATTAATAGTATTTTCCAAACATACTCATTATTATTTTTTTATTTCCTTAGAGCATAATAATGTAATATTAAAAGTTTCAAATCCTACCGTTATAGATATTATTGATATTTTTTTTTCAAAATACAATGTGTGTAGATGTTGCATGAAATTAAAAACCTGAAGATTTGATTGGTCATCAGGATTTGCTTTGTTAATCTTGAAGTTATAGCATTGTCTGGATATATCTTTTTTTTTTTTTCTCTTTTTTTTTAAATAGAAAAAATAATAATTTATATGTAAAAGACTCCTTATCTCAAATTTTAAAAGATAAAAATTAATTAATTTTTTTTTTTCAGAGAAAAGTGGGTTTCGAGTCACTAATTTGAAAAAATATAAGTAAAATAATTATTAACTCGAAAAAAATTGGTACGATTAATTCAAATTTGTTGCAACTCTATAATTTGTTGGATAAACTAAATTGCTGATATTAACCAAAAAAATAATAATGATAGGCACGGCTACTTGGTTAACAACCAACTATTGCATCATAAAAATTGGATAGGTTCAATCTATGATCATTGAAGCCTCCTATAAAAATCTACTAAATTCATTGAATTGTTCCAAATGATCAAAATAGTTGGTTCTCTCTATAAAATACTCGTTTGGCCGAAGACACCTTTTACTTGTTAGGTTAATAATACCAATTAACAAATTTTTTCATTGTGAGAATTGATTTGAGACCAATAAAATAAGAAATTTAAATTTTTTTAAATATAATTAAAACTAAAAAAACTTTAAAGCTAAAAATAAAAAAATAAAATATTAACTTTCACTTTGTTAAATCACACTAATACAAAAAAAAAAAATTAAATAAAAAGATTAGAGAAAGAGTTGGAAATATAATGATACTCAATATTTTATTTTTTTAAATTTTAAGTGATTTGTTTTAATTGTACTTAATTTTATGTTTTTTTGTTTTAATTATATTTTTTATTTTTTAAAATTTTTATTTTATTATTGATGTCAACTAACAAAATTTTTGTTTAATTTTATTAAAAAAAATTAGAAAATAAATGGATTTATATAATACAAAATATAAAATCATTATTAATTAGGGAATTAGAAAGATTTTCTTGAAGAATTTTCTTGAAAACGGTTGCCAAAAGGCTATTAAATTTTATTTTAATTTTCTTAAACTTCCTTGAGTTTTCCATCATATTCATAAAGCTAATGATTTGTGTTAGAAACTAGTAGTCGAGAATTTGGGTATTTTTGAAACAAAAATTGTTAACCTAAACTAATACAATAAGACTTGATACGATATGATAGGATAAGTTGAGATATATATATCTTTTAAGATATTATATCTCGTTAGTAAAAAAAAAGAATACATATTATTTTCACTGTTTTAAATAATAATTATATCAAGTGTTAATATTTTTTATTTGAAAAAAAATGAATTTATCTTATATTTAACAATATTAATGATTAAAATATTTAAACTTTATAAATAATTTTTTTTATAATATGTTATTCAATATATAAAAATAATTTATACATACAAATATTAATATTATTTTATTTTATAAATAGATTTTTAGTTTTTTTTAAGCCATAAATTTAATTTATAATTAAAAAAAAATTATTTTTTAAAATGAGTATATAAAAAATAAAAAATTTTGATAAATAAATAAATAAACTTATGATATATAGGATATACATATCTCATACTTTAAATGGAAATTAACATATATTTTTATGTAGAAAGGAAAAAAAAAAAAGATAATATATCTCACCACTTATCATATCTTACGTTCAATCAAATACAAGATATAATAAATGATAGAATAATTTATCTTATCTCGTCATCAACTAAACATACGATAAAACAAAACAATCTATAGTATCCATAATATCCATTAAAGTATCTAACACAACTTAAATACATCTATCCACATGTCCAAAATATATTCCAAAGGTAACTTCATCCCCAATACTCCTTTTTATAAAAAGATCAAAATCAACTCACATAAACATGCATCTAAATGACTAAAATTATAGTTTTCAAAAAATAAAAAATAAATCAAGTCTACAAATTTTCAAGGTTTTTAATTCAGAATAAATCTTTCACATAAGTGATCAAATTAATTCTACAAATGATGTTGAAGCCACTTTCTTCCCATTTAATGATGTAAAAACCATGCAGACATGGCTCTTTAAGATGTGAAGGTTAGGGCTTATCTTTGTTTGAGTGTTTTTTGGGTTTATTTAATTTTGGAATTTATGTTTGATGTTTAATTTTGGTTAATTGTGGTTTAATTTACGTGATATGTCTGATGTAAAGGTTGTAGGGTAGTTTTGGAAGCAAACACAAATTGTTGTTCTAATGCTTGAAGATTATTTTTCCTAAAATGTACTCTCTATAAAATCCATTTCTCTAAGTTCTCAATTCGTTCATACTTTCTAAATGTACACCTTCATATTATTACCCTAATATTTTAATCATGAATATTGTCAACATTAAAAAAAATTCATATTTTTTTAAGAGCAAGTATTATAATGCAATATAATTTAAATTTTAAATAAATATTAAAAAATAATATATATTTCATTTCATTTCATTTTACAAAATAGGCATTATATATATACTATTTTAAAATATAATATAATATCCAATAATATCACATTTCATCGAAAATGATACCCTAAATATGTATTTTTTACTTAATGAGATATGATCTCTTAAGATATACATATCCCGTCAATTAATCTATTACTCCATGTATGATTTTTTATATCTATACTTTAAAGGTGATTTTTTCATGTTATGTTTGGCATTATTACGGGGATCCTTAATTCCTTATATTAATTGTTTGAATCAAGCCAGGAAAAATCAGAATAAAAATTTAAAATTCAAATATCTCACTTAAACTGTCTATTCACAACAACCCCTACCCCAAACTGAGAATTTGTGTAGAATTTTTGAGTGGGTTGTCACAATGATAGTCGTGTTTTCGGGGATACACAGTTCATACAAATCTTAAAAAATATTTTCAGTTATGAAATTGAATCAATAAGGATGTGACATGTTGACGACTCTGCAAATACATATGATATAAGAATATTAGGTACTTACACTCCCAAGCCTATATGAAACATAATCGGAAAAAAAAGAAGAAACAAAAAAGTGTTGCAAATGGTTTGAAATCATGAATTTTTTAGCCCCTAATTAAAAACAAAATAAAGTCTTAAGTCATAGGAAAACCACGAAGAAAGTGATGAAGGAGCAGGGCCCAAGATTGGCGCTAGAACAAGGTAAATACTAAATAGACAACGATGGATCATATAATAACCATGTTCATATAAAGTAAAGACTAAAGACACACATTATTGATCGCCCAGTCCCACACGGCAAGCAGAGGACCCAATATCCACATGGCATGTATTGGCTTGGGATTGGCGGGGAAAATGTTTCTATCCCTATTCCCTAACCATGCCCCCAGACCTGGTAAACATCCTCCTTTGCCCTCTACCTCCTATCCACTAAAAAAATTCAATCAATTTCATACCACACACGACCACCCTTCGACCTTCAAATCAATCATGATCATATTTTCGGACCTCATGTTTAGTTTTGCTGAATTGCCTTTAAATTTGACATAGTCCCGTTATCCCCTTCGGAGGCATAACATTTTCTTCAAAGTATAATGTTATAAATTCGGGAATTCTGTCGCAGTTCCTGACTTGGTCTCCAATAGCAAAAAATAAGTGTGGTAGGCAATGATGATACATCTTGGTGACTTTTCAGAGAATTCACCTGAGGCCTCGAATAGGCTGTGGTTGCATTTAACATGAGCAAAGAAGAAACTTGAAATCGTCTTTACAGCTCTAGAACCATAATTTCCGAGACAACCAATCTAAACTATAGGTTTCTATTGATGAAATTATATTGAAATCAAAAGGCAAGGAATAAAAGAGGACACAAGAAAGAAGGGGAAGATCAAACATCAGTTAAGATCAATGATGATACAATCACAACATAAGCCAAAAAGAAGAAAATTGCTATCTGAATAAAGAACTTTGGATTTTCCCTCATGTTTGGGGATGTAACCGCCCTGCACATGGAAATCAGGTCATTTTGTCAAACATTGATATGCAAATAAAGGGAAAGGAGTCTAATTGAGTTCAATTGATTGCTCGACATTCACCTGGCAATGCGCTGAGAGAATCGCTGAAAGGGCAAACTCTGTATAAAGACGATGCCTGGTCCTGTTAGAACAGCTGTAACTAGGTTGTCGCCCTGCGATTTCATCCCCACAGTATAAAATTAGGCTCTCATAAACATAAACATAATGGAAGGACCGATCCTAAACTTGCGGGTCCATGGCAGCTACATATACAGAAGGAACCTAGTTCACACCAGAGGTAACATTATGGACTCATTCAAGATTGCTTTTTGCTTTTGGCTGTTGAAGTTAAGGCACAACCATAATTTTAATGACTTCCTACATAAATGAAAATAGGTTTTCTATGAGACAATATTTTTCTAACTTCCCTATTAAGCCTTTTCAAACCACAAGCTCTTTAAAAAAATCATCCAAATAGGTATAGCTTTTGTTGAGGTTAAAATTGAGCCTTTTAGTTCTCAGAAACCAAAATCCAAATAGGGCCTAAATACCAAACTTGGTGATACAAGAAGAAACATTAGAATGACAAAAATTTGAAGAAAAAAAAAAAGAAAAGCGAAAAGTTCATGTTAATGAAAAAAATCATAAGCTTTTTCTAAAAAAATACACAGACAAAGAAGCTCTTATTGAGCTTGAAAAAGAGTTTTTGACTTCTCAAAAGCTGATCCAAATAGGGCCTAAGTATCAAGCTTGACAATACTAGAAGAAACATTAGAATGATGAAAATTTGACAGAAAATACGAGTAAAGCATGTTAATGAACAAAAAAATGATGGAGAGATAGAATGAATTAATTATGGAAAAACTAATTCCAATGATCCACAAAGCAGGTGTCCATGATTGAGATTCTTAAAGCAAGTATTGGACAGATCAAAAGACAGCTACTGAAAGAAACTGTTGGCTTTATAAAAAATACTTTCAAGTCTTGTATTCGAGACAGGAAGATTGAAGGAATATTTGTTGGCATCTTTTGTTCTCTGCTCAAAACCAAATACAGATCTCCGAAATAATATATCACAGCCCTGACCAACAGAAATTTGACAAGAAGCCAACCAGTCATACATAACTATCAAAAGTCAGAAAGAATAGCATGACTAACAGCTATACAATTATCTAGTAGGAACAATTATATGCCATGATGATTTCAAGAAATAAGAAAGCAACAAGATTAACTGAAAGAAACAAAAGAACTGCAGAAGCAGTACAAAAACAGAAAAGGAACTTACCCCAAAGACTACTCTTCTCATGGGACCATTATATTTGATTTGGACGTTGACAGTGGCCGACAGGGCAGCAATGCAAGACACATCAACTGATAGTTCTTCACCCACCTCGAGATTTTTCTGTACAACTAACAACATAGAACTCCATGATTAGGACACTTGGACTTAGACGTTTTACGCATGATGAATAAAATATAAATAGCACACAAGTTTCATTTATTGGTTTTTCAAATATATGCTTTCAGAAGTTCATACTCAACAATGCTTGGGAGCAAGAAGTTTTTCTCATGTATCTTGTCAGCTAATGTAGTTTTGGCAAGGAAAAAAAATCTGTTGCAAAGGAATGGGATAAAGCAAACATAGATACAAAAAGGGAAAAGTAAAAGGATGAATGCAGTTGTTCTAAGTGGATATTTAGAAATAAATACATAAAGGTGTTGAATTCGAAACATCAGAGTACGGGCAGAAATTTAGTCCAGAACCTGATATCCTTGCTCTCTCTTTCTCTCTCTTTGATACCATTTCTATGTTCCTCATATCATACTGAAAAAGCACCACACAGACCAAATCTGGTTGTGCAGTATAGAGGCTAATATATGAATGGTTGCACTTGTATAACCCAACCCCCAAAACTCCTTGCTATTAAACCTGCTGACTATTGAGACTGGACTTCCCAGGGTACGAAAGTTCTCACACTTCATATCAAAACAATATATAGCTATTTCTCATGCACATTCTACTTCACCAGAATAAGCAACATACACACGAAGAGAATATCTAGTGTCAATTATTTACTATTTGCATCTGATACTCCATTTCCAGATTATACTTCATATGGGATGGATATGCAATGATCTGCTTCAGAAGTAGTAGGTGAAAGCATTGCTACTGCTATATCCAAGTTCCTTTCTCACTATCACGATTCACGTAATTGGTGGAAGCGTTACTAACATTTTTTGATGGGTGAACCAAGGATATATTAAACAGTGCTTAACAAAAAACGAGAGCACCCTATGTATACAGGGAGTATACAAGAAGCATTTTTACAACTACATGAAAGATGGAGATGGACATCATATTTGTTGTGGAAACATGAAAAGGGGCATATATTCGGATGAACAAGAGTTATAGTCATGGAAGTGAATAAACCAGGTATGGTATAGCCATAACAAGAAAAGACTGGTGCTGATCTGCAAAGATAAATCTGAACCAGAATGTCTATGCTATTCTCCTCCATATTCAGGTTAGAAGGCAACTTCTTGAAAGGTCCTAACAGCCAAGTTCTAAGGAACAAGAAAATGAGTCAAGGAATGCATACCAGATCCACCAGCAACTATGAAAGCAAGCCCTTGCCCAGTTAGCTTCTGTCTCAGAAATCCCTATAACAGCATAATAATGTACATCATATAAACTAACACCGCCAATTTGGAAAGGTGCAATTATCAAGTGGAAGATTGAAGAAAATGAAAGAACAGAGTTCAAGTTTGAAAGAGACCAACATCACTTTCTCAAATTGACACTATTAACCAAAAAACGAAAAGCAAATCTAGCCCCAGCCCTTCTCTCACCTCTGCACCAACAACTATGTTACGAGCCCTCTGATCAGTTGTATTGTTGACTTTTACATCATTGAGAGAGCAAAGGAATGCATCTGGCTGCAAAATTTTAATGAAGCAAATATATCTCAAGGAGATGAAGTAAAAGACAACTCTGCTTTGAAATCCTAATGGTAGGTACAACAAAGCAAGTTTCTAATAGAATATGTCAGAAGAATATGGGAAGAACTGGAAGTGAATTAATTAGCTCTACCTGGCATAAAATTTCCCCGCCAAACATTGCCAAATCAATCTAAAAAAAATTGAATTGGAAGCATGTAAAAAGGGAACAGTTAGCATCATCAACAATGTGTAAATTTAAAATAACTGAATAAAAACATGGATAAGTTGTACAGGAGCGAAGAAGCACCATTTGATGCTAGACACTCCTTACTAAAATATGGTATGTAAGTACAAACCGGGAGTATTCTTGCAAGAGAGGGTGCAGCAATTCCAACAAAGCCATTACTTGAACCTTGATTGAGAAGAACTATGCTTGTCACAGCCTTGCCGAAAAGCCACTGCCACATACCTACTTCATTTTCAGGGATGTAAACATTCTCCATTTGGATGGACCCAGACATGTAGCACATGGAACCTATATATTTTTCAGATATCAGTTACAAACATATTACAGTGAAAAATAAAAAGGAAAAATGTTTTAAAACATAGAAGTTAGATACAACCAAAGATGATGTCAGTCTGCTGTATTATAGCAAACATAATCTAAGCCATGAAGCATTAGTATCTAGTAAATGTGTTTCATGCCTGACAGGAGTTCCAGGAGGTGATTCCAGAGGAGCTCCCCAACTCTTTACTACAACACTGAGATGTAGCTTATCAGATTGAGCCCATCCAGAGCTAATTCACCAGTAAGAAGCCCCCTGGCCCATGTAACCCAATCAACTTGACTATACAGAGGAAACAAGAGGACTGCCCCACTAATATTTAGTGGGGTAACATATAAGTTGAGAAAAAAAGACAGATAATTAAGAATGAAACAAGGAAAAAGTTACTAATCAGTTCCCTGTCCCGCAAACCAATGGCCTATTTGATCAGTTGTGGAGAAAGATGCAGTTTTTAAAGTTAGTCATACAATCAGCCCATTGTTTAGTCCAGATGGCAATTGGTACAAAAGGAAGACAAGAAGGAAGGTATTATGGTATATGGAGTGGCAATGAGATGTTTTTGGTCAAGTAGAAGGGAGACCATCTCTACCTTAATAAGCAGTTGGTTCATTGCCAGAAATTAACACCACGAAATTGCAGGAAACATTTAAATGGAGGAGGAAAACCAGCCATCACAAGGGGTTGACAATGGCATGCAGAAGGTGAGCTAACCATCCTTGCTTTAGCAAGATTGTCAACTACAAAGACTATGCGTATACTTGGACACTCCACTAACAAATTTGGTGTGGAAAGAGAAATCTTGGTCTTTGACACGTGAATATTAGGACCATTGCAGAAATAGAAGATTTTAAGCAAAACCATGTCCTTGCCTCCCCATTTGGGAAACAGGGTGAAGCATTTTGAGGTACAAATGGTGTCTCAACCATGCAAAACAAAGACACACAGTGACTTATATGAGGTCATACGCTTAACAACGGCAGGAAAAGAAAAATGAAGACATAGGAAACAAATCCAACATGATATGAGCTCACATATACAAGGTATGGCAGTTTCAACCCTGCACCACATAAAATAACAAGAACCATGTTTGGGGCAGGGTTGATTGCTCCTTCCAATGATATCAGGATGGTGGCTGGCCATGTTCCAGTTTACCAGACCAACCCGATAGTCATCCCTAGCAGAGACAACAGAGCAAGATGAAAAGATGAACATGCCAATAAATTTAGTTACAGCATCAAAAGTGTAAGATTAATCTGATTAAATTTTTAATTCTATAATTTAATGCAATATCCCTGTTCAGAATTCACTTGACATGCAAAATGGCACTCTATTAGCATATATAATGAACCAAGAGCAATTTAAATTTGATTATTGATATCTTGGAAAGAGATATAGGAATTAGGGTTAAAATGAATCCATCTACTCAGCACATCCAAAACTTGCTTAGATTCATTTTTTGGGTGAAATGAAGAAAGCCTGTATCCAAACTGGAGCTCATTTAATCAAGCTGAGCCCATACTAAACTGGGCTCACCTCAAACAGGCTTGTGAACAAGAGAACCATGGCATGTACAGAGTTTCCCTTGGTATCCATGACTTCCAACATTGACTTGCATAGGTTGCATGTTATAAAACAAATATCAATGCATATTAAAAGATTTCTTTCTTTCTGAAACACCATGAAGTTAAACTGCATCAGATGTCAATCAAAACCCAGCAACTGTCTAATAAAAGTGGAACTTTTCAAACAACATATATATACCAAGCTGAGCCAAAAGGATTGCAAACTTGCCTAGCATCCAACACACTGAGCTCGAATCACAATTCATAGATAGGTTCAAGCTCCAGCAGAGCTTGAACAGTTCTAAAGTGACCAGGCCTAAACAGTGTGGCTTGGCTTGTTTGCAGATCAATAAAAGTATACATAGACCAAGAAATAAGCAACAGGTTTAAAAGATTAAACATGTAGATTTAAAGAACGTAGAATAATAAGTTTACTGATAATTGATTTCTTCTTCAGAAGTTGAAAACTAATGTTATAATTGCAAGAGAACATTCACAGAGGATCCACTGGTAGGGGAACTTACCAGGCTTTGCAATAATCTTTTCTTGTGGTTTCAACATTATCTAATAATGCAAAGAATCAACACCAGTATTAGCCATTTTCAGTACAGGAGAATTAAAAAAGAAAAAGAAAACTGACATGGCTGGAGATAATTATTGTAAATACCTGAACTATCTGAGCTTCACCACCCAATATTTGAAAAGGTGTCACATTTTCTTGTGGACTCTACAATATATCATCCACATGAGTTTGTGCAGCAACAGAATAACAGCACATACAAACACAACCTACTGAATACTTATGCAGTTCAATTGAATACAAACATGGTTGCTGCATAGCTCATGCTAGCAGCCTCCGCAAAAGGGATAACAATGAGTGTAAACTAGGTGCAACCACAAGTTTACAACTATGGGTGACCAACCTGGAAGATTAGGTTCACAAAATGTTATTTAGTTACTTTCCTTTACCTCCACTTCTGTTAGAGAACTAAAACAGAAATAAATGAAACAAATAACCACACTTTCAGCAAGTAATACAGTGTATTACTCCAGGGATTTCATTAAGTTTGCCCACAGGTATCAAAGCCCCTATTTTAAGAAAACTACATGATCGGTCACCAAAATCACAGAATCTTCATGATGGATTTATAGTTATCATGAGGACATCTATTTTTATTTTTTGATGGTGTGGGTTCAACCAGGTAGTATTGGCGATTTGATGGTTATCTCTTTCAAATGTTTTGGGAACTCTACTAGAGGCAAGTCTCTTTGGAAGATTGCTTGTCTCACTTGGTTCTGGTTGTGGATTGTGTGGAGAGAAAGGAATGATGAGATTTTTGTTTGGAAGATGCCTAATATGATATGGGACTTGCTTCATTTCTATGTTTCTTCTTGGGTCCACTATAATGAGTTTTTAAACCCTTTCCATTGAGCATAATTTTGCTTAATTAGTTTTCAGTATGTACGCCCTAGGGTTGGACCTACATGGTGAGGTCCCTAGATGAGCTTCAGGAGATGTTATATTTGTATAGACTTTTTTTTTTTAGTTTCTTTTGTATAGTCCTCCTCGTAAAGCGGAGGTTTCATTAAGTCTTATGATCAGGTTTGTAGATTATGGGGAGGATTTCCCATCATTCTCATGTTTTTATTCACTTTAATTAATACATTTTTTGTTTTTGAGATATATATATATAGTAATAGTGCCAAAAGGGTGCACAAAAGTGTACACATTGTATACAATGGTGCCAAAAGGTCAAACAAAGTTGAGGGATAAACAAAAAAAACAACTCCCACACCTTACTTAGAACTTAGCCAATCAATGAAATCCAGCATATACAAGGAACTATCACCTATGTACACTATAACCATCCCCAAAAAATATAGATGAAGGATTACTTCATAGCTTGGTTCCCTTTTTCAATATTTTCAAAAGTTCTCCCATTTCCTTCTTTCCAAATGGTCCAAAATAAGCATAAAGAAGCAGCTTTCCAAACTTTCTTCCTCTCCTTCCCAAAAAAAAGATCCATGCCAACTTAAAAGGGCCACCCCTTTTCATGTAGACATGTTTGCTGTTCAGATTATTTCCTAACTTTCTCTTTCATTGCAGGAAAATCATGTAAAATGGGAAACAATGTTTATTAGTTTAACCAACCAAATAAATATTGTGCCACAAATCATAAAGGTTCAAATTTATTTCTTGTGGTTGTCTGAATTTTTCTGCAATGAGACCCCAAAGTCATGGAAACAAACCTCACTGGCAGTTTTAAATAAGCGTAAGGGCAAAATGAATTAAACCATCCGATCAAAAAAAAAAAAGAAAAGAAAATGAATTAAACCACCTTCACAAGATGCTTCTCATCTGACTTAGAAGAATCTATATTTCGGATCTTGACTTCTTTTGCCAATGTAGCAACAATTCTCACTTTAAAAATAAAAAATCTCTAACATTTAGACCCTTCCAAAAGAGGAACAAAGAAAAGATAACATTCATTTTATATTGTTTATTAGGGACGTGATTCCTTAGAATAGTGATCAGGTAATTCAGATTATACCCAATTTAATTAAGTCTTTGAGCATTCATACCGACTAACTTGAACCTCGGAGGCAAATTTTTTTTGCCTAAGAGAGGTTCTGCAGCTTCATTTTTATTTCTTCAGGACCTAACTAGACCTACATTAGTTGTTTCTTTCTCACATTGTCCATTCAACTAATGAATTTCCCTATTTTCACCTCTTTTTTCCTTGAGAAAGGCTAATTAGGCCTTATTCACCTTTTGTACTCTCCTTCCTATCTGATAAATCATATATCTAATAAATCATTATTCAAAAGGCCGATGCTAAGTTTCAGGGCTTTCCAAAGGGTGATAAATGATGGAGCAAATCCATTTCTGTGGTTCTGCATAAACCATTTTGAGCTTCTGGATTGAGTGAACCGGCAACAGACCAGTTCCATTCCTGGGCCTCTAAATGGTAAGGATTGGTATTAATCCATCTTCTGGGCTTGGGTTGGGTGTGTGGATTAGTAACTAATCTAACCTTTCAGTATTTTTGCATGAAGTGAAAGCCATACAGACTATGATGACAAATGATCACCAAGTTAACATCACTGTGAGTAATCGCACAGTGGATCACCAATTGTTACCAAAAAAACGGATGCTCATATAATCCAATTTTTCATTATATTAGTTGCTGGATAAGTAACCAATCAACCTTATCAAAAATGAAGTTCCACTTGTGGTTGTCTGACTATTGCATCCGGAAAATGCCATCATTCTCGTGACAGAAGCATATCAACCACTTTCTACCAAGTGAACACACAACAACACAATTCTCAACCACACACACAAATCAACTCAATCCTTGACTCCACCAAACTAAACCCTAACTCCCAAAGTAAAACAATAAAGAAAAACACGATCTCCAATAATGCACATCGAATTCAACGGATCAAACAACAAAATCAAACTAAAACCCTAAATTTCCAGGAAGAAAAATAAAAAAACTCATCAAGGATATTGAATTTCGAAGATAGACGGTGGAGGAGTACCTGGTAAACGTACGGCTGAAAAGGTGTGGAGAAAAAAGGCGCGGCCATGGAGAAACGCAGAGAGAATCCTCCGAAGATTTCAGAAATTTCAAGACACCATTAGAGGAGAGGAGGACTCAAGAAATCAGAGCTCGCACTTCGCACGCCCACCCAGAGTTTCACACAAACCAATTGCTATGGCGTTTTTGCAATTTTGCTTCTGGGGACAACCTAGAATTCCGATATTGACCTTCAACATCAGGCGTTTTGTTCATCTTCTCGCATGAGCTTGGAGTGGTACTTTCGTCAATTCGGTTGAATGGAAGACACATCAGCTTGAAGATGACATGGACGTAGTTTATTGGTTGTGACACTACCCTCGACGTGTCCGTGTCCGAATTCAATGGCACTTGCCATCTCATCTTGGAGACAAACGACGTCGTTTCTCGGTTGACTTGGGGCGGTGAGCTGCTTTATGCCCTCTGGCATTTGCATGCCCCTTCAACATTGTTTGATACTGTTTGCTGTTTTCAATGTTCAAAGAAAATAAAAATATTATTAAATTTGAGCTCATTTATTTTTATTTTTATTTATTAATTTAAAAAAATAAATTGGAAAGTGATAAAATCACATAAAACATCTCAATGGAACCACAATATAAAAATATGAAAAAAATAATAATTATCTACTATTAGATTATTCTTGAGTGCTTAAGTTTTTTTTAGCAATAAAAGAATTAATACAATCCCAAAAAATTAAACAATCGTTCAACTCCTTAAAACAAAAGGTTGGTCGAAGATTTTTTCTCGGCTAACAAGGAAATAAAACCTCATGCCAAAAGATTATTACATTCTACTTCAAACAAAGTATAGACATTAATACAATAGAAAACTCAAGAGATCTCAAGTGATACATCACAATTTAGCGTTTCAGAACCTAATCATTAATTTCTCATGCCATAAATATGTCTAAAAACATATAATCAAAAAGATTGGATAGAAGATTTGATCATAATCACTTAAATTTTGTCTTTTTTTTTTTTGTGTCATTCTTCTAAATATGAATTATAGATAAAATTGACACTAACTATATGTCTTCCCGCCATCTTCTTTGTAACTGCTTAAATTCTGGAAGCACCAATAAGAAAGGATAAAAAGGGAAAATCACTGTTGTATCAATTATCATTTATCAAACATATGTAGTAATGTCCTATAGTTTTTTAAGGATATTTCCTTATATTTTAACCGATTGTTGACTGTTTAAGGTTTCAAAACTCACAGGAAGGCGTAGTGGCCACCCGCGGGGACTCGTCTGGATTCTACGACTGGGTCTAAAGAAAGGCTCAAAAGCTATATATATCTCTGAACCGTTCCCGTAGCTGTCTCGGCCATCGCCTTCTATCTTCTCCCTCTATTCAACCCGCCTTCTTTATTCTCTTTCCGTTGTCAGATCTGTCCATTTTTCTTCCACTTCGTTTCAATTTTCATATGCTGCTTACGCTGCACGGCGTCGTTTTGGTTGGCCTCTCTGTATCGAAGGTATTTAATTTTTTATTTTGATTTTTGATTTTTTTGATTGTTTGTTTTTGTTATCATTTTTTATTTATTCTGTGCTTGGAATCTCAACCTCCGTTTGGTTGCCAAGAAGGCGGGCCAAAGAAAGTAGAAGAAAAAGAAGAAGTTTGTGTCTTGTTTTCTTGTGGATTTTGCAGGGTGGTTTTGCTTTCCAATAAAATTTCCCGGGAGCTACAAAGATTTTCCTCCGAAACAAGCAGAACCTGCCTTTTCATACCCTGCCAAAACTGTTGTTGGTTTTCCTTTATCTTTCATCATCATGAAAGCTTGAGTGCTTCATAAAGATCATTAACATCGGCATGCTTATTTCCATTTCGAATTCTCGGGAAAAATAATTGATTTTTGATTTTTGATTTTTGGTTTTTGAATCTTGATCAAGCAAGGAAACGAATTGGGTTAGACTTGTTAAGCAAGAAATGAATAGGAAATTTCAAATTCAAGAATCGGGTTCGTTGGAGGGGAAGTGCAAAATGATTTACTTTTTTCGATCTAATGGGTTGCATCCCTAGTTGATTGAATTACCCCATTTAGATAATGAGATGAAAAGGCTATTGCAGTTGGTGGCTGTCGTCCTCATGTACAGAATCAGTTGGAAAAAACTGTTCGTTGTTGTAGCCATAATGACAACAGTTGGTATGGTACTTCAAACCCATACACTTCCTTATCCAATGGCGACATGGTTCCTCCCTCCACAAACGATGGTCTCTTCCTACAAATCCTTGAATGGTAGTACCGTTCATTTGACCGAGACCCTTTCATTGGAAAGTGCCGAGCAGTTTCAACTTGTTCCTACTGCCCCTGTTGTGTCTTTGAATTCTTCCACTGAATTGGTTAAGTCGGTGCCCATTGTTGAAGAGAGAGCTCAAGTTTCTCCAAGGAGAAATTCTTCATCCAGAACGAGAAGGAAGAACGCAAAGATTGACAAAATGAATGAGAAAAAGGTTGTATTTCATCCGCCTCCACCTAGAACTGTGCCCACTCGCTTGCAGGTAGAATTACTGGGAACTTAAAGAATTTTGTTTCTTTTGTGAAATATAGAATAGCGACTTTACCAATTATCTTGCCTATATTTTTGTTTGATATATTGTTCATTTACAGAGATATATTTGGTCATTGCCACCTGATGAGGCCCTTTTATTTGCTAAAAGGGAGATCCAGAATGTCTCAACTGTTACTGATGATCCTGAGCTGTATGCCTCTTTATTCCACAATGTTTCTGTTTTCAAAAGGTGTGTCTCGTAACACTAATACAATCTAGCTTTTCATGGTTGTTAACAATTCATACTGTATCTTGTAATCTGCAAATAACTTTATGTTAGCTAGATTATTTATGATTTGATTGATTGGGAAAATATATGTAGCTGTCGTAGGAGAAACTTTGAATAGTCAGGGCAGTATTAGCGTAAAACTTAATTCTAAATGTTAAGGAGTAGATGGAGGTAGTTGGGATTAAGGATTTCTCAAGCGGGGTTGGTGGAGTTGGATGTAGGGTTATTGTAAGAAAAATAGTCTCATTTGCTATTTAGGTACCACAATCAAGGCAAAATTGTAGAACAAGTCAAAGGTTTATATTCATAATGTCATCAAATCATGCCTTTGTTTCTGGACGGAGGTTTTATATATATATATACTATATATTTCTGTATATATATATATATATATATACTATATATTTCTGTTACTTCTCGGTGTTTCGCAAGACAAGTGCTGTGGTTAAGGGTTGACTCTGAGGATATTCCAAAGACACTTGAAGATAACTTTTGAATTTAAATTTTTCTGGAAAAATTCAAAGCCAACTTTAGGCTTCTTTCTGGGTGGGTCTGAATTTCTATTTTGTCACCAATGTCTGCAGACTTCTTCTGGTATAGGTATTTAGTACCTACCATGCTTTAAATTGTCAGTATTGGGAGGTGACCTGAGCAACAGGAGAGGACTCCTGTATTCTTAGTCTAATTTTGGCATCTGGAAATGGGGAAAAGTTGCCTTCAACTGGAACTATAGCATGCTTTAAAGTACTGGAACTACCTCTTGGTGATGAAGTATAGCAGCCAAGTATTTTCCAACATTAATTTGTTGTATATTTGCAGTACTGGCTTCCCTGAGTATAGATTCACGCTTATTTAGTACTAATAACTTTGATGTCCACACCCAGATTAGTCAACTTCATAAAGCGCAGAAGGCAGGAAGGACCCACATGGTCATGCCAAGATTAAATAAAAATATTTTACTGGCAAAAATCCCATCTAATTTTTCATTGCTAAGACACTGGATATGGCAGCAAGGTAACGTGAAATTACAATTTTTAACTCATTTGTATTCATCAACACACCTTGGAAAAGTTTTCAAAAGCTTGGATGTGGGTCCTTAATGACTTCAGATTTAATTGAACAAGTTAAAACTCAGCATCAAAGATGTAGTGGTTGGTAGATGTCATTGAAATAGATTGTGGATGACATCTGAAAAGGCCTGGGTGTGTGACAAATTTGGTGGTTTGATTAGAGAAGATGGACACCTGAGAATTAAGAGAATATGCATTCCAAATGTATGGAGGCACGGTTAGAAATATTGGCTGCCTGTAATTAGGTTTGTTTGGTAAATGTTCATTTAAGTTGAATGCTAATGCAAGACAGCAATAAAGTTGGTATCACTTTGATAAGACCCTTTGTAAGTCTACATTTATTTGCCCCTCTTGAAATAGGTTTCAGTTAATTCAGTGAATTTATTGCCTATAAAACAACTAGATATTAGGTCATTTCTTTAACTAGAGTTGGAGGTACTTCCATCTGCTCATAATAGTGTGGCATGGAATTAAGCTCCTTTATGCTATGAAGTTTAAATTTTAAATAAAGCTGCTGCTCAAGCCTCTTGCCTGTTCCATATTATCCTCCTCAACAAAATCCATTAATCTCACTATCCATGGCATCTCCTACCTGTGTCTAGAACATCAACAGTTGTCCCGTAATAATTTTAGTGGAAATCCTTTCTTCTGTGCATGGCAATAAACACCTGGAAACCAGATTAGGATTACATTGTCCAATACCTTATATTGTCTTCTCCTAACAGCTTTTATGTCAAGAAACATTAAGGGTTAGCTTTGTTGTCTGAAATTAAGAACATGCCATTTTACCAAGGCAATGGAATAATATACAAACAGGAAATTACTTTTGTTTTGTGTTGGTATTTTATTAGATGATAGCCCTCTTTTCCATAATCTTCAATTTCAGTGCTAATTTGTCTGAGACAGCTGCTACTTTATTTGAGATTACTCAATAGTCATAGTTTGGTTACCAAGGTTTCATTTTGCTTGTTAATTCAATTACAAGTTAATTGTTCTTAAGGAATTACAATGCTGTATAAATTCCAGGAGTTATGAATTGATGGAAACCATACTTAAAGTCTACATTTACCGAGATGGAGCGAGACCCATTTTTCATGCACCCCATCTCAAAGGAATTTATGCTTCTGAAGGGTGGTTTATGAAGTTAATGGAGGAAAACAGGCAGTTTGTCACAAGGGACCCAAAAAAGGCTCACTTGTTTTACCTTCCATACAGTGCACGCCAGCTGGAGACGGCACTCTATGTGCCCAATTCACATAATATCAGACCACTGTCAATCTTCTTGAGGGACCATGTGAACATGATCGCAGCAAAGTATCCTTTCTGGAACCGCACACATGGATCAGACCATTTTTTAGTTGCATGCCATGACTGGGTATGATAGTACACTTCTGTCTGTCTGTAAAAATGCTTAAATTTTTACCTGACTGCTGCTTTACTGGTTTGATTTTTCATCTAGGATCCATTTTTGCTTTGTATTTCATTTCCTCAAAAAATAAAAAAATAAAAAGAAATCACATAGAAAATTTTGGCTTAAACAGCCGCAGCTATGGTGATGCACACACAGTTTGTGAGTGAGGAAAAGAGAGTTTATATGAATTCCCTTTTGGAATTTGAGCATCCTTACATTCAATTTTCTGAAGTTACTATCATAGTATCATGTACTCTCAACTAACTTTCCTATGTTCAATGTTAATGTTTTGTAGGGCCCTTACACAGTGAATGAACACCAGGAACTGAGCAGAAACACCATAAAAGCTCTTTGCAATGCTGATCTATCAGAAGGCATATTTGTTGCGGGGAAAGATGTTTCCCTTCCAGAAACTACCATTAGGAATCCAAGGCGCCCTCTAAGAAATGTTGGTGGAAGACGAGTATCACAGCGTCCAATTCTTGCTTTTTTCGCTGGAAACATGCATGGTAGGGTCCGCCCCACCCTTCTCAAGTACTGGTCTGATAAAGATGAAGACATGAGGATTTATGGACCACTACCCAATAGAATCTCCAGAAAAATGTCCTATATTCAGCATATGAAATCAAGCAGATTCTGTATTTGCCCAATGGGATATGAAGTGAACAGCCCCAGGATTGTTGAGGCAATATATTATGAGTGTGTCCCAGTGATCATAGCCGATAACTTTGTCCCTCCACTCAACGATGTGTTGGATTGGGCTGCATTTTCTGTGATTGTGGCTGAGAGGGATATACCCAAACTGAAGGAGATCCTTTTGGCTATTCCACTGAGACGGTACCTTGTAATGCAAACAAATGTGAAGATGGTGCAGAAGCATTTTCTCTGGAACCCAAAACCAATCAGATATGATTTGTTCCACATGGTTCTGCATTCAATTTGGTTTAGTAGGCTGAACCAGATTCAAATCTCAGTGTCTTAGAAAATTCTTGTTGATGAATGCTAGTTCTTGAAGTCGAGCTTATTTTGGATGAGGAATTGAGTAGGGTTAAAACTAGTGACAAGGGTAATATGTGTTCCAATAACTGAGATGTGATGTTGAAGGAATGCCACAGCACCAGTTGCCCTAGGACTACGTATGATAATCGGAAAATCAAGTTGTAGTAAGCTCAAAACTGGGATAATATCATCAGATGGTAGTAATGGTGATGGCCAGAATGAGGATTTCACAACGCAGGTACCATATGGTTGATGCTTCACATTATTGATTATATGCAGTCATTTCTACCTGTCCAATTTAATTGTCACATCTAAGACAACTTTCCCATCATTAAAATGTCCACTACATTACTTAATCTGCCATAAAGGATTGATTACACTCTTCTTTTGTCGTGTTTCTTCTAGATGTCCAATCACCCATGTTAGGTCACCATAGCAGGATATGGAATGCCCTGCTATTATTTCCGTTAAAATCAAATTAGCATAGTTGCCAAAGCAGAAAATTATATCTGAAATAATAGCAACACCCTTTGTACCATGATTGTGATGTGTCCTTACTAGTGATTGGATGAAACCAGTGAGAAACTACTCCCATAAATGGATCTGTTAGCATCTCAACATCATGCTCTCTATGCCAAACTGTTGTTTGCTTTTTAAAGTACCAGAGAGACCCTGTGATGAGGATGAATCTCCAAGATATATATCAAGAAAGGGAATTAGTATTAGTTACAATTAAAGTAGGATTAGTATTACTTGAAATTAAATTAGGATTAGTATTTGTTGGAGTCTAATTAGGATTAGCTAGTTAAGTTATAATATAATTAGAATTTGAATCATGATAGGTTATGAGAGTCATAGTAGACTTTGGATGTTATAATTAGAATTAGAGTCATAATAGGTTATTAGAGTCCTAGTAGACTTTGGATTTCTTAGAGAAGCCTATAAATAGGCTAATTAATGTAAATCAAATGATTGATTGATATTAATAATATTATGTTTTCTTTCATTGCAGGGTTGCAACTCTCAATGTTGAGACTCCATTGATTTTCTTTTAGGTGAGACTCATAGATGGCCTTAGTAAGACTCTAAGATTTTCGATATTTTCTTCGTTGTTTTTTTCTCTCTCTATTTCTTATCATATATTTTTCTCTACCATAAAAATTTTTCTTCATTGTTTTTCTCTCTCTCTATTTCTTATCATATATTTTTCTCCACCATAAAATTTATTCCTTGTTCCTCCCCTTACACCCTAAAAAAAAAACCCTAGTCCACCTACCCTTGAGTGTAGGCAATGATCCTAGGGTTGTCCTACATCACCCTGTTTCAATAAATTGGTCTGTTAGCATCTCAACAGCCTGCTCCCTACAATGAACTCTCTTTTGATTTTTAAAATGGGGCAAAAGTACACAATGACAATGAAAATTGTTTTATCTCCATGATTTACTAGTTAAAAACCTTTGTTTCTTCTCATGGTTTCTGCACTTTTTCCTTGTGTCTCATTGAGCCTAAATTTTTTGGTTTGTCTGCTGCAGGAAGACAGCGTTTGAATCTTTATAGCAATTTATTGGACCAAATCCAGAGATGCTGAGGTAGTCTTGGAATCATACTTTGTACTCTAATGTATAGACCTGAAAAAAAAAAGGAAAAAGAAAAAAATAAAAAAGAAAAGAATGAGCATACAGGTTTATCATTTTTCACAATATTGTATAAGATGATTATAGTCACTTGAAACAAGAAAAAACTTGATGCAATGGATTTGTTCTCTGAATGCTGATACATGAGTTATTTTAACTTGATACATGAACTTGTTCAAGATCGGCCCTATACCTTCATTGTATGAACCATTCCATGGTTGGAATTTGTATCTAAAATATGAAGTTTCTGCTTCCATTGTCACTCTTTCATCCTTGAAATCTTGTGAAAACTCTCTATCTGCTATACATTAAAATTTCCACCTAGTTTTTGTGACGGCTTCACATCTTATACATTTCAAATATCCTGGCTTTAAGTTTCTGCTTCTTTGGATACTATAGAAACAAGCATTTAGTTTTGCCCATTATCGTGAAAGCTTGGTGATGAGTTATATAAGGAGAAAATGGGAGGCTGCTTTAGACTTTGACTTGTATAAGCTTTCTAGTTGAATGGTACAGGCTGAAAATAATCAGCTCAAAAGAAAAATGCTGGCCACATTGGGTGATATGCCGACTTCAATTTTGTTGGTGCAGACTCGGCAAATGTTTCAGGTTACAAAAGTCAATTTGTTAGTCATGAATAAACTTCAAAAAAGTTTCACTCTATTCAACCAAATTATCTTTTAATACGTTTGACTGTTAATTTTCTTGTATGGAAAATGATATGTTTTTTCATGTATGGAAAATGATATGTTTTTTCATTACTGAGCTATCTGATTCGATATGTGGCATGCCTTGATCTAATATTCTTGGCTTAATATTGTATCTTTTGGAGAAGAGATAGGTGGCTCAAGTTGGGTTGAGGTACGGGACATTCCCGATCAGTTGAGGGTAGATTCTGAAAATGGTTTCAAGGCATTGTGTATTGCTGCGGAAAGCTTGCCAAAGTCAAAGGACTGTTAAGACGCTTGTTATAGCGTGATGAGGAATCCATTCAAATTTTATAAGTAAATTACACTATATTTATTTGAAGAAAAAAAAAGAAAAAAAGAAAAGACATTATTCACGCCAGCTTCACCTTTTCTCGGCGAGCCAGGATTCCTCATCGAGCTCAAGAAACTTGTTCACCCACTCCAACCCACAGGAGCCTTCAGCCGAGAAGTCAAAGAACTCATTGACATCAAAGTTGATGTCTGCGTACCCACTTCCTCTGTCTCCTTCTCCATTGCCCTCTGCAATGTCTTCGGGTTTCTGGGGTGCAGTCTCTCTTGCCGTGGAACTCTCAGTTTTGTTTTCTTTTTGTTGTAGTTTCTTGCTCAAATGAGAATTCCAGTAGTTCTTAATCTCATTATCTGTTCGCCCTGGAAGTCTCCCAGCGATCAACGACCACCTACACAGAGAAAACAACTGTCAAATTCGCACTCCTTGCACTGCTTCTATGCCAAAACTGATAATAGCAAATGCACCAACTATTCGATCATCACCCCACCTGTTCCCTAGCAGCTTATGAAGTCTGAGAATCAAGTCCTCTTCTTCATCTGATATGTTGCCTCTCTTGATGTTGGGTCTCAGATAATTCAACCATCTCAATCTGCAACTTTTCCCACACCGATTCAGCCCTGCAGAAAAACAAGGAAAACCTTTAAACCCCATCAGATCCAAAATCAAGAAAAATGCAGTTGATATATGTGTTGAGTTTAAACTAGATGACTCTCTCACACCCACCTGATTTGAATGCTACAGTTTTCCACCTCTTTGCGCCATGCACTTCTATATACTCGGCCAGTTTTCTATCCTCCTCAGATGTCCATGCTCCTTTGTTCATAACTTTCTTACTGGATCCTTCATTAATGCTTCTTGGGGCCATAATTGAGAGAGTGAAGGAGTATCTGGAGGTGTAATTGTGAAGCGGTGTGGTTGCAGTCTGCTGCTGAGGTAGTAGCAGAGTGAGACTTTAATACACAGGACGTGAGCTGGGGGGCGCCTCTTGTCTCTGGTCATTGAAGAGTCAGCCCCACCCATCTAACCTTCTTTGGGGGAGAAAAGGAGAACCCAACTACCAGTTCATGCAGTTGAAGTAAGAATGGGAAGTAAAATAATAATAATAATAAGTGAGGTTGTTGGTCTGATTGTTCAAATCATTGAAAAAAATATTAGAAACCTGCATATAATCAAAACCAGATGGGGTCTGAATCCATCACATTTGGTAATCAATCCTTTTTCTATTGTTGCCTTTGTCCTTTTCCAGTTTTCTGTCCGGCCCCTCTCTCTCTCTCCTTGCTCATCTCCCTTGTGGTCCAAATTTTTTTCCATCTTTTCCCAAATATAACCCTGAAGATGGAACACAGGATCATCTCTTCAACCCATAAAAAGATCTCACAAAACAATCACTATCTTTATCATTTCTGTCCTAACTGTCTTTCAAAATGATTTTCATCCTTTCTCCAAAACTGCTAATGAAAGAGATTAGTTCAAAGAAAATCAGACAAAGAATTTGAGAACTTATTTGTTAACTGCCAAAACTTACATTTCATGAATACATGTGCAATGCTTTTTTTTTTTTTTTTTTTTACAACCTAGGGTGCAAAAAATTTTAAGAACTAATATTTGAATTGCTTTCTCAATCCATGCAATTGAATGATTTTGTGGTTTTTCTTCTTGATCTTTTTGATGAATATCAACTTGACATGCAACATTGTTGCCTTATTATTTAATAATTTAATTTTTTGAATCAATTTTTATAATTTCACATGACGATGAAGTTCGTTTTTAATAGCGTATGAGTTTTTGAATCACATGACTCGGGCTTAAATAATATTTTATCATATTTATTTACGAGTTTTTGAATCACATGACTCGGGCTTAAATAATATTTTATCATATTTATTTACTATTTTCCTAATAAAAAAATTAGTGTATATTGAATTTACAATTTTAGTTGTTGAAATTATATAATGAAATTTAATTTGTTTGGTAATCATATAAATAAATGAAATCAAAGTATAAATGAATATATTAAAGTAAATATATGAGTTGGGTATTGAATAATGAAATTAAATTATATACGGCGTATGGGGCGATTAGTCTTGATGTTCAAATTTATTAAGCCATGTGTAAGATGTGGTAGAAAAGTCGATCTAGTTGGAGATATGGATGACGTGGGTGATGAGTTGTCTAAGGCATGTGAAGAAATGTGGACGACCACAAGGATTCCTATAGGATTTTGTCCCATGGTTTTTGATCATAGAAGTCCCATCCATAAAAGCCCTGTCGCTTTTCCCACTATCATGACACGTCAGCGTATGGCAGAGAATGCCCTTGTCTCAATCCCATGCAAGCCAAGAACTCCACAATAAATGACCATGTCCCATGTCCCACGTCCCACGTCCCACCACGTAAAAGAAAGGCACTCCCAAGTCCCAACCCACCAATTCTCAAAACGAACCCAAGAAAAGCCTTGCCATAATTAGTAGGTAGGTGTGTTTCAAATTACAGCAATGTTCCACCACACTACAAGGTTTTACAATCATCTTCCACCTCCACCTCCCTCCAATACAATGTTACCAAGGCCATTTAAACTTTCAATTACATCTTTTTCGTCGTGTGATTTGGGGTTTATTTGGATTAATTTTTAAATAAATGTGCAAATAAGGTATAAATAAATGAGACCAAACTATATAGTAATGAAATCGATGAGATTTTATTAAACTCTCGAAACCTAAATTTTTCCCATTTTTTGTTTTTTGGAATTTGATATATGGACAAATTAGTCAATCTTCTCATGAATATGCTCATAAAAAAGACGTTATCGGGAGATATTAGGGTTGTATCTTAAAACAATTATTAACCATTGATACCTCCACACGGGGAGACGATAATAATTTTAAAATGATGTCTCTTTTATGTATCTCTTCAAAAACGATATATAATATAATTTATATATAACTTTTTAAGTTTTCCATCAGGAAATAATTTTCTAATGGATTTGAGTAGTAATATAAATTAATATAATTCGAGTATACGATGATAAGATCAGAGTTAGACATATTTTGTTAGAGAATATAAAAATATAATTTAATAATAACAGCTTATATAATGTAAAGGAACGAGATTTTGGGCACGAAACAATGGGAATGATGTAGGATAGGTAAATTGAAGTAAAAAAAAGGGTGATGATGATGCCCTTGCTGTGGTACTTGGAGGTGGACGAGGAAGACGAAAAGATGGTTGCGCTTTCCCTTTCCATCGTTTGCAACGGTTTATACTTTATAACCGTCATTCCTGCTTCCCATTTCCGCGGTTTACACTTTTGCACACGCCTTCTTTCTCACTCTCTGTTTCAACCCTCCCCAACAACCAACCACCTACACCTTTCATTTTCATTCTTGGAATTCTAAAACCCTTGGCATCATTCTACTCGCAGCACTTGAAAAAATTCAAAAAAGTAATCGAATGGAAGCAAATAATTCCAATATATATTATTTGAAAATATTTGATAAATCTAACCCTCCTCACATATATATATTTTTTAAATAATTCATTTTTTTTTAGATAAATCTCATTTGACATTTCAAATATTTATATGTAAGTTTAAAAAAAAAGTTATTTTTACAATAAATAAATAAATAAATAATAAAAATATTTTTATTCAAATAAGACAAAAAAAGGATGAAAGGTTAGATTTAAAAATTTTAATTTTCAAAAATCATTTTAATCAAATAATCCTTTTATTTATAATACATTTGGTATTGAAAATTTAAAAAAAAAATAAAAAACTTTTTTAAAAGTTAAAATTAATTAATTATTATTATATATATATATATATATATGAAATGAAATGCTTTGAAAAGGAACCATATGGGAACATAGAATTTGATCCATTGTCAAGTTTTTTGCCTTTTATTTATTTATTTTTATTTTCATGAGGATGGATTAAGTATATAAATTCTTATTAATTTGATATTTAAATTTTTTTTCTAAAAAATTAAAGGGTGTTTCAAGGCTTTGTCTAATAAGGGACCTCAAACATCATGTTAAAGGGTGGTTCTCAAGCATCATGTCTTGAAGATGGTTCTAAAAATCATAAAAAAAATAAAATCCCCCTTTTTTTTTTTTTGGAAAAAGAAAAATTGTGAGAGATGCTATTATTCTGTCCAAGTTTATAAAATCTCAAATGAAAATTTGACAAAAAAATCTTAAAGATCCTTGCGGAAAGAAAGAACAGAAGTTTGGATTCAACTGTAGAGTCCCAATACCATTTTGTGATGATTCATTGAGGAACTCGGGATGTGTTAGATCATGAATAGAAAGAAGAAAGTACTTTCAATTAAATTTAAAGGATTTTTAATAAAATACTTATAATTTCTTATTTACACAGAATTTAGGATAAATTTTGTAGGTATTGTGCCACATATGAATTGATTGATTATTGATTTGCCTCATCGAACGTTAAGATCTATGGCGCTCATCAAAATTATCAATTGAGCTAATTAAATTAATCTAAAATTATGGTTTTAAAAACTTTATTTTAGAGTTTAAAACTTGGATATAAATTCTATTTACCTACCTTTGTAAATCATGAACAAGCTTTCTCTCTCTCTCCACATATATAATTTTATTTTTAAAAAATAATTTTTATATTATAATCATACGTAACTGCTTAATAACTCATTAAAAACTGAATATATATGTACTTTAAAAGATTTTTTTTTTATAAATTATATATTATAAGTTACTTTTCTTTTCAATCCAAATAGAAATTTATAGACTAAGAAAAAATTGGAAGCTCTACCCATTAAAATTTATTAAAATTAAATAAAAATTTTCCTAAATTTATTTTATTTGTGATAGTTGAAATGGATATTGAATAAATCATTATTTTTAATTTTATTTTTAATTTTTCCCAATAGAAGCATGGACTAAAATTATAAAGTTGCATGGACCTAATATCCATGTAATCTTGGTAGGCTTTCTTGTATACTAGATACCCTTTTTTATCACATATATTTTCTTCTTCTTCTTTTTTTTTTTTAATGAAAAAAAGCAAAATAAATAGAAGTTAGATGAGTAAATTATCTCCTAGCATAACTTGAGGTTTTTTATTTTGACCAAATTTATAAAGGGTATTTCAATTATATGAAATCTACAAAAAAAAAAAAAAAAATAAAATAGTTTCACTCTTGAAATGTACAATAGTTGTCTTGCTTGATTTCATATGTTTTTTAATGGTTAAGAATATTATGTCGATGTGTTTATCGATATCTACTTAGCATTCCCACTATATATATGTATTGTTAGTGAGAAATTGATTGTCTAGTAGGATAACACTGATAGAGGGGTGAATGAGTGGTATTTAAATATTATAATTAGGGATTGAAAATCTTAACCTAATTTAAACAAAGAGTGGGAATTAAGCTTTATTGAAACAATTAAGTCCTATAAGATATTATGAATAAGTAATAGAACATGTCCACACAGAGACAAATCTGGAAGTGAGTATTTGAATTTTTGATAATTTCATAGTTGAAGTCCCTTCATGAGTTACTTCGAGGATGTCTTTGATATCTTTTGCACGTTTGCAGGTCAAATATGTTATATAAGGCCTAAGCATTGGCTTCACTACTTTCATTATCCAATTTGTCTCACTTAGGCTTAGGTTTAAGTTTTTCAATAGATCTTCTAAAAATGTCTAATTTCAATGGGGGTCCCTATCCAAATTTTATTGAATTCCAAACCTTTCACCTTACATTTTTATAAAAAAAAATCATTCAAGTCTTCCATTGGAGATAGTTACTCCTATCAAAATACGATGAATTATCAATGGAAGCACTTGCCTTTGGTTGTTCAATATTGGATTAGTATGATTGAGAAAAAACATTAGAATTTTAATTAAAGAGTTTGCTCTAATACTAGTTGAAAAGCTGATTATCTAGTAGAATAACACCCAAAGAAAGGTGAATGGGTGATATTTAAAGATTATAATATGCGAATTGAAAATCTTAACCCAATTTCAACAAAGAGTGGGAATTAAATCTTATTAAAATAATTAAGTTATGTAGAATATTATGAATAGACAATAGAATACATCCACTTAAGAGACAAATGAATTTACATGGAAAACCTCTACACCAACTATAGAAATAAAAAATCAGGGGATCTAAGACCTCTAATATAACAATCTGAAATCAAGTATTTACCTCACCACTTATCATAAAAACTTACTCTTTGGTATTTATATCGTGATCCATATCTGTGACACAATACCTCTAATGCTCTAGTGGATTTGCCTTACCCATTGAGGGATGCAAGTCCTTTTAACAACCCAAAGATTGAATCTACAAACCTCGAGACTTTAAGAAATGATAGAGCAAGTTAAGGTTGGTTTTTTTTTTTTTTTTTCTTGTGGGAGCATTGGATTCTAAAATGAATTTAGAATATATATATAGATTTTTTTAAACCTAACGGATTGAAATTAGATTTTTAATTAATTAAAAAAAATCGTGAATTTCAAAAAGCAACACTACCAAAACATGACAACATTGGAATGATTGTTTGAGCAGACTTAACCACCGCTTAAGCGCCTCAAGCGTTTATATTTAAGAGCTTAAGTGGTGGTTCTAGTGCTTGGGCACTTTGGCTAGCACTAGAGTAGTCCCATTTTATCAAAAATAAAAATAAAGCAATATTAAACCAATTTTGTGAAATTGATCAAATTCATATCCTTCCAGAACCTAACTTGCTTCTAACAACCCTTTTTAAACTTGCCTATGGCAATCAAGTTGAATGATCAACAATCTCGAGTCTTTAATAGAGAGTAAGTTACATTTAAAAAATGTGTTTATGCCAGAATAAAAAGAAAAAAAAATTATTAATACATAAAATATCTTAACAGTTAGGTCTTATATAAACCCAAGCATACATTAAAATATCATGTGACTAAAGTATCTTCTATCACTTAACATTATCATAATTAAGAATATTGTAGCAATTACTTAATTAATCAAATATTACTTTAATATGACATCAAATTTTTTACTAAACTTCATTTTAATTATGTATAAGCAGTGTTTACATATATACTAATTTTAGGCATACTTACAATAACTTAAATGTCCAAACTTATCAAGCATATATCTAATAGATAAATGTTAGACAAACAGTTAATCATATTAACATAAAACTAAGAAGGTGTTTCGATAAAACTTAATACTTATTACTTAATAATTTAAGTTAATTTTAAGTTAAATTATATTTTAATTATTGACTTAAAATTTGTTATTTAATTCTTATTCAAGATATTACGGTTATTTAATAAAATTAACTTAAAATTTATTTTAAATTATGAAATTGACATATTTATCCTCATAAATTTTAACTAGAGCAAAGGAGGTCGAATAACAGTAGAGTTCGTGAAGTAATAAAGAAGACTGTAAAGGTAATTAGGACAAATTAAGATAAAAATGTGAAATGAAGATGTGAGAATAAGTTAATTATTCATAGTTATTACTTAAAATTATTTTTTTATTTTAAGTGATATATTTAATTATTTTATCAAATATATTTAATTTACTTATTGGTTCACCAAACAAGTGATATGCTTAAAAAATTTTCAATAACATTAAATGGATTAAATTTTTATCATTAAAAAAATGAACTATAAACTTTTCTATGGTCATTCATACGTCCTGTCATAAAATTGGGTCAACTACTTTTTCTAAAGGTGATGTTTACTATTGTCTGTCTTAAATAAATAATTAAATAGGAGAATAACAATCCTTGTCTATGGGGTTATCAAAGGACCCTGAGATTTGTCAGACTCTTGATTAAAGAAACCGTCCTCATTCCAACAATCCTTGTCTATGGTGTTATCAAATGACCGTGAGATTAGTCAGACTCACGATTAAAGAAACCGTCGTCGAATGATGGAAAATCATTGCTTCTTGTACGCTTCTTCTGAGTATGGTTGTCCAATTGTTGGTTCGTTTGCGCGACCATTTCAAGTGGTTTAGACCAAAAAAAAAAAAAAGTTTTTTGTTATGAAAATAATTCAAAATTTTTCGTATTTTATGTTAAATGTAATGCACATGGAATTTGTATTTTCAAAAACGAAATTTACTTTTTGAAAAAATAAAATCCTTTTAAAAAGAAAATTTTGGTATAAGACTGTAAAGACTATTTACTAAAATTTAATATTTATTATTTTAAATATTAAGGTTGTTTGATAATATTAATTTAAAATTTATTTTAAATTATTAAATTAATATATTTATTTTTATAAAGTATAATTAGGATAAATGATGTTAAATAACCATAAAGATTAAAAAGGTAATTAAGATAAATAAGGATAAAAAAGTAAAATAAAGATTGGACTTAAAATTAAATTAATTATTTTTATTTATTATTGAAAGTTGTTTTTTAACTTTAAATCATTTTATTAAATTATTTTATTTAATATATTTAATTTATTTAATGACTTAAATTGAATTATTCAAAAACCTACTATGTTAGTATAGAAAAATGAGTTTATTAAGATGAGTTAATATTTTTAAATTCAAGTGGATTTTAAAAATATTATTTTTATATTAAAATTAGTAGGAGAATTTATTATTATTTTTATTTTTTAAAATATTTTTATATAGAAAAAAATTGATTTATTTTTCATATTGAGCTTAATTTTTTAAAATATGAATTCAACAAAAAAAAAAGGAAAAAAAAAAAAAGATAAAAATAATCAGAATTTTATTTTTAAAATAAATAATTTGTAATTTGGTTTTCCCGCTTGAAGGGACCATGCAAAGAGTTGAAATGAGAGGGAATTGGCTGAACAAGAAAACGTCCTTTACCAACCATTCTTCTCGTCTCCTCAACCCACAACTGAAATTCCACCACAGACCGCCCTACCATGCCCCGTCACAAAATCGCCCAATTCCTACTAAATATTTTTGAAAATACTAAAAAAAAAACGTGGGAAAAATTTAGATTCCCTTATTTAAAAAAAAAAAAAACAAAAAACAGAAAGCTCCAAGAAACTGGAAGCAACTTTTTCCTACATCAATCTCACTAGCAAACAATAAAATGTATCTTATATCCAAGGTTTAAAAAGTGATGACATTTTTATGATGTTTAAATAACAATTGACAAGTCATCTGTTCTTGAGCTTTTGCTTCTTTTGATCGTTCAGTATGCAATCATACAGATGATAAAAAACATGCAATCATAGAAACAAAAACTCTGATCTAGAACACCCTTATTTATGTTTAAAAGTGTTTCTACTCGTGCGGAAATATTTTCTTTGAAAATATTTTTTAAAAATTTATTTATTTAAGTGTTTCTAAAAGTGTATTTGATAATACTTTTAAAAAATGTAAATTTTTTTAAATATTATAAATATTAGAAATATTTATCAAAATTATTGTCAAACATATTTCAAGTGATTTTTTAATATTTTTAAAAACATTTTCTAAATTGTATCAAACATCTAACTTATTTTTTAAAAACACTTTTTAAACTAAAAATATTTTTTAAAATCACTATTAAACGGATTATAATATTCTCTTCTTCTACCCTCTAACCATGTATACAAAGGAAAATAACATTTGAAGTAGAAAAAAGCAACACACCAAAAAATAGCCATTCAATTGGTCCATTAAGGTTTGAAACGTAGGAAGAGTGTAAATAATTTCTATTTTTATTTTTAGGAATTATTTTTAATTTATTTTATTTTATTCTATTAGTCTTATTTCTATTCAATTGTGCTAGTAAAGTTTCATTCCTTTTATAAGTAGAATCACCTTCCATTTTGTGTCATCTTTCAATTACAAGTAGATTCCCATTGGGATTAGTGGCCTATAAAAATAGGTTATCCCTCTCTCATATGAATGCCAATTTTTTAGAGAATTTTTTAAAAAGTTTGGTGTATTTTCATACATCTATTTGGAAGAATTTTTTTAAAACCTGAGCTGTACACATCTCGCTTACAGAGTGCACAGTACCGAGTTCATCTTCAAGGATGCTTGTCACGCTTCAATCGATAAATTTTTCTTCTTATTTATTATGTTTTTTGTTTCCATACCCTTAAATCCCAACATGAAACCTCTCATCGGGAATGAAATTTTGATTTCAAACAACATTTATTATGTTTTTTGTTTGTATCTTTTGGGCTAGTTTTTTGTTTCCATACCCTTAAATCTCAACATGAAACCTCTCATCGGGAATGAAATTTTGGTTTCAAACAACATTGGGATTGAGGAGGGAGAAAGTAAAAACAAAAATAAAAAAATTGTTTTCTTAATCTTCATTTCCCTATTTGGAACCTATTTTAATAAAAAAAATATTAAATTATCGAATCAGTATCAACTAAACTTTTCATCTAAATCGTTGAATATAAATAATGTAATCAGGTAGTTGGATGAAAATATAAATAAATGAAACGTACACGTGAATCAGACTTTAATAAAAAGACACGAATCTCAAAATATATACCGATACCTACCAGAAAAATACATTTCAATACAAGTATAGAAACCTTTTGGTTATTTTAAGGCAAGTCTGCCATGTGAAACTCACACTTCAGTACATAAGTTTCCAAGGAAACCAAATTAGGCCTTCACACCCACTCCAAAACCCAATTATTTTCTTGAAACTGCTGCAAAGACAAACCACCTGGTTTATCTTTCAACCCTACTGCTAATTCAGATATTTGCAGAGCCACATCAATGCCCAGTTCCCATTGGAGAACCCCACAATAACAGTGGGTTGGCCTTGTAAAAAGAGCTTGCAGTTCTGGCCAACGCACTGCCAACTCTTCCCAGTCCCTGAATCTTCTATCTAATTTCTTAATATATTCAAGTTTTCACCAGCATCGGAATCATCATCATCAATAACCTGACTCTTACCTCATCCAGATTGACTGCTTTCTCAACGCAGTACTTTGACACTGGACCGTGCACATTTTTAACTTCCAACAATTGCATCATGAAAAAAGGAACGAGCATCACATAAAACATAAATTTAAATATTGCACAAAAAAAAAAAAAAAAACCCATCTAGAACGTCCAAACTACTAAAGATGATAACGTAACCTCCGAAGCAGTGGACCAAAATACAGAACCGAACCAAGAACCATACATATCTATAGTCAAGAACAATTTCCCACGCTAGTTTTTTATTTTTAGCCAACAAGACATTTGAGACAACGCATATACAGCTAATAGAGACAAACATTATGGGCAGAAAGAACAAATACCGATGAAAATAAGGAATTGAGGACTAGTGAACTGAAACAGAGTAAAAAAAAAAAAAAAAAGACTTGAAATTTTGCTATTGATTGGATCACATGCTTAATTACAAGACCAACAAAACTGAATGCAAAAAACCCTTGTAAAAGTCAATCTCTCCTTCATTCACCATCAACCTTTTTTTTTTTTTTTGGTACTTCATCCTTTTTTTTTCCTTTACTTGAATCTATGTAAAACCCCCTTTTTCTTTTTCTTTTTTGGTTTTTTCTACACACTGTGGAAGCAGAAAACCCTTTTTAATACACTGAACAGAGCAGACAAAAGCAAAACCATTACAACTTTCTTGGAGGCTAACATCCTCAGGTTCACCCTCAGACCATATTTTCTCATTAATCCTGCTACTGCCACGCCCCACATTAGAAGCCATGAACCAATAGAACACCACACCATCTTCAAGGTCTCTATGGGGCCACAAACATCACCAGACACCTCCACATAGGACCATGTAGAAGTCAAGTGATTGTTCTCCCCTGCGTTTAGCCCAAGATTCTCATTCAGCCAATCTGACAACCGTACTAGCAGTTTTGCAAGCCATGCAACCTCATCATCAGAGATGGGCCTCTTCATCCAGTCACCCTTGTATCTGACATCAGCCAATGTGCAGCTGCCAACTCTTCTAGGCTTAAATATTTCGTCCCGTGATTGACACTGTCTCACTCCTGGTGTCACCAACATGGGCTTTATGATATGGCCACCAAACAAGCAGCTCACCTGGGCTTTTAGAGAATCTATACATTGAAGGTTGTTGGCAAGATTATCACCAGAAATGGTTTGCAACTCTGACTCTGCACGCAATATAAACAACTGCAGTAACAGAAGTATGATCCTTGGATTAGATCCCCATGAAATTAATAAGATGTGTGTGTGGGTGTGTGAAGGCGTATGGGGGTAAAAGTGAACCCCCTATTCCAAGGGAAAAATCCTAAACATTATTCAAAGGAAAATATAAACCTGTAATAACTGCTGTCCACCATCTTCTCCATCACTAAAAAGGCGCAAATCTTTGTTCCAATTCTCATGCAAGAAGGAACCATCAGCATCACTCTCACATAAGCCATCCTCCCAATCCTAATATCAACATAATAAAAGAAACAACACAGACTAGTTAGACAATTAGATACAATCACTAACAATAAATAAGGTGCAAATTGCAGTAAGATCCTAGCAATAGGAACCATCATAGAAAATGCCAGACTAAAAGATTAACTCAACATATGAGTATATAAGAAGGTAGAGGTGGCATCAATTGGATCCAAGATGAGGGTAAAGTCATCCAGGATGTCTCATCCATGTAGACCAAAAACATATGAATGTGTTCCTTTACATAGTAAGAAGGACAGAGGAGTATCTAATTCAAGTTGAAACTGTTGGAAAGACAAGAAGAAAACAGATTTGAATGACAAAACCCAACCAAGGGAGCAAGTAGGCACAGTTATACAGGCTTTGTTGAACTGGGTTGAGTACAAATGGAAGTTAATATTTGGTTCAGAATGACAATGAAGTTGTTAACATTTTGATTGCCTCTTGAAAGTGTATTACGCTGTATGCTTTAGAAATATGATCAAGTTAGAAGCACAGTCCCCAGAAGGGGCTTAAATTGTAGTTTTTTCTCTCACAAAATTAAATTGAAATTGGAAAAACAGAGGAATCAGAGGAAGAGGATAATTTACCTGCAGCTGTTCACGAATTGATGGAACAAATTTACATGAACTATTAAGCATTGATTTTCCTGATCCAGCCTGTTTAGAATGAAATACAGTATCGACATTCTTTAAAAGTTCAATCAGCTCTCTTGATGATGTCAGCACATTTATAACCTGTAAGAGAAAAAGTTGACAAGTAATAGAGTTAGAGCAAAAAAGTTTGACTTATATAATATTTAGAATAAAGATATATCCAGCCACAAAACCATTAAAAAAACATGCAGCAAATTGTCACATAAGTACTAATATGAGCAATACAATGTGCTCCTCCCTAATATCAATTCTAGCTAGATAGGTTTTAAGAGTATCTCAAATAAAAAAGATATTAGTCCAGTTTCATAATTAATATATTTACCATCAAATGGCAATTAATGCACTAAGATTGATTTTCCAGCGACTTGAAAACTGATTTGATGCAACATGAGATTTGAACAAATTGAACAATATATTTCACATACATTTTGTGAACACAATCGTCTAAAACCCAAAACTATCCTCATCCTAAATATTCAGGATTGTCTATGTAAATTCTTTCCTTTCCATCTTACACCGTCTTGTTTTAGGAGTTACAACCAGAAATAGTTTACTAGCTTTGGAAATAATTTCATCTGCAGCAATGTAAGTTAAGGGAAGTTATGATTGCATTGTAAAAACTTAAGCATGCCTGTCTAAAAGCCAAGAATCCCTATAACCAAATCTTTGCAACTTATACTCACTTTGACAGGGTATAAACATTGCTAAATCACCATAGATAGCAAGCTTTCGATGGGCTATTTTTCCACTTGAATCTGCTTAAGTGCTTTCAGTTTCAACAGATAACCATCTTTTCTATAAAACATTGCGCATGCCCCAATGATGGCATTTTCCTCAGATGCAGTGTGCACTACTATTTTCACAAATTGACCTTATGTGGATTCTATATGCTCAAACACTCAATTGGAACTCCTACTATGATCCCATATTCAAGCATCACAGGCTCTTTTTACATAGAAATTGCAATTCAGGATTCTCTAGATTGGACCCTATGTTATTAAAGGTGAGCTTAGGCATGGAGCAGCAATGCACTCACTGCTGCACTTCACCTGGCTGAGGTTCCACTACTGGCAGCAAAACCAGACCTTAAGCAAGCAGGCACCCACCTCAAGGAAAGGAGTGAGTGACGTAGACTCCCTTTTCTTTTGTTTTTTATAATTTCAATATATCCATTTTTTATTTTCTGATACAGACCACGATGAAGGCTTTTTTATTTCTATTTTTTGTTTTTTATTTTCCCCTTTCTTTATTAAAACTTCTAAATTAAGGCAAAACAATGTCAGTTTGTAGGGCTTATTCAAGAAAAAAAACAAAAAAAACAAAAACAAAATCAACGTCGGTTTTATGCCTCCCTATATAAGCTCACCTACCCACCTCCAAAAAACAAACACTCATTTTAGGGCTGATTCCATGAAGAAGAATAAGACGAAGAGGAAGCAGATGTACCTGGTTGTGGCTCCACTCTACCACAGCATAGCAGTAGCACCTCTTTGCAGGTTTTTTTTTGGTTGCTGCTGATAATCCCAAACTGAAAACTGTTTTTTTAACTGATTTTTTTTACTTTTAGGTTTTAAAAAACAGATTTTATTTTTCTTAGAGCTGAATTTTATTGTTTGTTCTTGTTAAAACTAATATTTTTGTTTTTATGAAACTGATTTTATTGTATTTTTAACTGACTCTGTTATTGTTTGTTTTGTTTTGGTTTTCATTTTCCTTCTTAATTTTTAAAAAGCTTTATGTTGATGTTTGAAATGGAGCATCATGTTAGGTGATATATAGATATATAATAAATTTTAGTATGTTTAAATTAGCAATATTTTTATAGAAATTGCACATTGCACCTTACTTCAAACAGGCAGGCCTTGGGTTGTGCCTAGGCTCTAGGAGATCCTTTTTTTTATAGGTTTAAGAACAATTGCATTAATAGTGCCTACTGAAGGATGCACATAAGTATACATGTATGCATACAAGGTGCCAAAGGTCAAGGCTCTTGGAGATCTTTGCGCCTTAATACGCCTTGTCCCTTTCAAAAATAGGCTGGACCAAGACCAAGACCAAGCTATGGTCAACTGATGTTCAAAGCAAACTACATGACCCAGGCCAACAAGTTAGACACAATACAATGCTAAAAGGGCCTAGGACACTTTTTAGGCTAACAGCATACTCATTCCAGAGTTAGAAGTTCATGCTTACATTTTGGACACATGTTGACAAACAGGTAAAACCATAAAACATTATATGATCTATTTGTTATGGTCATTATATTTGGTACAAACACAAATACCTTCCTTACCACCACACAATTTATACTTGGCATAAATGAAATCTCTGACTAAGTTAATTGCATTTACTTCATGTGCCAAATTAATTTTATTTAGTCATGCCACACATTCTTACTCCATAAAAAACTAGTGCATGAACAAATCTCACTCTCATCCATAAATTCTTTATTGAAGAAATGATCATATGCATGTGCAACATGTCTTATATAAAAGAGGAACAAGCAATAAAAAAGTACCACACCCTAAACAGATGGCATCACAAGAATATCCTCAATCCAGGTGATCCCATGTTAAAAGTCATGATTCAGAGGGCTGCAATTTTAAGTCTTTGACAAGATTGAATCATTGGCATTTGGTAAAACTTAACGCTCAATGACTTAAATTATGCTTAAGCTGTTGACTTAACACTTATTACTTAGTTCTTCCTCCAGCCATATTTTATGATATTAAGTTATTTTACACTACACACTTAATGTGTTTAATGGCTTAAATTCGGTTATTAAAAGTCATACCTCTAGATGTCTACAATATGGCCTTCCAAAGATATCCCAAACTTTTAGATTAAATAAAGGGAAAAAGTGATTATGCAATGCACGTAAATCCCAATAATATTAAACTGGTTTTAAAAAATTCAGACACACAAACCACCCAAATCAAAAGAGAAGGATGACTGGATAAGAAACAGACCTTCAATACCATCTGGATTATTAGCACTCCATCTGTGTGGAGGAACTTGTGTGCAAATCCAATAAAATGCATAACCAAGGAATTGTAGAACAGATAATTGGATAAAACATAGCCTTGCCATGAAGATGAGTATCCACAAGCTTGAGACTGTGAAACTTCCTTTGTTGAAATCTTAGCAGGTTTGTCCCCAATTGCATCAAGTTCCGAAAAATCATCCAAGCTGATCATCCAAGGTTCCATGTAACTAGCCCACACAGAAAGAACCTGGGACACGTTCTTCATAGAAACCCCCATTGGGGAAAACAAAAATGTCCTCAATATGAACCTGTATACAGGCCTCTGGATCAAGGAGTTCCAAGACACTAGACAACTGGAAACACCTGTAACCTCTCTTGTCTTAACAACATCAACTGGACCTGAAACTTTCCACCTAGGACTCCCACCATATTCAACCAAATCAGACCCACCAGTGACTGCACCCGCACTCAAATTCAAATACTTCACAAACAACTTCACCACTTCTCCCAACCCAGAAGTTGGAGGTGTCTCACCCAGCACCGATCGAAATGGAAAGGACACCCGAAATGATTTGCAGACATTAACAGATAACGGTGAAAAATCATTGTCTACCATCCAAAAATGAATCAAGGTATAAACCAAAAATTCAGCTTGTAACAGAGCAGAACCATCATAAATTGTCGAGTAATGAAGTAGTGAACTCCGGTAAGGTTGATGAGCAGTCAAATCATATATAGGCACAAATGCACGAAGATAAGCATAAAGAAGGCGCATATATAAATTACACTCAGTCTTTTGCTCTGATCCACGCTTAGCACTCACAAATCCTGGAATTGACGAGGTCCAATTCTCCAACCTAAATCTCCTACTCTTCCGAACAGCAATTTCTCTTGGATTCTCAGAATTTCCTTTGCAAACAGGGTAATATGAGAACCAAAACATGTAATACTCAAACACGTTCAGCTGAATTTGAAATGAGGTACCCTTAACGGAATCTTCCTTAACCCTGCCTTTGAATAATGGACACAAATCGGGTAAAATACGACAATCCCTGTTGCTTTGAAGCACGAAACGAACCCACTCCGGCAACCGCTCGACGGGGAACACATATTTGACGAGAGATTGGCGATCCACGGCGGAGATGGATTGCATCAAGACACTGTCAGGGCAGAGAAGGTTGAAAACCCTAGTGGCGAAATCGCGATCGTTGGATGCAAAGACGGCGTCGATCCAGCCGTTGGGTGAATTGGGGTTTTGAGGAGAAGAGTCATCGAAGCCGAAGAGCTTGCAAATTAGGGTTGGGAATGCGATGGAGAAGAAGTGGCGGGACTGGTCGGGGTTGTGGTGGTGGAGGAATGAGTCGACGGCAGCGCAGGCGGCGGAGATTTGGGGCGGCGATGAGGCGGCGAGGATTGTGGAGGCGAGGGATTGGGACTTTGATTGGGGATCAGTGGTGTAGGAGTGAGGAAGCATGATTGGTGATTCGGAGTGAGCTAGGGTTTTGGAGGTTTTGAAGTTTTGAATGTCAGGCAAAGCAAATGGCGCCTTTTTATGTGGGAAATATCAGAAACAAGCTTGCGAAGAAAGTCTGGAAGGGGCTACGTGGCAGCTGACATGGGGCCTATGATCAAGACTTGGGCACGTGCCAGTAACGGTGCCGCCCTTTCAGCTCCCACCCAAATATAAAAAGATAAAAAATAGTTTTCTTCAAATTACGTATAAAAACTGGCACCATAATCTCAATTAAATATTAAATATTTCCCATTTAAAAATTAATTAATTTTAATCACTCACTCACATCAATACACAATACACGTTACACTTCTTTTGCAATGATTTTTCTTTTTAATAATCAAATAAAAGTTAAAGCAACCTTCAATGAATACAATTTTATTTGAATGAATTTTTTATACATAATATGAACTATATGGTATAATGATTTAATACAAAATTAAAATTTAAAAATATTTTAATAAATCAATTTAATAACTTAATTTAATTTTAAATTATTAAAAATTATATTTTATCGAACACCCTTTAATTAAAGACTCACTCGTTTCACTCATTTCTAATTAATATAGACATATCCTAATATGGAATTTGGTACAAATGGACATAGGAGGTTTCGTGGTCCCTTTAGAGACCTTCTCTAGTGTAATTTTTATCACAAGGAAATGATTGAAAATATAGGAAAGCATTAAGTTAGAAAATTGTTTATACATCAAAATTAGAAAAAAAGAGACAAAGGAAGGGAAAAATACCAAAAGAAAAAAAACTTAAATATAATTAATGAATCAATGAAATTTTTTCCTTAAGGGAATTAATTTGAATTAGATAAATTGGAAGAAATTTAATATACCAATATGATACCCCATGATAAACCTACCCTCAATTAATGGATGTAGGTCGACCGCCTCATTAAAAGCATGGTTCAAGGTTGCACCATTATTAAAAATCCCTCAAATATATATATATTTCACATAAAATAGTGACATTGATTTCATTTTTTTCTGTAACAGAAAAACAAGGATAGGCAATATGAAAAAAAATAGAATAAGAATACAAAAATTTACGTAAAAAACTCTAGATTAGAAAAATAGAAAATCCACTATGTCAAACATTGGTACAAATTGAAAAAATGCAAGTAGTTTTTTTGGGGGGTCTATGGTGGCGGTGGAGGGAATATATTCTTTTGTTCATGGTTTTTCCTATTTAGGATTTTCCATATAAATTTATGTGTTCTTATTTTATTTTTTTTTGTTGTTTATTCCTATTTTTTACAACACTTTCCTTTTTGTAAAAAAAAAAAAAATATATATTAACTTTGGAACAATTTCATTCTTTGAATTATATTCATTTTCAAGACACTCTTCATCTTCAAGATAATCCAATGATAGTGTATTGAAAAGGAAGTATATGATAAGATGTAGATATTTAGGATATTATTTTTAATTTGACACAATATTGTTGAATACTATATTTAATGGAGAAAGATATCCTAAAATATTATATTTAATAGATCATATTATTGTATGTTCATGATAACACATCCTAATATTTTTTATTTTTTGAAATAAAAATAAATATTATATTCTAATATTTAATATTAATTAAAAATATGAAAGCTCTCTTTTTAAATCTTTTCACAATTGAAAATTCTAAACCACTAAGCCCACAGGCGGTTTCGCTAACAATATGCCCAACGGCCCATGGTTCTCAGCCAAACCAACCCACATGGCCCAAAGCAATGGGCCTTCGGCTGAAGCAGATGCCAGTGGGGAGCATGTGCAAGTTAGTGACATTTAGGGAGCGTTTGGTTGTCTTTAATTCAAAGCGTTTTCAATAAAAGGGCTTTTCTGGAAAGTGTTTATTTTTTATTTAAAAAAAAAAAAATCATTTATCAAATAATTTTTTAATAACCATGATTTTTCAAAATTTTAAAAATATTTTCTAATTTTTATTGAACATTTAAGTTTTTTTTTTTTTTTAATAATCATGATTATTTAATTTTATATAGAAAAAAAATCATTTGAAATAAGTTTAATGAGAATATCAACATAATTTATTAACATTAAATTTATTTTTTTATTTTTTTTTACTTTATTTATTTATTTATTTTTTCATCCTTTCAATGTCAATTAAAATTTTCAAAAAATCAAACATTGGGCTCGAAATATTAGAATAGAAAGTGAGAACAAAAAATCTATTTCACTACCATTCATTAATGTGTTTGGATTATATTTTAGAATACAAATAAAAAAAAAAAAATTATTAGTATGAAATCAAATCCTACTCGTATTATAATTTTAATTCCTCTCTTCCACGCTGGATTTTCTATCTTATTTTCATTTTCATTCTCTTGTACCAAACACACTATCATAAACGGGCTTAGGTTAATGAAAATGCACATTCAAACTATATTCCAAAATCAACAATAAAAATCTCAAAATTCTTTCTCTTGAGCGCTCTTAATGCCCACTGCAAGATATAATTAATATCATGCATGTTTTGTCAATCTGTACAGGATTAAACCAAAATGTCTCACCAAGTACCTCAATAATTTGGGGTTTGTTCTTAGGTGGTCCTATGAATCTGACCCGGGGCTGCACCATAAGACCTGCCTTTTTCATTGAAAGAGATGTAACAACGTCCAATAATTGGCTTTATTATTGGAAAAAGCTTGCAAGGCTCCTATAGGGGATTTTTTTTTGTCTTATTGCCCATGCATGAATGGAGGACATATATGCTGTTTTTTGGGCTTGTACTTGTGTCAATTGGTCATCAAATAAATGCCCTTATCAAGGGGTCCATACTCCTCAATTAGGGGCTTTTTTGCCATGGTACAATAATGTTTAAAAATACATTTATTTAAAATAATATTATATAAAAAATAATTTCAAAATTATTATAAAAATGAACTCGATTGTTGAAAAAACGAGTTTAATATAAAAATTTTCAATGGGTTATTACAAAAAATGAACTCACATTTTAAATGGATGAATTTAATGTAAAGTAAAATAAGACATGAGAAGTACAGTATTTTTATTTACAAATAGTTGTTTTTTTAATAATATTTAAAATAAATAAAAAAATCTCTGCAACAAGGATTGAAGTTTCTCAAAATTTGGGGTTCTAACAAAATAAAAAGGAAGGAAAGTACCATTCATAAAAAAACAAAAAAAATAAAAAACCTGTCAATTTACTGCTAAGAATAGTCAATATATCATTTTTGGATAAGATGCCCTACCTTCTTATTGAAGCTTTCATTCATAATGAGTTTTTGGTTTATAACTAATGAGGTATTTGGTAAAACTTAATACTTATTATTCGATGACTTAAGTTGACTTTAAGTTAAATTATACTTATGTTATTAATTTAAAACTTATTACTTAATTTTTGCTTTAAGCATTAAGTTTGTTTAATAAAATTAATTTAAAACTTATTTTATATCATCAAATTGACATATTTATCCTCATAAATTATAATTAGGGTAAAAAAGATTGAGTAAGAGTGAAGGTTGTGAAGTAACAAAGGCAATCGTGGAGGCGACTAGAGCAAATAGGGGTAAAAAGATAAAATAAAGATTTGGAATTTAAAATAAATTAATTATTTTTATTTATTACTTAAAGTTGTTTTTGACTTTAAGTTATACCATTACTTTATTTTAACAAATATATTTAATTTACCTAATCACTCAAATTAAGTTATTAAGTTAGTTTACCAAATACCCACTAAGATAAAATGAGTTTTGGTACCACTAATTGAACTTTTGTGAGTGATTTCTTTAACTTTGCATGTGGAGTTTCTTTCTTCTACCCTTTGTTACCCTTGTGATATAATCATTTTACTCTCTTCACGTTCTTTATATTTTTTAGATGATGAATAATTATCTCAGGTACTAATATATTTCCATTAGTTTGTATTTTGTAGAAATTAGTGAAGAGCTGAATTTTCATTTTCTTTTAGAAATTAAAGAATCTTTATAGTGGTAAGGTATTCTTCAATTTTTGTTGTCCTCTCTTGTTGGGTTGTTGTTGTTGTGGAGGAATTTTGAACTTATGCAGAGGGAATGTAGTTGTTTTACTCATCATGTTTGCTATAATCATAGGTTTGAACTATTCTCCTAAGCTATTATTCAACAATTATTATCCATGCCCTAACAAGTGGTTTCAAAGCTAGGTTGTAATGGAGATAGCTAGGTTGGAAAACGATGAAAATGGAAGGGAGTTTAATCATTGTGGTAAAACTTAACAACTCAAATTAGATTGTTTGGAAGCCTATAATGGAAGATTTTCTCACCATATCTCTTGACGGTGAAGAAGCCAAGCTCAAGCATATCTCTGACCTTGAATGTAGTTGGTTTGCTTACACAAGAGTCGATTGAGCATGGGAAGCAATCACCTTATTAGGAGAGTTCAATGCCTTAGATTAAGAGATGTATTAGAGTTTCAGGAAGCTATAGTTGTCTTAGCAAAAATATATTGAGAGGTTAAAAGCTAAGCAAGTCAGCTCTTCTTTTAATGGTCACTTCAAACCTAATAAGAAATGTTGTCCACTTCAAATGAACAGAAAAATAAAAAAGAATAAAAGTATTCCTTTCTCCTAATTGTGGAAAGTTTGATGTATGTCATGGTATACACTAGGCTAGCTAGATATAGCTCATCAAGAAAAGAACATTGATAGGTAATAAAATGGATCTTTTAAGTACATAAGAGATAGCTCAAGCATATGTTAGTGTTTTAAAGGAGCTTAGATGGTCTTGGAAAGTTTTACAAAGACATAAATTACTATTAACAGAAATGGTAGGAGAGGGAGTTGCATCATGACATTCTAAGTTACAAAAGTTTTTGCTTTATCCACAATAGAAGTTAAGTATATAGCTATCATTAAAGCAATTAAGGAGATGTTGTGGTTAATCTAAGAATTAGGTTTACAGCAAGATAAGTATGTGGTCTAATGTGACAATCAATGCTATGAATCTAAGCAACAGTTTCATGTATCATTCCTGAACTAATTAAGCTTGATAATAATATATCATTGGTTGAGGGATACAATTGAAGGAAATGCAATTTAGTTAAAGAAGATTCACACTAAAAAGAATACCTCAAACATGTTGACAAAAATTGTTCCTAAGAAGAAACTTTGGTTGTGTATTAATATGACGATTTTAAACTCTATATGGTAAAGTTATAGGTTGACATTCTTCCTTAAGATATTCGACTAAGTTTTCCAGCCCATGAAGAGTCTCGTAAGCCTATATGATGAGTTGTTCTTTATAGCATCCGAGGTTTTTTTTTTTTGTTTTTTAGAGATGTTGAAAAAACCAAAATTATGGATGCTTTTCTAGGCAATATTCTATGGCTCAAGGGTACAAATTAGGGTATGAAAATGATACTCTCTTTGTATTCTTGAAATGATGGATTTTCATATCAAGTATTGATGCATTTCCACTAGTTTCCCTTGGGTAGAAGTTAGTGAGTGTTGGGATATGATATTTGGGCTTTGAGATGCATGCATCTAAGATCTGAAGCATAAAAGGAACATTAAAATTCAAAACTTTTGGCCCCATAAGGTGTGTTAGAAATCATACCAGGGTTTGATTGTTCCTAAACCCAATTCTTTTGTAGAAGAGATCTCAAAATTCTGAAAAGTTAGAAGTGGGACTAGGGAATTTGGAAGACCATTAGTCTGAAAAGTTAGAGTTGATCTAACTCTAATACCCAAGGGATTTATATAGACTTTCTAGTGGGCTTATTGACTTTAGTTTAGCTTAGGTTTGGTTTACTCAGTATTGTCTATTAAGTCTTAATTAATTAATTATCTTTAATATGCTTTAATTAATGAATTAATTAATTAACCCAATCTATAAAAACCCAAAATAATTAATCATAAATTCCTATGCAACTTTGTGCTTTTATCAAAATATCCTTATGAACATAAATGATTAATATTTCATAAAACCTTAAAACTTTATGCCAATAAAGAATGTGAATTGGAGCAAGAACTATAGAGACCCATAGAAAAATATCTTCTCCTTCGAAATCCAAATATGAAGTTAACTAAATATTCCATTAAACAAAGTCAACTGTATTATAATATTTTATGACATTACATTTAGTTGAAAATTAATTAAATCCAATTTAATTAATTTCTCAGGTCTATGACCTACTATTTAGTGTATCCACTGTATACATACTCTTATGAACTTATATTTGTAATATAATAAGGTAAAAACTATCAACATTTTAATATTACCTCTATAATCCTTTAACCTTATATCCTTTTATTTTGTGGTCAATTGATATGTTCTAGTCTATAAAGGACATATGCTAAATCCCATTTAAGAATTATTATGACTTTGCAGATTTTATAATCACAAGTCCTTAAGATCACTTAAGGGGATGCATTGTTTCAATCTCAGGAGATATCATGAATATTTAGTTAAGAATACTTATTATCACTTGCCTTAGTCAACTATGACTTAATCCGTAGGGAATATATAACCACTTTATTGTTTCACCCATGGTCAAAGCCACTAAAAATCTAACATTATCTCATTGTTCACTTAAAGTTGAGAGTCCATATAACATAGTAGTTTGTTAAATTTATGAATAACCAATATCATAATTCACTGTACGTCCTATTTAATATGTAACCATACATACTAGTACATTTACTATAAAAAACACATCCTAATGACCAAAATAAATCATTCCTCCAATTAAGAAATGCACTATGAACCGACTATAAATACTAATTAATCAATTTGCAAAGAACTCATAATTTGAATTTTTAGCATAACTTTTAACGCACCAAAGTCATATACGATATAATTAATACAAACAAAAAGCATAATATACATTCATTACATTATGTCACACTTAAAATTCTATTCCAAAAATTGTATTCCCATTTTATAAGGTTTTTTTTCATGTCATACCTGATCTTGTTTTACTTAGATTACTTGTCATCATTGCGGGAGAATTTTGAACAGGTAAACCGTTTTACTATTTTCACAGGTGTCAAGTATTTTCCAGCTCATTGAGATATTCTTTTAACAACTTTAATCCACGCCTAAATGTCAATTAAGAGATAAAAGATGCCAAAGAGATTTGAATATGATTCATAGGAAAGAGTGAAATGCCATTCCCCTAACCAATGTTTGTTTCCAGCTTTATGGTATGTTTCCGAAAGAGAAAAAGCCCTACCGCTCTCCCACATCGGATGCTAATTGCAAGTCCCAAATAATATTCCAAGACCACTTCGTTTCTTGCCAACAAAGCTTCTCTCCTGTTGACTTTCCATTTCCTTTCGAATTTTTCTTTTTCTTTTTCTTTTTATTTGAAAATTTTCATTAACATTTGCTTACCAGGACAACATCTTTTCAATAATTATTGCTAGACCCTGTTGCATCATCCATGACACATCTGCCATTTCAAAAGAAATAGACATTCTACCATCACCCCTGTCACCTCAAACGAAAAATATGAATTCCCGTATTCAAGGTTTGTACTAATACCAGATTCTAACTTGACTAACAAGTTTTGCACTTTTTGTCTTTACTACCCTTTTACTTTATTATTATTATTTCTTTCCCTTTTTGCAATTTTTTTTTTTTTTTAATTTGTTCTCCTCTCCTCCCTTCCTGCACATTCCACTTATAAAAGATTCTGCAAAATTATTTAATGCAAAATATACCAACCATATCATATATGGATTGTATTGATGATATTCTCAAAAGCTAAACACATGCATTCATGTTGATTCCCGCATCAACTAATATTATATAAGACTGTTGTCTTTGTAGGTGGTAGCTTGCTTTATTCCAAGTACCTTTTTTTTTTTTAATGTATTATATTAAATTTAATTAATATAAAATAGAAGGTCCATGTTGATCATTTTGTTTGCAAATGGAAGACATAAAAAAACAATAATTTAAGAGAAAAGTAGAGATTTACATATAGGTAAGGTCTAAAAAAATAATAATTTAAGAGAAAAGTAGAGATTTATATAGAGATAAGGTCTAAAAAAAACAATAATTTAAAAGGAAAGTAGAGATTTACATAGAGGTAAGGTCTAAAAAAATAATAATTTAAGAGGAAAGTAGAGATTTACATAGAGATAAGGTCTATCAAGTCTATTCGGTAACTATTCTCAAGAACAGTTTTATATTGTTCAGAATGAAAAAAACAAGGAAATACGTTTGAGAATTAGAAACTGTTTTCTATTTTCGATTCTTAAGAATAAAAAATAAATTATTTATAGATAACATCTTTTAGTTATTTTTAGAGAATATATTTGAGTTATTTTTACTTATTTTTTGAGAGTTGTTTAAAAAAATTATTATATAAGTATGCAGAATGATTAAAAATGAAGTATTATATATAAAAATTATTTTTAAAACATATATAAAATATTAAAAATAGGTTAAAAATATTTGAGGTTCTCAAATAAACTTTTGTCTACAAAACACAAAACATTGGAGAACAATTTTTAATTCAAAACTATTTTTGAAAATAATTACCAAATAGGGTCTTGAGATCTATTTGGTAACTATATTTGAAAACAATTACGAAAAATCATTTTTAAGAACACTTTTAAAAATTATTATATGATGTTTTGTACCATAAAAATCTGTTTGAAAACCTAAAATATTTTTAATATATTTTTAATATTTTAAAATATATTTTTATATTTAATGTTTTATTTTTAATTATTCTATATATTTGTATAATTATTTTTTTAAACAATTATCATAAAATAAGTGAAAATAATAATAAAAAAAAAATATTTTTTGAAAACACTATTTTTTATTCTAAGTAATTTTTTATTATTAAACATGTTTTTCATATTTTTTATCCCGAAAAGTAGAAAACCATTCTTAAAAACCATTATTAAATAAGCTCTAATCACCCAAGAACAAAAAGTAAAAAGCAATTTTCGATTGTTAAATGTATTTTTTTATTTTTTTTTATTCTAAAAAACAGAAAGCTATTATTGAAAACCATTTTCAAACAACCTCTTATCAACCCAATTTTTTAATCGTGGATCACGTGTTTTTGCTCTTTATCCAAATTATTGATTTAGCACTTTGAGACTTTATGATGAGACTGAGTCCAAAGCAAAGCTCTAAATTTTTTAAAACAAAGAAAAAAGTTATGTCAATGAAATGGTGAATGAGAGATTATAGATTTCCCACTTTAGATTTTTTGTTTTTATTTTTTATATATCAGAGATTCTGCCTCATTTAAAGCAAGACATTGTGTCAATTGTAAAGGATTACTTTATAACAAAAATCACCTCCTTTAAAAATCCATGCCCATATATGCCTTCAAAACCCACTTTACAACTCAGGCTTTGTCAACATTATCACTCAACACAAAACAATAAAGCAAAAAGCAGGAAAAATTAAAGAGACAGAACCCAAAAAAAACAAAAAAAAAAAACAGATGAGGGTGGTTCCCACGGCAACGTTAATAATAATAAAAACATAATAATTAGAATAGTTAACATTTTGACTAACGTACAGCCCATCATATTTGTCAACATACACCCACATTGTGACTGTGGTGTTGAATTTATGGGACAAATTGTCATGAGGATATGTTTGGATTGAATTGTTTTTATTCATGATTTATTTGATTAAAAGGGCTATTAATTACTCTTTTTTTTTTTTTTTGTAAAAATAATTTTTTTTAAACTATATATAAATACTCGAAGTAATAAAGGATGTTTCCGTCTAAAATAGGTTATTTGATGTTAGATTTACAAATATGTTGATCATTTCGACTTTTTAATCCATTAATTCTTTATTCATTTCATTTCCATTTTTGCAGATTGCCCCATGGTGAATTGGTCATCCAAATGAAGTCAGGTATGAAAATAGAGCCATGGGGTGTCAACCACAGAGAAAAATGGGGGAAAGATGATGATATATTACTATTAATTAAAGGAATGGCTTTATTTCCTGAATTCCTTGCACTTTGGTTTTTCCTGGTACCCAAACAAGAATATTGTGATAGGGGCCTATCACCTATGCATTAAAAGCATACAAATTGCCTCAATCATTTGGGTTAAAAAGAAAAAAAAAAAAAGAAAAGAAAAGAAAAAAAAAAGAGAGAGAAAAGCATTACATGCAAATTTTTTCTAGTCCACGTACAAAAAGCAAGCCAAAGATGGTCTCCTTGATGTTTCCTCTTCTATTCCCTTCATCCACCCTTCTTTTCAACCTTTACGCAAGCAATGAGAAAACCCTGCCCGTATCAATTTTATAAATTAACGAGCCTTAATTTTTGTCCCTCATTGTTTCTGATAATTGTACCAGCAAATTATCAAGCTTTAGGTCACGATCATGGCGTCGATGCGTTAAAATAACACCACATTAGGTCTAATTCATCGGTATTAATAATTGATCTACTTTAGTACTTGATGGTGCAACATAAGATGCTCCAAGTCGCACTCAAAGTAGTCGTTTTCTCTTAGCTCCATGTTACCTGTCCTCAAATTTGTTTACACTATTCGACAGTCCAGACAATATCTCACAAAAAGTCCTCTTGCACCACTCGTCATGTATTAGAACATTCAAATCCTAACTTGCTGGCTGCCCCAGAGATGAGGGTGGATGGTAATGGCCTCAGATACATACATATACATAGCTATATATGTACATATGCCTTTTGCTATATGTATTAGCAATTTGTGGTCCATAAACCCTAGAATCCGTGCAATCATGCTACCATTAGCTGCCTTTTTGCTATAATCATCAGGATTTTTAGTTGGGTTTTAAAGGGTAATTGGAGAAGATTTTTTTTCTATTCATGGACTTATGTGGCCATGAGCAATGGTAGAGGGTTGTGGATAGGATAGGATAGAGAAGTGGAAGCGGAAAGGGACAGTGATGGTGACATCATGCATGATGTTAGAACTTAGAATATTCCAATGGGTTGCCACTGCTGTAATGGCTTGAAATTTTCTTTTTCTTGTTAATTATTTTGTTGAATTTTTCACGGGAAAGGAGTTTATGCCAAATTTGATATACATTTTGTTGAAATTTGTTACTCTTTTAAGATAAGAGCTTAGTTGAGAATATGTCAGAGGAACCGGTCCATATGCTTATGTGTATGCATCCAATGAATTAACTGAGAGCTGAGTCCAAGTTCTATGATCGACTGTCTCCCGCATGCCTTGTCTCTACTGTTGTCTCTTTGTGAAGTAAATATATAGAGGGAGGTAAATATGATTCTGAAGTACGACTGTTGAATAATTGGATTCTCCAATTCTTTTTTCTCTACTTTCAATTCTTTATTCACTGGTGATGTTGGCAAAGATGTTCCACCCAGATGCTCTTTCTATGTAGTATTACCTTTGAAAAATACAACACAATAAAAAAAAGAAAAGAGAAAGAGAAAGGGGAAGGAGAGAGAAGAAAAGGGAGGAGGCCAGCTCTCATACTATACCTCATCACCAGATGATAATGATGCATGTTCCAAGAGGGAAAAAGATGAATTAAGAATAAAATCCAATGAAAGATGAAAATTTTATTGCAGTCTCACTCATGTACATGAGGCTAATGGTCATCTAATACTATGCGACTGTTCACAGATGGAAAGGATGATGAGAAGGATGATCGATCAGACCTCTTCTGATGAAGCTGAAGGGCAGCAATGGAGGTTTATATATATGTGGATGACCATGGACCACCCCTTTTGTTGATTTGAACCCAAGCTCAGTTTTAAATCTATATATATATATATAAGTATATATGCTCCATAATTGAACTGCTTCACTGATGATTTGAATGCCGTCGGAATTTGGAGGAAGCCAACACCTTCTGGGATCATCACCAAATGTTTCGTTCTTTTGGAATTCAAAAGAGAGTGGGCTAAATTAATTGTCGTCGATCGTCTTCTTCCTTGTTGCTACGCCCATGAGAAAGAATATTCTATGGCCTCAGTTCCAGCCAGCTGCGACCCTAGCCAGTAATGAGGCTCATGGAATTGATAACTGACGTCGAGGAACAGATCAGGGAGGTCGAAGAATGTGTCATCGTCATCTGTCAGTGCTGAATTTGAAGAGTCCTGAGAGTCATTTGATGTGATAGTAGCAGCCGGGGAATGGGAGCCAATTAGCTCCGCTCGATCACCTTCATGGCTTGTCGGATGATGGAATGCCGCCGCTTTGGCGGCCGCCGCTCTGATATCTTTAGGTGAGGCGGTGGCCGGGCGGGGGAGCTCCTGAGCCAGTTCAGGGAAATTGAGATAGGCGGAGTGGCCTTTAATAGTAAGCGCCGCTACATCGTGGGCTCGAGCAGCCATTTCTGCGGTGGGGAAAGTCCCAAGCCATATTCTAGACTTCTTTCTGGGCTCGCGAATTTCCGACACCCATTTCCCCCAGTTCCGCATTCGTACTCCCCGATATGTGGGGCGCCTCCCATCATTCACGCTATTAGTACTGCCACTCTTACCCCTTTTCCTACTCTTGTCCCCATTTTTTCCTTCTTTTCTCCCTGGGCTGTCTGATGAAATCTTTACAGCCGAAGAAGAAGAGGAGGAGGAGGTGGTGGTGGCGGTTTGAGCCTCAGCATCTATACTGAGTGGTTGTTCCATGGGAGGAGAGAGAGGAGAGGAAAGGAGAGGGGAGAGGAAGACCGTAGGGGGAGTTGTTGGGGGAAATGTGGGAGGACAGTAGATCTTAAAATAGAGGTGGGTAAGCTTCTTATCATTGTTTTGGAATAAAGGTTAACATTAAAAGAAATGGGACCTGCGGACAAAGGGGTCCTAAAATAGTTTGGCTACATTGCCAAACCATAGCTGATTTTCCAATAATGAGTAGTTTTGCAGTCCTTCATGCATTTCTCGGCCTCTCTAAATGTCTTATTGCGCATCCACACATGAATGATTAAAGCATTTCTTCATTTGTCACGCGCCCCATTTGTCATCCCCTATTAATTTTGATGGGAAGTTGGCGTGGTGGGGCTCCGCTCCAATACCTAGCTCATCCACAACGCCAAAACCATTGTTGCATTCCAAGCCATGGATTTCGTCTTCACACTTTCAAGTTGGCTCCAATTTCCCAGTGCCGTGATCACCACCTCACCATCTGACCTCTCTCCGACCCCCCACGTGGCCTCTGCCTCTATTCCTCATAATCGGCCTTTACTTCTTGTGGGCTCGCCTATAGCTGTTAGCTCTACAACCATGTCAATTCTATCACTTCCTTTCCCTTTCAGTATTACTCACCTTAATGATATTATTCAATTTTTTACGTAATTGTATTTATTTATTTATTTTTTTTATTTTTTATTTTTATTGAACTCATATTTTATTGTTATTATTTTTTATTTTAATGAAGCTATCAATATTTTAGATCTAAATCATTCCTAATAAAATATACTAAAATGATGTTTTCAAATCACAACTTTAACAAAATACATTAAAATCATATCTTTAAATCACGACTTTAATAAAATTCATGTGACATCTCGATTTTGATAACATAAAGTAAAATCAACGTGGGGTTTTGTTATTGAAAGGTGTCATAGATTGGAAATATTTCTAAAAGTCACATATTTAAAAAAAATAAATTTTTTTGGTTTTTTGTTTTGAAATAAAAAAATAAAAAAAAGACCCCTTAATATCACATGGGATTTTAGACTTAGCCAAGTTGGAGAAGTGGAAATTGACGGACCTATGAAAGTGATATTGAGAAGCAGAAGAATTCGTCCTTAAATTTCCATGCATGCCGGTGACAATTACTTATAGAGGAATACTAAATCACTTCTGTTCCTATTCCTCCTGCGCTGACGAGGGCATTTGATTGTTTCCCCATCAAGCTCTAGTCAGGAAACGTTGGGGCCTCTCTTGTCCAAATCCTCGTTAGAAAGTTAGAAACAGCCAATGACACATTCACAACCAATCAAATGGTAGATGGATACCCATAAAATTCCTCAATTTCATTAATAACTAAACCTACCTTCGGGTCATCTCCATGATCCCGGATCAAGATGATATCATCTCCGTACTGTGCCAATTATTTAAACTTTTTTTCACCCATCGGACCAAAAATAAATGTGTATTAATTTTTATTTTATTTTTTAAAGTTTTAATTATGTTAAAAATAAATATAATTTATAAGTAAATAAGTATTATAATTTTCTAAAGTATGAATTATGTAAACATGTGCTATTTACAAAATATGGATGAAAAAGTAATCCAAAAAAATTATTTTCAAAAGGGGTGTATTTTCCAAGAAAATAATTCCCATTTCGAAAAGTACTTATTTTACATTACTTAAAAATGTTTTTATGTATGTGTATGGATTGTCATCCATATCATTTCAACTTACGTGAAAATGGTACATCATTTAATTAATAAAGAAACTTTAAGTTCAAAACAATGTTACTTTAAAATCGAAATACATATAAGGGTATTTTGGATAATGGGAGGTAGATATTGTTCCAATGTATGAAATGAAAATTATTTTCTTCAAAATACACTCCTCATTAAAATAAATTTTTTTGGGTTTTCTTTTTATCTATTTTTTATAAATAGTGCATATTTACATAAATCCTTTTTTTATAATTAATTTTTATAAGAAATATTTTTTAAAAATTTTGTATTAAAAAGGAAAAATAAAAAATAAAATAAATAGTTTCTATTTAATTTTACATACATATATATATACATATAGACACACACACGAGGAAGTGTGTGGTGGGATTTGATTCAATTCTGGGCACCAAAATTGAAAAAAATTGCTCCTACGTACCCAATTTTGAGGTTACAAACTTATAATTGCAACTAAAAATATGGGTTTCTTTGATTTATACATGTATTGGATACAAGGTATTTTTCTCAAAAAAAAAAAAAATTATTAGAAAAAGAATGCAAAAATATAATTTTTATTATCTATTTTATTTTTATATTAAACTCATCTTTTAAAAATATTAATTCACCTTTTATACTAAAATAGTATATTTAAAAGAGAAATTCACTTCTTATATTGAAAATGTTTATATTGGACTTATTTTTTATCTTTTAAAAAAATATTAAAAGGGAATATAAGATTACAAAATGCTCATCGTTCAACGTGTCATGTTCTGACGTGTCCATTAGGTCATAATATAAGAGTGTGTTTGGCATAATTTATACTCGAAGTATTTTTAATGAAAATATTTTATTTCAAGTGTTTTTATGAAAATCATCGATTAAATATTTTTAGAGAAAACACTACAAGTTTTAGATTTTTAAAAGTATTTCCTAAATTTTACGAAATACCTAATTATTTTAAAATTAAAAATGTTTCCTAAAACTACTTTCAAAATGATATATACATTGAAATATTACATTAAATAATTTCTTCAAAGTAATTTGATAAAAATGGCAATTTATTTAGTTAATTACATGCTAGTTAGATATTTTTCTTCCTTGACATTCCATAGATATTTTTTAAGAATCTGGATTTTTTTAGCAGAGTTTAAGAGGAAAAAGTCAAGAAAAATCATCACACTTCTCCAATCAATCAACAGTTGTAATGATGTGAGTCAGAAAATAATTTTGGTATATATAATTGAATTGTGGTTGTAAATAAATGTGACAGTGGCACAGTACTTTACCATATCCACATACACTTCCTATGGTGGTTGTAAGGCCACAGGGCTTTCATAATACGACATTATAGTTGAAGAATTGACCCAAAGTTCATCATTGATTTAATTGTCACGTGTTTAAAGAGAATTAAATCTAAGTTTTAAATTCTCCATAGGCATACTCTTATGCTATGTTTGGTTCTCAAAAAATTGAAGGGGAAATGCAAAAAAAAAAAAAAAGAGAGGAAAAGTAAAAGGAAAGAAAAAGTGAAAAAAAAAATAAAAAATAGAGTTAAAGATGATAAATTATTTTTATTTACTACTTTAAACTTATTTTATTTATTTTAACTCATTAATATAAAGATTAAATAATTTTAAAATGTAAAAGTTTTTAACTAATTTTAATTATATTCAATTTTCTTTAGAATATTTTATAGAACAACCAAACATGAGAAAATTATTTTTTTTAGTATTTTTTTTTCTTTTCTTTTGTACTTTTCGGGAACCAAACATAATTTTAGGTTTTTTATTTTTTATTTTTATTTTTCAAGGGCAAGAGAATAAAAAGAAAAAGTGTAAAGAATAATAATATTTGATTTTCTTTCATAATTTTTATAATAAACTCAAACATAAAAAAACAATTTTTTAATACTTTTTGAGAACAACACGCAATCTTAGATTTTTATTAGAAAAGTATAATTAAAGTTGAAAAAACCAAATCCAAATATTCTTTACAATGACTTTCGTTCTGCATGTTTAGTTGTCATTATGAGATTAGTAATTTTCAAAAGTCTAATTCTTTGGTGAAGACCAATTTCTTTAGTGGAGAGGCACTAGGTGTTTGGCCATGACTCATTGGGATGAGACTAAGTCATCTAAACACATCCCAATCTTGAAAAATTTCCTAAATCTATCTCATATTTATTCCAAATGAGATGACTTGAGGTGGGACAGATATCAAGAAAAACTTATCCCATAATCATCATAACTAAAAGATTATCATCATAACTAGAAGAGTAGAATCAAAAGTCCAAGAACTAAATCCATGAATTCCTTGCCCAAAATTTCATTCTCCATGTCTATTTGCGAGTATGAACTTAGTAATCTTCAAAATCACATTTCTTTGGTGAAAGTCAATTTCTTTAGTGGAGAGCCATGAACCACGTGGGTATATAGTAGACCATGCGGAGGGCCATGGGCCATTGCCATTATGAAATTAAACTGGTGGCCATTAAGTAACCACAATATGAGACCATCTGTAGAACCATGATAGGAATATCATTCGCTTATACCCCACTCCATCTTTTACTTTTTCCACATTGCCTACCTTTGATAAATCAAAAATTTTCCTACCTGGTATTCCCATTGTAAAGCAAGATTACTACTATTAGTGATGAGGTTGATGTCAACTGTAGCCCCTACCTAGCTAGTTTGTTTGGTAAGGATATGCTTTTCTAGTTTGTCTAGTTTTGGGACTGCTATCCACAGAATTTATTATTGTCGTGTTCTTACTTTATTAATAGTCATATTCAATCTTAGGAGTTATAATATGACTAAGACTTCATAAATATATTCAATAGAGGTTGGATTTCTTGGGTCATCACTCTGAGGTCATGTTTGGTATACGAAAATAACGAATGAGATAGATATCTTGTTTCTTTCTCCTTCATTTTCATATTTGAATAACTCAAATGATATGGGAATGGATTAAAAAATGATTTCAACAAAAATCAAATCTCACTTGTAAGTGAGATTTCAATTAATCTTTAATAGGAGATATTTTGATCTATTTGTATAAATTAATTTTAAAAACTTTTTTCAAAAAATAAAAAGCTAATTTTGTGAAGAAGTTGTTTTTAAAAATATTTTTTATTTTAATTTTATAAAAATTATAAATTCAATTTTTATGATATAAACTAAATTTAATTCAAAAAATAATATTATAATTAAAAAAAAAAATTTTTAACAAAATAAGGATAGTAATATTATAATAAAATCATAAACTATGTATTTATAAATATTATAAAAATATGGATACTAACATCCTTATAAAAGTATAACTGATATCATAAATTATATTTTTTTATAAATATTATAAAAATATGGATATTAACATCCTCGTAAGAGTATAATTGATTTACTTTGTTAAAAATAAATAATGAAAATAATTTAAAATTAATCATTGCTAGTACTATGTTATTTTAAATGGATTTAAAAACAAAAAATATTAATTTTTTAAGATATACATGTTACAAAAGAATCTTTAAAAGCATGACATAATGCAACTAATTTGAGATTTATTATTTATTTAATAAAATTTAAGTTGCACTTTAATCTATTCTTATTCATGTATTGTACTTATAGGCATTCTAACCTACATCTCTTATATTGTATATGACTTATGTACATTAAGAGTTGTACAAAAGATCTAAATCATGAGTTTCTTGAAAATAGATGATTTATTCACAATTGATTCATGGATTAAACAATCCATTAGAGGTTGTATTACACTACCTCCTAATTAGAATGATGACTAATCTTGGTTATCGGAATAAGTTTCTTATAATGAGTCTATTATTGTGTATGATTATACATTAGACAGAACTTATGGTGAATTATGACTTCATCAAACTACTATGTTATATTATCTCTCAACCTTGAGAGAATGTTAAGTTTATGTCAAAGTTAGTTGTAACTTTAACGTATGGGTGAGATCCTAAAATGATCATATATTATTTATAGATCAAGTCACTATTAACAAAATTTGATAGTAATAAGTATTCTCAATAAAGACACTATGATGTCTTATAGGATTGAGATAGTATGCCTCCATAGGTAATCCTAAGGAGGTGTGTTTATGTAAATTATTACCATAATAGTTCATTAAGTAAAACTTGACATAAATTCTTTGTGGGTTAGGATATGTCAGTTGATCACACCATAAGAAAATTTAGAACTCAAGAATAGTAAAGGTAATACTGAGATGTTGATAACTTTCACCTTGTTGATTATGGACACTACTTTATGAGAAACTGTATACAACGAATTGCTTGCATGTCATGAACTTGAACACTTAGTGTGTTGTTGTTATTTACATAGGATATTAGAGTGTAGTTGATTTTCTATAGTGGGATATTGAGTTAACTTCAAAATTGGATTTTAAGGGAGTCATTTTTGTTTTTTGGGTCTAAATAGTTTTCACTCGATTTCATATAATTGAATGGACTTTTGGTTCACTTTTGTGCATAAAGACATTTTGGTAATTTTGCTCGTTGCACAGGGGTTGGTGAATGACATCTTTGGATTGAGTTAATTGATTAATTAGATAGCCTTGCGAGTTAATTAATCAATTTAAACTCTATTTAAACTCTAGACTAAGTGACCTAAGCTCATAGTGGGCTCAAATCACTTAAGCCTAGTAAAAACCTTATAAATTAATACCCTTTAAGGCTTATAGTTTCAATTTTCTACTTTCACCATTCTCTACCATCCAAAGGAAGAGTCTTAACCTTCACTCTCGAGACCACCCACCGTTTAGGTGCCAAGGTTAAGAGAGTCATCAGGTAGAAAATAGTGAGTCTATGAGACTTCCAACAATTTCATATTTGTTCTTCACCAAAAAGAAAGGATTTGGGAATATTTAAATTGTCGATAAGGTTTTTTTATTCAAATATTTAGATCCGTTTTTGTTTTAAAATATGTTTTTACTTTCGTTGCTAGGATCTAGATGCCTTAGGAAATAAGAACATGCGCCTAACTTGATTTTGGGATAGGGAACTGAGTAATATGGAATTCTCTACAATACATGAGTTAAGTTTTTCATTACATGCACATATATAATACTTAATTATGGGTAGAGTATTTTGAAAATTTTATTTAATTTGTAATTAATTAATTATTTTTTTGAATTCCAAATTATTCTTCAAAATTAAAAGATTCATTAAAGAATTTAAAGTGTTACTTATGTTTCACTTATTTAAAATCTATTTACCTAGTGTGAAAATTCATAATATATATATTGAGTTTCCAACTATTTTAAAAGAATTACTAAACTCATTAGCGAATCCAATGCATTATAATTTGTTTAAGTTGATGTTTATTTATCTAGTGAAAGAATTTACAAAATTATGTTTATAGAGAAAAATTAGGAAAGTCATTTAAAATGAATTTAAGGTTGTAACTTTCTAGTGTTAATTTGATCAATTTTAAGCCACATGACTTTCTAATATTAATTGAATCCATTTTTTAGTTTCAAATTATTTTAAAAAATTAATAATTTATTTTGTATTAAGTGTTACTTGATTTGGAATCTATGTGCTTAAAAAAATTCAAAAGTTAAAATAAATTCATAAAAGAACATATAATTCAAAAGCAAATCTTAGTTAATGTTTTTTGGTATTTGTATTAAGTGATGAAAAAAAAATGACCGCACCCTACTTTATTTGTTTTTTGTAGTTTTTTCCCTTAGTGTTATATTTTCTTTTTGTTTTTAAAAACTAATGAAAACAACTTCTACTCTTTTCTCTATTTTGCTTTGTTTTTAAAAATTGTTCGAGGGTGAATTTTAATGATTGACTACACTTAGAGGGAGCTAGGGTGAATAGGTGTTTCAATAATGAATAAAAATCACATGCTAGTATGAATGTAACAATACTCTCCCAACAATTTATACATGCTATTCACATGTAAAATGAATTAACACTCCTCAACCTAAATTCATAAGAACAATTAGCTCATCAACATATTTCTAATTACTACTTGATATTATAATCAAATTGAATATAAAATTATTTAAAAATTTTAAAGGATAATCAAACTCATTTTTGCTCATTTTTCACCCATCCAACATATATGTCCAAACATGAAATTGAAGTCAATAAATGAAAATAAACAAAAATAATAATAAGAATAAGAAAGAGACAATAATACCAAATTTAATTTAACATGAAAAATCTCCAAAGAGATAAAAAAACATGCCTACAAGCGATAAAAAAATATTAACTATGAAAAACAAAAGTTGAATACAAGGTTTTACCTAGTTTAAGTCTGTCAATCATTTTTAGACCACTTGACTATTACTTTTCCACTTTCAACTTTACACGTTCTTCTTTCGGAGCACACTTGGAGTTTACACCAAACTTCATCTTGGTCTTTTATTGAATCCTCACAAGAAGAAAATAGATTTTCACCTAAACCCAAACAAATGAGAAAGTGATAGATTAATGAATGATATGAAAAAACCCATTTTTGAAGAAAACTCAATTGAAAAACAATTTGAAAATCAAGATTAAGAAGGATTTTTTTGGAAAACAAACACTCCCAATTTGGATTGAAGGAAAAGAGAGTTCAAGAGAAGTGAAAATAGTTATTGGTATATGCACCAAATTGAAAACATTGGGTTAGATATGAAAGGAAACCCTTTATCCAGTAGTTATAAAAAAAATCCAACAAAAGATGGTTTGATCTTACTTAAATCTAGAATGATCCTAAAATAGGGCATAGAAACACTTAGTCAAAAAAATTGTTACCCTTACCTCCTCAACTCTTTTAAAAAAATAGTTCAAGAAAAATAGTAATTTGAAAAACTTAGTTGATGCAATTTCATCCATCTACAACCTCAACTATATACTTTGAGCTCTAAGTAATTTTAACATCTTGATTTTCATTAAGCAAGTAGTCCGAAAAAGGATTCAAAAAGTTAGGAGACAATTAAGAATTTTTGTTCAAAAAATATTTATAAAAAAAACAAAACAAAACATTGTTTTTAAATCACACGACCAAACAAGTTTTTATTATTTAGTAAAAAAAAACAAAAACTCTTAAAAGATGTTTTTTATTTTAACTGAATTTTTTTTTTTAAACCATGTATAGTGTGAGAGTATTTTAAACTGAAGATATTTATATATATAGTGTCTATGGATATTATTGTCTTTTTTTCTTTTTCTTTTTCATTCTTATTTTCATTGTTACCTAACATTGAAATAAAGACAAATAATAATTTCAATCTTACATTCTTAGGTTCATCCAAACATAAAAACTAATATCACCAAATTCATTCTAATTCAACAAGAGATAAGAATGTGTTGGACTCCCTCGTATGTGAGGGAGTGGCCCCCATATGCTTGGGGCTTAAGTCAATTACATTTTAAAAAAAAATGGGGAAAAGAAAAACAGAGATAAGAGAAGAGAGAAAGGAAAAACACATTTCACTGCCCAGATTTCATCAAAGAGTCGATCTCGATTCATCTGTGGTCCGATCAAGTTGAAATTTGGAGGAGAGGTTTGAAACTCGAGTAGTTACAATTTGAACAGTGGAGATCAGATTTTGAGCTCAGAAACTGGTGTTACTGCCTATGAACAGTAACGACGTTTTTCGGTATTCTTTTCTCAATTTTTCTTTATTTCTTTTGTCAAGAAAAATTATATAATTCAAGGTTATATGCGCTCTTGATGTATTTGGTAGCCTCTAGATATTATTTTATAGAAGACAAGTATAACCCATTATTGTTGATAGTGGAAGTTTGAACTGGACTAGGTCCCGTGATTTTTCCCTTCGCATTGTGGGGTTTTCCATGTAAAAATTCTGGTGTCTGATTTATATTTCATTGCATGAGTTTATTTATTTATTGCTGTTAATTGTTATTACCTATTTAATTTTACACAAAAAAAAAAAGAGTAGAAAAATCCTAGTATTTGTTGGAATATTATGAATTCACCCTAACAAAATGAAAATAAAATATTCATTCCCATACTCTACTACCAAGCATAACCTCAATGCAAAGCAAGATTACTGATATTAGTGATGAAGTTGATGTTAGCTGTAGCATTACTTAGCTAGTCTGTTAGGTAATAATATGGTTTTTTATTTTTTGGTTCGGTTTGGAGCAACTATTCACAAAATTTATTATTATCATACTCTTATTTTATTAGTTATGTTTTGATCAAAAGAATAACGGGTTAAATTTAGTAGTCAAATTCAATTTTTAAGAATTATAATATGATTAAGACTTCATTAATAAATTATAATATGACTAAGACTTCATTAACATATTCATAAGAGTTGGATTTCTCATGGATTATTACTCTCACATCATGTTTATTAGTGAGAATGAATATCTTATTCCTTTTTATCATTTATTTTTTATTTAAATAATAATGGAAATGAAATATAAAAAAAATGATTTTTATAGAATGAAATTTCACTCGAGATTCAACTAATATCCAATATAAAATATTTTGATTTCCTCAATGTAGAAAGTAATATAGAATATATTAAAATTATTATTTTAACTATTTATTTTCTTTAGATTTGTATGACTTTTTATGATTAATTTTAATTTATTGAGTAAATAATATTTTTTTAGTCTTGTTATAAAAAAAATATACAAAAAAAACCTCTTAAAAGATTTTTTTTAATAAAAAAAATATTCTTTAAACTATGTATAAGGGTATTATTAACAATTTATTAAAATTTTCATTCTAATTCTCATTGTTATCGAACATTCAAATAAAAATAAATAATTATTTCAATCTTATATTTCTAAGAAAACAAATGACTTATCATTAATAGAATTTATTGTTGGGTCTTTGTAAAATACTCGTTCCACAAAGGAATTACAAACACATTATAAACCAATAACCAACCCACAATGAATAGGGAAGGTATAAGCTCAATATCAAATCTTGGTGACAATATCAACAAAAAAAAAAAGAAAAAAAAAAACCATTTTCTTGTACTTCTAGACATGTGGATTGAAATCATTAAATTTATTTTTATCTGCAAAGGGTGAGATATATCAATGAGAGGCAATTAATTTGGCTTTAGGACCCACCACTACATGTGGTTGTGGTTGTGGCTGTGGATGGTGGTGCACCTACCTCATCATGGGATCAATCATTTGAAAATTTGAGTCTTTGCTGACCTGTAATCCTGGCCTGTCTTTATAATCAGATTCTCATCACCATACAATTCAATTAACAAAGTCACTTTTCACACCCTCTCATAACCATGGATTATAGGGCTCCTCAATGAACCCAAAAAGTACCCTGTAGAAAATTAGTGACAAATCACAAATCATCATTTCTTTAATTTCTGTTTTTGTTTCATTCTTCATAGAGCTTCTATTATTTGTACTTAAGTTCTAATTCTTTGTACTTACCCATCACAACTTCTTAAATTTTTTCACATTGACCTTTTTTTTTTATCCAAGTTGAATTCATGACTTCTCCATCATTATTCAACAATTCATATTTGAAGTTGGATATTGTATCTATTCGACATCATATATAGCATTATTCTTATTTTAGTCAAATTGAACAGACGGGTATTTAACTGTTATATATATGACCTAATAGTTACAGACAAAAATGCTGTGTCCATGCGTGGTTGTACATGATTCATGAGGAATGGGGACTCATTATTGGACTCACATTGTCCTTTCAGTTTCTCGTGGTCCTGAAATAATATGAATATCAATACCTTGAATGACGCCTTCTTCCAAAAGCTTTACTATTTGAACAAGAAATTTTATGAACATTCATATTTAAAGATCATGTTCTGGAAAAACTGAAAGCATATTAGCTGATGGGTAGGGTAATGCTGATTACTAGCTACCATAATAATGGCTCCTCGAGATAGAAATCGATATCCACGGACTCGACTTCGGGCAGCGGCCACATGATTGACTGACAAAATATGTCGGACATTTGATGATCAGTAATGAGGTTGGGGAAGAGATCGGGCAGGTCGAAGAAAGGGCCATCATCTGCAGTTGTAACTGTTGGTGAAGGTGGTGGCTCTTTGGTGTCATCACATGATGTATTGCTAGTACTAGATGGGGAATGGCAGCCTACCACCTCGGCTTGATCAGCTTCTTCACGTCTTCTTGGATGAGTAAACATGGCCGCTTTGGCAGCAGCAGCGCGGATGTCTTCCGGTGACTTGGTTTCAGGGCGGGGGAGTTGGTGTGCTAACTCGGGAAAATTCAGATATGCTGAGTGGCCTTTGATTGCAAGGGCAGCAACATCATGGGCTCTTGCTGCCATTTCAGGAGTGGCAAAACTCCCGAGCCATATCCTTGATTTCTTCCTGGGTTCACGAATCTCAGACACCCATTTGCCCCAGTTCCGCCTCCTTACGCCGCGATAAGTTGGATGCTTGAACCGATCATCATTGCTGCAGCCCTTAACCTTCGTCCTGTGATCATCTTCACTCTTGGCTTCTTGATTAATTCCCTTAAAAGAAGAGGTGGCTCCAGCCTCAGATTCTATACTTGGTGTTTTTCCCATAGAATAAGGTGGTTTTGGAATACTATTATATGTTTTAGGTAGAGCATAAGCTCTAGGAGGTGGGTTTCTTATGTTTAAAAGTCCCTCACCTCCCACCCAAAGATAAAAGTGAGGAGGGAAAGACAGAAAGAAAGAAAGAAATTGACCACTACCATGCAATGTTGCAAGTTTGCTTTATTGTTTTTGTTTTTCTATACAAGTGCATGATTGACATCACCTTGAAAGGGTCCATCTCAACCAAAAAAATTCCTCCAATGGTTGTCTTTTCAGAGCTCAATTTTGCCGTTGTCTTTGAGAAGTTGGGGGGAGATGTCTTCTCACCTATTTCTTTATATGTACACTTGCTATAGAATCAATACCTAAACAGTATCTCCTAGTTTATAAATTACTTAAATTAAAATATTCATTTCATCACTGTCCTAGAAGGTCTAATTCAAAACTACTCTATTTGACTTATATTAGCAATATCAATTTGTTTAGGGTTTAATCAACTGGAGAATTGTGAAGCCTCTAAGCTACATGAATTCTAATCTTTATCAACCACTACTGGCTTTTTCATGGTTTAATTATTTTTTTAGGGAACATTTGGTATCAAGAATTTTCCATTTTTTGACTCATTTTTTACCACTTCTAATATTTTGGCTCAGAGAAGACAAGATATGCCGTATGTTGGGGAGATATAGTGACATATGAAGATACTGCAATACTTTACAAGATCAATTATTCTAATTGAAAGTATCTCTTCTACCACCAGCAACCTTTTCTTCTTCTTCTTCCTTTTTCCTATGGCCTTTCGCATGACTGTAGAGGTACCGGTCATTTGTAATTTAATACTTCTACAAACTTCCATTGAGAAGAATGTTCGCGCATTGCTGTACATAAAAGGAATGATAAAGAAAAAAAAGTTTTGGTCAGTATTAATTAAACTAAGAGGTTACATGCAATAAGGCCCCATGAGTTCTGTTTAACGATGTAGATGTATTTTAAAGTCATAAATATAAAGCAAACAAATTTATATAAGCTTCTTATTGAACTTCTAATTTTCTCAAAAGCTTAACCTTATAGAATCTGGGATCAATATGCATATCATGGATGGAGTCCCATACCCATACCCACATTTGGAGAACAAATACATACAAAGAACTATAAATTGAGAGAAAGGAGAAGAGACAATAAATATGCAACTTGAGGAGAAGTGGCTCGAACCCATAACCTCCCCCCAAATCAAACCAAGCTCTAATGAAACCATGTTGAACAATTAATTTTTTTAAACGACTTAAGTTTGTAGGATTTGAACTTAATACACATATCATGCTCCTTAATAACAATCTTGTGACACAAAAAATAAAAATAAAAATACGGTGTGCGTACTGAAAAAGTGAATAAAATATTTCACATCGAATAAGAAAAAAAGTTCTCATATAAACTTCTTTTAATAATACAGACAGATTTTAAAACTGTGAAAACTCTTATCAATACGGATAAGATTACGTTTTGTTAAATTAAATAACAATCTCTTTCAATGCATCGGAGTTAAAAAGTGTAGATCATATTTAGAAGTTCTATCCAAATGTTAATTATATTATATATATTTGATCATTTAGTGGTGTTTAATTATTATTTCATGCGCCGCAGAGCCTTTATTATGAAGACTACCAAATTGATTGGCAAAGGTCGTAAGTTGTACGTCGTGTGCCTGTCATTAATTCCTCATCTTTTTCTTTGGCATCTTTTGATTTGTTTTGGTTGAGGGTTCTGATTGGTGCAACTCCAAGAAAGAAACTTTCACACATGCGGTTGGCCCATGAGCAGGACGATACGTACCTTGTAACCCTCAAGCAGATCAACTTTATATTTGACATAAAAAAATAAAAAAAAAATAAAAAGAAGACCAAGACCTGTGTGTCGTCTAGAGGCCTCTCCTTTGCAATCCCTCCAATAATATAATCTCTTCCTAAAGATCCTCCAACACCCACGATCAAAAGTAACATCACTTTAACAAACTAATGCTTTCTTCTTTTATCATAATGAAACTTGACATCACTCTTTTACGCGTTAAGCGGTTCAGTATCGCTTTCTCCATCGTTGTTTTTTATTTGCAGATCGTCGTTATTATAATAGTTGGCATCTATCTGAGGATAGGAAAAAAAGTTTTTACAATTGAGCTTCTCTTTTGGATCAGAACAGTCTATCTTCACTGATTCTAACCATCCATTTGTAATAGTTTGTAGACTTTGGAATGTAATTATTCCCATCAATCACTTTTTTCACTTCAAATAATTCATGTGGACGGTACTAAACCCGAACAAAATCTTCCAGCTGGGAGATGGATGTTGGGAAAAAGATTGCTGCCACATCATTGTCTTAATCATGAAAAACAAAAAATTCACCAGTCTTAATCCACTGTCTCTTTGGCTGCAATGAAAAAGAGGGGGGAAAATATGGAAAAGAAAAAGGCAAAAATTAAAAAAAATATATGAAACATGAAACACGAATCATGGATTATCCAAAAGCTTGTGTTGCACTGAAATTGACATTACAGCATAGAGTGCGCGCTGGAATCTTCCTGTTTTATCAGTGTGAAGCTTATAATGCACGTGCTCCATTTTGAAAGACACGGTGTGGGATAGGTGGAGATGAATTCAATCAACATCCATCCAACAACTTTTCTTTTTTATTTTGACAGTTTTTGCCCCTTTTCATTTATCTTTATTGGAAAGAAGAACGGAAAAAAGAAAAAGATGAAGTATCGTTTGTAAGAAGATTCCACTACTGCATCATCAAACAATGTGAGACAGCTCACAAAGGATTCTTTCTGTTTCATGTTTATGTCTTGATTGATTACCAGTGCTGCAGAACATGCCACCATTTTCATTACCCTGCAGAGAAATGCTTCCAAACATCTTTTACGTATGGTTGCTGAAGCATGGAACAAATTGTCAACTCCTTAGTTTTTCTTTTCAGACCTGATACTACCTGCCTTCCACCAGATTCAGCTACATTCTAGGAAGTAGGAAGCCAACATCTTAATTAGTAGTAGCAATTTCCATACGTGTGGATATGGTCATATATTGAAAGTTTAAGATTGATGGAAGAATTTCAATCCCACATAGACAAGCTATATGCTTTAAAAACCACCCACTAAACCTCTTTGAGACTTTCCGGATGTAAAAATCATGAAAGAATTAGATACGCAGATTTAACTGATGATTGCTACTCCTTCAGACTTAATTACATCCTAGTATCTATACTTAACCTCATCTCTACAACACAACACCACTTTGCTTCTTAATGGACTTGACACCTTGAGGAAAGGCAATCCTTTGCCATGAGCTTAATAAAGTTGAAAAGTTTTAAAAGTTTTGGATTAAGAGAGAATAATAACTTAGAACTTATAAGTATGAGTTCTTGATAAAACTATTTGAAATGACATTTCTATTGGAAAAACTCGAGTGGATTTAGACTCAATTTAGAAAATATATTGTATTAAAAAAATAATTTAGAAAATTTAGAGAATTTTGAAAGTTTTTTTTTTTTTTTTAATCAAGGAGGTTTGAAAATATTTTCCTTTTTGAAATTCTCTCAATTTAAATTCATTTCCAAATCTCTTGAAAGATTTAGAAACATTTTTCTTTTTAAATCCTGTTTGAATTTTTTTTTTCCAAATTAATTTTACTATATGAAGAGATTTTTCCAAATTAATTTTATTCTTAATTTTTATATAACTCCGTTCTAAGCCTTTTACATCACTATTCTCAATTAACTCAACAACACTTATTTTATCTTTGGTTAATTATGTAGCAACATTGAGTCTTCAAAGGAAAAAAAAATACAGTCCCAAGAAAGTATGCAAATTTTAAACGAGAACAAATGATACAAAATAATTAACTTAATCTAAATAGGGTTTGAAACACTAACAAAAACAAATAAGAGATGTAAATTGCAATCAATTCTTCTATAAAACAAAATGTGAATTTTGGGCAAAAAGCTAAATAGGCATTATTAATTTAATTAATTTCATTTAAGGCCAAATCAAAAGTCGATAATTTATAATAATAATCTATGATAGTGATTACAATTTTTGGTAATTCTAGTAAAAGTTAGATCTTTGATAAATTGATACATGAATTAATTAAGCACTTTCAGAAAGCAAGAAATTCAATAAAGTCTCAAGCCTTCATTTCCACAAAAAATATTTTTAGACACTGGCACACACATACTTAGTGTGATTGAGTTGGTTAAAATTATGGGTCGATTGATCGCCCATGGTCCACAATTGATTCTATAAGTTCAAGTCTTGATTAAGGAACTATCTAAGATGATAAAGCGGCTAAAGAGAATTGACTGAATAATGTGAAAAGCCAACTGTTGGTGCACAACATTTCCAGATGTGATGATCTGGTGACTATCCGGGTGCCTAATCTTCTAGTGTCACTTCCTCTGTTGGTGGGTGTCTTGGCTTTCTAGGAGAAGGACCCATTTTTTTTCCTGTTCTTCTTCCTCCTTTATAGGCTTGAGTCAAACGTTGGAGGTTGCGTGGCATACACGATTAGCTTGGTTGGTTTGTGTAAGACGGTGCATGGCCGACCAGTCTTAACATTTCCTGCTGATGTGATAAGATGAGGTTTTCCTTTGAGATTTGTTCCTCATACACGTTTTGTTGTTGCCCTTGGTATCTGTGCCACATGATACATGTTGGTGGCCTGAAAGTTTCTTTCCAATGACCAATTTTTTAGTTCTTCTAGGATCGGTTGGGGTGGGCTTTCAGATCACTGTGGATTTAAATAGAGTCGGGATGATTTCTCAATCTGGAGACAATATTCGTCCAATACGACATTTGGGTATCCCTTCTCAACAAAATTCAGCACCCTGGAAAGGCAGCTTTTGTAGCAAAATCCGTCGCCCAACCCAAGCAAGTAGGTAGACCCACAGTTTGGTCGTTTTCTATGGTCAATACCTCCAATGCCCTGTTTCACAGCCAAGTAGGTTTGGGACAACTTGCGTTGGGAGCTACTTGGGTGTGAAACTTTCATGTTGCAGTCCATAGGAAGATAGTAGGTCATACATGTGTCACTTTGAAGAGTGACAACATTTGGGGATTTTCTCAAGGCGACACAACATGTACAACTGTCTTTTGATTTTTCTTTGTGAATTTCGCTTTGTTTGGGCACTTTGCCTAGATGGGCACTTAGCCTTGATGGCCATTTTGCTTATATGGGCACTCGACCTTAGTGGCCATTTCGCCTAAATGGGCATGTCGCCTTATTAGGCACTTAGCCTTGATGGACATCTTGTCTAGATGGGCGTTTTGCCTTTATGGACACTTGGCTTAGATGGGCATTTTGCTTAGATGAGTATTTCGCCTTCTTTGATCTCTCGTAAAACGAAACTCTATAGGTGGTGGGGTTGTGTTTTAGGTTGTGTTTTCCAGGCGCACGCGCACAGGGGTAGGGAAGTGTTGCTTTACCCCTTAGTTATGGCTCCCAAATATGCTCATTGTCATGTTGTAGTTTTCTTCTCAAGACTTGAGTATGCTGGTAAGTATTGTTCTGCTTCTTTTTGCTGTGTTTGAGGGTAAGTTGAGTTTTTTCCCTACTCTTACGTTTTCCCTCCATTTTTCTTTGTCTTTTTTTGTTGAGCAGATGAAATGTGACATCAAGGATTTTAGTGGGTAGGAGGGCAAGTTTCGCTACCACATTGCTAAAACTGACCAACTGAGGCTAGTCATGTGCTTTTTTGGCACTTACGGCTTTTGATCGGGTGTTTTCTTGGCACCTAACGCTTTGGCCTGGTGCTTCTTGGAACCTAAGGCTTTAGTCGAGTGTTGTTAGGCACCTAAGGCTTTTTGGTCGAGTGTTTCTTTAACACCTAAGACTTTGTTAGGTGCTAGGCCTAGTCGGGTGCTACTTGGGCACCTTAGGCTTTATTAGGCGCTAGGCCTAGCCAGACACTACTTGTTCACCTTAGGCTTTATTAGGATTTGGTCATGGTCAGGTGCTACTTGGGCACCTTAGGCTTTGTTGGACCTTTGATTGGAGTTAAAATATGTGCTCTAATGGCACATATTCGATATGAGTTGTGCACCAAAGGACATTCAAATCACCCAACTTGATCTAAATAGATACTAAGGCCCTAGCCATGAGTTTAATTTGTACTTTGGAGACTTATCTCAGGTTCAAGGGAAGAAAATGGTGCAAGTTGAATCACTTTAGATTTTGAAAGATCAAAAAAGGGTTAAATAAGGAAATAAGTGAGTCAAGACTCATAGACCATAAGGAAAGGTAAAAAGAGGATAGCATGAATTTGGAAGATGAAAAATGACCATTATGGAGTAAGAAAGAAGGTAATAAAACATGGCAAATGAGGCATGAAGCAAGATTCAGCTGCATGGAAATTTAGAACTCAAAAATCTGATGGTAATATATACTTTGACTTTAAGGACAAATTTAGAACACTTTCTAGAGTCCATTTTATACATACTATATATCGTTTTGAAGCTCGGGAAGTCAGGAGTCCAGCACTTTAAATGGTGTGCAAATTGAAACTGAAATGAAAAAGTTATGGTCATTTGAAAATAACTGCACCAAGTTGAAGGGTCATTTCGAAATGATTTCGAAATTCAACTTATGAATTCGAAATCCACTTCGAAATGACACCAATTTCGAATTCACCCACTGCCACTTTGATGTTTCACCTCCTCTACCTTAGAAATTGCATCTAGGGCACTCCATCCGCCCTAAGTGGACCCCATATGACCATAAATCACCATTTTATTATTTTTTAATCATTTTTAGGAAATTATTTTGTAATAAGAGGCCAATGAGAGTGTGTCACATGTTAGGTAATTGATGATATTATATAAACTCTCTTAATTCTAGGTTTTAGGGATTTTGGATTTTTTTTTCTGGAGAGTTTGACATTAAAAGTGGAAGAAGATGAGAACTTTGATTTGTTTTCATTTTCTTCTTTATTAAATATATTGTTTTAGGTTCTTTTGATTCAATTTATGGATTGTGAATGTGACATCACCCCCATAAGAGGCTAAAAGCCAACTTGGGGCTTGAAGCATGAAAACCTAAGGGTTAGGAAACCTATAGGGATAATGGGTAAATTATTATAACAATGAGATTAATTATTGATTAGGTGACAATTTATCAATTTTTTTTATTTTATCCTTGTGAGTTAATTTAGGGAATGATACGATAGGTTATTACCCGATACTAGTGATTCTTAGTAATTTTTTATCATTGGTTATCCTTGTCTTCTCTATCATTATTTGCCCCAAAACAAAGCTATAAAGAGTATACAAATAGAATTATTCGTGAACTCATTCACTCCATTCTTCCAAAAAGAGAGCCTTTACCTCCATTTTTCTCCCTCTAAGGCCATGTTTGGTACATGGGAATAAGAAATGGGAATGAATATTTTCTTTCCATTCCTATTTCTCCTTAAATAAAAATGAATTTGGTGATTCCAAAATCAAAATAAAAAATTATTTTTAATATTCTTGTTTCTTTAATTTTTGAAAAGTGCTTTTAAAAATAACTTCTACTAGGGAATTAAAATACTTCCTATTAGAGATTAATTGAAATCCCACTTATAAGGGAGATTTTATTTCCTTTGGAATCATTCTTGATTTCATTCCTATTGCCATTTGAATTATCCAAACATGAGAATAAATGAGAAAAGAAATAAGATGTTCATTCTCACTCATCATTCTTATGTACCAAATATGGCATAAGTGTATGGCCACTTTACACATGTGCCAAGGATAAAAAACAAAGTAATCGAGTGGAAATTCTGTGGATTTCGATATCCTCTTTACCAATTGGATTTTATATAGAAACATTCATATCAAAGGTAAAGTTTTCTTTAGCCCCAAATATAATCTCCTATTTTTAAATGCTTTCATTGCCTTAAATCTAGTGTCTCTAGGGTTATAGATGAATACACTTTTGGGATCCATGGCTTTGAATGATTTTTTCGAATAGGATTGTGTCATCAGACCACTAAATCTAACTTCTTGGAGAGTCATGCCTTGGAAATTATGTCATCATACCTCTGTATGCATAATAGGGAGTCATGCCTTGGAAAGGTCAAATATCTTGGACCTAATATAAAAGACACAGGTCGCTATAAAAACTAATCCATACATATAAACACTAAAATAAATCCCTATAACGTATCATAAATGTTGGCATAAAACATCTGTGTGTGATGAGGATACGCAAACTCTTGAATCGAAGCCAGAAGCTTCAACCTTTGGTCATGAAAGATATGAGAAACAAGAGTATCCCAAAATAAAAAAAGAACAATTTGATGCCCTAGCTAAACACTTCTCTAAAAACTTATCTCATAAAATGCATACCTATAATTTATTCCTTGAATATAGTTAAGAATCAGACATGGAACATCAATACAAATAGAATAGAGACACCAAATTCTTTACTACATTTTCTCGACTTTCAATTTCTGTGTTCTTTTTATGGTTTTGGATTTCTAATCTTACCTATTGAATTACACTTCTTCCTCAAGTCTCATTGATATAGAATGGAATGTTATGGGTAGTAAACACAATCAAAATATTTAATTTTTATGAAATTCAATGGAGAAAAATATTGAGAAACAAAAAATACAACAATCTAAATAATGATAAAAGGTATGATTCTACATTTGTAATTTTTTTTTTAAGTAAGAAAAAACAATAGCCTAAAAGAAGGCAATTTTTGAAATTTTATACAGCAAAAGAGAAACATCTTACATACATTTGCTGAAAAATAATCTAGCAATTTGAGAACTTGACAAATGTAACACAACATGATTAACCCACAACTTCAATCACACCAAGGATCAAAACCCAAAAACAAAAGTCAAATACACAAGCATCAAACCCAAGACAAAATGTGAAAAAAAAAAAAAAAAAAAAAAAAAAATCAACACAAACGCTAGCCCAAATATCCAATCACATCAAGAAGCAAAACCCAAAAACTAAAAAACACCATTATCTGATACAACCAAAACTGAAATTAGAAAAAGAAACCTCACCCAGAAACTATAGAAATGATGATTCAACAAAAGCCAAATCAAAATCTGAATAGAATGAAGAAAACTCACAAAACCTTTCTTAAATCAAGAATCTGAGAGAAAAGAAATTTCAGAGAAATGACAGGGTCTCATTGGTTAGTGGAATTACTCCAACCATGCTCTACTAGAAAGAAATCAAATTTGCATGGATGAGAAAGAGATGATTCCTTAAGAATACTAAATTAAATTTTCATGAATATTTTCCATGTCAAGTTTATAATTCCTTAAGAAGTTAGGTAAGTCTTACTTACTATTGAAATTAGTAATTTTTATTTTTGAGAATTAATTAAGTTTGTAAAAATGTAGATATAGGGTTTAGTATTATTAAAAGTTATCTTTTATTAAGAAATAAAAATTTTAATTTTTTTTAAATTTAATAGTTTGAAAAGAAAAAATGTACAATAAAAATAATTTTTGGGATTTAAAATATGTTTGAAATAAAAAAAGGCATAAAAAATTAATATGGTGAAGTTGTAATAATAATAATAATAATGTAAGAAAAAAAGAAAAGAGAAGAAAAAAAAATTGGGGAAAGATGGAGATGGCAATACTGTGGAAGGGATGAAAAGTTTGTGGCATTGGTACAAATTGAGGAACAAACAAAAAAAAACGGAAGGAAAGAAAAGTATATGGCATTGGTACAAAGAGAAGGACAAAAAAAAGAGGGCACACATCTGGGGTCCCATGATGTTTGACAAGCCAAATGTGTCTCGTTTCATGTGAAGCATCACTGTGGAGTCCCATTTCAAAGTTAACAATTGGATTCCTACTATTTGGTAGGATGACTTATCCGTAAAATTTTTATTTAATTTATTTTGGAAGAAAAAGTTATAGATCTTGTTGTTATGACATAGATCTATTTATACTTATATTTTTTGCATGTGATTTGGCATATGATTATCGTTTAAATTTTTTTTTTTTTTTTTTTTTTGGGATGATTTATGAATTGGTGGTTGAGAGAAATAATGAAATGATCATTTATTGATGATGTAGCTCATGAGAATTGAAGAAAAAAATTATTGGTGTTGAATATTGAGACCACTAGATTATGTTTGAAAAAAATAAAAATATATTCTAAAACTAATAGTAACTAATATGTGGATATAGTGCTTTGTATTTGCATCAAAATTGTATGAAAAAAATAAATGATGATGATAAAAGGTTATGTGAAATTATTATTTTTTAATAAAAGGTAAAAAAGAAAGGCCCTAACAAGGACGAATTACAAAGTAAGCAAAATTCTTAATGTAAAAGACATAAAAATTTACCTTGAGAATACTCCGAATGAGGAGTGTATTTAAACAAATGTATATCTTTTAGTGAAAGTCCCGAAACTAACAATACATTATATGATTATATGTTATATCTCTATTTGCATTTTTATTTAATAATCAAGATATATATATATATTCAAGTAAAAAAAATGTTTGGATTAATGTTTGAATGATTACTTTAATGTTTGAACGTTTATTTTAATGCACTTAACCCTTAATGATTACCCACTAACCCTTTAAGGTGTAAGACACCCTATTGATTAAGGTGGAAATGTTCACCCCTTTATTCTTAAAGCTTTTTAGATGTGGATATTGTTCTAAAATGTTAAACCTTTGGACTTGTATTAATTTGGTAAATTTAAGTATATATGATTTGACCATTTAGTTGGTTTAGAACGAATGGCGAGAACTTTTGTTTTAAACTTGGGATAAAGACTTGATTATATCAAATTGGACCTTAATGACATTTATGAGTTAGCGAAAATAATTATTTTTTTTTTTAGAGAATTTTATTTAAATAAATTAAAATATGATTTTATTTCAAAGAAAAAAATTTTACAATCTTCAAATTAACTGTCAACTTGAATTAGGAGTAACCATTAGGGTCCAACATTTGACTTGGGGATCATGGATCGAGTTCTAGGTCGTCCAAAATTTGGATTTTGACAAGATATATGATATTATAACAGCATCAATAAAACCAAATCCCGGTACAAAGAAAAAAAAAACACATTGAAGACCAATGAGCACATCAAAGAAAAGGAAAACCAAAAGGAAAAAAGAAAAACCCTTGAAATTGAACAATTCTCTAAACCCAATAATTATGGGAAAATCTCAAAATTAGAAGACTGAAAAATAGAAAATAAATTGAAGATGAAATCTAAGTAAAAAATGATGAAATCTAGAAAAAGAACAAGCCCTAGAGAATCTAAGAAAACTTTCTCCGCAACCAAATACCCTGACCGTCCAAAGCTTCACACATTGCATCTTTGAATTAATTGAAATACAAGAGAGTAGGATAAGTTTTTAATTGATATAAAAGCATTGAACAACCCCCTCCCCAACTGCCTCTGTTAACCAAGAATAAACCTTCATAGAAGTTCAACAGTAATGGAGCGTTGGTTTCAAATAAACAAAGGTAATGGAGATGGAGAGTGTAGCCAAGATAAGTGGAAAGGGTTGCCTCAAAAGGAGATGAGTCATTTGATTACTAGTGAAGGTCTTTGATTCCTTTAAATGGATGAAATGTAACAATCTCTGTTTTCTTTCTTCAAAATTGTTGTACTTAATTTGTGAAGTTCTTTATGATACCATTGAGCTTTTCTTAAGAGGAACTCATCAAAAAGATGCTAAAATTTCTGAAGTCTCATTTCCCTAAATTAGATAACATAGGATATAGAACTTGTCTTTGGAGAAGAAGAGATTGACATGCAAGTAGTAAATTAGATTTGGTGCAGTATAATTGGAGCTCCATATTGAGGTTGAAGAGTAATAATACGATAAGGAGCATGAGTATAAGCGGGTGAAAGCTCAAACCAAAAGTGTTGCAGAATCATAGCTAAAGCCATCTTTGCTTCGATCATTGCCAAACCTTGACCCAAGCAAATCCTGTGCCCCCACCCAAATGGATAGAATGCAATCTGATCACCCTTTGATGCCTTTGAAACTCCTTCAGAGAATCTCTCTGGTTTAAATTCCTCAACATCATCTCCCCAATACTCAGGACTGTGATGAAGAAGCAAAGTTGGCAACACAAGGTCGACCCCAGCTGGGATACACATACCTGCTATATTGATTCTTTCACGAGTATGCCTGAACTGCATAATCACAGGCGGATATAGCCTTAGGACTTCATGTAGTATCATGGACACCTGCAAATGAGTTATACATAAGAAAACTACTTGTAATGCAATTACAAGTAAAGTGGAAGAAAAGTACTAACAATTTTGAGGTTGCTTATGGCTTCAATATCAGGCATTTTCTTCCCACATATCTGTAAAACCTCTGCTCTTGCCTTCTCTTGCCAGTTGGGATGCATAGATAAGAGGAGAATTGTCCATGTTAGCCAGTTAGCAGTGGTCTCTTGCCAACAAAGTAGAATAACTTGCATTCCTCTACCACATCTTCAATTGTCATCTCACTATCAGTTTGTTCCTGACATTGCAGCAGTAAACCTAGTAGATCATCATTGCCTGGATCTCCATTCTTCAGGGTCTGCTTCTTCTTGAGAATTATTTTTTTACCATCGCTTTGATCTCACTTTCTATATAATATCTCTTCTTGTTCTTCCTAGTGGGCACAAATCTACAATAAGATGGGATAATTCGTTCAGAACAAGAAATATTTAAGCTAAGAAATTACAGTAGACACTCTAAAGTTTATAATGCTTTGCACCTGAAACCAGGTATGTAAAAGTTTTGAAAAGATTCCATGACTAGCACAATTTGCTCCTTCTGAAGTTCAAACACTCTCCTTCCTTCTTCATAGCTGCTTCCAAAGGCTGTTCGAGAAATAACATCCCCAGTAAGGTTCTGAAATTCAGGCATTACATCTAGTTCATATGTTCCTTGAGGACCAACCAAGTTCTTCCACCGTTCTATCAAATTGTGACAACTTGTTGAAAATGCTGGCATCATACCCTGTTTTTCACTACCCATTAGTACTTCATAACCGAAGGCCCTCTTTGGGCTTTGCCATGAAAATTATGTTGTGAAGTTTCAATATAAATATGTTGATGCACAAGCACAAAGATCAAATAATCCATACAAAAAGTAGATAAGATTTTAACATCGGCAAACTATACCTACATCCATGAATGAAATAATACATTTACTATACCATAAAAAATATTACAAATTAATAATTAAACATTTCATGTTTCTCTACTCTTTATATTTATACTTTGAATTATGAGTCCATGAACCCTTGTCCTCCACCGAGTATCTTTCACTCCTCCCATCTCTAGCCATCACATATAATTTTTACAAGCTTATAAATATTTCTAATAGTTTTTCTTCATATATTAATTGTTACAACAAAAAGAAATATAAATCAATGGGGTATGAATCACTCTATTATGTTGGGATTGGTACTTTTGTTTAACTTTATTAAGATTTGGGAGTATTTAGTTAAAGTATTTTTTAGGTGTTTTGTAAATTTTGACAAACCCGATGCATATCTTTCTCTAAAAGCGCTTCTTAACGATTGCCACTCTTTAGTTACTCTTTGAACGAGAGCCTCTATCACTGTAAAGAAATTTCTCGCTGTTAAGAGCAGAAAGTTGGTGGGTTAGATTAATCACCTTCAACTTCTCAAGGTGGAAAGCTGGTGCGACTAACTTTCTCCTTTTGGCCCATTTCTCCCCTTCCAAGTATGAGAGTCCGCGTGCCAGAAGATACCCAAGAGGGTTTCCCGGCAGCCTGTGCAAGTGACCATTCTTGTATGTTAATATCATCCTCATCAGCTCCGGCTCCACTATCATCACCCTCGGCCTTGTAAAGTTCCAACTCACTGAAACTTTCCCTGTTTTTTCCAATACCATGTCATCAGATCCACATAAGAAGAGGCAATAAACCAGTAACAATACAATAATCGGCTTACCATATTTTTGAGCCATTTCATGGTAGAATGGCATGACACGAGGAACAATAGAATGGTTCAAAGCCATGGGTTTGGAGCGTGCCTCCATGAACGACTGCTTCATAGCTTTCGCGTCTCCAAACAAAAGCTTGTAATGAGTACCTCTGATGCCTTGCCGCCTCAGCTGCTTCTCCAGGCTTTTGGGTCTCCACCAGATGCTGTAAACAACTCTCAAAAGAGTATAGACAGTCAATATGGCAATAGAGTATGCCATGGTTTTCAAAATGGAGCCTTCCATTCTCATTTGGGTTTTCTTGGAATGATGAAATTTGAAGGAAATGGAGCTAAAATTTTGTGGGTTTTAATGGAGTTTTGTACAATGATTAAATTAGTTTGATGCCCAAAATATGCCAAATGCAGTCTACCCTTCTCTTGAACAAGTGTTGAGAAAAAACAAGAAGTAATAATGAAAAAGGTTCCACTTCCTTTTGCTTCCCATAATGATGAAAAGGATTCCCACTTCATGTGGACTGCAACATTGCTTATTGTATGCTTTTCTAAAATTATATCATTACATGTGCATTAACTTCCATAAACTACAAATCAAGATGTGGAGGCAGCACTGACATTTGGATAATCACTTGATCACCACTTCAAAAATCTAAGAACTTTTTTTATCTTACTCGATGATGTTTTTTTTCAATGTTTTCATAATAATCAAACCGATCAACCGTTAAATTGTTATTACTAATTAGATCAGTGATTAACACATATAACATAATAAATATATAATTTATATATTATATAATTAAAAGTAATTATAAAAAATTAAGTATATATATAATTTAAAATTTTAATAATATTAATATCAAATTAAATGATTATAAGGATAAATATAAATGAATTTTGAATTTTATTTAATAAAATATTTATAATATTTAAATGTGAAGATATAATTAGATGAAAAAGAATTTTACATGTGAAAAATTATATATTTTATTATTTTATTATTTTAAAAATTATTATATTATTTCATTTATACTCTTTTCATACATATCTTATAAAATAAATGTGCACTTAATGTTTATGTTTAATTAAGAGTTTAAATTAATGAAACTCAAAAAAAATACCAAAATTATAGTATATATTTATGTGCATTAATTTTTACAAAGTTTATAGATAGCCCAGTGGCCTGTGTTCCTTCTGTTCACAGATGCAATCCTGGCTTCATTTTGCAACAGTAATTTCTGCCATTGGGATGCTGGAGCCTGGAGATGCCCAATGTGGGTAAAATTACGGTTTGATCCGAAGCGGTTCAATTCCGGTTTGATATGAGACTGGAATCCGGTTTGACATGGGAGCGGGCTAAAAGTGAAAACCACACCAGATAAGTGTCCGGTCAACAATTTTATCACCTTGGTTTTTATTTAAAGTGTTTTTAATTAATAGAAATAAATATTTTCTCCATAATTATTTTCAAGATAACCACATATCAAGCGTTTTTCTAAAAAGTCTTATAAATAATTTTTAAAATTTTAAAAAAATATTTTCTAAATTTTTCAACCTTAAAAAATAATTTTTATATTAAAAGTGCCTTTTAAAAATATTGTAAATAATAAATGATTTTTTTTAAATCATTTTTAACAAGAATATTAATAATTAAAATATTTTTTATTTATAATCACTTTTAAACGAGCTTTGGTAACTGTTGGTATATGGCAAACAAACTCCTTCTTTGGTCGACCTTTTTGAACCGAATAGTGAGTGTCCTTGTAACAAGGTGTGTCCAGATGGTCTTTGCGGGTACATCCCTTCAATGCTTAAGTCAAATTTAGGAAAAGACAAGTAAAAGCCTTTTATAGAACTTTTTTAATATCTAACCTAATTCTAATATCTGCTGGCTTTTTATACAAATGGAACTATCAACTGCTTTACTGTGTATTTTTAATGTTTTAATTGCTAATAATTAGTCATGCAAATAACAATATCTCAACTTAGACGTTTGTGATCAGTTATTGTTGAGGTTTACCTTTTGTATAACGGTTCAGAATGTTTATTGCTTGTGCAATAAATTAGGGTGTTATTGACTGCCCAAATACCCCCTGGCACGGGTTAATACCTAGACGGCCGAGGGGTTCATCACTAAACGGCTACGGGGTCCCTCACTAAACGGCTATGGGGTCCCATAGTAACCTCATGTATGCACGATTAGTAGAATAATATTAAGATGAATGATAAACCATGTTTGATTAAAGTCATGCAGTATATTAATAATGTATGACAAATCTTATTCAACATTTCCAAATTAATATTCCAAAGGTAGTTTCAATGTATACTTCAAATACAATTTCTTGAGCATAGACAAAGCAGTTTAACGAGTTATTCGCATTCATATAGAATAATAAGAAAATGCTAACAGAAGATTCAAAACTTTCGTGCTTGAATCAAGTCAAAGCTTCACATATTGCATCTTGAATTTATTGGAATACAAAAGAGTAGGATAAGGTTTTACATTGGATATAAGAGCTTAGAACAACCCTCCCCAACCACCTCGATGAACCAAGAATAAACTTTTATATAAGTTTAACAATGGAGTGTTGGTTTTAAATAAACAGAAGTAGTGGAGATGGAGAGTGTAGCCAAGATAGGCAGAAAGAGTTGGCTCAAAAGGAGAATAGTCATTTTGATTACCAGTGAAGGCCTCTAAATTTGGTATGGTTGAGTGAATTCCTGTAATTGAATGAAAAGTAACAACCTCCATTTTCTTTCTTCAAAATTGTTGTACTTAAATGTATGTCTTTGGGGAAATGAGAGACCAGATCTACATACAACGTAGAAGAAGAGATGGACATGCAAGTAGGTAGTTTGTTTTGAACTTGGGTTTTGTAGACACAAGTTTCTATTCGCTTACTACCCTTCATGTGTGAGTATGAAGATAAAAAGGTATAGCCATGAAAGCCAAAAGAAAAGCTACTAAGGCTCATTATTCCAAGCACATCTAGGGTACATGCTCTCTGCTTTCTATTTTGGTATCAACTCATAATTTATTGATCAAGCAATACTTGTTAGATTTGGTGTAGTATAATTGGAGCCCCATGTTGAGGTTGAAGAGTAAGAACAGTATGAGGAGCATGAGTGTAAGTGGGTGAAAGCTCAAACCAAAAGTGTTGCAGAATCATAGCTAGAGCCATCTTTGCTTCTATCATTGCAAAACCTTGGCCCAAGCAAATCCTGTGCCCCCACCCAAATGGATAGAATGCAATCTGATCACCCTTTGATGCCTTTGAAACTCCTTCAGAGAATCTCTCTGGTTTAAATTCTTCAACATCATCTCCCCAATACTCAGGACTGTGATGAAGAAGCAAAGTTGGCAACACAAGGTCGACCCCAGCTGGGATACACATACCTGCTATATTGATTCTTTCACGAGTATGCCTGAACTGCAGAATCACAGGTGGATATAGCCTTAGGACTTCATGTAGTATCATGGACACCTGCAAATGAGTTATACATAAGAAAACTAATTGTAATGCAATTTCAGGTAAAGTGGAAGAAAAGTACTAACAATTTTGAGGTGGCTTATGGCTTCGATATCAGGCATTTTCTTCCCACAAATCTGTAAAACCTCTTCTCTTGCCTTCTCTTGCCAGTTGGGATGCATAGATAAGAGGAGAATCGTCCATGTTAGCCAGTTAGCAGTGGTCTCTTGGCCAGCAAAGTAGAACAACTTGCATTCCTCTATCACGTCTTCAATTGTCATCTCACTATCAGTTTGTTCTTGACATTGAAGCAGCAAACCTAGTAGATCATCGTTGCCCAGATCTCCAGGCTTCATGGTCTGCTTCCTCTTGAGAATTATTTTTTTTAATATCGCTTTGATCTCGCTGTCTATAAAATATCTCTTCTTGTTCTTCCCAATAGGCACAAATCTACAATAAGATGGAATCATTCGTTCAGAACAAGAACGAATTAAGCTAAAAAAAATACAGTAGAAACTCCAAGGTTTACAAATGATTTTCTAATTTTCACCTGAAACCAGGTATGTAAAAGGTTCGAAAAGCTTCCATGACTAGCACAGCTTGCTCCTTCTGAAGTTCAAACACTTTCTTTCCTTCTTCATAGTTGCTTCCGAAGGCTACTTGAGAAATGACATCCCCAGTAAGGTCTGAAATTCAGGCATCATATCTAGTTCATATGTTCCTTGAGGAGCAACTAAATTCTTCCATCGTTCTATCAATTTACGACAACTCGCTGAAAATGCAGGCACCATCCCCTGTTTTTTACAACCCATTAGTACTTTATAACCCGAGGTCCTCTTCTGGGCTTTGCCATGAAAAGTGTGTTGTTTTAGCAGAAGTTTCATATAAATTAATACACAAAGACAAATATCAAATAATCCATACATAAAAAGTAGACAAAGTTTTAACATAGTTCGATAAAGCATGCCTACATCCATAAATGAAAGAGAATATTCCATCATACCATAGAAAATATTACAAATGATCTAACTTTTCATATTTCTACACTTTTTGTATTTATAGCATGAACCATGTGCCCATGAGCCTTCTTACCCCACCAAGTATCTTTCACTCTTCCTCTCATCTCTATTCATCACATACAGTTTTCACTATGGAAGTTTGCCACTGTATTAAGCTACTCTTTCATCGATATCCTTTTATCACTTTTGAAGTGTCTTTTTCGCTGTTAAGAGGGGAAAGTTATGGTTTAGATTACCTTCAGCTTCTCGAAGTGGAAAGCTGGTGTAAGTAACTTTCTCCTTTTGGCCCATTTCTCCCCTTGCAGGTTTGAGAGTCCGCGTGCCAGAAGATACCTAAGAGGGTTTCCCGGCAGCCTTTGGAAGTGACCGTACTTGCTTGTTAATATCAACCTCATCAGCTCCGGCTCCACTATCAGCACCCTTGGCGTTGTAAAGTTCCAACTCACTGAAACTTTCCCTGTTTTTCCAATTCTATGTCATCAGATCCACATAAGAAGAGGCACTAAACCGGAAACAATATAATAATCGGCTTACCATATTTTTGAGCCATTTCATGGTAGAATGGAATGACACGAGGAAGAATAGAATGGTTCAAAGCCATGGGTTTGGAGCGTGCCTCCATGAACGACTGCTTCATAGCTTTGGCGTCACCAAACAAAAGCTTGTAGCGAGTACCTCTGATGCCTTGCCGCCTCAGTTGCTTCTCCAGGCTTTTGGGTCTCCACCAGATGCTGTAAGCAACTCTCGAAAGAGTATACATAGTCAATATGGCAAAAGAGTATGCCATGGTTTTCAAAATGGAGTCTTCCATTCTCATTTGGGGTTTCTTGGAATGACGAAATTTGAAGGAAATGGAGCTCAAAATTTGTGGGTTTTAATGGAGTTTTGTACAATGATTAAATAGTCTGATGCCCAAAATCTGCCAAATGCAGTACACCCTCTTCTCTTGAACAAGTGCCGAGAAAACAAGAATTAAAAATGAAAAAAATTCCACTTTCTGTGGACTACAACACTTCTTTTGCTTCCAAAGATAATGAAAAGGATTCCCACGTTATGTGGACTGCAACATTTCTTTTGGATATTAATATTATCAATTGTTCTTCTAAAATTATATCATTAGGCGTACAATAACTTGCCTAAACTACAAATCGAGATATTGGACGAATCACGAAAACCCCATCGTGCCCAACATACAATTGCTAGTTGAGGCAGCAGTGATATTTAGATAATCACTTAGGTGGTGTTTGTTTTTTGACTGAATAGAAAAAGCCAAATATTTTAGCTTTTTCTATTCAGCCAAAAGTAACCTGTTGACATCATCCAACATAATTAAACTGAACTTATTGATAATAAGTTCACTTTAATTATGTTGGATGATGTCAACATGTCACTTTTGACTGAATAGAAAAAGTTAAAATATTTGGCTTTTTCTATTAAGCCAAAAAACAAACACAACCTTAGTCACCATTTCAAAAATCAATCATTTTTTCCGTACTATAACATGATACTAAAAAAACACTAAGCACTTGGAATTGTTTTTTATAATAATTTTTTATTTTCTATAATAAAAAGTACAAAAAATATCTTTAAGAATTAAAAACTGTTTTTTGTTTTTTATTTTTAAGAACAGAAGACATGATGTTTTTAAATAATATTTTTTAGTTATTTTTTGTTATTTTCACTTTTTTTAATATTTATTTTAATAAATAATTATATAAATATATAGAATAATTAAAAATAAAATACTATATACAAAAATTATTTTTAAAATATATTTGAAAATATTAAAAATGAGTTAAAATCATTTTAAATTTTTAAACGGACTTTTATTTTATAAAAATTGAAAAATAGTTTTCAAAAATTGTTCTTAAAAACTATTATTTAGAATTATTTTTTAAAAAAGTTACCAAACATGCCCCAAATCACCTTTTTAATATCTAAGAGGGTATATGATAATGTAATATTTAAATTTATTTGCATGTAAAAAATTATATATCTTATTATTTTACAATTTTATAATTTAATATATTATTTAATTTATATCTTTTCATACACTTATAAATAATAACCTTAGGTTAGTTTATAAAGAATAAGTGTATTTAACTAAAACTATATAAAGTGTGTTTGAAAAATATTTTAAGAAGTATTTTTAGTTTTTTAATACTTAAGTATATAAATTTTTAAGTGTTAAAAATATTCGAAACGCTTTTTAAATTTATTATCAAACGAATTATTATATTCTCAATATAAAAAATTATTGGAAATTAAATGTATTTACCTAAAACCTTAGGAAAAATGAATGAAATTAATCCTAATTTCTGCCCCTTTTCTACAGCCATCCTACATTCACAACTCATACATACCTTGATTTCCTTAAATTACATATGACATATCATAAGCTTGAAGCAAAGCATCAAGCCCACATACAAACCATTGAGGCTAGTGGAGTCGTCCGTTTTGGACAAAAGTAATGTGCAGCCAAAGCCCACCGATGTACACAAAATCGCCTGGTTTGATCCAAAGCAGTTCAATTTAGGTTTGACATGAGAGCAAGCCAAAAGTATCTAGTCAGACTGTCTTGGTCAATTCGATTTTTGAAACATTGGTTTTCATGTAAAGCATTTTTAATGGAAATATTTTTTACAAAAGTATTTTTGGAATAATCATTTATCAAATGCTTCTTTAAAAAGTTTTATAAATCACTTTTTAACTTTTTAAAAATATTTTCTAAATTTTATGAAATATCTTTTTTTTTAAAAAAAAAAATTTATGCTAAAAGTATTTTTTAAAAACAATGTCAAATAAACTCTAACAAATGATTTCTTAAAATCATTTTTAATAAGAATATTACTAATTAACTACTTTAATCATAGTCATTTCTAAATGAGCTCTTAATAACCAACAAATTAAGACCATACAAATGAAATGACAAACACTCCCTTAGGAGCCAACTTCCAAATATTGGAAACCTAATATGCATGATCAATAGAATAATATTAAGATGAACATTAAACCATATTGGACTAAAGTCGTGCAACTTATTAATAGTGTTAGGAATTTAAAGGGAATTATACAATATTCGCTTGTTAAAAGACTCCTCTATAATAATAACCTCTCAATAATAATGACAACCAAACAAAAAAAAAAACAATAATTATATAAGAACATCCCACCAAAATGATACCAAATATAACATAGAAAAACCTTCCAAAAAGAGGTAAAAAAAATCATGGAGAAAATTTTTTCTACTTCAATAAAAATGGGCTATAAATAAATCCTCATTAGTTTCTACATATTGGAAATTAGTGGAAACATATATTAATGTTTGAGGTAAGAATCCATCATCCTAAAAAACAATGAACAAGAAAAGAAATCATACCATAGGAGCTTTCCTAAAAGATTGATAAAAAAACTTGTACCTTTATCCTAAAACAGTACTAAAAAACAACCTTATTTTCTTCTTCCTTTTTCTCTACCACTTTTCACCAACATCCCATAACCTAAGATGCTATTTATATTTGGGCTTAGAGAATACCCAAATAAAAATAAGCCAATATATGGGCTTAGGAAACTTTTCATGGGTTGGATAAACTTAACCCAAGCATCTCCCCCTCCGGCACACAAGGAAGGAATGTTAATCTATAATTTCATCACATGAAATTCAAAAGCTCATTATGCCAATGTACAACTGAAGCTTTTGCTTGGGAACAATTGTTATCAACATGCCTGAGGCATTTATGTCTATGTGAATCTTCTTCAACTTGATTGCATTTTCTTTAATTATATCCTTTAACCTCATTTTTTGCTCCAAATCCCTTAACAATCAACCTACACAGTAAAAAGATTTCTCTACAATAATAACAACCTAATAAGAAAAAATAATAATAATCTAAAAACATCTTACCAAAATAACACCAATATAATGTGAAACAAACCCAACAAAGGGAGGTAAAAAAAATGATGGAAAAATTTTCTTCCACGTCAGTTAAAAATAGGGATACAAATAGATCCCCAATAGTTTCTCTACCTTGAAAACTAATGGAAACATATATAACAATGAATAGGAAAAGAAATCATACTATAGGAGCTTCCCCAAAAAATTGATAAAAGAACATGTATCTTCACCCTTGAGCCCTAAAGGGGTACTCTCAAAAAACAAACCTTATTTTCTTCTTCGTTTTTTTTTTTTTCCACCACTTTTCACCAATATTCCAAAGCTCTAAATGCTATTTATATTTAAGCTTAGAGAATACCCAAATAAAAATAGCTCAATTCATGGGTTAGATAAACCTAGCCATCAAATAGGGTATGAAAAATCTTATCCAACATTTCTAAATTAATATTCCAAGGTACTTTCAATGCATACCTCAAATACGATTTGTTGACCATAGAGAAAGCAATTTAACAAGTCATTGGCGAATATACAGTATAATAAGAAAATACTAATAGAAGATTCAAAACTTCATGCTTGAATCAAGTCAAAGGTTTACAATGATAACAATTAGCGTAAAATAAAATTTATTTTAAAAATAAATTTCAAATTTTAAAAGTAAAAATTGATAAATAAAATGAAGAAGAAGAGAGAGGTAGCCCTCATTCAAATAAGCGTCTATTTATTTTAGGTTCAAACCATTCAAATAGAAGGTTAGAAACTATCTAAATAACCAAAAATAATACTGTGAATAATTTTATTGTTCAAAGTAAATGGAAGCAAACAAAATTTTATTAGTAGACATTTCATAGTTAAAGCCCAAATTACTCCACCAACGATCATCCTAAAAGATTAATCATTTTTTATTTTTTTTAGTTTTATGTTTAGGGTGAGTTTCATATGAACATGTATATGAATCTTTATCATTAAATGTTATATGTTATATCATGCATGTGTTATATGACCAAAACCCAAAAGTAGATCAACCAACCCCCACCAGTTGACGACATTGGCATGCCTTTTAAACATATGATATAAGAATTAATTGGTTCAGAGGATAAAATAATTCTTAAATTTGTGAATCCGACCCTTCTATATTTTTACTTAAAAAAATAACTCATTTTTTATATAAATATTTTTTACTATTTCAAGTATTTACATGTGATTTTTAAAAAAATATTATTTTTACAAGAAAAGAAAAATGACATTTTTGTCAAAATAAGATCAAAATTAATAAAAAATTAAATTCTCAAAATTAAATTTTCAATGACCCTTTTAATTAAATAACCAAATTATCTTAGAAAATCTTATAAAATCCAATGACCTCAAAGGGTTGTTTTGTGCATGCCCTAAATTATCTTACAAATGAGTGTACACACTAGCGAAATCAGTTGGCCTAAAACTATTTGCGACATAATTACACATGGTAGTTCATGTCAATGGGTCATGTCAAAGGCAAACACTCAATTAAATAGGTCAACCCAAACTCGATACAAATAATAATGTGATTAAAAACATAAACTCAAATAAGGCTAAATTATTATACAGGCAACACATTTAATTCATTTAATAATCAGATACTATTTAACAATCAAATCAAGTTAGATCTTATATCATTAACCTGTCAACCTATGACATGTTCATAACTCAATTTTTACCTATTTATTCAAAATTAAATTTTAAAAATGTGTCAAATATGGTTTAAATAGATTAGAGATTAATCAACATAATTATTAAATAGATCAATTTAGATCAAATTCATATTATGCATATTGACCCCAAAACAACCTATTCAATAAACAAGTTATATAAATTGACACAAATTTGACTCAAACATAATTACAGTCAACCCAAACCCATGAAAAATATGTTGGATTCAAATCGTGTGAAAAAATCATATCAAAATTTAACATCCCTACACATAACTTTAAAGCAGAATTAATAATAATAAATCTTCAAATATAAACTTATGAAGAAACCCACTTGACCATCAAATAAGGCCCCAATGCATACTAGAAACATAATTAAGATAAGCTCATTGGCGTCTCACTGGCCCAGTGTCAACATGATCTTGCAGGGCACAAGGAAAGTGGAAGATATGTGAATATGATAAGTTATATTATTAAACATCTATTATCCATCCACAAATAAAATATTATTCTGCCAATAACTTCAAGCACACAGAAATAATCTACTAACCAAGGTTCTCTTCAAATTTCATGCAAAGAGCTGCTCGATATACCATACCTTCCCTTCTGGGTGAGTGGTCATCGACCAAGCAGCCTTTATTAGGATTAATCTAATCATCATAATATATGACTACAAGTTTTCAGACGTCTTTCAATCAGAGCCGGGCGTTCCGGAGCTGTTGCTTTAGCATTGGTCGAATGTATTGCTGGTAGCCATCGGGTACAACTGACTCATTAACAGGATCCTTCCATGCTGCGTCGTAGAGTTTTGGATACACATTTCCATCATAGCAGCCGAGAATAGAACTAAGATAGTGATCAGTGTAGTTAAATGCATCAACAAGGGCAATTGCATTTGGACGGGCCTAACAACCAACCATGGATTTCGAATAAGTAATCTGATCACATAAGATAATGGATAGAACAAAGTTCTAAAACAAACCTGGGCATATAGGGATCTGAGCTGCTCATTTGCAAGTGATGCTTGCTTGGGAGTGATGCAACCGGTGGAGAGGAAATCACCCACGTAATTGTGAAGAAGGTACAAGGCATAGATGTTACACAGAATCTCTAATTGTCGTTTAACCCCCTTTCCAGGAATGGCCTCTTCCAATTTCTCAATGAACCTTAAAGAGAATAAAGCAAAACAAATTTATCAAATTGACAAAAAACAGTGAGTTAATTTCTTCAAGCTTTCAAGTTTATTTCCTTCTACAACAATCAGTGATTTTTCTTAAACATAGTCGAAATCTGCCACCACTCCAGTAAGATCCAAGGACCAATCACTTCATGTCACACAACCATATGAAGGGTGCATCATATCATGATAATTGCATGCTTAGCTGCCTGAGACATGAAAATCAGTATCTGTGGTGGCATTGGAATTTGGTCGCTCTGGATATTCATGGAGAGAGGCACTAAAGGGAGAGGTAGAATCAAGGCATTATGAAGCATGGATTCCTCCTGTGGAGAGGATAAGAAGCTTACTTGGAAACAACAATCAATTGGCAATGTGCAACTGCCGCCTCCACTAAATCAGCTGATAGTTCAGCAAAGCCTGAACAAAGAGAAGACAATGATTGAAATACATAACATATAGCATGAGAAACACTTGAACCAGAACAGTTAAAGAGAAGCCATTACCCCAACCTCCACATAGAACAGTTTCTAGGTAATAAAACTCTGATCATTCCTCAACTCAACCAAGCTATAATTAATGTTGGCTAGAAAATTTTATCAAATATTAAGGAGATGAGTGAAGATGAGGTCATCTAATAGTATTCTTACACTGATAAGCTTCAACTTTGCTTACACCAACAATCCTCGTGTAAGTATTCCTCTCACAAATGTAATCACAATTGAAAAGTACTAGAAGAGAACCAGAACTTTATTAAAGATGCCAGGAAAAGTACCTTCTTCTGAATTTGCAAACTTGCTTAGATTTTGAGCACACGCTACAGACATCCTGGCAGACCTTGCTTCAAATGCCTCCAGTATTACACTAGGATTTAACCAATCCTCAGCTGTTGAGAGGAGAAAACTACTGAGTTATATATGTCAAAGAGAAAGAAAGTTAATGCTCTTTCGATAGAACAGCTTGTTAAGCCATCTTATAAAATTGCACTTCAAACAACAATTCATATGATATAACCCTAACCCAAAACTGCTTGAGGCACCAATATGACAATCTGAAACAATTACATATAAATGATCAAATTGGATTGTATTGTTTCAACCTCTCCAGACATGAACCAAAAGGTAATAGAAGCTTAAAATCATGCTCTGAGAAAGGAGGAATACCCTTTTGAACGGCACAACAACATTGCATCAAATCCGCAACTCGCCCCATGTATGCTGTGGTGCCAACAGGCTGTTTTCCAGACCCAAGCTGAGAAACAGTCTTCATGAGAAACCTCGCAACCTATATGGGAAATTTTTCAGTAGAATGTTAGCACACTATTTTGAAGAATAATGCCAGGGCTAACATCTCTAGTAGTTGGGCAAAGCAAGCCCAACAATGAGATCATGTACTTTTAAGAGAAAAAAAAAAAAAAAAAGTTACAATTTCCTTCTCATTCCTTAAATTCAATAGAAGATTAAGAAACAAGATGTTTTATCCAGGAACAAAACATATTACACCACAGAGTGCCACCAAGTTACTTAACTGATGTATACACCCCAATCCATCATATCTCAGGCCTTAGGCTGACTTCAGATGGACTGACTAGGGGTCAAGTTAATATTATTTAAAGACGCATTTGAACAATTCATGAAAATTGAATTATATTGTTCATTTTTTTCTTAATTGTGTATATATATGAGACAATAAATCAGGCCACTAAAAAAATGATCCATCCATCAGCACCACTAGTAAAATGACTGAATTCGATTAAAAAACAACAAAAAACAAAACAAAACTAGACTCCAAATCAGTTGTGGAGACAGCTTTCCATATTCTTTAAGAGCTTCATTCTGAATGATGGATCTGTAGCTACAAGCTTGAGTTGAACATAACACAGTCATTCAGCTTCCACAAACGGCTGAACTATTCTGGTAGACTAAAGTAGAAGTATCATCTATGAAAATTGAGCTCATATTATTCACAACAATTATCCCTATTTTTCATAAACAAAGAATCAAGGGTTCAATATTCAAGGTCCACCAACCTGAAGTTTCAGTGCACCAACCCAGCCACTACTCAGGTTGGATCAGCAGGGCTCAGATGGAACAACCAGGCAAAGCTAAAAAAACTAAATTGGCCCACCAAGTTTCATGTATAATTAGAAAAATATGATAATAGGCTTGGAGCTCTCCACTGACACATTATTGCTCGTCTTGTCCTACTCAACAACCTATTATTTTAGAAAAGCCTCCTGAAGTTACATTTATATTAACATCTAATTATTCTACTGCCAATGAGTACCATTAGTGCAGCATATTGAAGCAATCAACAGTCTATATCTCAAAATGTTACAACATAATTTGCATGGAAATGACAGAAAGCGTCAAGATTAAAATAATCATATTACAATTTCCCAGACCTGTAAAAGCAGCACAATATTGTCTCCTTCATATGTACAGGCAGGGACATATACGGCAAATAACTCGGGAAGCCCACTACTACATAAGTAACCATGGCCACCACATAGTTTTCGGCATTCTTCAATCCCATCCTACAATCAAAGTGAACAGAATATTAGCAGCACTCCAAGCATACTTACCAGTATAACTTGCTTGAATTGTAGGCTATTAAGATCAGGACTCAATAGTTCATAAGAGTTGACCCCATTCAATATCCATTGCTCACAAATAGTTGACCAACTACTTAGCAAGTCCTAATTATTTTCAGGATTGAACTTATCAAATCTTGTACATACACACACACACACACACAAAGAGAGAAAATAAGTGAAGGAAAAAATTTAAAACAAGGGAATGACAAATGTTACATACAGCAGTTGCAGATGTAGTCAAAGACTTCAAACCCGCTGTGCAGGCATGAGCTTCAGGCAATGTTGAGAAATCATTGGCTTGTAATCTTTGGGTCACATCCGTATATAGCCATTTCAACCACTGACCAACAAATCTGAAAGCATAGGCAGAAGCCAGCAAAGGAAAGAGCCTACTTTGCTGAGTTTTGTAATCAATCACCTAAAGACCAAGCAAACAGAAAATCCATTAATTACATCTTCTTTAGAGCTAAGAAGTGATTTAATTTCTGAAAATCCACTGCAGAAAACCCTAGATATCTCTATTATTATCATAAGAAGATATACAATGCCATAATGTAGTCATTTCAACATGACATGACACAATATGATCCTTCTTTCATTGTACTTTCTAGATTTATTGCAATCTAGTACATGAAGAATCCTAATTTTATATTATAATTGAAGTATCCTAATTTTATATTATAAATATATTACTGCTTTCTTTTTCAGTTAAATAAGGATAATATGAACCACTCATAAAAGATTAGATTGATGAATCTGGCTGAGTATTCTTCTTCAGCAGCATAAAAGGAAGGATCTCTCCAGGATTATCTGAACTACTCATCAAAGATTAGATTGATGTGTGATCAAGTTTCCTCTTAAGCAGCAAAAAGGTAAAAGGATCTCTAGAGAGTGATTTTCCAGAAAAGATAATCCTGAAAATTAGTACAGAAAGAACTATAATAGTTCACACATATCCCCATACCATCACTCACATATAAAACAAGTTGGATTTCTTAATTCCTTTAAAAAAGGAAAAAGGTTTTCTACACTACCTGTGTTTCAGGTCCACCATTCTGTGAACCAAATTGTCTACGAACAGCACTATATCTAGTAGCAATACAAACTGCCCGTGACAAAGCAGAGGAAGCATCAGATACAATGGTTTGTCGCACAAATACCATAGTCCCATAAACAAGCTGCCGGGGAACATTAGATTGCACACATTTGCCTTCCCTTGTAACCTGGAAGACCCTGAGGCATTGGAGAGAAATTTTAGAACAGCATCCTATATGCCACTAAATAATTACAATTGGCTCAAAGATTTAGTGATGTTATGGAAGAATAGAAATTCAATTCAGTTTATCACTTTATATTGGAGTTTGTGCATCAGTGTTGATCCAATACTTATTAAAGTCCTTTGGAAGGATTCTTCCAAGTTTCAATCTTCTAAATTTTGTCTTTTAGCCTATCAGAAAGAAAATATTCTATATCTTTTAATCTGTGCAGGGATGATCACGGTATTTTGGTAGTATGCTTGTTGCATGACTCAATGATGAAGGAGAAATCTGCAATTCATTTTTTTTCCACATCACATAAATTTTTACACCCCTCATAGTCAGGCATAAAAAGATAGATCCTCATATTCATTGTATTGGTTAGACACCCACTTTAGTTTAGATCAAGTATTCCTGCCTTCAATTGGAAGTTGCAGTCTTGGAGATCTGTTTAGTACCAAAACGTTTCCCTCCATTAGTGGATTTTTTTTTTGATAAATTTCCCTCCATTGGTGAATTATTACTTCAGTACTTGACAAACAACCTGGCTAGGTGACTGGATTTCAATATACTTCACAAAACCACAGTAGGCCTTAAGTCATCTACCCAACATTAGAGTATTCATATAAAAAAAAAATTGAAATCAATTTCTCAATAAACGGTAACAGATCTACATCATATCCCTCAAGAACACAGCTAATTATGACACCATATAACCATATACAAAATCTTTAAACAACTAAAGAAATCCCATAAAGAAAGAGGCATAGAAGAAGAACAAACCGCATCAACATTTGATCCCTTGGAATGCGCACATGATCAAATCTTAAAACTCCATTGTCCATGCTATTGTATCCTCCATTTCCAAATTTCATACCAATATCACCAATAGTTATGCCTGGAAGAGGTAAATGATCTTCCAAACTCCGCAGCTGGACGATGAAACCTAATAAAGTGAAATTGTCATATAAATAATTTTTTTTTTGATAAGCACAATTGTCATATAAATAATATGATATAGACTATTTTCCACAGCTTGTTAAAAGTGGACTCAGCAATTACCATGCACTCCATGGTCCTGACCATCAGTTATGAGCCGTGCATAAACAACAGCATGTGTGGATACTTTACCCAGTCCACCAGGCCACCACTATTTAGAATAATAAAATAAGCAAAAGAAAAAAAACAGAAATCATAAGAACCTATTTGAAGATAACTTCACTATTAAAACTAGTCCACAAAGAATCACGTATGCAAATACAATAGCAGTTAATAGTTATAAATTATTGAGTATTGGATGATAGTAAAACAGATTAAAAGTCCACATAGAAGATGCACAGTTAAAAGGCCTTTGCTGTTTCACTTGATATATACCAAAAGATAAGGATAAAAAGACTCGGAGTTATTTGATGGCATCGTAAATTACATTAACCAATTTTCCTAGACTTGTGTAAATGCTCGCATGGACCACCATACTCACTTTGCTTGAAGTCAATGTAGGACTATGAATGACAAACTCATCAGACTGGGAATCGAATGTTGCCGTTGTTTCAAGCCCTTGAACATTGGAGCCATGACCAAGTTCAGTTTGTGCATAGCAGCCAATTATTTGCATCTTATATGCCAATGGCAACCACTTCTGTTGCTGCTCATCAGTGCCCTGTCCTTTTATAGCAGGTACAAACATTCCCTGCCAAGTCAAATGGACATTAAAAAGCAGACAAAAACTAAGAGACCTAATCTTCTATATTTTGAAGAAACGTGAAACAGATATCTTAATCAAAAAAAGTATCTCAGGTTCAAAAATTATTGTTACACAAACAATGTAATGTTCTTCAGTATAAATGAAAGACAGAAAATAAAATTACAAAAGATCCCATTAAGACCAGGAATAGGAGTTACCCAATGAAGATCTGTAAAAGCAGGTTCATCAATATAAAACCTTAACCATGATGCCTCTTGTTCTGCAATAAACAAACTTGACATCAGTTCCTCAACTCTCATCAGCTAAAAATAACAATGTCGTGATAAACCCGGATGAAGATATACCTGAAAGACGGAGCTCAATAATCCGTTTCCATGCATGTGCCGCCTTTCTCAGTGTGTTTTTAAACAAGTCTTTCCTACTTAGCATGGTTCTGTTATCTTTTCGAAAGGCCTAACTCCCAGAACAACACACCATCAGAGAAAAAATTAGACAAACAAAATAAACAGTTTTCGTAGTGCCGCGCAGGAGTACAAAAACAGCGGAGTCCTCAACAAAATAGAACAAGCATCCAATGATACCTGCCATTGTTAATGTCTAATAATCGATAACTAACCACCAAAATATCAAAAAAACCAATTTCGCTTCAACAAAGAAAAAACGCACAATCTACATTTCTAAATTCAACCAAATAAAATGCCTTACTCAGTGCTCTAGAATTATTGATTTTGGTTGATTGAACAGATAAAAATCAAAACAAATAACAATTAAGATCAGCCTAATAGAAAAAAAAAAACTATTAGACTGCTTATGGTAAGTAAAAAATAAAATGTAAATAAGGATAAAAAAACGCCCTTCGTTTGGTTCCTCAGAAAACGAAAGAAAAAAAAATAAAGAAATAAAGAAATACAAATAAAACTAAAGAGATCCCTGGTCAAACGCTTTTCTTGCTTTTTATTTCACAAAAATCGAAACCCAATTCAACAAAATCAAACGATTCAATCAGGGGTTGACTTCTAATTATCCGGGATCGAACGCAATCTGAAATGTCTTTTCGCACTACTTTTCGGCAAACAAACACACATGGAAAAATAAAAGAGCGCCTAAATCCAGCACTAAAAAATCCCAGTTCCCCCACAATTTGAGAACAACCAAACACACCCAAAAAGCCAAAAGAGAAAACAAAAAAAATAACCTCGTCGCTGGCGACGAGCCTCCCCATCCGATCCGACACCTCCAAGACCTCCCGAGACCCCGCCCAGACGATCTTCATTTCTTCTACATCGAACTCAGCCTTGCTTCGCTCCCCGTCATGGTAATCAATTCCCTCCATTTTCGCTTAATTATGAGCTCCAAACCCCCAATCACTTCTGCCTCTTTCCTGCAATAATATCCCTCCCCGGGGACTTGCGGCAATGCCTTTTTATATGGAGAGAAAATTGTGTTTCCCAAGAAGGGTAATCCGGATACCAGCTGTGAAAAACCTTTTCTGTAATTTTTTTGGAGTATGAAAACTTTTGATATGTAAAAGAGATAATATCAAGAAAAAGTAATGATGGGCCCGTGTATATTCTCGCAGCATCCACGAACTCTGACTTTGTTTTTGGCCTTCTTGGTACAATACCTATCATTGGAGGACGGTGGTGGATTTTTGCGAAAGCTTAATCCACCTCAAACATCACATGGAAAAATTCAAGATAAAATAAAATAAAAAATGAAAAAGACCATTCTTTTTATATTATTTTATTTTTTATATTTAGTCCGATAATTTAATTTTTTTTATATTTTTTAAATAACGATAAAACATTCTTTATTTTCTTTTATTAAATCTATTTCAAAATCCATATTAAAAAATCCTATATTTTTTTTTCTTTCATATTGAACTTAAAAATTAATTTATTAAATAAATAAATAATTGAATTAGATTCAATGGAATGGTACCAATGAAAATCAAGTGCCAACTCCTGATAAATTAACCAATCAACTTTTTTTATTCAACTTTTTAGATTCGATAATTTTTACAAAATAAAATCATTTAATTTGACGTTATTATTATCGTTATGAAAATAAATCTTAGTACTTTTGGTAATTGGTTTCCATGCTTGAAACAAAAAAAAACTTGGGGTGTATGGCTCCAAATCTTTTTTGGATTTCAATATTGGCATTTTCTTTTTTTTATTTGATTTTAATTAGTTTAATGTATGAAAAAGTTGGTTATATTGATTATAAATTATATTAAATTACATGAAGTTTGGAATTTGTCCATATTTGTAAGGATTTGATTTATTGTAAATTGATTACCTCATGGTATTAATATTATATATTTTATAATCTGGTGTATAAAAGTGCATTTAATAATAATTTTAAAAAGCATATTTAATATTTTTAATGCTTAAAATAAAATGAATTAAATATTATAAATATTTCATAAAATTACTGTCAAATACGATATAAATAAAAAATTAATTAAAAAAAGGAACATTACCTCAATAATTTTAATAAAATGTGATTAAGATGATCATTTTGTAAAAATAGTAAAATGTGAAAAAAAAAAAAAAAAACAATTTAAAATTTTTTTTTTAAATGACATTAACACTTATATATGCTTACCCTTTTTTATTACAAAACCCACAAATATCGTTCACGTAGGGATATCTTACTCCAAAGAAAAATGAGGTGTAGATAAAAATGAAAGGAGTCAAGATTAGGCAGATGCAACTTTAAGTAGAGTAATTGTAAAAGCCATTAAAATATTAAAAAACAAAACCATTACCGAAGCATCAATTCCTAGTCACATGCCACGTCATACATTCTTGAAAGCGTCAATAATGATCAATTCAAACTCGAGCCAACTCTTGCCGCCTTTGTTGAGACGCCTTTGTTGAGAACTAAAAACGTGTTTTTCTTTCGGGTTTTTATTAAAAGGAAAAGTTGAAATTCGAAATCAAAAGCCAAAAATCCGCAAGAAAATGATTTATTTTACCGTTGTGGAAATAAATAACAAATAATATAAAATAAAATAAAACTGATGTATTAGGTTTCGTGTTTTTCGAAACAGACTTAAAAAGCTTACGAAAACGCAACAAACATGACCCGATGATGAATCCCGCAACTGTTAATGCCGATCGGCCATGTAGAGTGGGCCAGATATTCGAAAACTCAGCCGTACTTTGGATATTGACAGGTAAATCACGGAATCAAATCCCTTGAATTAAATAAATCAAATATTTCAAGGATATGGGAGAGAGAAAAAAAATTTGTAATTTTTTTAATATTAAAGGAAAAAAATATTTTTTTAATGGAAATCTAAAATATAATTTATTCTTTTTATATAATTTCTATTCAACTTTTAAACAAATTATAATTTTAAAATACAAATAACACCACATTCCTTCATGAAAAACTAGCAATATATTCTCATATGTTTGGAAAATTCTTCAAAAACAATTCTTACACAAAATTTTATTTATAAATTCAAACATGAAAAATTATTTTTAAAATTGGCTATTACACACGTGTCTATACTACTTATAAAAGTATGAGTTGTCTTTCATTTTTTTATTTTCTGAAATACCCTTATCAATACTAATAATATTTTTAAAATAATTTAATATTTTCATTTTATTACTATTTTAATTATTTGATACAACGCAAATCATTCTTAAAATTATCATCACAAACCTAAAAGGCAATTCAAAATTTAATATTTTTCATACTCATAATCAACTTAAATGAAAATTTAATCTTTTCATTTTCTTAGGATTATCAAAAATCATCATTCAAATTGGCATCATACCTAAAAGGTAATGAAAATTTAATATTTTTATTTGCCTCCAATTTTTATTCCATCAACGTTTTAATAGGAATTTAAATTAAGATTTTAATTAATTGACACAACAGAAGCATGTATATTCATAACTTCATTTGATTTTATATTCAAATTCAATAATTCATTTTAATTTTATACTTGAATTCAATCTTGAACACAGTTGAAAACCACTTTCAGTAAACTATAAAAGAAAATGCTAAAATTTGTAGAAAATGTCTTAAACTAAACATTCATCTTCAACATCAATACAATGTTCATTAGTCTCAACCATTGATTCTAATTTTTTTGTAATATGTATGTAGAGAAGTTTGGCTATAATAAAATATCATCGCATAATATTTTTCGATTTTAGATTTATAATTGAGATGAAAGACAGTTAAGGTTTGTTTGGAACTTCTTCCATAAATTATGTTTTTTTTTTTTCTCTTAATAACAAATTTAAACTATTTTAAATCATATTTGACCGTGTTTTTGAAAAAATAAATAAAATATATTTAATACTTATATTTATTATTAATTTTTTTTATCCTAACTTATCTTTCATTTCTTCAACTAAATAAATTAAATTTAAAAAAAAAAATTACATGAAACTTTTTACTTTTTATAATCATGATAGTCATTTTCATTCACTTTGAGATATTTAAATATTTTAAACTTCTATATTTAATTAAATAATAGTGAATTAATAATAACACTTATTGTATTATAGATAATTATTGAATAAAAAGTTCAATCACTCATCTACATTATTTATTTAAACAAGTTTAAATTTATTAAGAAAATTATTACATTGTTTTAAAAATATTAAGATTTTTATATAAAATTTACCAAAATGATAAAAAATTGTCTATTGAGATTTTTTAAAAAAAATATTTTTAGAACAAAACTTAATTTTATTTTATATATTTTTTGTTTGATGGAATAATTTGATATATTATATATTTTTCTTTGATATTACATTATTTAATTTAATTTAGATTCTATTTTCTTATTTGAAATTATTTAATTTAATCTAGTTCTATTTTCTACACAAAGTATTTGATTTTTAATCACTACTTGATTTCAATATAAATCTTGAAATAATAATTTCAAATACTATTTTTTTTCTTATATTAAAACAATAAATACTACCTTGGTTCTTCCTGAGTTAATTATTTTATATATGGTTTTAATTTTTTTTTTCTTATATATCAAAGTTTTTTAATAAAAACTATAACAGAAATGATTTAATTTGAGCAAGAAATTTGTGGATTGAAAAAAATCTTAAAACAAAAAAAAAAAACGGATGGCATACCTGAAAGAGTTGACATAAAATTTTGAAAATAATAGAGAATGATAAAATAGAGAAAATATTTCAAACTTAAAAAATGAAAAATGAAATGATTAAAGCAATGTTTGAAATATCGGTAAATAGGAATATATGGTAAATATAGGATATATCGAAAATATAAGAGAAATATTAGTGAATATTTTAACAAGAATATCCATCTAAATTTAAATATTTTTTTGTATATATATTTTGATCTTCAAATAATAAATATATAATTTTTTTTATATTTAATTATTTAATTTAATTTGGATTCTATTTTATGATATGAAATTATTTAATTTAATTTGGTTATATTTTTCTTTCAATTTTTTTATATTTTTAATCTCTACTTAATTTCTATATAAATCTTGAAATAATAAAATCACGTACTATTTTTTTTTTTTTTTAACTTTATTCATATTCCCTCACATGCTTTTAACATACGTACACTTACTAGTATAATATAAAAGTTTTTGAAGAAATTTGGTTTCTATTTTTTTTTTAAATCTAGATTTTATAGTGCCAATTACTCGGGTGGATTTAAAATCTATATCATAGGGGCAATTTTAGCTTTTAGAAACTGTTCCTCATTTTTCATTTGTTGGATCGGGTTGAGTTTGTCCACGTAGACACTCAAACCCAACCACAACAAAAACATATGAAAAATAGGAAGAAATAAAATAAAAATTAATAATTTATTTTATATGATAATTTGAGTTTATTATTATTTTTATATATAAAAATTTACTAATTTAAAAATATAGCAATTTTTAATAACGAAATACAAAAGATGACACCTCAACCAAAGGAAACCATGAAATGTTTTTGTTTAAATCATGATTATAATTACCGAAGGTCCGGAACCAATGTGAGGAGGGATGGTGACGACTGACAAGTACCTGATTTCGATATTTTACAATAACATTTAATAATATCACCTACTTGCAGTGACAAAAATAAGGGTGATTATGTCATTCCGAAGCTAATATCAACTACCCACACCGCCCAATATTAAGATGATTTGACAAGGAGATTACCGTAACCCTGCGCTAAAGCATGCAATTATTTTTAAGACATTCAAAAAATTACTGATTATTGAATTATACCATGCCTGAAATATATAATTTATAATTTATATTTTATTAAAATTTAGAATAATTTTAAAAAAATAATATATAATTAAAAATCAATTACATTTATTTTTTATATAAATATATTAATATTTTTAAATTTGATTAAATAAAATATGTATAATATTTAACTATAAAAATATATGTTAAAAATAAAAGAATATGTAATTATATATTTAATTATTATTTATAAGTTTAAAGATATATTAAATTATTTTACTTGTATAAAATATGAAAGTCAACGAAATTCATCTAGAGAAAATTATATGGTTTTGATTTGATGGCACGAAGGCTTTTTATACATGTAAATCATTTTTTGATGGGATCTTTAATTTATAGACACGTTATGTTTGGTGGTATAATGAACCATGTTGTTGTTTAATTGGACTTTAACATAAGTTTAGTTTATATTTTTCTTAATTAATTTACGGGATTTTCCTTGTACGCTTCAAATGTGTATAGGGGATTTGGAGTTGTATCAAAAACATTTTTATTGACTAATTAGTGGTGAAGTTACGAAATAAGTTGAGGCGGGGTACGAACAATAATTTATTATCGAGGAGGCAAAAAAATAAATAAATGAAAGGGCAAAAATAATTGCTTAGCTGTGTGATGAGTGAAGTGTCTTGTAAATTGAAGGGCAAAGTTAAAATTTTGATACATGTAAGGTTTTTTAACAAATTTCAGGCCCGGAAGTAAGAGACTTTTATTTTGAGTGATGTGGAAATTCCACCTCTTTTCTTTTCTACTTCATTACCAAACTGATATATATTTTTTTTTTTCTGAAAATAAAAAGCTATCTCATAGTAGAATCGACCTATGCATTGGTTGGATCGACCCAACACCGTCGTAAAAGAGGGTATAATAGGTGGTTCAACCCCGTTTGGAGTTAGCCTTAGATCTATATACGAGAACTTTCCAAAACTAAAAACGTTTTCATTCATTTTCACAAATGCTACAAGTTGAGTAGGTTGGGTCACGTTGGTGATGAATTTAACTTAAATTTTAAAATAATCAACTAAAATCTAATATAATTCGACCCTTAAATTCAACTTCATTTTACAAAAGTTGAATATGTTTTTTAATTTTAAATCCCCTCACAATGTTTAAAAAAAAACATTACTAAAATTTGAATTATAAATAAAACAAAATTTCAAAATGATATTTCATATAGGATATGAAAAAATTTTTTTAACACTATATAAATATGAATCTCTCTTAACCACGTAAACGCGTTTTAAAGTTATGAGAACCCATTTAGACTCAAAATGGATAATATCTATACAATTAAATATGAGTCTTTACAAATTGTATTATAGTTAATCCTTGCCCCCAATGTGAAAGTTTGTTTGGCTCTATAAGTATTTTTTGTCTATTTGGTCATACAATCTCATGAAACACAATGAGGATGTTGTGCATACAGAGAATATTTGTAATATGTTATATTGAATCAAATATAATTTTTTTTTACATTATATAAGTATGAGTCATTTTTAACTACATAGACACGTTTTAAAGTCGTAAAGACCATTTTGGGTTCAAAGTGAACAATATTTATATGGTTGAGTATAGGTTATTATGAGTATATATATATAAAGTCACGATTACCACTTTAAGCCCAAAATAAATAATATCTACGCAATTGAATATATATGTATATATAACAATGACAATGAGTGACAGTAAGTCTTGTCTTGCTATTGTAGAAAATAATCAAAAAATTTTTAATTCGACCATAGCTCAATCAATACAAATAATTTGTTAATGTGATTATAATTCATAAAACTTGTTAACATGACTGTAACTATTAACCAAACTATATACACACACAAGCAAAAAATAAATAAAAAATATAAGATTTTTAACATGATTCGATGGTCAATGTAATCTTTACGTCCACGAAACGCATAAACACTCAATAATATACTTACCAAAAAGAGTAAGAAAAGTTACAATGGTGAAACTCTTGAATACACTTAACAATTATGACCACACTTTTTTAAAAAGATGAAACCTTAAACATAAAAAAGTTAAATACCATGAGCTCATCGAGGAGTTCGACCCCACGAGTTGATCAGGTGGCTTAACCCTCAACATTCCTAGTAAAACATAACAATACTAATTTTGATTTCATAGTCCAACAACTCATTTAACTTATTTTAAAATATTTTTTGTTGCTTCTTAACCTTCATGTTTTAATTTTATAAAATATTGCCCATTTAGTCTCTATTTTCTTGTATTTTTTCAAAATAAAAAACCTATATTATATAAAAATTTATACTATTTTTTATTTAAAAAAATATATTTTCAAACATTTACTTATTTAATTTTAATTTTTTATAATATAAAAAGTAAATTAAAATTTTAGTTTTATATTTATTTATCATTCTATTTAATGTTTTTATTATAAAATATTTCTAACCTTTAAATTTTAATTTTTAAAAATTTTGATTAATTTACTTATTAATTTTAATTACAATATACTTACAATATAAAATTTAAATTTTATGTTTATTTAAAATATTATAAATATTTATAACGAAATCTATAAAATTTTACTTAGATGTCGATATTTATAATTAAAAAAAGCTTTTTTATTTTACATTCCTTTAACATATAAAATTAATAAATTTATGATCTATAGTCAAATTTGAATTGCCGGATCTTCGTTTGAACCTTGCCTAAACCCAAACCCAATCTCAACACTGAGAATGACCACACAAGTCCGAGCAAGGGTTGGGTTGGGCGAACCCGCACAATTTCCGCCCCTAACTTTCACCACTTTTTTTCCAAACCAAAATCCTCTATGGGAGAACAAAAATAAAAAAAGAACCAACGGGCCCGCCCGCCCTTTGCCCTCACGTCTTACACTCTTCCATTTCAAAAGCATCCAATCCCTCTCTAGCTCTCTGTAATCATCAATGTCGTTGTTCTCTCAGCACTAACGCTCATTCACACACTTATCATTAGGGTTTCGCAATTACCTTTTTATCCGAAGCGCTTTGCTTATCTTCGAGAAATGGAGCGAACGAGATTCAGCGGATCCCTGGTTTCTTCCGACTCCACCGGCATCGCCGCCGCTGCAAGATCTGTTTCTTCGCACCTGCCTCAACCGAATTATAGTAGCCGAGTAGTTCAGGTATGCACTTGCTTTTCGTGTTCATCTCCATCAAATTTTAAAACCCTAGCGGTTGGTTTACTCGGCTTGGTTGTGGATAAAAGTTAAGGAAAGTAAAGGTACTGGGTTTTTGAATGGACTAGGCGAAATTGTAGTGTTATGGAAACTTTGTTGTTTTTCTTGGCACTGTTTGGCTACTAAGAAAATATAGTGACAAGAGTTGTTGAGGTAAGTATTAACTATCAGCGTTTGCGAAACACTGTCTGAAGATTGCCAAGAGTCTGTAGGCAAATTTTTTAAGGATTGAGTTTGGCCTTCATCATAGTGGTGGTTTAACTTTATTTGGGAGAAAAAGGGGTTTCAAGAGTGAAGGAAAAGAAAAATACGGAAAATTTTGATTCTCATGTGTTTCGATTTCTGGACCATATAAAAACTCACCTCAACCAGGCCAAAGTAGTTGTATTTCGGTAAGTTAAGTGGAGACTTAATCTCTTTTCTCATTTCTCATGAAATGAGTTCTAAGATTTTGGGATCAATTAATTTATGAACTACAGTTTTGGTAGACAGGTAATGGATGCTGTAGAATGACGTTGTTCTTTACTAGTCCACATAATCACAATATGGAAATTGAGAAATTGTTGAGAAAGAAACAGGACCATGGAGTAAAACTATCAATAACTGTCCATATTGTTGCTGAGAAAAGCAAGGAGATGGAAAATAATTCTTTTTGATTGTATTTTATGCCTTAAATTCCTTTGATCATATCTTTTGGTCTTAATCCCAAAAAAGGGTGGTGTAGATGGCCTAAAGGATTTTACACCTATTAGCTTGGTTGAGAGTTTGTACAAATTATTGGCCAAGGTTCTAGCAAATAGGCTGAAAAAAGTGGTGGGAAAGGTAATCTCTTCCTCTCATAATGCTTTTGTCGAAGGGAGACAAATTTTTGATATAGTCCTTATCACCGATGAAGCCATTGACTCCAGGTTAAAGAGTGGTTCTAATGGCATTCTTTGTAAGTTAGACATAGAAAAGGCTTGCAATCATGTAAATTGGAACTTCTTATTGGTAGTTTTGGAAAAGACGAGTTTTGGTCATAAGTGGATTAGGTGGATTAATTGGTGTATTTCTATAGCCAAATTTTCTGTTTTGATCAATGAGACCTTTGTTGGTTTTTTCCATATCTCTAGAGGGTCGAGGCAAGGAGACCCTTTGTCTCATTATTTGTTTTGGCTATGGAGGCTCTTAGCTTTCTTCTTAAGAAAGCCAGGGAGTGGGGTTTTATTTTAGGTTTCAAGGTGGGAGGTAGAGGTGACGAGGGAGTGGAGGTGTCTCAACTTTTGTTTGCGGATAACACACTGATTTTTTGTGAGGCTTCTAAGGACTAACTATTGCATCTTCATTGGGTTTTGATGTGGTTTGAAACAATTTATGGGTTTAAGATCAACCTAGAGAAAAGCGAGCTAATTTCAGTTGGAAGGGTTCCTATTATGGAGGAGTTGGTGGATATTCTTGGGTGTAAGGTGGGTTACCTTCCTAATATCTTAGGCTTCCTTTGGGTGCTACCTTTAAATCAATGACAGCTTGGGACTTGGTGGAAGAGAGGGTGCAGAGAAAGCTTGCAAGGTGGAAGAGACAATACCTGTCCAGGGGGGGTGTTTGACTCTTATCAAGAGTACTTTGTCTAGCCTTTTCATATTTTTTTTTGATAGGTAATCTCGTCTAGCCTTTTCATATATTTCATGTCCATTTTTTAAATTCCAAAAAGTGTGTGTCATAAATTGGAAAAACTTCAAAGGGACTTTTTATGGGAGGGGGATCTCTTGAAAATAAGCCCCACTTAATGAGTTGGCTCAAAGTTTGTAAGCCAAAGGTGGAAGGAGGGTCAGGCATTCACAATATTTATGTTTTGAACAAGGTTCTCTTTGTCAGGTGGAGTTGGAGGTTCACGTCAAAAAGGGAGCCCTTGTGGAAGAAAGTAATCTTTGGGAAGTATGGGGTAGAAGAAGGGGGTTGGTGCTCTTTGGAGGTGAGGGAGGGTCATGATTTCAAAAGCAAGATCTCTTATGTTGTGGGCAATGGAAGAAGGATAAGATTTTGGAAGGACATTTGGTATGGGGGCATCCCTTTGAGGACTTCTTTCCCATCTTTGTTCGCTATTTTACCTTAAACGATGCTTGGGTCTGTGATGCCTAGGAGCAAGTTGACAATGGGGGGCTATGGAACCCTTGTTTCACAAGGAATTTCCAAGACTCGGAGTTAGGTTGTGTTGAAGCACTTTTTTTTTGCATTTGCAAGGTAATTCAATGATTAGGGAGGTAGATGACAAGACAACGAGGATGACCACAAAAGGTGACAAGTTTTTAGTTAAATCCTTCTATGATGGGATGGTTTAGAGGGGTTCAAAATCTTTTTTGGCAATGATTATTTGGAATTCTTGGGTGTGAACAAAATTGAGTTTTTTTCATTTGGGAAGCTATGTGGAAAAGGATTCCGACTTTGGACATTTTGAAGAGGGTGGACGTTGGTTAATAGATGTTTGCTATGCAAAGGTGAGGAGGAATCTTGCGATCACATCCTTTTTTGTTGTTTTAAGGCAAATATGTTATGATAGCTGGTCTTCTTGTTTTGAGTGGTGTGGGTGTTGCATACCTCAGTCCAAGCAACGCTTCTTAGTTGGCACAACCGCTCTATTGGAAAGAGGAGAAAGAAGGGATGAAATGTTACTCCACTTTGTTTGTTTTCGACTATTTGGAAAAAGAGGAATAAAAGGGCTTTTGAAAATGTTGAAATTTCAGATCAAGAGTTAAATTTCTCCTTTTTGTGTAATTTTTTAGAACAGTCTAAAGAGTGTCTAGGGCAAGAGTCCTCTATGATTGATTTTATTGATTGGTTAGGTTGCCTATAAGGGGAGAGATTTCTTGTTTTTTTCTTTGGAGCTCACATGTATACTTCCTGTGTACTTGGTGTAGCTTTTTTTGGCTCTTTAATCTATATTGTTCTTTTGCCTATTAAAAAAATATATGCTTTAGTGTTTACTGCTGCAGTAGTTGGGTTTTCTACTAAGAAATTCTGCCACAGTTATCTGGATATTGTCAAATATGCTAAGGGCCTAAGGTTTCATTTCTGGAATTCAAATTGGTCATACAAATCTGTAGCTTGAGCACTTTTTAACTTAAGTTAATTGATGTAAAGTAGTCCTAAGATGATTGTCTATAATCAAGCAAGGTGGGCTAACACTTCTCTAGTTTAGTATTTAAGGAGAGGAAATGTGATTAAAGGTTGTGGTAGTTGAAAGATAAAATAAATGCCAGAAAAAGAGAAGATAAAAAAAAAGTTAGGAAATCTTGGAGTCTCACCAACACCTTCCAATTTCAATTGAAGAGAAGCAATGGAGTCTCACCATTTGAATTGCAAGATTTGGAGAAAACTTCATATTTTTCAGCCCTAATTTCATTTTACGGCAAAGAACTTCATTTATAAACTTTAGAAAACCATAAAAACAGAATAAAACCATGAAAAAAAAACAAACCTAACCCATATAATAATTTTTTAGAAATCTTATTTCTAAACTCTTAAATATTTCAAGTAACTGAATTAAAAAGAAAATAAAAACTTTCTTTTTAGGCAGGACACTTAAAACTTTATAGAAACTTCTGGTAATAAAGGTTTCTGATGAAGAAGATGTTTTAAATTCTAGAAAGGTCTCAGATAGGAGCTTTAGAAAAAGTGACTTTCAGAAAATAGAAAGTTTAAAAATGTGGAAACTTCTGTCAAATTTTATATGAGACTCAAATAACCAACTACTTGCTAATTATGACTTTAAAGAACCTAAATCAGTAAAATTTTCCTTGGCTTACTTTCTTTTTTGATAGGAAAATATATTAAAGGCGCTTGTAAAAAGGTGCAACAAAGTATACACGAAGTATGCAATAAATGCCAAGAGGCAAACAATAGAAAGAAAAGGAAAGCAAACACCCACCACCTTAACAAGAACCAACCTCCAAGCGAGTTCGACTGTCCTTAGCAGGAACCCCCAAAACCAAAGAGACCCTCAATCCACACCAATTGACACACAACTCCCCCCTGAACCCAACTGAAACCAAACTCCCTCAACCAAACTAGTAACAAAAAAACAGCCTCACAAGCAAAGTGTTGAGTAGATCTTGGAGGACTTATTTCCATTATTAAGCCTAGAGTTGATATTTCTAGATATTGTTAAGCATTTATGAATTGTGTCTACCAATATCAAAAATCCTCATTGCATAGGCTTGAGCTGTTTGTTTGTATGTATGATTAATTGGTATGTTTGGCTGTTTGATGTCCAATGGTCTTGGTTTGACAGGCATGTGGTTGATGCTCTAAACATGTAACCTGGTTTGAGTTAAATTATGTTGGCACTGTTTGTTAGCATCTCAAGAACACTGGTTTGATTTCAGAAGTAGAAAACTAAAAGGAGCAAATTTGCAATTGACAATGGGGCTACTAGTACTTTAAGGAGTGCTTGTGAGTTAAGCAAAAAGAAAAATGATAGCTTTTGGAAGCAAAGATTTTTCTCTCTCCACATTTCTAGTCACCCATAACCAACACATAGACTTCATGACTGGCATGATTGGACCATGTAACTTGGAATCTTGGAAGCAAAAAAAAACCGTCTGTTTGTTTGTTTCCTTTTCTTTTTCTTTTTAAATTTGAAAAGGCTTCCGAACTTTATGATCGTGATGTTTTGCTTCTCATCCAAGTAGTTTGGTAGGGAGTCTTGTGTTGCTAAGAGCACTGGGCAGATGCTAAGGATAATTCTTTTAGGACTGTACTGTACCTGTTGAAGGTGAGATAACTGCCACCTCCATAACATGAAACCAAGATAATACTATATGATTCTATAGAGTTTTCACTATTTTCTGTTCCAATGTTCACGTAAGAGATTTTGGACAATCATCTATCTCGTGATGAACATTAACGTGTTACTTATCATATGAGAAATTATATCCTGTTTATGGTGTACAATTTCAGGAAGCCTTGGAGCACTTGGCATCCATTGATCTGATTGAGTTGTGCAATGAGGCAAAAGTTGAGCGCTGTCGGGCGACCAGAGACTTGAGTAGTTGTGGACGTTATGTACAGCATGTGTTGAACTCTTGTGGACATGCCTCCTTATGTGCAGAATGTAGTCAACGGTGTGATGTTTGCCCAATTTGTAGAATGCCAATACCAAAGAATGGCAATAAACTTCGGTGTCGCCTGTACTATGAGTGCATAGAGGCTGGCCTTATCTCCAAAAGATATGATGATAGATTCCAGGAGAAAGATGATAGCGAGAAGCAACAGACTGCTGATGTGCAACGCCTTTATTCTTTGTTTGATGTTGCCATGGAGAACAACTTGGTTTCTTTGATTTGCCATTGTATCCCTTTGTTGTTCCTTTAGTTGTCTTCATTAGATGTTTTGGCATATGATTTATTTTTATTTTCACAAACTAACATGAATATCACCATTTTTAACGTAAAACCTATTGAGTAAACCCAAAAATAGTAATAAAAGGGGATGATTTTAAAATTAATGGAAAATTTTTACTTGAATAAAAAAATTTAAGTAAGACGGAGACTTTTAAAATGTAAGCAGCTTAGTGCAATTAATTTGTTATAGAGTCTGAGATCTTGTGACAATTTTCTGCTATATTTGTTAAAAAGATTTCTTTATATTAGAAGTCTACATTTTCCTTAACAAAAGACGAACAGATGTTACAGATGTTTGTATGGACGAAAGTGCTGTCTCCAGTGATCCTGTCATTGCTTTTTTGTTGGATGAAGTGGTTGTCAAAGATTGGTGCAAGCGGACGTTCAGAAACATTATAACAGAACTTCAAGGGATTTGTATCCTTTCAATTTCTAAATTTGTTATTTCTGGGGCTTATTGTTAATTTATGCCTATGTTTTTTATTTTCCTAGTTGGAGTGTCAAGCCCTTAACATTTCCAATAGACAATCTTGAAGTAGAAGAGATGAAAACAAGGTTGAGTTTACTTCTTAAGTTTTCAGTACAGCTGGCTGGTGTGTCCAGTGTCCTCGAAGTTCTGGAGTCATCTTTCAAGGGTACAATTTCATCCCAGCTTCATGACTTGCATCAGCTTCAGGAGAGCATATTAAAGACAAAACAGGTTTAATTACTTGAAGATCTTGTTTATCTAATAGAATTTGTAATCCAAAAATTGTAGGTTTGAGCACACTAAATTTTTTGTTCTTTTGATATTTCAATTGTTCTGTGTTGGTCTTGTTTTTTTTTTTTTTCTGATAAGTACAGTGTTGGTCTATGATATCATCTATTATTTCTAATATTGTTTTATGGCATACTTTAGTTTTTCCTTCAAATGAATAATGTATTCTGCTCTTTCTTACTGTTTTTAGTCTCAAATGATTAACAATTTTGTTAGGGAAGTCCTAGAAAGATTGAAAGCCAACCTTAGCATGAAAAGACATTTGAGGTATTTTAGAATTTAGGGAAAAAAAATCATTTATTGGGTTTGTCATTTTAAATTGTACATTGTTAGTGTATGTGTATATGTTTTTGAATTTGATTGAACTTTTAAATTACAATTCAACCTTAGAAATTGATAAGAACATTTCTGCTTTTTCTGTAGGTCGTTGTCAATCCTTTCACTAGTGTCTCAACATTGTATTTATTTATTTTATTTTATTTCTATTTTCAGCACATGGAGATTATGATTTGGTGTATAAGACATCAGTTTCTCGAGAATGTCAGGTCTCGTTATTCTAAATTTTCATCATGGTGTTCTCTGGTTCGTGAAAGGAAATCAGCTGCGATTCAGCGCTCATGGCCTGATTCAGTAGATCACACTGCAGAGCCCACAAAAGAATGTGGAACCCTCTTCATAGAAGATGCATTGTTAAATCTTGAGATAGATCAAGGAAGTGCACAGGAAATGGGAGAGGAATCAGAAGTTGCATCCTTGCAGAAGGGTGGAGGTTCCACATTTTTCAGGTCTAAGATTGAGGGGTTGGCAGGATGCTATCCATTTGAAAATCTGCGAGCTGCTGCAGACATATTATTTTTAAGTGGAAGTTCTGACTTGGTGGTTGCAAAACAAGCAATTGTATCCTTTGTCCTTTTAACATTTTGGATGCTTTTGGTGATGATACATATTCTCTGTAATGTAGAGTGTTCTTTCTTTGGTTACTTAACATAGGCACAGTTTCTGTATTACTTGTTTGATCGCCATTGGACAATGCCTGACGAAAAATGGAGACACATTGTAGATGATTTTGCAGCTACATTTAGCATAACCAGGCATTCCTTATTGGAATCCTTTACTTTTTATCTTCTGGATGATCATACAGATGAAGCTCTGCAGGTAACTTTTGTAGTTTCTTCCGATGTTTTTTGAGTTTTGATTTCTATTGAGGCATTGGATCTATATCTGACTGATCATTCTTTTGATGCTGAATCTGTAACATTATTACTTCAAGCTTTGATAAATGATATTTTGAACTATTTGTTAAATTAGTCACTTGGTTATAGTACATGATTTGGTGGCATTTAATTTTTTATGGTTATGTTTGGTCTATCCACAATCAGAGTTTAGCATTCTATGAAGTCACCTATGGTTTGGAGCTTATCTATTTCAGGGAAAGTCGATGCCATATTTTCTTTCCATTCTGTGAGTTGAAAATGTTATGTTGTTACACATCCATCATTCTGGGCTTAAATAACAAATTTTTTATGTTTAGCGGGAAGGATGCATGTGGCTTGCACATAATAATCAAGTTTTTTTGGAGTCTCCAATTCTTATATGCATGATTGTTACTACCTCCTAATTGTATGTCATAGGTCACTGTTATCAATTTATAACTTTTAGTTTGCAAATTAAGTAGGGATATTACGGAACTGAAATTAGTTTGCATTACAAATCTTGTTCCATTTGTTAGTAGCATGTAATAGTATTAGTGTTTAACCATGCATGCATGCACGCACATATATGTTTTCTTTATATGTAGTTAAGTGAATGCCGCCAGTGGCTTTGTTACCAAGTGTTATGCTTGCTTCACCTGATTTGTGGATGATTGGGGATCAAATTCAGCTATGCATTTTAACCTTAGTTGATTGGCAACGAAAATAAGCAAACAAGGTGGTCCTTGGGTAAAGTCATTGCTTGGATTTGCATTTTCTTTGGAAGTTTTGTACAGTTTTTTTTTTTTTTTTCCTTAGTTTTCTTCAAATAGAAGTATGATAATATAATGGAAGCTAACGATGCCTTTTGGTTTATACAAAAGTTTTAGGCTAGTAAACAACCTATATTTTTATTAATATGATAAGAGCACCAAACAGAACAGGGGTTCCAATCTAAGTAGGGGAGTAGACAAGTTGTTCAAAGACCAAAAAGAAAAAAGTAGACTCTTTTAGCTAATCAGCACCAAGCTATTTACAAACTCTAGTAAAGAGAAGTTGGTAATTCCCACCTCTCCAGTAGACTACAAAAAAGGGCCTTCAAATACAAATATGTTACACCCAAATTTGACTGCTTAACTCCTTCAAAATTTCTCTTGTTGCATTCTTTCCAAATTATCCAGAACAAACATGAAGGGGTTGAACTCTAAACTAACTACTGATCATTTCCTAGGAAACTACATCAAACCTGAGGGGTTCAAACTCCTAACTAGCCTTTTTGAGTTCAAATCCTTGCAGGGAAGACTGGCAACTTGTGACATCAAAGGTTTGTAATGGGAATAAACTAAGAAATCCATTCCCTTGAGGTCTTCCAACCAACTTATCCTAACTCCATATTGAGGACAACAGTTGCTGCAGCAAGCCTTCCATAAAGGGCAACTCCCAATCCATGAAATGTCTTCTAAGCTAGGGTTTTGATTATGCAAATCTCCACACACCCATCCCAACAGTTTGTGACCTAAGCGTCCTTTGTGGACTGCTGGTTGGAACAACTCTGGAAAGTAATGTATTAAAGGGGGCCTCCCACACCAAGAATTGTTCCAGAATTTGGTCTAGCCAACCATGTCCCACCCAGATGCTCATCCTCAAGCTGAAATCATCCCAGCCTTTCATTAAGGTTATCCACAGACTTATGCCATAAGCTTCTTTGCTCGATATAGAACACCACTCCTTTGTAGTTCCTTTTTAATTTCCAGTACAATTTTTCTCCATGAATTTGTCACATTTATGGTCTCCCTAACAAGGCCTGGTTTATGGCTCCAAGAACCTTTTGATGCTCAAACCCCAAGATGCCTTCTCCAAGTATACAGTCACTTACCTCACCCCTTTTTCCAGTCACAAAGGCCAGCAAGTAGCAGATTGGAAGGCTAGAGAGAATTTTTTCAACAAAGTCAGCTTGCCACCCTTGGACAAGATAATTTTTGTCCAAGCAGTCAACCTTTTTCTAAACCTTTTGTCAATTAGGACCCAGTCTGAGGTGGACTCAAACTTTTCACTTAGCCATGAGCCCAATACTTATGAAGGAAGCATCTCAATCTACATCCTAGACCGTAGGCCAGGAGCTTCACTTCACATTTCCTTATCAGAATAACTTGTCTTTTTGGTAATTTGATCTATAAACTTGAGACCACCTCAAATCACAAAAACGCCTAACTAATATATAAGAGTTGTTCCCTATGAAGAAAATGTGATATGTCAACCCCCTTACCCCTACCATGCTCCTCTTTAAAGCCTTTGATGAACCGTCCTTCCACTGCCCTCAACATGAAATAACTCAATGCCTCCATGACAATGAATGGATGGGAGGGAGCAGATTTCCTTACCTCAAAGCTCTCAGGCTTTGGGGTGGTCCCATTCACCAATATTTAAAAATGAACTTAGATATGTAGTCATGGATTGGTGTTTGAGGACAAGTATTATCATGCATGTTTGGAAGACATGAATGGGGGCACCATTCAGGGTTCTCATGATTTTTCTGGAGTAAATGATTTTAAAACTTTATTTTCTCTTAACCTAGTTGAGAAGTTGAAAGTGATTAGCTCTCTTAATTATGGGTGGATAGCGTGGTTGTGACCATGCTTCTCTTGATAAACTGAACTATGATTAAACTTTTGGTGTTGAATGGATGCTAGATGCCCTAAGTTTCGGCAGGCTAACTGATGTAGGACAACCCTAGGATGGTTGCCTACAATCAAATGGGCTAGGTTTTTATCTTATGGGATTTAAGAAGAGGAACATGGGATAAAGTTTATGACAACAAAATAAAATTAGATATTGAGAAATAATATAAGAAGAAAGGATAAAACCTTAGAGTTAAACTAAGGCCTTCTAGGAGTCTCACCTAGAAAAAAATCAATGGAGTTTCACTATTAAAAATTGCAAAGTATGCAAAAAAGGCGTAATATTACTAATCATCAATCAGTACTTTGGTTTACATCAATTACATTTATTTATGAGCTTCTTTAAGAAATCAAAATTCTACTAGGGTTTTAATAACCTATTATAATTCTAATTTTAATTCTCTATAACCTAATTAGCTACTCCTAATTTGACTATAATAAATACTAATCCTAATCCTAATTTAATTCAAACTAATACTAGTACTCATGAAACCCATTCTCATCAATTTCCCCCTTATTTGCAAAAAACCTTGACCTTGAGTTTTAGTGATTTTCCATGACTAATTGAAATCCTAAGCAATGGCTTCCACTTTTTTTTCTTCATTGACTCTTTACCATAGTAAAATAGGATCTCAAGATCTTTTAAACTTCTTCAATTTCAGGCAAGATAAGTACCAAAATTCGAAAGACTTTCCAATGTTGTGAAACAAGTTAATAGTTCTCAAAATAATTCTGTCATCAGCAAACTTGTGGTAAGTTGTATGTCACGCATGGGAGGAAGTTTATTTGGTAATTTTGCAGGCCACAAGTCAAAAAAATGGTCAAGGATATTTTGTACTTATATTGGATATTCTTTATCTTTCTCTTTAAATTTATTCGCTTCTTGAGCCATTAGAGCAAAAATAATTTTAGTGTCCATTCTCTCCTTTTCAAATTGATGCATAGTAAGCACTTTTTTTGGTTGTGCTTCCTATGCCTTCTTAATTGGAATTTCTTTCATTGGACAAAGGATCTTCGTATGCCCATTGTATATGAGAGTATATGTATTTTCATAGCCATCATGTTGAGGCCTTCCACAAAAAAGCCAAGGTCTTCTAAGAAAAATGTGACTCACTTCTATTGGTAAGACCTCACACCATCCAAACTCTTCAAAGTCCTTACAAAAAAAGAAATGCGACCAAGAAAAAAAAAACTTATTGGAATGGAGGTGTCGTTAACCCATGCTACTTGGAATGGATTTCAATGTTTCTTTGTTTTGAGGTTTAGCTTCTCCACAAGCTCTTGCAAAGCTATGTTCAAACTGCCACCTCCATCAATGATCATGGTACATAACCTTTCTTTGTAACAGATGTGTATGGAAAATGCTAATATGCCGCCAATCTTCTTCTCTTTTCACCTTTGGAATAGCTAACAAATGTCACACTATAAGACTATGGTTTTCTATCGTACCATCATAACATCACATTCTTTGCTAAGTTCGTCTTTATTGTGGGTCTTCTCTTCCTTGGGATAATTTTCCAATTCAGATTCTGGTTCTTCAACACAAGTGTAATTCTTTGCTTGGGCACACAATAGCATAATGGCCATGCCCACTACACTTAAAGCATGAAGGAGTCATGCCTACCTTTTTATCTTCAATACTCATTGAAGTTTTACCCTTGTTAACATCTCTATTAGGCACATTTGAAGCTTCTTGTTTGCTGTCATCACCATTCACATGATTAGAAGCTTGGAAAATTGTTGTGCTTAATGATTTGTTTGCTGCTTGGTTGGAGATAGTGCTCCCAATTTGTGAACTTAGACTTTGAGAAGCTCAAAACTTGAACCCTTCTTTATTTTAAGGATTAATTGATAAACATCATCCATGATATAAGAGTGTGCAATTATCTTTTCAAGTTGAATCTCTATTTGAAGTCCAGTTTCATAACGGGCTGCAAATTGAGCCTCACTTTCTACAATTGATTTTGAATGCTCAACTCATGGAATTATTTCATATATTCTTCAACTTACTTAGTACCTGGTTTGAGGGAAAACAATTTTGTGCACATGAGTTGTTCATAGTCAGCTGGGAGAAAGTGCTCCTTCATCTTAACATCATTTCGTCCCATGTGTTTATAAGTGGCTGTTCAGTTCTATAAAGTTGATTATAAATATTATGTCATCATAGACGTGCTGCTTCTTCCAACCTTGCTAAAACAAACTCTTCTGTTTTTGAGAATAACATACCAATTAAAGTAATCTTCCATTGACATAGTCCAATCAAGAAAAGCTGTTTAATTTAATTTTCTATAAAATTCAACAACTTCAAGGTGTACATTTTTTGTCACATCATCATCTTGCTCAAAGCATTTGCCCATTTTTTTTATTTCCCACCATAAAATTGCTCTGTTCTTCACGTGGTTTTGCAAGGCTATTGTCCAAATTGATGGCTTGCAATCTTATTTTCAGTTGGATGTTTTTCTTGACTTTTTTCTAATAATTTCATGATCTAATCAAGTTTGTTATTTAGTTGTATTATAGCATCTTGATGGGATTGTTGTGTGACAGAAATTTCCTTTGAGCGTGTTGTAGTGGCATTTTGATTGTTAGAAGTATTTTTTGAACTGATGTTTGCATAAGTTGCTCCGCTCCTCACTTGCATACGCCTTCAAGCCAAGAACTTTTGGCTTTGATACCTAAAATTGATGTAGGACAACCCTAAGATGGTTGCCTACAATTAGATCAGTGGGCTAGAGGTTTTTTCTTTTAGGATTTAAGGAGAGAAACATGGTATAAAGTTTATGGCAACAAAATAAAATAAAATATAGAGAAAAAAGATAAGGAAAAGGGATAGAACCTTAGAATTGCACTAAGGCCTTTTAGGAGTCTCACCTTGAAAAAAATCAATGGAATCTCACCAATGAAAATTGCAAAATGTGCAAGGAGTAATATTATTAATCACCAATCAATACTTTGATTTACATCAATTAACCATATTTATAAGCTTCTCTAAGAAATCCAAATTCTCTTAAGAGTTGTAATAACCTATTATGACTCTAATTTTAATTCTCCTATAGCCTAATTAGTTACTCCTAATTTTACTCCAATAAATACTAATTTTAATTTAATTCCAATTAATACTAATGCCCATCCTCATCACTAACTCTGGTTTATTTAATTTAATTTGTATTATTTGTAGTTTTGTGGTCAATAATAAATGGCTATTTCCCTGATTGTAGTCCTGGATCCAGTGGGATGGAACCGCAAAACTAGTTTTGGTCCTTCCAATGTTATCCTAAGCACAACCATCTTTCAATATCATTTTGAATGCTAATTATTCTTAACATATTTTATTGCTTAGGAAGCTTGCCTGCTTCTTCCAGAGATCTCAGGCCCAGGAACTCATCCTAAGATCGCACAAGTTTTGTTGGAAAGGCAAAATCCTGATGCTGCTCTTATGGTTTTACGGTGGTCTGGGCATGATGGGGGATCTCAGTTGGTTTCACTTGGTGAAGCAGTCAATGCAGTTCGGGTGAGAGTGGAGTGTGCACTTGTGACTGAAGCATTTATGTACCAGAGATTGCTCTGCACAAAAATCAAGGAAAAACAGTTGAGGGATGGATTGGCTAGGGATGTTCCAGAGGTTTCCAAAGGTGAATCTAGAACTTGGATGGATTGGATGGAGACACTGGTGACTGAAATTTGTTGTCTTTGTATCCGGAGGGGCTTGGTGGATAGAATGATAGAGTTGCCATGGAATTTTGATGAGGAGAGATATCTCCATAAATGCCTGTTAGAGTATGCCATTGATGACCCTTCAACAATTGTTGGAAGTCTTCTTGTTGTTTTCTATCTTCAGGTAACTGCTACATCAATTCTAACTTGAAAACAGTATGTTTCTTTTTTTCTATTATTCATATTTTGTACATCAGGGTATAGATGGCCAATTTAGGTCATTCTCTTTTCTCTTTGTTGTTATATATGGTTTGATGGTTACTCTATGGTGCTACATGCAGTATAATATTGATATTTTGTGCTGTTAACTGCTTGTCTATAACAACAGATGCAATCAATGGTTAATCTGCAGAACATAGGTGGCCCATGTTATATTGGATGTATATAACATTGCGTTAGGTGTTTTAATCATCTTGTTGATGAATGTCTGAACTTGATAGAAGCAATTTGATTTTAGTGAAATTAGTTTGGAAAATTCAGGTCAACTTGACAAATGATTCTCTATAAACCTTGGGGTTTTCACAAATGCACTGCTAGACAATAGGTGAAAGGACGGTTTTCATTTGCCATCCAACCTGTAGTACCAAGTAGGGAGGTAGCAAGAGAAAGTATTCACCAAAGACTACCACTTTTTTTTTTGCAGAAGATGATATTTGCTCTGTTGGGAAGAAGGGTTGACCCACATTGCAAATCTTGAATGCCGGATTAAGAAAGTAAAACCTCAATTTGGACAGAGGACAAAATGGATTGAGTGGAAGGCATGATTATGATTGTGTTCAACCACTGTCCATTGCAGGTTAGGTAAGGGGTTGTTGTATAACACTGCTCTCTGCACAAATGCTCCTTTACTGAAGAAAATTGCAATTCTAAAACCTGAAGGAAACAATTTCTGGAACATTCACACAAACCACTCTGGTGCTTTCTCTCTTTCTGCCCCTGGAAAATTGAAGCTAGGATGAAAGATAGAGGATGATCAAGAAAAGTCTCTTCTCTCTCTCTCTCTCTCTCCCTAAAACAAAAAATGTAGGGGGGTTAGCAGAATTGAGTGAGATATTCTGAGGACTGAAACAAAATCGTGCCATGTTCTGCTTGTTTCTTTGAAGAACGGTTATGATTCCCAAACCCCTTAAGGATAAACTCTATCAAATAAGGGAACTTTTTGTCTTTAGTTATATTTTTCATTTGCTTCATGAAATTGGAATCTGGACTTCACTCATTGTCCTTCTGTAAATTCCTATCAGACAAACTTCTGTTCATGGATCAAGATGAAGTTTATTCTGATTGGTTGCTTCTTTCATTGATAGGAATAGTTCTCCTGGAATTGGTATGCTCCGCCATGGGTCCGATAGGGCCAAGTCTTCCATTATTTAAAAAAAAAATTCTTTTTAATGGATAAAGAGAATACAAGGACTGTATAGAATAGAAGAAGGAAGAACGACCAGAAAAAGTAGAATAAACTAAACCTAACTCCTCCAGCCATCCCTGAACCTATTGAAACAGTCAAAGAAAGTCAAACTACCTTCCTTAAAGAGGTTCTGGAGAAGACCAAGATTTTAGAGAAGAGTCTTTCAATTTCAGTTGGACAGCTCCAGCCCCTCAAACGCATGCATGTTTCTTTTCCTTCCAAATGGAACAAAAAGGGCAAAGCAAGGTGGTCCTCCCAACTTTCTTCCTCCTCTTCCTTGCAAAGTCGCCATATCTAGAAAACATGGTAATAGTGATTGAAGATGGTAAAACCTAGGGGACCTCAAATAAAGAGAATATCAGGGCCCACATCTCTTGCACATCTACACAATGCTTAGGATGGGATTGTTGACTCTGGATCCTTTTTTTTTTATAGGTAAGGATAGATATGTATATATTAGTAATAGAAAAAGGTACACTAGAGTACACAAGATGTATACAAGGAGCACTAAAGGGAAGACCTTGAAAAAAGTACACACGAAACACCCAAGACACCCAAGAAGACCCAACCCACTCTACAAAAACAAAGGTGTTGAGCCCTCACTTATATACAAGCTAACCCAAGCAAAAAGATTACATAGGAACAAAAGTTTTTAACTTTTGATCATTTTGTTCCTTATCTTCAAAAACTCTTTGATTACATTCCCACTGGATTGTCCAAAAAATGCAAAAGGGGGCAGCTTTCTGCACCGCTTTCCTTTTTCTCCCTACAAAGGAGTCATGCCGGCTTAAAAGAGTATCTTTCATCGAGGAAGAGATCACCCAATCTACACTGAATAAGAAGAATAGAAGATGCCAAAGAACCCTTGCTTTGGAGCAATGAAGAAGCATGTGATCAATGTATCCCCCCTCCAAGTTGCACATAGAATGTATGTTCACTAGTGATTGCCCTCTGTTCTAGAAAATGTCTAAAGTCAATACTTTTCCCCAACTTGCTTCCCTTGCAAAAAAGCTCACCTTAGATGAGACCCATGGGTTCTAGATAATGTTCATCAGGAAAAGGACTGCCCTCCCCACCTCCAAGGCCACATAGAGAGATTTGACTAAAAATAGTCTTTTTTTTTTGCTTCTTTCCAAATCACCTTGTCATTAACTTCCCCTCTAACCATCTTTGCTCACAACATTTGCTTGCAACATTGAAAAAAAATTCACTACAACTTCCAACTCCTAATAATTAAAATGCCTGGTGAAGCGTGAGGACCAATGTTCCTTCCCCCCTCTCTTAAGTCTTCCGACAAATCTGCTACCATGCTTCATTGACATAGCCAAAGCATACAAAGAGGGAAAGGAGTTACACAAGGGCTCCTTTGCATGCCATCTATCCGTCCAAAACTTAACTCTTTTGCCATTACCCACATCAAAGGAGGTTTTACTAAAGAAAAGATCCCACCCCGTTCCTAATAGATTTCCGAACACCAACCCCATAACCACCCCTAACTTCACATGGGTGCGCTAGCCTACTCCTTCCTTCTCATACTTACCCTCTATAATTTGCTTCCATAAATTCGACTCTATATCCTTAAAGCATACACAAGACCTAGTCACGAGAATATTCTGCTCATCATCTACTTAATTGGTAGGCTCCTCTCCTGTAATTGTTCCCATGCTATAAAACAAAGGGAGGCTCACAAGTGCTCCATACAGCCTGAACTAGGAACCTAAATTAGGTAGGAAAGGAGCTCTTTGAAGAAAGAGTCGATTAAGAACACGCTTCTTTGAGGTACCCCAAACTAAAATATTCCCTCTCAACACCTTGATACTCTGTAAATAGACATTATAGTTTTCCATCTCGTTCAACTAACAATCATTAAGAGTTTCTAATGAATTCAGGTTTCCAACAATCATAGCTACTGTTGAAACACCACTTTTTTTTTTTTCGATAGATACCATTGAAACACCAATAATTAGCTACCATACTTTCCTATCAATTGCTAATACAGTAGGAGATGAAAACAAAACTACAAGCTCATTTTATCATGCAAAACATCACAGCAGATCTTTGTCCTACAACCTCTACTCCAAGAGCCCTCAGACACTGACCTCCATCTTCCCAAACTTAACCATCATTATATTTCTTCAATCTCTCTTTATCCTGCATTAACCACAAGCCACTTGCCTAGTAAAGATTTATTGAGAACCATCAAGGTTCTAATCCCAACCTGCAGAACCTTTTTGGGCTAAAAAAAGATGCGCAGTTTCCTAGATGTGACAAATTGCCAACCTCGACGCCCCACACAAGAAATACCTTTTGATAGATATTGTTGGTTCTATAATGCAACACTTTCAAAATGCTCAATATCTGGCTCCCACACTGCACTAGATTTAAATTGAGCACCCAAAGACAACACGAAATAAGATAATGGAAGCTTACCCAACCTAGCACCCTATTATGGATGCAAGAGCCTCCACCCTCTATTCTAGGATAATCTCATGCTTGTTCAGATTTACCTTCAGCCTAGAGACAGTTTCAGAGTGCAATTATCCAACTAAGATATGCCATTTGCTCTCCATTAACACCCCAATATAATGTGCCATTAGAGAACAACAAATCCAAAATCTCAATCCCCTAGCCCTCCCTTCTTCCCCACTAGATGCTTAGAAGAAACTGCTATTCACAGAAGACTCAAAACCTAAGCACTCAGGGACTGCATCATCAAGACAAAAATATTAGTGGTAGAGTAGGTCCCCCTAATGTAAACCTTTGGGAGCCCTAGCAGCATTCCAATCACAAGAACTAAAGATTTGAAAGAGAGATGCAAAACCCATCTACTTAAAGCACATATGCCCAAAAACCATCCTATAGAAAGAAAACAACAAATGATTTCCAATTAACATGATGATATGCCTTTTTTTAGGTAGATAAATAAAGTGAATATAACATGGAAAAAAATGTCAAAAAGAGCGAACCAAAGTATATAGTATGTATGCAATGGTCTCCAAAAAGCATTACAAAAAACAAGAGAGACTACAAAAAACCACTCCCTCCCTTAGTAAGAAGTTAGAACCTAACCAATCAAAATCAATTGAGGGCATTGGACCTTCATTTATGCACAAGTTAGCCCACAACAATAGATTACCAAGAAAAATGCTTTTCAGTCTTTAATTGGAATGCTCCACATTTTCAAAAAATCTTCTATTAATTTCCTTCCAAATTATCCAAAGAAATGTACAAAGGAGCTGCTTGCTACACCTTTTTTTGTTTTTTCCTCATAAAGGAGCCATGTCATCCTAAGAGACTTTGCCTAACCGAGGAAGATATTACCCGAGTTATGCCAAATAGAGATAATAGTAGCTACCATAAAACCCTCGTCTTGACATAGTGAAAAAGGATGTCGATGAATTCTTCCTTCTTTTGACAAAAGAAAACATGTGTTTGCTAACAACCATTGTCACCAACCTCTCCTTTGAAGTTGATTCAAAGTCAATACTTTTCTAAGTCGTCTCCCAAGAAAAGAAACTAACTTTAGACGAAACCCAAGGATTTCAAATGACATCGTGGGAAAGGAATCCATTTCCCCGGCTCTGGAACAGAGACAGAGTAAAGAGCTTTGACAAAAAAACTTCCACTCTTCAACTTCATCCAAATCACCCTATCCTCACCTTCCCTATTCATCGCCTTCTTGAGAAGAATCACTCACATTTTCCACCTCCCTAACGTTCAATTGTCTAGAGAAGCAAAGATTTCAGTACCCCCTTTCATTTGAATGATCCCATAAATCTGCCACCTACTCATCTTTTGACACAACTATGGCATATAAAGAAGAGAAAGATACACACAAAAGTTCATCTCCACACCACTTATCTAGGATTGAACTTGCATACTAGGCCCTCCCTCTCTCTTAATTTAGAGTCAATACTTTTTTTTTCCTCTGTTTTTGCAGTTTGCACTAAGAACATTGTCAATAATTTGTATTCCCTCCACAAATGTTTGCAACACAGGACCTTCCCACCACTTTCTTAAACCTACTAGCAAGAATTTTAGCCATAAACTCACAAAGAACCCCTGCCTAACTGATTGAACTAATTCTTTACATCATCATCTTCACTTTTCTAAAACCAAAGCAAAGAAGGTGGCATTAAGATATCTCAAAACAGATCCAGAGGAATGCAACTCCTTGTAAAATTCACCTCTCATCTGCATCCCCAATAAAATTCACCAGATCCTTTTCTTTCCCTTTTTTTCCTTCAATAAGGACAATGTCAACAATTTGTCTCCCTTCCACAGATACATTTTGCAAAACAACACTTTATGACCACTTTCTTAAGCCTAATAGCAAGAATTTTGACCATCAGCTTACTAAGAACCCCTGCCAAACTGATATCATCAGCATCACTTTCTCTGAAAACAAAAGTAAGAAGGTAGCGTTAAGATTTCTCATAAAGGACCTGGAAGAATGCAACTCCTCAATAAAATCCATCATTCATGCTGTCAGAAGGCCATGGAAAGCCATCTGCCCATGGAGTTTTATCCCTCCAAGAGTGATAAGGCAGGCGGAACTCATCCTGCCTAGAACTGCCATTCAGTGGCTGAATGATTCTGGTCCTTGATCTATCTAAAAGGGCACTCCTTTGACCAGGTTTCCTAACCTCCTTATACAAGAACTGGAACAAAGGCTGCCCCTTTGAAATTAACTCATGCTCTGCCAGACGCCACAATCCATCCACCTTAAACTTGCGAATATGATTCTCCTGTTATAAACATTAACCAATATATGAAAATGTTGTGTTTCTGTTAAGCATTGACTTTTTGTTCCAACAGTTTCCTCAAAATTTAGAGCCCCTCTTGAATCAAGGAAAAGTAAACTGAATTGAGTAAATTTGGTGTTAGCTGAGAAGAACCATTTGAATCACTGCAAAACTTGATTCAGATGGTTTTTTATCAAATGGTCCTTCTCAGCTAACACGAAATTATATTTGTACACTACCTTGCATCTTCATTCATTGGTTCTTTCCTCAATTCAATTATAAGAAAGGCTGTAGAAGCCACAATTGCAGAATTTGCAATCTGCAGATTTTTGTTTGTTTGATATGTAAATAAATCAAGGATATGGTCCAAGTAATAATACTGCAGTATCTTGCCTAGATTTTGGTTCTGAATGTTAATATGAATAATTGTATTGCTGTCACATACTTGGGTACTTCCATCCCTAATATCAGAGGGAAAACAACTTAATCACTACTCATGTATTGTACTGTTATTTGTGTGATTTTGGCATTTGTTAGGGGTCCCATGTCAATCCCATAAATGCTGAAATAACAATTACCATGGTTCCATTACAATGCTGGTAAGGAGGTAGAAGTACATGACCCAATTTATGCCCCTTCTTAAATTTTATATTAGTTCCAGCCTCAGGAGTTGCACATGTTTAGCTTCCACACACAATGGGAGACAGTATGTTTAATTAATTATCTATAATTAGTTTTTGTTAAGAAAATGTGTCAAGCTTATTGGAGAACTTAAAAACTTGTTTTTCTTCATTGTGTCAGCGGTACCGGTATACCGAAGCATACCAAGTTGATCGTAAACTTCAGAGTGTGGAGCAGGACTTCATTTCAAAAAGTTCTGCCCAGGAAGAGATCTTAACCAGAATGAAATCAACAAGTCACTGGAGATCGGGATTGGTTGTAAGTTGTTTCTAAGCTTGTGATGCCTTTGATTTCATTCTATTCTGTCAGGCATGTGACCAACTTACCTCCAATGGCTTGTGGAAAGGCATTTTCTGCACCCTTGGAGTTTTCATTCCACTAAGTTTAATATGATTATATGTGATAGCATCTACTACACTAGGAATTAATGAACCCAATTATTGCAATTGTTTAGGATACCCTCTTTTTGATTCTCTGATCTGTTATGAAGATATTAGGAGGCCATTTATATTCAAAGAACTCAAAATTCAGTGAGGGTTGAGTTGCATCAACTTACTAATGATAAGCCATAACGTATTTGGGCTTACCCTCTTTTTGATTCTCTGATCTGTTATGAAGATATTAGGAGGCTATTTATATTCAAAGAACTCAAAATTCGGTGAGGGGTTGAGTTGCATCAACTTACTAATGATAAGCCATAACGTATTTGGGCTTTGCTTTGCGTTGTTCTTAGTTTGCATCACAACATGCAAAAATAATGGTTGAAAGTGGCAAGTTTTTAAAACTGAAACATGTGGCTAAATTTATTTAGTCTTGGCTGGTCTAGTTTTACTGCTGCTGAAGATATAGTTTCTTATATAATGGTGAAGCTAAATATAATTTAGGAAAATAAATTCAATTAAAATTCATTTCTATATACTTTACACAGGATAAAAGCATGGAGTTGCTGCCAGAGGGGCAACGGCAGCAAGTTAAAACTGGAAAGTTGCCTGATATTTCTGCTGCTTCTGATAACGAATTTCAAATCCAAACATCTGATATTCCCAAAATACCAGAACTTAATTCATCACTTTTGTTGCTTCCTACTTCCACCATTTCTTCCCTTGCTCCTCGAATGGATCATATGGTATCACCCTCGAAACCATCAGTTTTTGAAACTCCATCAAAACTGGGTGGAGCTGTCAACAATTCCCGCTTCGGACTAGGTAACTACAACTCTCCATCCATTTGTCATGGGAGTTCCTTTACCAATATAGAAAGAGGACAGAAGCCTCAAACTGGAATCAGCACAAATTTCAAATTTGATGACATCTCAACTCCTCAAAGTCTTCGTCGTTTTAGCCCTATGAATGCTTCATTAAAAGAAATCAACCGAAGTTCGTCAAGAGTGCTTCAAAAGAGCAACTTCCAAGGCAATCAATTTGACAAAGTATCACCAGAAGCAGAACAAGATGGGTTCACAAACGAATTCAAAAGTACCAGTCCTCCATCCCGCAGAATTACGGCTAATCCAGCAACTACACCAGGCAGTGAGCATGGCTTGTTTAAAGATGCTGCTCAAGACCTGAACCCGAATATATCTGGTAAGCGTGTCTTGTCAGACGGACCAGATAGACCTTGGAGTGTGGTTCCTTCTAGTGATGTAATGGAAGTGTCTTGGAGGTAATTGCTGATGCTAAGAATTTTTCTGCAGTTAATTGCTGATGCATTAAATTATTGTTACTAATTTTAAGTAATTTTACCTTTGTTTTCCATTTTTTGATTTCCGTTGATTCTTAGCTATCAAGACAATGGTTCAGCTGTTGATGAAATGAACGCCAATGGTGGCCCTAGGTGGAGATCTGATGAAATGAGTGAGGGTGAGGAGAAGCAGAGTCCAGAGAGAGTTATAGGTGTAGGTTCTTATACTACTCCGGCAAGGGGAATTAGAAGAATCAGGTTTTCCAGAAGATGAAGATGGGTTGCTCGTTTCCATGGATGTGAAAGAGGAAAACTGCAACTTGTAGAAGAGAAGGAAACCGGTTAACCTTTTAGGCAAGAGCTACGCTTCTCACATTACATGGAACGGAAGAGCATCATGCTGCTATTTCTTATACTGGTTTATAGTTGTAGCCGCATGCAGCTGAGTCTTTATTTTCAAGGAACTGCTAGATTCGATTAGCTATTCCCCCTTCACTAAGTTAATTATTTTGGGGAACACAGTTTTCATGGGTTTTGGCCACATTTTTGTATCTTCATGGAATTAATTGAAAGTCAGAGGCTTTGCTTTTTCGCTTTTTAAAACATTTCTGCTTAAGCCGCTCATTTGCGAGTCATAGGTGATCTTAAAGAAAGGAAGGCAAAAGACAAAAAAAACAAGGAGAGAATGGAGCGCACCCTTTTTCCCAGATAGATAGACTAAAAAAATCGACCAGAGTTCTTTTTCTATCACTTCATCCCTTATTTTTTATTTTCTTTTTAATTAATTTCTACTTTTTCAAATCTGCTCCCATTTCAAGTAAAGAGATAGATAAATAGACACATCCCATTGCACTGATGGGGGCGTTCATAGTGACAAGGAACCGTAAAATCTTGTTACTCGCTTTTGGATTAGGTCTTCTATTTCTTCTTGTATGGACTCTTGAACTCTGCATTTTCATTTGTAATTTCTTTTTGCCTTTTGGGGAACTTGAAAAATGATGGAATGTTGGCGGTTGAATGTCACAAAAAAAAAAAAAAATAATAATAAAATAAAATATGAAAAATATTAAATAGAAGTTGAAAAAAAAATGTGAAAATGGAAATAGATCTATATATATATTTATTGAAGGTGATTGAAAATAGAACCTAAACCCCTCACAATAGTGGTTGACAATTACTATATGGTCAGACATTGCTATCAATTACTATAGGTTGTTGATGGTGATCGACAACAGAACATAGCCTCACAACAGTGATCTACGATTACTACTTGATTAAGCTTTGCTTTGATTACTATTGGCAGCCTAACCATGCTACCATCAATAGCCTAATCGTGCACTCTCGATTGGGCTTTTTGTTTTTGTTTTTTTTTTTTTTTGTTTTCTATATTTAAAAAAGAAAAAAAGGAAACTAGGCAGCAAATGAAGGAAAGGGCAGGAAAAAAAGAAAAGAAAAAAGGAGAAGATGGAGAAAAAAAAGGTTAAGAGATTTGGAGGAGTGAGTGAAAAGAATAGGGTATTTTGGGTATTTCAAATGTATATTTTATTTTATTTTTAAAATTAATTAATTAAAAAGGATGAAAATATTTCAAATTTATAAAACTGTTATAAAATATAAAATATGAGAATTTATCGGATTATGGGAACTTATGGATGATCATGCATATTGATGTATATCTCTTTGTGACTCTATATAAGAGAGAAACCTCTAATGAAAATGAATTTTATTTTCTTTCTATATTCTAATTTCTCTTTCTTGTTTTCTTCTCCTTTCACTTTATAATTTTACAACACGTTTTCAACATGAAAGACTCTTTTCCCTTCTTTCTCATAATAAGGTATGTGATAAACTTATGTCATAATGTTCTACTTTATTACCTTTTGACTCTCTATTTTCACTTATTTTATTCGAATGCATAAATACGTACAATCCCTATAACCAGAAGTTATGGGATAAATTATAAATTATAGGATAAATTCATAACTAGAAGTTATGAAAAATATGTACAATCCCTATAATCAGGAGTTATGAGATAAATTATAAATTATAGGATAAATTCATAACCAGAAGTTATGAAAAATATGTGCAATTCTTATAACCAGAAGTTATGAGAAAAATTACAGAGTTACAGATACATGACCAGAAGTTATGTATATGATCCATAATTATTTATTTTTAATTATACGATATAACTAGAAGTTATACCAAACAATATTATACAGCTAGAAGTTATAAAATAAGTAAATAAATAAATGATTCATTGCCTGAAGTTATGTATAAATCTACATAATGAAAGTTCATAGCCCGAAGTTATGCACAAATTTACCCAATGAATAGTTCATAACCTGAAGTTATATACAAATTTATATAAAAAATAGTTCATAACCTGAAGTTATGTGCAAATTTAAATATTTTCTTGTTCTGACAAAATAATCATGGCCTCAAGTTATAAAAGATATTAACTTTTAATTTATTTAATTTCTTTTAATTATATTGTGTAACTAGAAGTTATACATAAATAGTTCATAGCCTGAGGATATGTACAAATTTGCATATTTTTTGTTTTGACAAAATGATCATAATTCAAAGTTATAAAAAATATTGGTTTTTAATTTTTATTTCGTGCTCGCTTATTTTTCACAACAGGAATTATAGAAAACAATTTTATTAACAATTGTTTCATAGCCAGAAGTTATGCATACAATTTCTAATTCTCTTGTATAACCAAAAGTTATACAAAACAAAATTGTCAATGAACAACTATGTACCTAGAAGATACATAATTTTTTTTTAATTTTGTAATATAACCAAAAGTTATATAAATATTATTATTCATAACCCGAATTTATGAAAATAGGAAAATTAATATTCTTTGTGCTAATAAAAGGTTATGTCAAAGTTGTTAATAAGTACTTTCTTATAACTAGAAGCTATAGAGAATAAAATTGTTAACTAACAATTTTGTACAACTTTATGAAATTTATATAACCAAAAGTTATAATGAAATATATTATAGCTTGATGCTATGAAAATAAGCATATAGATAATATTTACATATTATCAAAAGATTAATATTTTTGTATATCAAGTTATACAAATAGGTAAGTGTTTGACAGTTTTTATAAATTTCTATTATTAGAAGTTATACTATCATTAGTAGAAAAATTTACATATATTATTGCATGTTGCCACATATGGTATTTTTATTAATGCAATAATTTCATTATCCAAAATAATGTTGAAATTACAATAGGTTCAACTATTGTTCTCAATATATTATGTTATATCTTTACATATATGTTCAGATGGATTTGTAGTATTTCAATTAAAGTTTTGAGATAACAAGATACTTTAAATCATAATATGTTCTCTTGAACTTTTGATTTATGAATTAATTTTTGCACATTGATTTAGATCATAATAATATTTTGAATAAAATTATTGATCTATCACTACAATTAGTTTGATTATTGAAATACTTCCTAGTTATTTCATGTATAAATTGTTTCACACTTACAAAATCAAATGTGTGAGATATTTAAGAAATATATAACTTTAAATTATTTTTTCATATTTGTTTTATTGTGATATGCTCTCATTGCTTTTACACAACTTATTATGTCATCATCGATGACTAATATTTTTCCATTGATTTTAACTCTTTCTCTATGATAATATTTCTTCAACTCTATAAAGACTAGTTTTTATGATAATATTTTATGACTTATTATTTTGATGAAACTCTTGTCTCATTAATTGCACAACATTGATAACAAACGATATTAATACTACATCAGGTGATAGAAACCTGATTAAAGGCTCCAGAAGAGCTTATACTATGTCATTAGTAGTATTTCCATGTGAATGACACTTTATACGATGATAGATCCAGAAGAATCTTGTAAATACCAACTTGGTCCCTCGGGTAAAAGATTATATGGATGTACATTATAAAACCAGAAGTTTTTAAAAGGTAAAATGACTTGTTTTGCAGATTATCATTTTAATGAGACAATTTTCCCGCCGTTAAGGGGAAAAGAGCTAGTTCCAGAAGAATAATATGAAATTATTTGGAATGAATTGATTTTGACTTATCTTGATCCTTGTGCAAATCAATGTGAACTAGAAATTCAAAGGATCATTCACTTGTAAAATCTTGCAAATCAATTACCAGATGCATTCATTGATACAAAGAAAGTGACAAAGTCATATATCCTGACTGCAAATATTCTAAATTTATAAAATTAATTTTTTTTATTTTTTAACTTGAAGAAGAATAACCTATTTTTTATATCAATATTTTTAATTTTTATTATTATTTATATATGTATTTTAAAAGAAATAATTATTTTTATAAGAAAAAAATAAGAATATTTTTATTAAAAATAGATATTTTTTAGGTAAAAAAAAAGTGATGGGTTAAGTTTTTCAAAATGGGAAGATTTGATCCCTTTTAATCAATTACCCCTTAAAAATATTGGTGGCTGCACAAGCCGACAAAGAAAAAGCTTTGACGAGGAGTTGCAGAGAGAAAAATGGCGGAGACACTGAAACTGGCTATCATAGACTTGTCATCTTCGGATTCCATCTCCACCGCCAAATCCATACGCCAGGTCTCTTCCTTGTCCCTCTTTCCTTCTTTTCTCCTTTCATAATCACTTTCACTCCATTCCTCTTCAGTTTTCTATTTTCGTGGATTCAGTATTTCCTCAAACCCCAAGTACCCTGTTTGGCTGGTAGAAACAGAATAACGCGGAAATGAAAAATGAATTCAGCGTGACTTCAATTTCTAATTTCCTAAACAAATTCTGAATTACAAATTGATCAGAGGTGTTCGTTTTTGCTTGTCCAAGTAGATATATGAGAAAAACACATGCATGCCCTACTCTGGAGAAGGCATTTCCAGAAACAAAATGCTTCTCTGTTTTTGGGGAAGCACTTTTGGGCCACCTTTGTTGTTTCCTTTGAGGGGCACTTCATCCACTACAGTTTGGGTCTGGAGAAAATATTTAAAGGCCAAATGTTACTCGAGTTATCGTGCATCAGTTTTCTAAACTCTAGGATGTTTAAAAATCAATTCCCCAACTACGTTTTTCTTGAAAGATTCAGTAGCATGATTTGTAAATTTTTATTAAATTAGGGTGATTTATATCAAGAAGGTCATGTATTGCATTACCCTTTGGGATTTTAGAATCTCTTTTCTGGGCGGAATCAAGATGCTAGAAATTTTACAAGGGTTCCAAATTACAATATTTTTTCATTTTCGTAGACAGTTTCTACTTTTAGAAAAGAACTCCTGTAGGAGCTAGAGTAATTATGCTTGTCTTTTAGCATAAGGCCATATTTAAAAATCTGAAGGTGGGTGTTATACTTGTAGGCATGCATGGAATGCGGTTTCTTTTACCTTGTTAATCATGGGGTGGAGGAAGAGTTGCTTTTGAGAGTGTTTGATGACAGCCAAAAATTCTTCTCCCTCCCTCTAGAAGAGAAGATGAAACTGGCTGCTAAGCACCACAGAGGTTACACGCCCATGTATGCTGAGAATCTCAATTATTCGTCATCTTCCAGAGGTTTGTAATTTTACAATGGGAAATGCTTGTCTTAACACATGGCATTGCCTTTTGCCTCGTACCTATAATATATAAGACAGCAAGAGAGAGGTTGTTTAAACTCCTGTTTTGATCATGGTTTTTGTTATGTTGCCTAAGTGGTACATGTTTGTTGGATTCTGTATTGCTTTGTCAGTCAGGTTTTGGATAAGGTGCAAGTTGATTGTTTATGATTGTCCAATTCATTGCAAATTCTACTATTAGTTGGCTAGGCAGCCCTGTACTTGCAGGAGCATCCATGACCATGCACATGGAGTTTAACTGAACAATTATTTGCAGGACCCATTTACACTTAAATAACCATTTCTTCTTTTACCATAATACAATTTATATCAATGAGATTGGGTAAATATGTAATTCTGCATATTGGAAATGAGTGCAACTTAGAGGCTGTTTGGTAAATCAATTTAATGACTTACTATAACTTAGTAACCTAATTTAAGTCATTAAGTGGATTAAAAATATTTGGTAAAATAATTTAATATCACAATTTAAAGTTAAAAATAAATTTAAGCATTAATTCAAAATTATTAAAATTATTCTTAATCTCAAATTTTTTGCCTCATTTCCCCACATCTAGTGAGAATAATATTTTACAACCATGGCTTCTCAGCTAGAACTCATTTTTTATAGTAAATGTTATGTTATATATCTACAATACTTTAACTATAGATGTTAACAAACAAACTTATTGCTTAAGATTAATGAAAGTGAATATTAGTTAAAATTTATGAGGGTAAATACGTCACTTTAATGATTTAGAATAAATTTTATTTTAACTTTACCAAGCAACCTTAATATTTAAAGTAAAAATTAAGTAAAAGTCTTAAGTCAACAACTTAAGAATAATTTAACTTAAAGTCAACTTAAGTCATTAAGTAATAAGTATAAAATTTTACCAAACAACCTCTTAATCTTTATTTGATTATTTATGTTTTATTTGTTTATTTGACCTTGATTGCCCCATTGCAACCTGTCAATTGAATGCTTAATGGCAGATGAAAGAAGCTTTGCTTTCTTTAGCCCATTGGTTATCTGTGTGTATTATCTGGAAGAGGGATGGAGAGGTCGGTCTTAATCCCTTTCTGCTGATCTGAATACAGGTGACTCCAAAGAGTCTTTCTATATTGGTCCTCTGGAAGCAGGTCGAAGCAATCTGAATAGATGGCCTTCAGAAGGTACTGTATAGATTGATTTTTTTTTACCAAATACTTCCACTGTTGTCAAGATTTTGTTCAATACTTTTCTGATATTAAACATGGTTGTTAGAGAACTGTCTCTGAATTGTAATCTTCTCTTATTTTTCTTTTGGTTTTATTGATCAACCTGCAAGTATTCTTTTTGCTAATCATGAACTTGCTATCTTGAGATGAACATTTTACTGGACATTATTTTTGATGTTATTCTGGCTAGGAAATTTCAGAAATTCTACCATCTTGGAGACCTACAATGGAATCGTACCATAAAAAATTACTGTAAGTTTAATGTCTCCTTAGTGCTTATTTCTAGTTGGCATTGTTTTTAACAACTGAGAATCAGTATTTATCAGTGGTTATTATAGTTTCTCAGAGGCTTGTCACTTTGCTTTATCAATTTTGCTTCAAGTGCCAATAAATTTCTTTGTACCATTTTCAAAAGCTCATTACTGATAATCTAGTTCCTTTAATTAGTAGATATATGTGCTTGTCCCAATATTTCCCTTTTTCTTCCTTGTAACGACTGATTTGCAGTTTGGAAGCAAAAAGTGGTTTCATATGTCTTGATAATATTGTAAACAATGTGTATAAGGTGCCACTCCTTAGGGATGGGAAATATGGGCAAACACAGTTAGCTGGCAGTAGATTGTAATTTTTGTGGCCCTTTTTTATGTGAATCCTTAGATTATGACAATTTGAATTTTTGACTTCTAGATGGTGTTGTATTTCTGCCTCAGGTCTGTTGGAAAAAAGCTGATCTCTTTGATAGCCCAGGCATTGGACTTGGATGCAGACTTCTTTGAGAAAGTGGGGGCCTTAGATGATCCTTTGCCATTTCTTCGCCTATTACACTATCCCGGTATATGGCACTCTGGCTCCATATGAATTTTGACAGAGCCAGTTTAGTAACTAGATGCAAAACTGAAAATACATAGAAAAGAGCAAAGTCCTGCAGTTGTGTAGGTCACAACTGTTACAGCAATTACATTTCTGTTTATGACTCTATGTATTTAATGAAACTAGATCCATGGTTTGTTGTGAAAACTCACACCACCATTCATCATGACAGGAAGATCGATACTTCTTTTATAACTTACATAATCCTCCAAAGTGAAAGAAAGTGGCTTCTTTCCTGTTTTTTTATTTCAGGTGAATTGGAGTTTTGTGATGAAGAAATATATGGTGCGTCAGCCCATTCAGATTATGGAATGGTCACTCTTCTAGCAACCAATGGTGTTCCTGGACTTCAGGCATGTTTGATGTTAACGAATCAAGATCCTCAGCTTTAGTTTCATTAATTTCTGATTTTGCAACCAAAATTTAGCTTACTTTTTAGTCTTGACAGGTCTGCAGGGAAAAATTTAAGCAACCGCGGATCTGGGAGGATGTCCCTCATATTGATGGGTAAGTACATTGTTTCAAACTTCTTATGTAAATGCAAATATTACTGGATAATATATAAATTTTCTTTGATAGCCTTGAGAGGCAAAAGTTGATCTGATTAATTTTCACACCATGATGAACTTTCTTCTACACTGTCAAATAGAGCTAGGTGATTCGAAGCCATGTGATTGTGTTAATGATGTTAGCAATGAAGTTTCCTAGAGTAGATCCGGAGTGTGAGTTATGGCTTGTGAATGGTCTGGAAAGTTTTATTGTTTGTAGGACACAATTATGGTTTTAAAATAAGATCAGGATCTTGACTTCCGATATATTATCAATAACTTTGTTGCACAACAATTCTTTCTAAAACTAATTTAAAAGACTAGGAATTTTCATTACTATGTCCATGGATGTCAGAAGAGCAAAATTCACATGAACTGTTATTCATTATTCTTAGCATTCTTTATTAGAATCTTGGTTAGACATAATGCATATGTCCATGACTGTCTTCCTGTTCAAAATAAATTATTACTTGTTAAAGTGGAGCCCCATGTTACTATTTGAGTATGATTACATCTAGAAAATGCATATTACCTCCAGTGAAACTAAACCAATCCAAAAAACTAGAAGCCAATATTGTTACTCTAGAGTTAAGACTCAATAACGAGATACTATACCAATATCGCTGCAGCTACAAAGAATTATTGAAAAGATGTCTGTTGTCTTCAAAGAGATGAAGAAGACCAATGAGACAGAAATCAACCTATTAAAAACACATGTATTATGTCGAAAAAAAATGCAAATTGCTGTTTCTGGAATTTGTTGAAGTTCTTATATGGGATGACAATTAAGCTGGAACATGTTACTCTGGATAACACATGCACTTATGACCTTACAGCCTCTAAAAGATCTGACACATAAATTATAGTTGTGGGCACCAGTGTTATGTTTGACATGCATATTAACTGTGGCAGAAAGGTTCAGCTTACGAGTTTCTTTTTGGCTTTTGACAGAGATAATACCACTTTACTGCAGTATGGTTGAACAAAGTCTTATTTTGTTACCTCAGCTTAGATGTATTATTAACTTAGAACTTTGAAGCTTCTTATGGAAAAATATGAATATGCAGGGCCTTCATTGTTAACATTGGGGACATGATGGAAAGGTGGACTAATTGTTTGTTCAGGTAATCTATTTTCTATTCACTCTGAAGCTTTTCATTTTATTTTTATTTTTTATGGAGAAATCTTTCTTTAAGATTAATTTTTCTTAATTAATGCTGACATTGAGTGACTTCTTGTTTCTCTTGTCATTCATTTGTAGGTCAACAGTGCACAGAGTGATGCCAACAGGACAAGAGCGATATTCTGTAATGATTGATTTGCTTCCCAGTTTACTTTTCTTGTCCTGTTTGTGCCATTATGTCTTTGACAGTTTAATATTTTAGTTTAAAAGGCTCATGGGATTCATGTTTGTGATTGGACTGTTGTATAGGAACTTATATTTGAGGTCTTATATTGAGTTCAGGTGATATGTTTATTTCTTATCTAGTTGTTCAGGTCCTGAAAAAATATGTCCACCTAACTGGATTATAACGGCGGGTTGATCATTCTGATAAAGCGATTACAGAAAATAAAATTCATCTAACAATGTAAATTTTGGATGGGTAAGTTATCGTTGTTTGGCTGAAAAAGTGTTTCTATAGTTGATGGTTGGTGCCACCTAATCAAGCCAAACTTGTTGGTCATCTCCTAGCTCTCAGGTGTTGACTGTTGTCTGAAAGATTACCAGTCTATAATGAAAACTCTGTGCTCAAATTGCTTGGAACTTAAAATTCTTTTGTATATTATTTTGTGTTTCATTGAGAAAAAGTTGGAGAGTTGATGGCTTGGCACCATCTAATCCAGAACTTGAGGGATCTGTCCTAGCACTTAGCTATGTTGCTTGGACTCAGGTGTAGATTTCAGGTGCAGGTACATGGCTAGGATAAGATTCTTTGAACTCCAAAATTTAGGATACGAGGAACCAACTAAAAAGGATAAAAAATTTAGATATGGATGTGACATGATAAAAGGGAAAAGGAAAGGAAAAATTAATTAGAAATCAATTCAAAGTAAAGATAATTTTTATAAGAATTTCCCATTTATATATGTATATATGTATGTATGTATGTATGTATGTATGTATATATTTGATAGGTAATCACCAATGTATTAAAAGTGCCTAGCACAAAAGTATGCAAAGTGTGTATAACGCGCCAAAGGCCAAACAAAACGTAGAGAAACACAAAAAACAACACCCTTGCCTTACAACTTAGATAAACAATAAAATCAAACGAAGATAAAGGATCTATCTTCTATGTGCACCTTAACACAACCTAGCAACATGTACATAAAAGATTGTTAAATTGCTTGATCTGCCTTCTCAGTGTTTTCAAAAGCTCTCCTATTTCTCTCCTTCCATAAATTTTAAAATGAACGCAAAGGAGTTGTTCTCCACTCTTTCTTTCTCTTCTTACTTACAAAAGATCTATGCCAACTAAGATGGGCATCTTTAACCGAGGAGGGCATCACCCACTGAGCTCTAAACAAAACAAAAACTACTTACCATAGCATGACTGCTTTGAAGCAATGAAGGAGGATATGATTCACCATTTCCTCCTCTCCTTTACACAAATATCATCTCCTCGGCAAGCTTCAACCCCTCCTCTTGAGATGATCTAGAGTTGGAATTCTTCCCCATAAAGCTTCCCAGGCAAAGAACTTAATCTTCATTGGGACCCAAGGGATGCCTATTAGAAACCTCTCCATACTACAATTTGGTAAGGAGGAGTATAGGGATTTAATTATAAAGATGCTGCTCTTTGATTCCCAACAAACCATTATGTCCTCTACATCCTTTCTAATTATTTGTCCTTACAACCCCCTAAAAAAAGCCTCCATCTCCTGAAACTTTTGCTCCCACAATTGGTCTACTTGGGTATCTTTAGCAGCGACTATGGAGAACAGCCCAGGAAATGCCTCTTGCAATGAATCATCGCCACACTACTTGTCCTTCCAAAATCTCACCCTCCTACCATTTCTCACCCTAAACTTGACCCTTCTAATAAACTCCTCCCATCCATTCTTAATAGCCTTTCACAACCCCTCTTTTATTTTTTAACTTCATCCCTAAATATTTTTAAGTTCTCTTCTTTTTTTTTTTTCAATGTAATAAACTGCTAAGGAAGTTAAATTTTTTTAAAAAATATGATTAATCAAAATTAAATAGTCATATCCAAAGCAAAGTAGGACTAAACGATAAGGGATCCTACACCCATGTCATTTTTGTGCAATATGGGTACGCTGAGTGAAGTTGCAAAGTCTAGGGTATGATAGGATGGCTTAGGTGTGGGAAGTGGTCTGAAAGGTTATGAGTCCATAATGAGAGCTCTCTGCTCAAACTAATTGGAACTTGAATTGCTTTTGTAAAATGTTATTGTTGTTGTTGTTTGGCTAAGCAAAAATTTAGGTGGATGGTTGGTGCCATCTATGAGCTGAACTTGTTGGGCATTGTGACATGTCATAACTCTTAGATGTAAATTTTTGTATGGAAGCCTATCATCCTATAGTAAAAAGTGTCTGCTCAAACTGCTTGGAGCTCGAGCATTTTTGTATAAATGGTCTGAACTTGTTTGACCTGTCCTAGCTCTCAGACGTAAACTGTTGTGTGAACGGTGTTGAGTCCATGAGGTGAACTCTCTGCTTAAAACTGCTTTTAACTTGAAATTTTTTTTCTTCTTAGAAACCGTGTGCACCAGAAAAGTCTAGAAATTGGATTATGGTACATATCATATATTTGAGAAGCCTCTAAAAAAATTGAATTTTTTAAATGAAAAGATTTAGTTATTGATTTCTTCCTGAACATTTGAAGGTCGGGGTTTTTCTTTAGACTCTGGCCGGTATTAAAAATGTACCTGTTGCCTGAAATGATGACAAAATGCATTATAATGTTAACAGAAACTCATTTCAAATATGTTGACAAATGATTGAGCTTGTTTCAAGTGCTATGTAAGAATACAATGGGAGTGTTCTCATTTCCAACTGATGTAAACACTTGTCCTTTCCTTTGAGCTCTTTTTTATCAAGTGAGTTCTGTGTTACTCTGACAGATTTGGATTTGAATATTGCAGTTGGCTTTCTTCTTGGACCCCAATGAAAACTGTTTAGTAGAGTGCTTGAAAAGTTGCTGCAGTGATTCATCCCCTCCAAGGTACAGATGAACCTGTTCCAGCTGTGCCCTTGTTTTATCTCTGTTGTTACGTTTGATGTTTCAATCTGGCCTTTTTGAGTTGATTTTTTTGCTTTCTATATGTCATAAGTTGGCCCATCAAATTGAATTCATGCCCACTCCATGTGTCAGAAATTAATGTGTATTGCAATTAGGTTCTGACAGAGATTAAGCATTTTGATTTAAGGGCATTCTTTCTAGCAACTCTTTGAGAAAAGGTTGTAAGTTTTGGTATACTGGTCCTTTTGATGATATGTTTTGAACTTTTAACAACATAATGTCTTGGGGGGGGAAGAAAGAGTGTACTTAGGCGTGTAAACCCTTGTCAAACTATTAATTTCGATGTAGTTCTGTCTTTCTGGTTATCTCTAAATATACCATCATTCCTTCAGTACTCATGGCTACTTACAAGGTTTTTCAACTTGTAACACCAGCAATGGTTTCCATGTTTTCTTGCACTAGGGTGAAGAGTGGTGTTGGCATCATTTTATTAGCAGAATGATTGATGGCCTACTAAAATCCAAATCCCTTAACCATCTTGTTGCCTCGTTCTTTCTTTCATTTTGCTTTTTCTCTTTTCTGTGTAGTTTGTTCCCTACTCAGCACTTCATGGGCTCACGTAGCTTTACTGATAAATGGAGATAAAATTTAATGGCTATCCATGCAGATTTCCCCCAATCCGCAGTGGGGCTTACCTGGAAAACCGGTTGAATCTAACATATTCCTCTGAAGTGACCTTGAAGCCATAATGTTACATGTGAAGATCTGAAGCTGCAATTCTTGCAATGAAGTTATGGATCTAGGAAATTGTTTTGAGAAACTCTTCAGTGCTACTTGACTTAAAGCACAATAAAAGGTGTGTGTCCTTTCAACCAGAAAAGAATAAAAGAATAATATGCGAACTCATCCAAACACACCTTTGTTTTATTTCTTGTATGCTATAATCTGTCCATTCTTAGAAGCTCTTGTTCGATTCACTTCTTGCGTGTATTGTACCAACCTCTAAACTTTTGCCACTTATTTCTAGCTACCTGTCGTCTTGTTGTGCTAGTAGAAGCTTTGAAAGAGTCGTGGAAAACGTGAAGGCATACGTGGTTCATTCATTTATGCTTAGATCACGAATTCTTTCCAAACACTGGTTTTGAGCTGCATACCAGAATTTAGGATAAATTTGAATATTTTATGTAGAAGAAAACTCCTGGAAGGAAGGCTTGTGTAAAGGTCAAACTTCAAACCTCAGGGTCGGAGGGTCAAGGACGACACGTGGGTGGTCACATTCACAAACAACCCTCCGTCGTCACAAACTTCCAATTGAATATGACCGTACAAGACCGAGTGACAGTCACGTGCCGATCCGCTAAAGTGCACTGCCGAAGTTCTTGCCTGCACGCTACCCCCTGATAAATCACAACCGCCCGATCAACACCGTAGACAACGTTTGTGCTGCTTTTGGTGGACGGTGGACCCCAGAGAAGGATGAGAAAGGATAAAAGATAAAAAGTGTGGATAAGCTTTTATATTAAAATCCTATTTGCAAGATAAGACATCGCAGATTCGCAGGTGCGATTACATGTTAGAATATCCGCTACCGGTTGCCCCTCAAAAGGGGCTGCTCACGTGGACAGGTGGGGTTCTCTCCTTTGCCAAATCTCACCCACCTTGTACCGAGGCGGTTATCCTATGCTTCAAGGCCTATAGTATATTTGTATTTATTGCTTTCACTCCAGTCCAATATATCATGTACCCAAATATTAGTTTTTGAAAATAATAATATATTTAAGAATGTTTTCAAAAACACTTTTCAAAAGCACTTTGATGTTTCATACCATAAAAGTCCGTTTTGAGATCTAAGAATTGCAAATACATGTGTGCTACCATCCACGAAAGGAATGGGGGACTCAAGAATCAAACGCCATCATTTTAAATAAAGAAATTCATGGACCAAATATTCTAAAATTGGACCTGATTCACCTAACATAAAGTATATTGTATATAAATATACATGATATGTATGATTAATGATTTACTTTAACTGACTAAATCTAATATGATAAACTTTAGGATATGAGATGATCTCCATTGCCACCACCGGAAGATTCCACTCTTCAGTTCCAAATATTAAATTGAGACCAACTCTACTGCATTTTGGTACATGGTAGGGGCTTCTCCTTTCTCAAGTACTAACATCATAATGTATACAAAGCCCCCCCCTCCCAACAACAATATTTTGAGTGCGTTTAGGAGTAATTTTAGAAAATATTTTAATGATAAATTTTTCAAGTATTAAAAATATTAAAAACGTTTCCTAAAATCATTACTAAATAGACTCTTTATCTTAAATGATAACAAAATATCATATATTTTTATAGTATATAGTTTAATTAAAAAATTATTTTTAGAAAAAGAAATACATTTTTTAGTGGTCTGATTATGATTTTAAATAATTTTTTATATTTTAAAACTTTTAAGAAATATAAAAGATAGGATAAAATTGGAACATTTCCTTTTATTTAATACACTCATATTAATTTTTTTCCTAATTTATTTATTTTATTATAAATAATTGAAAATTTTGTAAATCAAGAAGACCATGTAAAACACGTTTGATAAGATTTTATTTTTTGATTTTGAAGAAAGGAAAAATAATAAAGGAGATTATTAGGATACTAAAAAATGACAAAGTTAGGGGAATTGACTTGTTTTTTTATTTATTTTAAACGTGGAAATGAATAGTCTACGAAATCATGGGGACACAAGTCCCCAGTGGGGAGAGACTCAGAGAAGTCTAGTCCATAATTGGTTTGACTAAAACGAACGGCTGTCTTTCACTGGACCAGTTTCCTAAATTGTCTTCGGATCACCTAATCATTTCCCTTTTATCTGCACCCTAATTTATGGATTGTTCTCTCTATCTCTGAGGAACCCCTTCTCTCGAACTCCACCAAACCCTAGCCCTACCGTAACACACACTGTCATCTCTCTCGGATCATGTGAGACCCGTTTCCCGAGATCCGAATCTCAGCTCTTGCAATCTGTAATCTACAATACACAATCCGCGATCCGATCTGCTTCAGTTTGATTTCTGGAACCATGACTCGACGGTGCTCGCATTGCAGTCACAACGGGCACAATTCCAGGACATGCCCCAACCGCGGGGTCAAGATCTTCGGGGTTCGATTGACTGATGGGTTGATCCGTAAGAGTGCTAGTATGGGCAATCTCAGCCACTACGCCGGGTCGAGCTCTGCTCATCATCAGAACGGCGTTTCCGGTAACAATTCGGTCTCTCCTGGAGAGACTCCAGAGCACGGCGCCGCGGCCGATGGATATGCCTCTGAGGGTTTCGTTCCCGGTTCATCATCCAGCCGGGAGCGCAAGAAAGGTTTGAATATTTCCTTTTTTTATATTTTAGTTTGATTTGTTGATTGATGGGTTTCTATTTTTGTTTTTCAGATTTTTAATCTATTTGGAATGATATGTTCGTGCTGTTTTGGGGATTTTACTGGGCTTTGTTTTTCATAGTTATTGGGTTTTCATGGTGATTTGTGGAAATTTTAGCGTAGGATTACAGGTTCTTATTGTTAAACTTGAGGTCTCATGGTTCTGATTGATGATTGATTTACAATTATAGGGCTTTGTTGCTTGTATCCATGGTAGTTTTGTTGAAATGTGAAGTGAAATTTAGTACTTCTGTGAAAGAAAGATAAGGGGCGATGAATCATTATGAAAACAAATGAAAAACCAAACTGATCCCAATTTTTTTTTTTTTTTTTTTTTTGAAGTTTGATATATGTAACAAAACATATTATTCACATTGGATAGAACTGTGAGGGCCCGTTGAGCTCGGAGCAGACAATACGTTTATGGGAGGGAGGGGGTAGTTACAACTTCTCTTAACTAGGTAAATATGTTTTAAAGTCATGAAGGCCCATTGAGCTTTGGGTGGACAACATCTACATGGGAGAGGGTGGGTACTTATAAAGAAAGCATATGAAAGTTCAAGGAAGTTAAAAGCTTGTTAATCCAGTATGAATGTAGAGTAGAGCTTTTAACTAACTTCCTTGAGGAAGTGAACTTCTACTGCCATGCCATAATCGAGTAACTTCACTTTGCTTGCTGGAAAAATTGAGGAAAAGTAAAAGAAAAGTTGGATGCAACATTTCACAGTTTTTGTTTATATAAATGTGTGTATGCCCATGTGTGCACATGTATCTTTTTTTATTTTCAAAATTAGAAAACTTGTCTCAATTGAGCCAAATCGTTATATTAGGCAAGTTGAGAGGTGGTTTTTTTCCCTAGTTTCCAAATAATGGAACATCTTTTTATTGGGAAAACAAAAGGTCTTAAGATTATAACTTTTTTATTTTTTTCCTCCTTAGACTCATCAAAAAAAAATTGTCCTCCTAAGAAAGCAGAAGAAGCATAAAGGTAAAACAAACAATGATTACCCCAAGAAATGAAGGAAAAAAAAGAATAATTTTTAGAGAAAAAAAGGTAAAAATGAAATTGTGAGCAAAGCTTCTCTGAAATCTCTATATAATTGGATTTTAGGCAATTCATTCACGTTGTTGCAATGATATGGGTGCACACATTATATATATCCGTTCAAATTTGAGATGTGCAATACAATGAAAATATTTTGATAGTAGGGGTCTTTTATTTGTCAAAAAAAGGTGATTTGGCTTTATTTTGAAAAGGGTCTGCTAAAGGCTTTGAACCTGAAGATGGGCTGGATTGATTTGTATCTAAGTAATATGAGCAAACATTTGGATAGCCAGTAACTCAATTATTGTTGTGGATGTTGGTGACATGTCTGCCTGAGAGGCAAATCAACTACTTTTTTGCTAATGAATCATTACTTATATAAAAAGTGCTAAAAGAGAACTTTTATATGTCATATAATTGGTACTGTCAATAATCAACTCAAGCCATATCCAATAATCACTCTTGGCTTTCTTTAAGGTAGTGTTTGTTTTGATTCTATTATTTACTATGAAGAGAGGGAGTAGAAAATCGATTCGGAAGATGCCACTACATTCTGTCTGGTGATTCATTAAGGATACCGTATCAGTAATAATTTTGGTTATTGGTTTGTTCTTTTTATGAGCATATAATGTATGTAGTGCTGATGGAGCTCTGAATTCATACAGTGCCATCACCTTATAGGTCTCAATTATTTCTGATATATGTGCTACTTGTCCTATGCATGTCCTCTTGTCTTGTGAACCAACTTATAATTTGATATGCAGGCACTCCATGGACTGAAGAGGAACACAGAATGTTTCTACTTGGACTGCAGAAGCTTGGAAAAGGGGATTGGCGTGGAATTTCACGTAATTATGTTATATCAAGGACACCTACTCAAGTTGCCAGCCATGCTCAGAAATATTTCATCAGGCAAACCAATGTGTCTAGGAGAAAAAGACGGTCCAGCTTATTTGATATTGTAGCTGATGAAGTAAGTATAGTATCCCTCTCTATATTCTATGCATGAGCAAACAGAATACAGCATGTCTTTTTTTATTCACCCTGTAGCACAATTATATGCATCCTGTGTACTTTGTCCACCCCCCCCCCCCCTTTTTTTTTTGGCGCTGTTTAATATATTGCTTATTTGCCTAAAAAAGAGCAAACAGAATACAGCATGCATAGAGTCACCTGCATTTATAACATTACTGCTGGATAGATGGCACTAAAGAAATAAATGGCATTGTCGCACTTGATGTGCAACAACTGTAGGGGAATGAACCCATTTTTATATTTGTTCAGATCCTCGTTGGAAGAATCTAATCTCTATTTGATAATCTGGATTTATTTTGCTAAACCATTGTCATGTTGGGCTAATTTTTAGCAATAGTTTCTTGTTAGACTTGTTAAAATGGTAGATTGCATTCTCTTGCGGCTCCAGTGTGCATCATTGGTATATACGCTACGTTTGTAGTCTTAAGAGATTAGTAGAGTTCTCTTTTTTGTCATCTATTTCAATTTAGAATCTCAGTGGTTGGATTTCTGTTTTGGGATGCACTAATAGTATTCCTCATTTGTAATTTTATGTCTTGCATTTCATCCCATTTTTGCAGTCTGTTGACACTCCAATGGTATCGCGGGACTTCTTCTCCACCAACCCTTCGCAAGCTGAAACACTAAGCAATAACCCATTGCCTGTTCCTCCGGCTCTGGATGAAGAATGTGAATCAATGGATTCTACCAACTCGAATGATGGAGAACCGCCCATTCCAAAGCCGGATGGCTTACAAGGCTGTCCCCCAGTAATATATCCTACTTATTTCTCGCCATTCTTCCCATTTTCTTTTCCATTCTGGCCGGGAAACAGTTCAGAGCCAACTAAAATGGAGACTCATGAGGTGCTTAAGCCAACAGCTGTACATTCTAAGAGTCCAATCAATGTTGATGAGCTGGTTGGCATGTCAAAACTGAGTTTAGGAGAATCCATTGGTCATGCTGGTCCCTCCTCTCTCACACTGAAACTGCTTGAAGGGTCAAGCAGGCAATCTGCTTTCCATGCTAATCCAGCCTCTGGCAGTTCAAGCATGAACTCGAGCGGCAGTCCAATCCATGCAGTTTGATGAGTAGCTGATCCATGCAGCCCAATGGGAAGCTTCTTCTGGGATGGAGATTGTAGGTCAGCTCAGTGCTGGTGAGCTCTGCAAATTTCCTGTTAATACAAGATGAATAATGTGCAGTCTGGTTTGGATTTGTTTATCTCTCTATGTGGGGACACACTTTAATAAGTTTGATTTTAGAAATTAACTTAATCCAGTTCTTACCTTGTAGGTTATAGCTTCTTTTATCAGAAATCATTTGAATCTTTTAACATTTTGTGTGTGTTTGTTTTAAATCCTTTGCCACTCTGCCCACTAGTATATTAGGTTGATTCCTGACCAAGGGCAAGGGCGTATTATTGGTAGTCGAGTTGCAGCGCACAATTTCAGTTCTCTCATTTCTGCTGGCCCAGTGTTTGTTGATTTATAGGGATCCAAAATCATAGTTTATATAGGACAATATGGTATGCACATGATCTGGAATGGTCCGCATGTGCCGACCCTCTTGGAAATGTCATTAGTTCAATATTGGTAACTTTGATTATGCCTCTTTAGGGATTTTCCTTGCTGCCTCTCTCCAATTCATATATATTTACCAATACAATTTCTAATCATGCAGGAAATTGAATAGTAGAGGGCGCCCCTCCCTATTCATTCTTAACTTTGAAAACACCTTTTTGTTTTCCCGTTAAAAAAATAAAATTAAAATAACCAGAAAATATGTTTTACAATCCAGAAATAAAAAATTATTTTCTATTCTTAAAAATCAAACAGAAACTAAAGTGTATTGTTTTCTGATAATATATTTAGGGTTATTTAGTTGTAATTTTGGGGTGGTTTTAAAAATAATTATACAAATATAGTGGATGATTGAAAATAAAATATTATAAATAAAAATTAATTTTAAAAAATGATGGAAATGAAAATTAAAATACACTCTTTGTTAAAAACATTTTGTTTTCAAAAAGTTCTAAAAAATCTATTTAGGAAACAACCTATAATTGATTTCATGCATTTTTGTTTTGAAAAACAAACAACTCTTTTTGAGAATTAAAAATCTATGCCTTAAATTAATAAAAATCTATATATCGAAGCTTTTTTCTAGTATTAGTTGAATAAAGATATTATTTAAAAATTATATATATATATATATATATATATATATATATATATTTAAAAAGAGGATCAATAAATAGTTTAAATAATAAATTCAAATTTGAAACAATTGGCTTGTGGTCAAATATTTATTCTATACAATCATTTATGATTCTAAATTAAAAAATAAAACAAAACTATAAAACATTCTTTAATGTAAAGGGAATGTGCATCTTCTAAATGCGGCTTTTAATTTTGAAATGGAATCATATCTTCTAAATCCATATTTTAATTCATTTCTAACAATTGAAATGAAAATATATGTTCTAAACATGATTTTTACTCTCGCAATGAATTCCACCTTATATACTATTTCAAACTTTTTTATTTATTTAGTTATTTTATATTAAAATTAAATAATTTAAATCGTAAAAAAATAAAAATAAAATAATTATTTTTCTCAACAATTTTTTTTTTTTATCTTTCTTGAGTTTTTTTCGAGAATCAATTATGTTGTTTTTTAAAAAAAAAAGTTTTACTTGAGATTTGCAAGGTATGGTTTCTGAATCTGTACTCAAAATTGGACGGCCAATTTGATCCAGAGTTGGAGGATGGAAGCAGGGTGGCACCGTGCCAGAGAGTAGGGTAGATCTGTGTATCACCACCGTTTTAGAGAGAGAATGAAGAATCTGAGCAGAAACAGAGTATGGAAGAAGAAAAGGTTTTACAACACAACCTCACTCCTTTCAATCTCCCTCCTGATCTTTATCTTCATCTTCATATTCGTCTCCTACACTTCCCACATCCCCAATTCTCTCCTTCCCATCTCCAGAACCTCCCAATGCACCCCACAAAACCTACCTGGACAAAGGTTCCTCTGGTACGCTCCTCACAGCGGCTTCAGCAACCAGGTCGCCGAATTCAAGAACGCCATTTTGATGGCCGCCATTCTCAATCGAACCCTAGTTGTTCCGCCCATCCTGGATCACCATGCGGTTGCTCTCGGTAGCTGCCCCAAGTTTAGGGTTTTGGGTCCCGGAGAGATTAGGCTTTCGGTTTGGAATCACGTCATCGAACTCCTTCGGAGTCGGAGGTGAGTATTTCCTGTTTTTTTTTTTTTTTTCCCTTTTGTTTGCCGGAATTGTGGGATTGTTAAAATCGTGCGAAATGGTTTGGATTCGGGAAGAATTGAAGTTGGTGAATGAGATTTTGAGGGTAACATCATGGTGATGTCGAGTTGTAGCAGAAAATGGTGGAGGCGATGGTTGAGATGTTACTCATGGCAGTGGTGGTGATGGTGTTGTTTGCTATGAATTTACAGTGCTTTCTCAATTCCTTGTTACTATGATCTGGAAACAACATCTTACCTACTTGTGATTTAGAAATCCAATTTAAATTTCGTATGAAATTCCAATTCTATTTGTTCAGGTTGCTTCTTGGAAATTGATGTATCAGGAGACCTGTTGAATTTCTTAAAATTAGATTTCGGTTTTTGGTAACTTTCCTTATGTAGTTTGATGGAGGAAGAAACAATAAATGTATTTGATTCAAAGGGATAGAGAGGAGCATTAGAATCTTTAAGGATGGAGTCCATCCTTAACTTCTGTTGCTCACTAGTTAGCTGATGAATTTCTCAGGACTAGATTTTTTTATGGTATTTCTATTTATTTGGGTGCCTGAATTTGGGTCTTCAGAAATTTTATCCTTTTTTTGCCCACTGGTTGCAGGTATGTCTCCATGGCTGATATCATTGATCTTTCTTCACTGGTGTCCATTTCGGTGATTCAAGCCATAGATTTCAGGGATTTCATATCTTTATGGTGTGGTGTGAATGTTGATTTTGATTGCTTCAATGAATCAAATGACAAGTCATCTTTGCTTGACAGCCTAAAACAATGTGGGTCTCGACTATCAGGACTTGCTGGTAATGTAGATAAATGTATATATGCTTTAGATGAAGATTGTCGAACTACTGTTTGGACTTATCAGCAAAATGATGATGGGGTTTTAGATTCTTTCCAACCCGATGAACAACTGAAGAAGAAAAAGAAAATTTCATATATTAGAAAGCGTCGAGATGTATATAAGACACTTGGACCTGGTTCCAAAGCTGAATCAGCTACTGTTCTGGCATTTGGAAGCCTTTTCACAGCCCCATACAAAGGGTCGGAGCTATATATCGATATCGATGAAGCTCCTAGAGATCAAAGGATAAGTTCTTTGATTCAAAAGATTGAATTTCTCCCATTTGTCCCCCTAATAACAAGTGCAGCAAAGGAGTATGCTTTTGAGACAATAAAGGGTCCTTTTCTTTGTGCGCAGCTAAGATTGTTGGATGGACAGTTCAAGAACCATTGGAAAACTACATTTTTGGCATTGAAAAATAAGGTTGATTCTTTAAAGAAGGGTCCTCTCCCTATTAGTATTTTTGTGATGACTGATCTTCCTGAAGCCGACTGGCATGGAAGTTACCTAGAGGATTTGGCAAGAGATTCAGATTCAGTTAAGTTGTATGTTCTGAGAGAAAAAGACGAGTTGGTGATACGAACTGCGAAAAAACTCATTGAGTCTGGGCATGGCATGAGGCTTGGGCTTGTTCCTGAGAGTGTTGACAGAATGAGTAGGATGAAGCAGCAATGCCCTCCTCAAATATTACCTGATATCCTTTTATACATAGAGGAAACTGTTTGCAGCTGTGCTTCTCTTGGTTTTGTTGGGACTGCCGGATCAACTATTGCAGAGGGTATAGAGGTGATGAGAAAATTCAACACATGTCCAAGTCACAGTCAAACTGCATTGTAACAGTCACAGTTCATCCATGAGTTGGGAAGGGCTTGAAAGCAATACTTCCCAGCTTGAATAAACTGACTCCTCCATATAAGGTCCCATTACAGTAGCGAATTTACATACGCAATTAGGTCTCATCATTTTGTACCCGAGTCCCTTCCATTGCTTTTAACCTTGGTCCAATGTTTGTTTTCTCATCCAATAGTTTAGATTTTATCATGTATCTTCTTTCTGTAACCTAACATTTGTCTCAGTATAATTGCAGTGACATATTAAAGAACTAACAGTCTTCAGGCAAATAACTTATGTTCACGATAGACAGCATGCTAGAATAGAATTCCTGGTTTATTGAAGAAAGGAAGAACTCTCCCCCACCTCAGGATTCTCACTCTGCCGAGGATTCAGTTGGTGGGTTCGCCCACACAAAGAAAACACGGTGGTCAGTTACATTTCAGAGGTCCTATTACTGTGTTCAAACGATCAAGTTACACAGGCACAGCAGCTGTGCGTGATTCTTCAATTGTAAGTTAATGGAGTAGGTTTTCAGGGCATTTTTAGTTTAAGTATTAAAATTGTTTGATAAAGTTAACTTTCAATTTTTTTTTAAATTATTAAATTCACATATTTATTCTCTTTAGTTTTAATTAATATTTATCATCGTTAATTTTAATTTATTTTTGTTTTTATTAATCTTAGGCAACAAATTTATTTATTAAATATTTAAAAGTATTATACATTCATAAGATAATCACAAAATATCTGCTATAAAAAATGAGTTATGAATGTGAAGTTCTAATACTAAAATATACTCTTTTTAATTAGATATGTGTAAACGAGACCAAAAGAAAAAGAAAAAAATTGAAATAAATTATATGTTAATTATTTTGATTTAATAGTTAAAATTATTTTTAATTTTAAGTTGTGACATTAAATTATTTTATTAAATACATTTAATTTACTTAATGATTTAAATTAAATTATTAAAATATATTAAGTCATTAAATTGATTGTCAAACATAATTATTTTGACTTAATAATTCAAATTTATTTTTAATTTAAGTTATGACATTAATAGATTTTTTTTTCACTTAAATCTTAGAGCAAAGTATTTTAAGATTTAAAATAAAAATATTTACCTTTTTTCTTGAAGAATTGTCTTAAGAAAAAATATATTAAAAAACCAAATAAATTTCAAAATGACTTGAATTTTTAAACACTTTACTTTAAACTTAGGTAAAATAAAATAAGCAAAGAGTTTAGTGCCGTAAAACGACTTCATAAATTCTCAACTCATCATTTGTGCCTAATGATGGATTTAAAAGGGTGGATGAAAGCAAGATCATCCTCTTTCATGATTAACCAACCATGGGAGGCACTGCTAGACCTTCTATTCTAAGTGAAACTCATAAAGCTTGTTTTAATTATATTTGTATGAATTTTGTCTCTAATTGATCATTGCCTACATGGGTCATGATGTGACATCTTATATCGAATATAGGAGAAAGTATAAATTCTTATAAAGCTTGTTTTAATTAATATTGTATGAATTTTGTCTCTAATTGATCATAAATTCTGTCATGATGTGACATCCCACATCGAAGGATAAAGTTCTTAACGTTATATAAATATAAATTTCTTTTAATCTTATAGACGCGTTTTAAAAACCATAAGGGCTCCTTTGGGTTCAGAGATGATAATATCTATACGATTGGGTGTGGGTTATTCTAAATGGTATTAAAGTCGATCCTCGACTTTGATGTGGGGATTTATTTGATCTGACATTTGTATGTTTGATCCTACAATCTCATGAGACACAACCTCTGCATGAAGGGTGTGTAAGAGCATTTTAAAAAATGTAAGGACCCCTTTGGATTCAGAGTGGACAAAATTTACACGATTGAGTGTAAGTTGTTACACATAACATGAATTATACATTATGACATGGGTCATGGCACGAGTCACGCATCATGACATGGATTATGGCATGAATTACACATCATGGCTCAAGCCATAACACATGTTGTAGCACATGTCATGCATCATGCCATGGGTCCCAACATTTGCTGCGACCCAATTAGTTAGGAACCATGAGCAGAGGAAGTTAATGTTGAAGTTGATGCATGGCACGGGTCCTGACATTTTCTGTGACCTAATTAGTTAGGAACCATGAGCAGAGGAAGTTAATGTCGAAGTTGATGCTGGTAAAGAAGGCAAGAGCTTTGATTGGCCTTTTGAATGTGAATGCCTCAAGCCATGTAAAGAACAAACAACGCTCAAGTGGATAGAGTCGAAAGCATGGAGGCAAAGAGATTCTTTGGAAGTCAATAGCCTGATGATGAAGGCATTGCCATGGTCTAGCAGATTAGTTTGCATCAATGGCCAAGATTAATAACCAGCAAAGTTAAGGCTCTACAGGTGGGTTTCATTGACAAAAAATGAAACCATAAATAATAATTACTAACTGCATTTTATTCCTCTGCCCCTCCTAATTATTTTCATTATAAACTGAACATAGAAAATAACTGTAATAAACTATATATTAAAAGAAATAATATGTTAAAAGGGATGAAATACTCTTCATATTTGTGAATTTATCTATTCTCATATTTTTATTTGAAGAGTAATTTATTTTTTATATAAATGCCTTTAACTATTTCAAATATTTACAATATGTTTTTTAAAAAATAGTTATTTTTACAATAAAATAATAAGGATATTTTTGTCAAAATGAAATAAAAAAATAATAAAGATTTAGATTTCTGAAATTAGGTTTATAATAACTCTTTTAATCAAATAGCTTGTATTAAAATAGCATAGATGGTAAGAATAAAAATATACTATTTTTAATTATTAATTGTATGTTATTAGTTCATTAATTTTGTTTCTAAATAGGAAAAAAATTATTTATTATTTGCATGGTGCCAAAACTAATTTGTATAGGACGTGACAAATCTTAATCTTACCTTCCAACATAGTTGGTGAGTATGTATTAAATGTTTTGCTTTCACTATCATTCAAATAAAAATTGATAGAGTACATGACATTTAAATCCTCAATGGAAAGAGAGGGTGGGTGGAATAGTTAATTTTTGTTTATTAATTATTGGTAGATGAGAAACAATTATTTTGATATAAGATATTTTGACGACTTTGAGGGATTGTTAACTTGGCAAGTTGGGGATAAGTCACCCTTATCTTAATTCGTCTTATAATTAATTGTATTCTTGTTCTAATTTTTGTCTCGTATTGGATGGGTGATTGAAATTATTCATCCCATCATCCTTCCTAATTTTAATAATTTCGATAGGGATTAATTATTATTTAGAAGTAAATAATGAAATTACATGTGATTTAATTATAAACACAGAGCTAAACATTGATCGTGAATGAGAGTTTTTTTGTCCAAGTATAATAATTTAAAAAAAAATTATTCTCTTAAAATATTTTCAAACTAGTTTAGTTCACCTGCCGCTCATCTTTTGGAAAAATAAATTTAATATAAAGAATAATTTAGCATACCAATAGTGAAGTTGCGTTTTTAGAATACATGTTTCATATAAAAAAAAATCAATTTACTAATTTGTCCTTTCATGAAATTTTCATATTTATATTGAATTTGTTTGTAAAAAAATAAATTTCGACATTAAATTACTTATTTTTGAAATAGATAAGTTTTACGTAACAAATAAGTTATTTTTATTTTAAAATGATGATTTTGACGTACTAAAATATTTCTTACACTAAATTCATATTTTCAAAACATAAATTTTATGTAATAGATTTTTCTTTTCTTATTTTGAGGGCAACTGTAATTTAATAATATTTTTAAAGAAAAAGGATTCCAAAGTCGGGCCTTCTCACTTTCAATTCTATTTAATTCTAAGTCATACATATATGAAAAGTGAATTTGAAAGTAATTTTAAATAACATTTTTAATATAAAAACACGTTGTTGAAGCAAAATCAGATCATCTTCATGATTGCGAAAAAGGATTTGGTTGACTGCAACAACAATATTGCATAAAACATTGGTGCTCCACTCCCAACTAAAATATAAATAAATAAACCAACACGGGTTTAGATAATGATTAAAGAAAAGCTTTGATGAATCATATTTTTAAGATGAAGTAGGCCAACACGTATCATACAGTTGACCCAAAGGCTAGCATATGGTTTTTGACTAGTAATGTGCAAATAATTTGAACTGTTCAACGCAAGGAATATTAAATATTCTTGGTTTTAGAATGTTTGATATTTGAAACTTAATTAGAATTAATCAAACCCAAAATAGACTAAATGGGAAACTTAAAATAATGGAATTAGGGTACTTATTGGATTAGTATGGCTAAGACGTGATCTAACACCGTCCTTAAATTAGATCTTCTTGATGTAATAGGGACCGATGTTCTACCTTTAGGATTTTACTATTGAACTTTGCTTAAGATGCATTCAAAATAGAAAAAAATGGAACTTGGGCACTTATTGCATTAGCATGACCGAGACATGATCAAACACTGTTCTTAAATCCTCTTGGTGTGATGAAAGATTCATGTCCTACCTCTAAGATTTAACAACCAAAACCTAATCTAAGGATGCATTCTTTGGGTAAGGTAAAATATAGTTTATGCAATAAAAAAGGTTAAGACTTTAAAGAACCTCCAAAAGATGCGTGGAAAGAAGTTTGGCTACGATGACCAGAAGGTTATAGATTAAGATGTTGTTATGTAGATTTCCTCCATTAGGCCACCTCAAATCCCACTAGATGGGCTTGAGTCATTGGGCACGCAAGACTCCTATTTTCTTCTCTACGAGTCCAAGAGACTTATGAAGTAGTATTCACCATATTACATACAATTATCGAAGGGAAATTTTGTACTATAACCAAAGGAATTTTTTTTTTTTATAAAACATAAAATTTAGTGAAAAGTTAAACTTAGATTATGTTTTGGTTCTCAAATAGTATTGGAAAAAAAAAATGTTTCTCGTATTTAATTATAGTATAAAAAATACAAAAAAATTAAAAATATTTAAAAATTTATATATTTTAAAATTATTTAATCCTTATAAAAATGTTAAAATAAATTAAATCAGTTTAAAGCAATATACAAAAATAATTTATTGATTTTAAATGTATTTTTTTCTCTATTTTTATTTTTCAGCATTTTTCTAAAAAAATTTTGATAACCAGTACAGTATTATGGTTGACAGAAGAAATAGCATTATTATTGTGATATCTGCGTTGAAAGGGTGGGTGCTGGGTGCGCCGAGCAGTTGATACAAAATGGAAAAGAAGCATCCCGTGAAGATTAAGTGCTGATTTTTCCCTTTGATAGTCCTACGCCCGCCCGACAGGGGAAAGGCAGAGGATGGTGCCATGATCCACATATTTCAAGCCGACTCCTGTTGGGAAAGGTAAAAATGATGGGATAGAAAGAAAGAATTCGTGTCCGCAGAAAGGAAAAGTCTGCTGCTTTGGTTTTCCTTAATGCCTTTCCACCTTCCTTCCAGACAATCCTTACTAGTTTTCTCCCATTTCTAATAATTTTTTTTGACTTTCCCTTTGTTACCAGCAACATCAATGGCGTGGTACTCGGGTGGTGTTTATTTATTTGAACTTAATTTAACTTAACATTAAATACAATTAAATATTATTTTAAGTATTAATTATTTACTTTTTATTATTTTATTTTGGTTTGTTAAGTATTAGTGCGTGAGGTCGTATTGAAATCGTGTTTGAATTGTTTCAAAAGATATTTTTAATATTTAGTGAAAAAACTAAATATTTTAACTTTTTTTTTTCTATATATGAATAAAAACTTCTAAAAATAAATAATAAGTAAAAAAAAAGAAAAGTTAAGAAATAAAAGCAAATCGTATTTAACATTAAGTTAAAAAAAAAACATGTATAAATCATTTCAAGAATGTTTAAATTAAAAATTAAAAGCAATAAAATAACTGAAAATTTTTGATAATTTGGCAAAGTTATATGAAAAATAATAATAATAATGAATTTCTGAAAATAAATATTATTTCTTACATTCATTAGGGGTAGTTTCATTCATCTAGTTGAAGTGAGAGTGAAAATAAAACTAACTTTGAAACATAGTGAAAATATTCTCGATAAAGACATGGTAAAGATATTAAACTATTATTTTTATTATCATTTTCTAGCATTGTAATGTTGTTCATACATTTGATTTGAACAAATTGAAAAACTTTATTTTAGTTTGAAATTAGATTTTTTATTGACAACAAGATTAATATCCTGTGTATTTTTTGAAGTCTTTTAAATATTGTTTGTAACCCTATAATCTCTTTTTCTTAGGTTATTAACATGTTTTTCAAATTATTTTCTTTCTCAAGCATTGACTTTTTAATTCAAGTCCGTCCACCTATACCAATTTCAACACTAAAGATTGTATTCAAATCGTTTTCTTTCATGGCCCCGAAAAGTCATGAAATGAGCAGTCAATCATTGCTGGTCTATTATTGTGTCAGTAGAAATTTTAATACAAATAATATTAATTTAAGAACATAAAAATAAAATAATTATATATAAAAGTATACAGGTTTTAACGTACTTTGATCAACTAAATTTATATTCATAAATAAAATAGAATCTTTCTACTATATCATAAAAAATATTATAAAAGATACAACCAAATATAATTATTGGTCCCCAAAACATCTCATATTTCCCAATTTCTTGTATCAACCAAACTCCCTTGCTCCACTAGTATATCTTATTTCTTTCTTACATCTCTATGTTCATCTCCATCTCATGACTTTGTTTTCTCATGACCTAAAAATATACAGAAGTGTTTCTAATAACTTTTTTTACTGTATAAGAAAATATAATATTATAATAATATATTAACTTAGAAAATATTTTATATATTATTCTTCACAAAAGAAAATAATTGAAAAAAGAGAATTGAAGAGGAGGGCTTTAAACATAGCAAATAATGCAAAATGTGTAAATTAAAGAGAGAGAGAGAGAGAGGCATTAAAGGCCAGGTTGGTACAAATAAAATTAACCCATGTTCATTTTCCGGGTGTCTAATAAAAAAATCAGTGCTATTTCAGCCGTGCATTTAATTGGATTCAGTATTCATATACTGAAAGTTTAACTTTTACCTTATCCGCCTTCCTCATTAGCACTTATTCTCCTGTTGATTTTCCAATATACTCTTTTAATTCTTAACTCTACAAATTAAGAGAATCGGAATGATATTGAGTAGTAATAGAATGGACAATTCACATTCAAATTTTGGTTTCATTAAATATGATATAGAAGTTGAATGCTCTTGCAGCTTCCCAAAATCGGAAAATGTTAAGGTAAGATAATGATACTTAATAAAATTCAAATCGGAACCATTTAATATATATGAGAAGATCTAACTCATTAAAAGATGATATAAATAAATGAGATCAAAGTAAAAAAATAAACAAATAAGATTATGGTACAAATAAGAATAATTGAAAATATATACGTGATATCACCTAATTGATGATATTTTATAAATACATTTCAGTAGCTGGACTTCAAAACCTAGTTTATGAGCAAAGCTCCAAGAAGCTTTACCTTGAAGTTGGGTATATATACCAATGTGTGTGTAGAAAAAATGTCATCACAATCCAATTTAATTGCCTTTACTACACATTGCAGTCCATATCAATGCATGTAATAACCATTGTCATTTAAGTGCCATTGATTCATACACACTAAGCCATTATGAACATTTGTATAATAGTGGTAATACCAAGCAGGCCTCCATAAGTTTATTTATTATTTAAGCAACCCATTTTTAATAATAATATTATCTTTATTAAAAAAAATCTTAATACCTACTTATTTTTCATGAACTTTTAAACAATAACAAAAATAAGCAATAAAAAAAATAGAATAAAAACACATAAATTAACATAGAAAATCTTAAATAAAAAAACATTAAAAATAAAAAAATCTACATATTACTTTTTCTAAAGAATAGACCCTCAATCTTTTTATTATTATCCTCTTAAAAATTAATCTTTTTATTTATTAAATTGAAAAATAATGAATTTAAATTAATTTTCAAGATAAAGCTCATGGGTAAGAGAAATTCAAGTATATAAAATAACATTATGAAAAACACCTTTTGGTATATTTCAAAAAAAAAAAGGAAAAAAGAAAAATAGCAACTCAATTATTCAAAATTCGTGTATTTTTATTAATTTGAAAATATTTTTATCCAATGTATTTTTTAGAACGCCTTTTGTTCGGGTAAAAAAATGGACTTAACGAAAACTCTTCTTTTTCTTTTTTCTTTTTTTTTTTACGTCGTTCTCCGAACACAGAAAAACTTTATCTTCGATGACTTTTTCTTTCAATATTGATTATAAAAAGAATAAAAAATTGGAATCCTTGCGAAAAGAATGATTCGGCGAATGAGATTGAAAGAGAAAGAGAGAGAGGGATGGGCTGGGATCATGCGTTGGAGATTGAAGGCCTCCTATTTTCCATATAAGGCAAAGATAAGTGACAAATTTTAAAAATTTTATTTTGAAAATATTATTTAATTATTTTTTTTATAAAAATATTCACTATCATTTACTATTTATAATTCAATTCAACTAATAAATTAAAACAGAAATTTATTCTAACATAAATATTATTTTAAGTCAATTAAATAAGAATTAAAAATTAAATTTCTCTTAATTTTATATTGAAAATTAATTTAGATTAATTGGTTTCAAAAATACGAAATTAATTGATTTTTCCTTTTTTTTTCTTTTTATTAAGAAATTTTTTTAAAATTAACAAATTTAATTTAGGAAAATTTTGATGCAATATTTTCCAAAATATAAATTAAAAATCTACAATTTGTTGTTACCTTGTAACAAGATTAAGATTACAAATTCTTTAAAATGATCTCTTAGGTGAGTGAAAGCAAGAGAGTAAGGTTTATTTTGAAATTGTTGTCATCCAACAAAAATTGTGGTTTCTTTATAAATTAAAAATCATAGTTCTAAAATATATTTCTAAATATTTACGCAAGCTACTATTTTAAGATGTTATTTCTAAATTTCTAAAGCCTCAAATACAAGACCCAACTTCTAGCAATTTTTTTTTTAAAAAAAAATTAAAAGATAAAGGCATGTCGCAAGAAGGAGGCAATTTTGAACATTTTTTGAAAAGTGACCCTAATCCTGTATTTTAACAGCCATGAGGGTCACTTTAAATTCGAACTCATCATTTGGATGCTAAAAATTTTGAATTTCCTTCGAAAAGTTTTATGCTCTCGATTGATGAAACTTGTAGCCTAGTTGATAAAAGTCAGATATTAGGTTTTTATAATTCTAAATTAGTTTAACGATTTGATTTATCTAATTAATAGAATACTATAAATAAATATTCAGTACACATGATGTGTTTAGAAAACTAATAAAGTCTCAATAAAAAAGGCAAATGTCAAAAGTCGTGGATCTAGTCGCTCAGAAAATAAATTAACTAATTATGAAAAGTAAGTACATAAACTTACCTTAACTTAGATGCTACATTCTTATAAGGGATTTTCTCTCAACAACATTTATATTAGGCTTTCATCTTATCGACATAACACCTTGTGCACCTTGATGAGTACCTTAACTCCCTACTAAGAGAATGCAATCCATCACCAATTCTTCTCAAATCTTAAGATATAATTTAAGAATTGAAGGATATCTTCATAGAGTAATGTCAATGATAGAGATATCATTAATTTACGCAATTATATGCATATTATAAAGAACAAACTCTAATGGTAGAGTCTAGCCAATTAAGAACATGGATTTTTTAATTTTAAAATAATTAAAAACGCAAGGTCCACACTTGAGTGCTCTCATAGGCTTTACTTGCAGCTCACCATGTAATTTTGTGTTTTCTTCACTCAATTTCAAGCACGCTTTCTTGTAACAAAATTTACATGCCTATATGATGATTTTGTATTACCATTATGCTTACCAAGACGTCCTTATACCTAACATGTCAATTAATTGCTTGATGCAATTGAACTTTTGAAGCCAAAAAATCTCATGGAAGTATGTAGATCCATACTAATAATATTTAGAACAAAATTGTCAAACTATATGTTAGATTAAGGTTTAGTTAATCTTAGTTTTAATGATTATAAAATGATTTTCAATACTAATGATATCATTTTAAGCGTGATTAGGCAGAACATTTTCAAATAGACAATTTCAAAGATATATCAAGCCAAATGAAATCAAGAAAAAGGAAAAAATATCTTAATAAGAAGGTTCACCAAGATCATATTGTCTAGGGTTGCTTTATAAAGTCGTTAATATATTAGGATTATAATGCACTACATTTTTCATTTATGCATCTAACACTCCTAAGTTCATCCCCATGTTAAATTGATTTTATATATTTTTTTTTCATAAATTGGACGAAAAATTGTTTCAAGGAAAAACCTAAATTTTAATTTGGTTAAAATCTTTCTAAAAGGTTTTTCAAAAGTTAAGGAGTTAATAGTTGGAGTTTCTTGGCCTCATTCTAATCTCAAAACTTACATTTTCTTCAAGCTTGTTGAGGTACAAGGGAACCGGTTAAGCCAAATAGGCTTAACCAGTTGAGGGGAGTCAAATCTCCTTCTAAGGTCTAAAAGGTTGTTGTTAACCAATTAAGGTAGAGTCTCAATTAATTAAGAATTGATTGAACTGGTTGATCGATTGATTAAGCTTTTATGGTCTAATGGTCACTTGCAATTCCTTAATGACTAGTTGGTTCAATTGGTTGGTTGGTTGGTCAACCCCAACTATGTCTAATGGCTATTTTTAGTTTCAACTCATATTTAAAGACTCTAAACTTAATGTATTATTGGGCAAAGATTTTCAAATCTTAATTGAATTTTATGTGAGTCTTAAAAAAGATACTTGGAGTGTATTTTGTTCTAAAACTCGTATTTCATCTTAGTGCATTTTTCAATCTTAGCTTAAATTATATTCTTTAAGTCAATTAATAAACTATGATTTTATTCTCATTAAATTATAAACCTTGTGAGGATTACCTAGAATTGGACTCTTTAGGAAGCTCAAGATTAGCAAATCTCTTGAGAGGATCCATTGCAGCTATAATTCAAGGGTGATAAAATGGAGTCGTTCTCTTTACAAGTCTTATTGTTATAAGGGTTCCTTAGTATCATAATCTAAGCATAAAGTTTAAAAGTTTATATTAGAAGCTTTGTTAGTAAAACCCTTAATCAATTAGAGCTTGAGGAGAGTGAATGTAGATCAATTGTGATTTACATTTCTCCATCTTTTCTCTTTGTATTTAATATGCAGTTGTTTTTATTATATTTATTATATTATTGTATATATATGTTACTTATATTCTCAATTGTTTAAATATAAAAAAAGATCAATACCTTAAGTACTCTCCCTCATATTCTCTCGAGTGATTACTTTAGGTTGATTAGTCTATAATTTTAACTCTATGTCCAACTAATCTAGCTCACTAACAATCTTTACTAGTAATGGCACCAGAAAAAAAAAATGACCTTGCGTGAAAGACATCATTTTCTTATTTATTTTATCCTTTGTAATTTTGAGATAAAATGTATTATATAAATTAAGGCGGATCCAGTGCATGCTCGAGGGGGTAAAATGCTCCCCTTGAATTTTTATTTTTATTTTTAAATATCTTCAAGAGGATTTGAACCCCTTTTGAGAGATTTTCTTGTTCAATTTTCTTTGTTATTGTTATACTATAATTGTTTTTTCTGTTCAATTTTTGTCCCTGAAATACAAAGTTACATGTTTTCCCTTCAAGCCATTTGTTGGCTCCGCTATTGATATAAACCACTAAGAACTCTCAAATGAAGTTTACAAATGATTCAAAACTTATTCCTCACCAACCACACCAACATGGTGGAAACTATTTAGATTTTTATATTCATCATTATTAGCAATTATACATGTGACCTGCATACACTCAAGCAACATTACCAATGAATAGCAAATTTGTGAAGTATATTTGAAATCAAAAGGAATAAGCAAAATACCAACAAGTCACATAAATAAGATCAAAAGCTAACATCCAATCAATAATCCTTCAATAATAATGCCAAAAACTAATATTCAATCAATAATCCCTTAAAAAATAATGAATCCCACTTCACTTTTCTCTATCACAAAATGACAAAGGCCATAGTAAGAAAGAAGACAGCATGAAGAGACATGAGATGACTGGCTATATCAATGTATGTATAATATAGAAACCTAAATTAGTTAAGTATCTAAGGATTTTTCAAACTAATTCAAAATCTAGAATTTTCTCACTTAAATTGAAACTTGAATTAATAATAGCACTCAATTCATCATAAAAATTAGAAAGATTTTCATCTCTTCCATTTTAATACTTTCAAACTTGATAGTCAACTAGTGGATTTTAGACAATTTATAACCAAAAGTGCATTTTATACACTATAAATAAAATATCTCAAACCCCTTTAGTAAGTTTACATGTTTTATCACACCCAATATCATTACCTCAATGGAAACCTCCATCCAAATTCAACCGAATTTCAAACTTGTTCTTCTTGTATTTTTAAAGAAAATTCGTAAGAGCTTTTCTATGAGTACTATAATTATTTCAATGCGGGGGATTGTTTATGAATGATCCCATTCATTGTAATTATATGATTCAAGAATCGAAAAAGATTAATTTTTAAATTTAATCTGCTTTGATACCAAGGAAAAATTTAATGTTCTTTACTCATGAAACTAGCAAAGGAAAATATTGAATCCATAGTTTGGTTGATTAAGCCTAGATTAATATTTTATAATTCTCGATTATTTAGTATCATTTGGGTACATTTTTTGTTTTTTATTTTTTAATAGATAAAATGACAGCAACTTCTATATAAAATGCAAACACTTTTTAAAACTTATCTTAAAAAGATAAAATAATTTTAAAATTTGGAGGTATTAATTTTTTTTTTTTATTACCACAAAATTTTAAAATTATTTTTTTATTTTTTAAAAAACAAAAAATAGAAACTATATTCAAACAAGTATTTGTTATTATGAATAATTAGTCAATTACATAATGAGTCACATGATACACATGCAAGGTTACCTATAGAGTAAAATCCACTAGTTATAAAAAAAAAAATAAATAAGTACATAAATTTACTTGGATAGAATCACTATCTTCTCTCAAGGGGCTTCTTACTCTTTCATGGACATCTCAATTCCTTGTGGGAAGGATACAAACAACCATTAACTTTTTTAAGATCTTACCTAAGGATATCTTAGTAAGGTAATGATAAAGTGATATAATTGGTACATCGTAAATTTACACGCTTGAGTAATATTTATCAGGTCAAGTTGAAACAAAATAAATTTGAATATGTCTAATAATATTTTTAGAAAACACTTTTAATATAAAAAATACTTTATAAAAGTGAGATCGAGAGTGATTCTAGAAAATATTTTTAGTATTTCTAAATTTGAATGATAAAAATTTTAATGTATTAGAAATATTAAAAACACATATTAAAATTATTATTAAATGGACTTTCAGTATTTAGTAATATTTAAAAAATATTTTTAAAAAGTTGAAAAATCATTGAGAGAATTTTTTGAAGAAATATTTAATAAATGAATTTTTAGAAAAAATACTATAATTTATCGATATGAGCTATCCAGCTAATCTACCTTATTAACACTTTGCTTCATAAAAATTTCTTTTATGTCTCACTTGGTTCATTTATAAATTTCTTTTTCTCCTTTCCATTAGTCTCACTCCTATAATTTAACGTTGACCCTGTGTCCTGATTGTGAATATAAAATTTGGCAACTTAGTTTTAAAATAATATTAATACAGTTTATTTTGTACTTAAGATAAAATGCTTTTACTAACAATTTAAAATTAAATTAAATTAAATAAAATATATATATTTTTCCCATTTGGAAAAAAGCGTGGCTTTTTTAATTTTTAAAATATACTAAAATATAGATAAATAGCCACCTGTGAGGCCACGTCATAGTCAAGTATTTTTAAAAATTATATTTAACTTTGAAAGAATACTTTTTAGCGTTAAACAGGCGACCATGCTGGAGAGTAATCATATGCTTCAAGTAATAATATTTCATATTTTCTGTAAGATTGTAAGTAGCATCATGTTTCTATTCTCTCTATGATCTATAGTACCAAAGATGCCACAAAAATAAGAAAGGTATACAGTAACCAAATCTAAAGTCCAAAAGTGATATGGATTTGAGCCCCTAGGGTAACGCAATTAAGTAATCAGACGGTTTAGAATATTCCAAAGCCAAACTCCAAGTGGGTCCTACTTTTAGTAGTGGACCAGAACTTCAAAGTAAGTGCCACGTGTACATCAAAAGCTCTAGAGAATCATGCAATCGACACCGCAAGCGCTCGCCTGAAACGGCAGCGACCTGAAGACCCTAGTGGAAATAATATGAAATCCCGGGGTAAATATGTAAATTACGAGAAAAAACCGTAGACGTAGGCCAACTCCCCATATATATGTAGAGAGAGGTAGAGAGATACACAGTGACATATATGATATACCCCTTCTGCTCTCTTTCTCTCTCTAAAAACACCTCTCCTTCGAGCACCACCTCTGCTTCTGTTCGTTGCAAACTCTTCTGCGTCGCATTCTAGGGTTAGGATTAGGGTTTCGGTTGGAGTTCTTGTTGGTATATCAAGAAATCGTGCAGTGGATGTTACTGGAGGTGGAATAGTTCTCAATGGCGACAGCGCCGGTGAAGTCACAGCCTCTACACAACTTCTCTTTGTCCTTCTTGAAATGGGGGAAGAACCAGATGAACAATCATCGGTGTCGGAAGCCGGTGGATGCCTCGCGGGAATCGCCACCGGATGGCCGGAAGAATGAGTCCGAGCCGGACTCTGACGGCGGGTCCAAGAACGAGTCTGATTCGGAGAACAGGAAGCTGCTTCTCGGATCGAGGACGGCGCGGAGCCGTCATGCGGTTGCTTCGCCTTCTCCGGTGGAGAAGGCGCAGAAGAATCAGGCGTTGGTGGAGAGAGAAGGCGGGGAAGTGGATGAAGGTGAAGGAGAAGAATCAGTACAGAAGCCGTGGAATTTGAGGCCTAGAAAAGCGGTTTTGAAGGGTCCGATTGAGATCGGAGTGGCGCCTAAGAATGGAGAGTTGCAGGAAGCGGTTCCTGGAGTTCCGCACAGTGAGAATCAGCCGAAATCGCTGCGACTGCGTGGTTTCGCTGAATCGCATAGCTCGGAGAAGAAGGAGAAAAGGAAGTTTTGGATCTCCCTCTCCCGAGAGGAGATTGAGGAAGACATCTTTGTGATGACTGGATCGAAGCCTGCTCGGAGACCGAAGAAGAGAGCGAAGAATGTACAGAAGCAGCTGGACGTGAGAGATCGATCACTTGCTCTGTTTTGTGGTTTTTGTTGTGCTTGATGTGCAGGTTTTGTCTGGTGATGAACAAAGATTTCCTTGTTTGTTTGCAGAACGTTTTTCCTGGATTATGGCTGGTTGGGGTTACACCGGATTCTTACCGACTTCCTGATGCTCCGGCGAAGGTCCTTTTCCTCGTTCTATCATTACAAGTTTCCGCATTTTGTTTGGAATCTTGCTAATCTTTTAAGTATGGAACTAAGAGTTTTAATCATACTTCTTGCAGAGGTAGATATGTTCTCACCAGACGATCGCCTTGTTCCAGATAAAAAGGTTTCTTGCTAAAACTTCTTTACATAGATTTTGAATTATTATTGGATTAATTTATGCTGGTATTAAGAATATAATCTTCTTCTTCTTCTTCTTCTTCTTCTTCTTCTTCTTCTTTTTGCAGAGGTAGATATGTTCGTTACAGGTTGTGATTTTTAAAGGTCTTTAGAAGGTGGAAAGCTTGTCCCGGCTGTTGGAGTGGTGTTGCCACAGCGACTGTGACATTGAAACCTCAGTTGGAGGTATAATGCACTGAATTATGTAAAGAGGAAAGGAAGTTATGAAAAAAAGAAAGATATCTAATTTCTTTGCTTTCATTTGTTTTGGGAATGGTGCTGGGGCATGGTTTAGTTGGGTTTATTTGTCTTAAGTAGTTTAAGATGTAAACATGAACATAAAGTGCAGTGAATAGAGAGGATTTCAATGCTTTTGGTTTTAAGGTGGTGTGATGGTTTTAGTTTATAAGAATTCTGATTTCCTAATTATTGTGATATTTGACAGACTTCCCTACATCATTGGGGGAGCAGAGTAGCAAACAAGCATGTTTGTTTGCTAATCCTAAATCAATGCAGGAAACATTATTGGATGCACTTCATGCTTCCTCATCTGGAAGAATACTTCAATTCAATTAGCTTCATCAAGAGGAACATCCCCTATGAGGTTGAGAGTTTCTATTTGGCTCCATCTTTCCCTTTTAATATTCGTTTTTACATTGATGGTCATTGATCATTGATAATTATGATTTGCTACAAATTATTGATATTAAGAGCTGAAAGCATTCTGAATGATTTTGATGATTGGTAAGAATATATGAAGAACTAGTCATTTTCATTGTAGATGGCTGTATTATATTTAGCATAGCTGTTTATTTGAGTAACTGTTGACTGTTCTTCAATTCTGTGGCTCTCTGTATCTATTTCTGTTCTCTAGACAATATTATTTAGAAAGGTTAGTAGATTATACTGCAGTATGATGGGGACAGCACACAATTGCGAGCCAATCTTCTGTGTGGTGTGTGAGTTGAAAAATCTATGAAGTCTTTGTTTCATAATTAGATTAGTACCCTTAGATGCTTGAGTAAACCATCATGTTCTCTAAGAGTGGCATTGGTTTTAACTGCTTTGAGTTAATAATTGTGATGGCTACTTAGAAGATATGGAGATTTACACATATCTGCATTTGAGGTTGTATGGTGCTTTCCCATTTGGACAATGTGGATGCTAGAAAATCTATCAAATCCTACTTCATGTTATGTTGTAATTGCCTTGAGCTTTTTTTTGTTATTTGGACTCTTAACTTGTTTCCTTTGTACTAGCAAATGTTGCCCTTCCCTTTTTTGTAATTTTGCCTTGATTTCTTCTTTTAATTTGTTGAATGGTTGGTTATGGCCAAGCCCTAGCCTATGCCTCACCTCACCAGAACCCATTTTCCATGCGCTGCAAAGCTGCTGCCCTGCCTTATATTACCTACAGAAGCTCAAGCCCCTGATCTCTTTCAGTTATCAACAGACCAGAGGTTAGTTTTAATTTTACATCATATTTTATTGGAGGAATGACATACTAGGTGGCTTAATAACAGTTTTCTTGGGTTCCTTTTACATTTTCATTAATTTGTTGTGAAACCTTTTTTGGTCATTAGCAAACCCCTTTAATTTTCGTTCTTATCGATTCTGAAATTACTTTGATATCAGGAAAAAAAAAATAGAAGGAGATTCTATATTTTTCCTTGTTTTGGGCGTTCATCAGAAGTACATCTGAAAAGATTGCTGCCTTGAAACATAACAAAATCCAGCAGTACCTCAGTGGCCTCTTGACATATTACTTTCTGGTAGTCTGGAATCCCTTCCAAATACAACCAAAGCTGAAAGCTGAAAGCTGGCTGATGGACTAATGCAGATACCAAATAACAAAAATAACCATAATCATTTTTCCTCCTTCAGTTGTTATCACATTCAATGTCCCTTAGTATGTGAGTTTCCAATTCTGGTTCTTCCAAAATCTAATCAAGGTATCTGGCTATAATAATTCATTTTAGAAGTACAATCATGTTAGGATGCCTATCCCCTTGACAATTATAATCAGTGTTGATCAGCTGTTGCCTAAGGATAGGTTACAAGTGCCGCATTTTACCGGCAACAAAAATGATGTTTTAGGTTTCATGGCTTGCAAGGGAATTATCCTTCTAAGAAATCTACTTTTACCTTCTTTATCTGATATTCTTGTATGTGGAGCAGCTCTGGTGTTTGTGGAACTTACTGAGGCTGAAGAAAGACTTTTCCCTCTCTAGCAGCTTATGTTCATGGACCTACTTGTTATGCTGGGAAAGGCGAAAGAACAGTACATGGAAGTTGAAGGATATTCATGTTGCTCTGGGAACATTCTCTTTGCACAAATATATGAAATAAATAATGCATGTTAATATCAAGAATACCACTTCATCATGGTGCATAGGAAGATGATATTCTGTTAGTGTTCAATTGAGCAAGACAATTACTTCAGAGTTTTTTACTCTACTGTAGTAGAAACCCACGTGAACTTTATGCTCTTTAACATTTTTTCTAAGCTGATTATACTTGCGTACAATCTATTTACCAGTTTTGTTATGTATCAAGGGGAAGAATTAGAAACTTTGGCATTCCATTCATTTGTATAAATAGTATCAAAGATATACAAGATCTTGGAGCTCCGGCTTTCTTGGGTAACTTCTAGAATCTGAAGTATTCATTTATATCATTTTCCTTATATTCTCAGGGGGATCGGAACCTTGCTTTGGAGTAAATACAGGAACATCAATGCATGGGATTGCACCCTATCGTTCCGTGTGCCCAACTGGATTTGCTTGGCCTGTATGCATATGCCATCAATTTGGAGCATGCTTGTCCAACAAGAGGGCTTGAGTTGGAACTTGGAAGAAAGTTGGAAGAGTGCGAACCTAGATCGTGTGCCAGGGAATTCATCATGGTCGATGTTGAGCTAATAATAATATGGGTGATTTGACTTAAAACAGACTGCAAAGCATTTCAGTGCTTTGTTGGCTGTATCACATTTGGGTAGTCTATGGCATTTGAAGTTAGATCTCTTCTTACCAAGCATGTGATCAGTTTTTTGTGTATAGAGGAAAAAACATTTATTTATTTTTTAAATTTAATTATCTATATACCGATCACTCGATAATGCTCTGTCTGTTATGAGATTATAATCTTGTATTTTTCTCTGCATAACCTGTTTTGCTGGTGGTGACAGGGTTTACTCTTTTCTACGGTTTCCTCAATAGAATGAGAAAGTTGGTTGACATATAAGCAGGAAAACTAGCTTAAGGGTTGTTAATGGTTTGTGTTTTCACTCTAACCTCGATGGGCTTTACCCGCTGGGACGACGTGCTTCATACAATGTGGCACTAATACGCAGTTTTTACCGGCACAAGAAAAAAGGTCAAACCAGACATGGTTCTAGAGAGGTTGTAGAGTCTTCTCACACTAGGTGCCATTCTTGCGCAATTTTTGCGAAGAAAAACCAGAGGTGGGGCAAGGGAACATCAACACCGTAGAGATGCGACCCGTTCAAACGAAACTATAAATGATATTTAATTTTAAAAATAAATAAATGAAGTAGAAACTAGAAAGGCTCAAGATAGTTGGAAATCCAGTCAATCTTTGAATGATTCGTTGGGGGAAAAGTAATGTTATTCTTTAATTTGGCAAATAATGTCGAATCAAAATTGGTGAAATTTCATTGTTTAATAGGAGAAAGTGTGTCCCCAGTGGGTGGCATCAAGTGAAAGGGATTGACGATGGTGAACCTAATGCTCCGATTAAAGTCGAAGTCATCGGAGCCGTCCTTGACCTCTTATTAAAAGTCCAATTATAATCATCTGGGATGTACTGGGTCTCCACCCCACCCCTCTAAAAGTCGCTCCTGAACCACAACCAAAATAATAGCCTATTTAGCTCTTGTACTATATATATAAAAGAAAAATATTTTTATACTAATTTTCTTTTATGTGCCTATATGAGACAAGTAATGTGGAGTGAGGTAGCAGTATCAATCATTAGGAAAATTCTAGGGAACCTTTTTTTAGCCATTGGATGTCCAAGATGTCCACTTAACCGGTTAATTGAAGAACCGGCTGTGACCTTCCACTCTCTTCTCCTTTTACCTCTTCTTCCTCGGGATAAAAATAAAAATGAAATTTATATAAAATTTGTAAAATATATTTATTAACAAGAAAAATTCATGACCTACTTAGAAGCTAAGGTTTTTTTTTTTTTCATTTCAAAATACAATAATATTAATTAAGCTTAGAATTAATTAAAAATAAACTATAAAAATTTAAAAATTCAAAATACTAAATAATCGTTGAGTTACGAAGAATGTGAAGAAGCCTCACATTCTCCACTTCTTATTAAACTCGAAATTTTACTTTTTTTTTCAATTTAAAAAAAAAAAAAATTCACTTCAAAATGCAATAATATAATCGTCGAGTTACGAAGAATGTGAAGAAGCCTCACATTCTCCACTTCTTATTAAACTCGAAATTTTACTTTTTTTTCAATTTCAAAAAAAAAAAATTCACTTCAAAATGCAATAATATTGGTTATCCAAACTAATTAAGTTTTGAATTGATGTAAAATAAACTCAAAATTTTAAAATTTAAAACACTAAATAAATGTCAAATGCACTTCTCCACTTCTTTGAACTTTTAAAAAAAAATTGGGACTTCATATGGCTTTGATATTGTTTGAATATATTCATTATACTTAGGGGGTGTTCAAATGATTCCTATAAAAATAAAAATCCAAAAATATTATAAAAAAAAATTGGGCCTTCATATGGCTTTGATATTGTTTGAATATATTAATTACACTTAGGGGGCGTTCAAATGATTTCTATAAAAATAAAAATCCAAAAATATTAAAAAATTAGCGAGATACGAAGAATGTGAGAAATTTTCACATTCTTTGTACTCTCTCTATTCTCCACTTCTTTGACCTTTTAATTTTTTTTTTAGACTTTATATGAGTTGGATATTATTGAGATAGGTTCATTACACTGAAGGGTGTTCAATAGATTTATGGAGAAATTAAAATCCAAAAATAGTAAAAAAAAAAATTAGCAGTGATATGTGAGAATCCTCACATTCTTCATACCCTTTCTATTATCTACTTCTTTAAGTTTTAAAAAAAATTGAGATTTCGTATAGTTTGAATATTGTTTAAATTTGTTTATTACACTTAAGGGTGTTCAAATGATACCCGAAAAAAATCAACATCCAAAAATACTAAAACATTAGCAATAGAATGTGAGTAATCATCTCATTCTTCGTACTCTTCCTAATCTCAATTTTTTTTTTTTGTAAGTTTAAAAAAAAAATTTGGGACCTCATATGACTTGGAATATTATTTAAATGAGTTCATTACACTTAGAGGTGTGTTCAATGGATATCCAACAAATCAAAATCCAAAAATACTAAATAATTAGTATGAGTGCTAAGAATGTGAGGATTCCCAATTCTCTACTTCTTTTTTAACTTTTAAAATTTTGAAAAAATCAAAATAACTAAAAAATTAGCGAGAGCTGTGAAATTCCATATTATTACTATTTTTTTTTTTTTTGTATTTTCAATATTTCAACCAATATTTTATGTAATTAAATTTAAATTATAAGAATTATTTTATTAATACAATTGTCAACTACATACTATCTTAATGTTTGAACAATATATACTTATTTAAATTTATTTCAATTTTTTTTTTTATAAAAATCTAATTAGACTTACAATTTGAAATTATTCAATTTTTTTTACTTCATAAACCAGTTATATTGCTTTTCGCATTTTCAATATTCATTCAATTTTTTTCACAAATAATTTTAATTTAAAATAAAATAAATTAATTGACTCTCGATTTATAAATTATGTGATTGAATTATTTTTTTACAATATTTAGTTTGTTTTAAATTTAATTTTTTTTCTTCACCTCACTTAATATTATAAAATAAAATAAATTCTAATTTCCTTTCTTTTATAAAATTTATATTTTCACAAATTATTCAATATTTTTCAATTTTTATAAAATAAATTCTCATATTATATAATTGATGTTGTAAAGAGTTAAAAATTTTGTGTTGCATTGGATTATTTTTTTCTTGGCATGGGAGTTGACTGGTTTGTAACCTGCATAGCAAGTTTTTTTTTTTTTTTTCCTTTTTTATTCAACAACCCTCACACATGTGGCAAGATGCCATTGGTGCAAGATTTGGGGTATGGTACCCAAAAAGGATATTTGGGTACCGAAGCATGACCCTATCATTATGAAAAGTTGTATTTCTGGTGGTGGTTATTGCAGTGTGGTACAAATGGTATTTTTATTCAAACATGTACGGTTGCAGGGCCATGCGCTACAGGGAAATATTTTTTGGCCATTTGTACTATGATATTATCCCTTATTTCCTTGGATTTTATAAATAATAGGAGGATATAAAATAAAGAAAAATGAAAGGGAGAATGAAAAAAAAAGAAGTAAATTTAATAAATTTGTTAATGTTTCTTTAAATTTCTTCATCATCTACTTTTTAAGGATAAAGAATTTAAAAATAAAAAGTTTATTTGAAATTTTTTATTTTATTTAAAATTTTTATTAATTTTTCAATATAAATATATATTTTTAAATTTCTCATAAATCATAATCCAAAGAAAGGGCGGACACACTCAAGATGATACTAGGCTTAAAAAAAACATTAAATATATTTTACTCCCTTCATTGGCATGTTTCATATGCTTTACCTCTTTATTCTCAAAACTCAACACTTTTATACTCTCCATATTTGTTGAAATGCAATACAAAAAAACAAAACATAAATAATTTGTTAAGTGAAGAAACAAGACAAAAATACAAAGGAAAAAATGACTAAAATGCCAAAAAAAAAAAAACATTTATCTTCCAAGTTCCAAATTACCACACTTTATAGCTACATGCAAAAATTACAAATAGTCATATAAACACCATAGAAATAAAAAATCAAGACCAATAACCATTATGTTTTGAAGGCATTTGAGAAATTTCACTAATTCAAAGTTGATTTTATTCTATTTCAAACTAGTGATTTAACCAAAGTATAAAAAAGAACAATTTATTTTGTAATTTTATAGAGGATTTGTAATTGGGGCAAATAACAAAATGTTAGATTTTTAATATGAAAAGACAAAGCGTAAAACACAATAAAGATTAAGGAGATAAAATGTATTCAACCCAACAAAAATTGAATCAAAATTTTTGAATTTATAATATATCTAAATAATATTAATTATGCACTACAATTTGAAATTAATTCTCTTTTTAATCATTTTAGATATAACTATGATAGTACACCTTTTATGCCAAGTTTTGTTGCATATGAGCTAATCCACTTATCATTGAATTGTTAATAAAATTTAAGGTTTATTACACTTTACCCCCTAACCTATAACGTGTTTTACACATTACCCCATCGAATTTAAAATCCAGTAATGTACCCTTCATACTTTATAATTACATATAATATACATTTTTTGAGTGACTGTGTTATCTTAATTAGATGGAAAATGTATATGCTCTCCACATGACCTATTTAAATGAGGGTAAAAGTGTCATTTCATTTTAAAATCCTAATCGAGCCCTCCTCTGTTTTTGTTCTCCTCGTTCTCCTCCTCTTTCTTCTTTCTTCCTCCCCAAATTGTAGTTGAATCCCCAAATTGCAACCAAAGCAAATTAGGGAGTGAAAATTGCAAGAAAATAGTGATGATGCAACATTTTTCTAAAGTTTCCTTTTGCTCATCTTCTTCTTCTAATTCACTCTTCTCTCTCTCTCTCTCTCTCTCTCTCTCTCTCTCTCTCTCTCTCTCTCTCTCTTCCCACCCCTTTCTACTTAAAATTCCACATTATAAAAGAATGGGTTGATGCTTTAGGTGTTTTTTTTATAAAAAAAAAAAAAAAACTTGATTTTTTTCCCCAAAATTTCCCCCAATATTCTAAAATATCAAAATGAAACCCTAACCCTAAGACAGATGCATAACATAAAAATGAAACCTAACCCTAACCCTAACTCTGTGTTATATACATGTGTCGTGTGATGTAGTTGTTGTGTTAGGTTTGTTTGATTGTTGTTGTTTTTGTGAGTTTTTGCACTTTGTTTGGTTGGCGAGAAAATCAATCAATTTTTTTTCCTTTATAAATTTTGAAGACTATTTGAATTAGTTGAAGTGATTTTTTAATAATATTGTTATTTTTTTGGAAAAAATTTTTTAGTTTGGTTCCAATCACCATGAATTCTAAGAAAATTCCAACCGACGATTGAAGGAGGAAGATGGGGGATTTGGGTGTTTTGAAATGAAATGATTATTTTACCCTCAATCACGATGCAAGCACATGTCTTTCTATTCAAAAAAATAACGTTGTTTCTAAAAAAATGCATATTACATGCAATTATAAAGGGTGTAAGGTACATTACTCGATTTTAAACTTGAGGGGACTAGAGAGCTTCAATCACAAAAATTAAAAATATAATTAAATTAAAATAAGGTTATAGATCCTCCATTTTGTTCTTATAGCCAATGTTTTCGATCTTACTTAATACTTTTAGCTTTGTGCCCTTTCTCAATACATGCATAAAATTCTCTTTTTTCTGTGTTTGTTTTTGTATTCTTTTTAGTGGTTTCATTACTATTTGGCTTTGACATTGATTTTTAAGTCACTTTTGCAAAAATGTTTGAAGGGAGTTTTTGATCCATAATGTGATTTTAGTGACACCCCAAGAGTTTCGAAAGTTTAGATAAGGCTTTATTTGCGTGAAACAAGCCCTTTAGCCTTTTTTGCCTCTTTTTGGTGCCCATTTCCTTGCCCAACTTGTTTATCCATTTTTTGGGCTGGTTTTAGGGGTGTTTTGTGGGCTTAAACTCAGTGCTTTGGGTTTCCTTAATTGGGTTTTAATTTTAGAAAGTTTTAAAGAGAAATTTGAGTTTGGGTAAAGATGATATCATGTGTCAAGATCTCTACCATCCCTTGACTTATAAATATGAGTTTTGGGGCTCATTTTTAGCAATTCTCTCTTGGTTTTTTAAAAGAAAACTCGGCCCATTTCAAGAAAGAGAGGAAAGAGGAGAAGATTGGAAGATTTGAAGTTGAACTTAGCTTGGGGAAAAAAATTTGTGCATGCTAGAAGCTAACTATCATACTGAGGAGGAGTTTCTTTGATAAGTCATTAATTTTGAATTTTTGTGTTTATTTTTAGTTTGTTTTTTTTATTTTTTATTTGTTGATTCTTGAAATGATGATTATATGAGTTGTGGACATTGAAAAATCAAATCGTTCATTTTGGATATTTTCACTTTATTTTTGGTTTTAATCTAATTTTCTTCATTCTTTTCACTTACATTCTTATTAGACGTTTGTTTATTTGTTTAAATTGATATTTGGATATTCCTTATGTCCGGCTTTGCTCTTTGATTTGTTCATTTCATCAATCGTCTTTGTTTTTTTCTTTTTTCCTTTTTTAAAGCTCATTAAGTTGAAACATCTCACGAGTCTTTTGTGATATTTGGGGTTTCTTCATTTACCCTTTATAAAATAAAAATATAACAATAAAAATTTATTTGATTAATAGGATACGAGAACGATCTTCATTTTCATATACATAAAAATATGATTTTTTTTTTCTCTTTTCAACCCAAAAAAAAAAAAAAAAAAAGTGCATGCATAAAAAATTTTAAATTGATATTATATTTATAATTTTCAAGAATTGTATGTCATTGTGTATGTTATTTTTTTCAAATGTGGGGATTATATTGTTGCTTTGTTATAAAATTTTCACAAAAAATAATAAATAAATTATTCTAAAGGAGGCATTCAATTAAAATTTTAATTAAGTATTTAAAAATATATCCTAATATTTAAGCATCACTTAAAATAATCTTTTTTGGTAGAAATTTTGTCATTCATCATAAATTATTTTAAAAAATCACTTATTATTTTTATATACACTAAAGAAATGTTTTAATAATATTTTGTATAATAAAAAAGCAATTTTGAAATAAATCATCTAATAAAATAATTATTTAAGAATTCCTTTGTGCGTTTGACAGCGTTATTCCTTGAAATATTTTTAGTAAAACTATTTTTTCTTAAAGTGTTTTTAGGATAATCATAAAGTATTTTTCTCAAAAATATTATAAAATAATTTTTTGTCATTAAAAGTGATTTTTAAAATTTAAAAAAAAATTCCTAATTTTTTTTTTCAAAAACACTTTTTGCGTTTTTTTTTTTAAAACACTACCAAAGAGATAATGAATGAAACTGGTTTTCAAAAACACCACCAAATGGATAATTAAGTGATTCTTACTCATTCGTTTGGGATTTATTTGGATATATTTTTAGTTTTTTTTTTCAAAATAAAAAATACCAATACTTTCTATATAAAATATATGCTCATAATTTTTAAAATTACTTTAAAAATTTTAAAATGGGTGGAAGTAAATTTTTTCTTTTCAAAACCATTTCTAAACAATGAGCTTTTATCATCGTGGTAATAAAATATGCTTAAATCTATAAAGAAGAGAGAGAGGAAATAACCATTGGAAGCTTTAAATAGTAAGAATAGTGGACAAACAGCCACCACCTTTAGTGTCACAAGACTTGTTACTGAGCCTTTTGAATTCTCTCACCAACCTTCATTATGATGAACAGTTTATTTCAAGTTCAATATTTTTGTAAAATACAAAAATAATCTTTCTAGAAATAATATTTGAATTCACCCAAATCAGAGGCAACAACTACCATGTTTGGAATATTCAGAACTTCCCTTTTCCGGGAAAACGTTTTCCCGGAAAATTTGTTTGAAAGAAGGCTAGTGTGGAAAGGTGCTGTTTGTATCAGACCTTTTTTTTTTTTCCAATTTTAAAAAATCATAATTATCTTTTTTTTTTCCTTAAATATAAAACTTACTCCCACAGTAATGTAAAATCCTTATTTTTTATGTTTTTACTAAATTGCCCTTTTGAATACGTAATAGGATGACCCCTAGTCTGGAATGGAATGGAATGTCACGTGACGTGTTAACTGACTTTGTGCAGAGGCAATCATTGAGTGTTATAAAAAAATATATTAAATAAAAACAGACAACCCAATTGGACTATTTATTTCTTTGATAGTTGGACCGGGATTGGGCCTGGGCCAGAAAAATGGTTTGGCTAGGAGACCTACATAAGCTAAGGATCTCGCTTAGTAATGCCCTAAATTGGGCCAAGCCCTTTCTGCCCTGGCACTACAAACCAGACTCATCATGCACTGCACAACAGCCCATTTGGAAGTTGAGCTCTGGAAAGTGCCCAAGCAGACCCAAACTGATTTGGCCCAGATTTGGCCTGGTATGAAGAGAATATCAGCCCAGGGTAATAAAACTCACAGGCATGCAGGCCCATTACACCAGTCTTATCTTTTCCTCCATATTCTCAAGAGATTACATTTTCTGGAGAAGCTTTCATCGGAATAAAGTGTTCACTGTTCAGTTCAATGGTGCCACAAGACTCCTTGTGGACCTTATCCATTCCAGTGGGTGTCCTCGGATATTTTCTTGACACCCAAACACCCTGCGAAAGCGACCAAACATTTTGGCCAATGATCCTTGAGTTCCATGGCCAAAATCTCATTGTCTCTCTCCAGATGATTTGTCCTTGTCTTGGAGGTCTCTCGAATGGTGAATGTGGTGCAGTGTGGTCTCTACCAACTTTTCTAGAAAAGCCTCCATGATCATTCCAGTTCAAGCACCACTGATCCTCCCTTCATGTGTATGTCTAAAACATGAACTTTATTTATCAAGATTCTTCTCAGGTGCCCAAAAAGCAACGTGCACTTTGCATACCACTGAACATGGGCCTCATTCAAGATGCTGACTCACCCGTTTGGTTGCCTAGAAAGTGATAAGAAACAATGGTATGATTCAGATTCTCATAATAAAATAATACTCTATTTGAAAGTCTTAATCTCTTTTAGAAAGTGGGTCAAAAGAGATCGTAAGTTTTAGTATATCTAGATGAGTTTGGAAAGGAGGTTGGAACTTGGAACTTCTTTTTTGCTGTCTTAACAATCAATTCTTTTCATCTTAATATATACTTTATGGTAAGAAGGCCAAGGCATGCTGGACTCTGCAGCCTGTGGCTAAATATGTACATATAATTTTGTTTTTGGGCATGTACATAATTTCACATATCCCTCATCTGGGTGTCTTGGATTCCTAGGAATGCAGTAACATTAACAATAGAATCATTTTCCGACAAAAGAATCTGTCTTTCGTTATTTATGGTTATGAATTATTCTAGATATACAGCTATACCATATGGTGTACCATAATTGGAACCATGTGATGAGTACCATAATTGCAGAATGCATATATGAAGATGGTATGTGTTACCTTGAACATTGCTAATCCAATTCAAATTTGTTGCAGCAGTGTCCAGAGAAATCTTAAGATGAACATATGCATGTTCTGTTTTGGAATTATGATATGGGATTCATCTTGAAGACTTGTTTCTTATCGAGACATGTATTGGGGTGCAGCAATATTGCTTGTGGGACCTATGATGGATGCTGTAATAATTGATGGGTTTGGAAATTAGTTTAACACCGAGATGAGTGGTGTGATTTCTCATACCTCGTATGAATAGGGAAGAAGTTTCTAATACTATTCATATATTTAAAATTTTTTTAATTATATAAATATGTTTTAAAATTGTAAGGACGTTTATTACGTATAAAACAAACAATATCCATATGAGAGGGAGTGAGTCATTACTCGGGTATGGAAGTTAATCTTCAACCCTAATATGAGACTCTACTTGTTTAGCTCTTATCTGTAAGAGGAATAACATCCCGACATTATTTGCTTTAAATCTATGAAGACCCATTAAGCAAAAATGGGTCAATACAAGTGTAAAATCGAAACAAAACCTTCTTCATAAGAAAAAAAATAATTTTAGCACTATTTGTTTTAAAATCTGGGAAGACCCATTAAATCGAAATAGGTTGTTGTAAGTTTAAAATCAGGTATAACGTTATACGTCATCAAAGGTTTAATCTCCCTAACTAAATACTAATTAAATTTAAATGAGACGATTATAATCAAATTCAAGAATTCATCTTTTTTCTTTCTTTTTTTTCTTTTCATTTTTCGAACCTTTTTACCTTTTCATTTGATAGCAATAAAGGGGCAAATTTTCACCAAAATAAAAATCTTGATAAGCCTATCAACTTCTATGTTCAACGAAAGCAAATTTCCTTTCCAAGAAAAAATGCCCTCCATAAACCATATGGTTGATTGTAATGGTGACTTATAAAAGCAAGTTGGAGTGAAGAAAGAAAGGGATGGGACAAAAGTGATGATTTATTCAACAACGCAAGTGCTTTTAGGAGCCATGATGTTTGTTGCCTTGGTTCAATGAAATGTTCAAACTCTAGAAAGCTTTCACAATTAAAAGTGAGTTTCACTTTCACTTGTTGCAACATCATTTCGGTCATCATGATCTTCTTCCCCAACTATTGATGTGAGTGGGACAATAATAGAAACATCCACCTCTTCCAGATATTTCTTTTCCTCTTTTCACTTCTCTTCTTCTTCTACTATAAATCCTAAGAAATTTGGGGTTTATTTCATAATTTTTTAAGTTTTTAGAAACAAAATTTTGTGTTTTTGAAAACGAAAAAACAAAAAAAAAAAGATTTTAAAAAAGCAATGCTAAACTGTCCACTTCATTTGGATCTTGAAGACGATAATAGCTAAAATTTTGCTTTATTTTCTTTATTGCCACTTTTTTTTTTCTTTTTTTTTTAACAAGCTTCAAATCTTATAGCTTTCACTCAATAATTCTTTAATCAAAATTATAACAGTAAATATTTCAATAAAAACCTCTTAATTATGACCCGCACATTCAAAAAAATAAAACTCTAAGCATAAAATTTAGTTAAATATATAATAAAGACAGCTGTACAGCTTGTACAGCTGTCTTTAGGGAGCATTATCCTCTTCAATCCCTTGAACTTATCGGACAGCTCGACCTCCAACATCCCGAATGAAGCACAATAATACTGATTCAAACTTTACCATCCAAAATAATCGACAGTTAAATAATAAAATAATAAATAAAATTGAGAAGTTGCTTAGTCAAAAAGGGGATTCTAATAATCAATTTTAAATGAGGAAATTGGGGGACAAAATTTTTTTTCCTGGTGGAAATCATTGCCAGTGAGTTAAGCCTCACTAATTCAAATGGAATCATGATTAGGTGTAGGCCCTCTACAAGTAGCAATTGACATGTCTTGTTATGGATTCAAATTATTAAAATATTGGATCATCGTATCATACAATAATGGAGATCGCTTTCATCATTTGAAGTAATGAAATCATTAGGTAAGACCAAGCTCATAATCATGCTATAAATTATTTTAAATGATTCACCAATAAATATATATTTATATTAATTAAAATATTATTATTTTTAAATCATTAATCTATCATGTGCTTTGTATCTATATTCCTCTCCTCATTCTCAATTACCATATAAAAATATTATCAAACCAGACATGCTTTCTCAGAACATATTCAATAAAGAATATTAAATTCCATAACTGTCCTTCGCCATCATATATCGATTTGGACCCGACTCCAGCTGGACCTAGGGCATATTCGGAAAAATAAAATAAATCCCATATCTGACCGTACGATCACACGTGCAAGCCAACCTCAAGTTGGCATCGATTAACTGAAAAAACCAACCGACGCAACGATTCTCTCAAAGCCGTTTTGGGGATGGTCACATGGTGACCAGCTCAGCCGGTCACATGGCCAGATACGTGGGACCCACCTAAATATGCTTCACACGTATCTCTAAAGCAGGAGAGCTGGCACCGGGCAGTGGGCACCCAACTGTTCAACAAAAAATAAATAAAAAATCTTGGGTATTGGGAGCACGTGCACGTGCGGGGAGAGGGCGCCCGCACGTGTGGTCACCGGCTACGCCGGTTGAGAAGGTGGGAGGAACGAGCGAGCAGGCAAAATGATTTGTGCGTGAGTTGCCCCGGGGGGTTGACTGTTGACTCGATCCAGGCAAGTTTGACCGGGATGCACGTGCGGTAGGCATAATACACGTGTGCTTTGCTGTCGCTGGGCGCATTGGAACTAGTGTTACCACGTAGATCCACATGAGTAGTAATAATTGAGGTACGCAAGTGGCTTCCCTAATGCTTCTCCATTACTTAATTAACCCTTCCTTCACCCTCTCTCCCTCCCCCTTAAATAATTATTTTTCTACATTTTGAATTATTCCTCTCATGCTTTTATCTTAAACAACTTACTTACCCAAAAAAGATAGTCTATCACACAAGATTAATGGATTATTCAATTTTTACCAATTTTGACTTCCAAGAATGATCATTTCAAGCAAGATTTATGAAACATAAAATGTCTAGAGATATGGAAAATTATATGATTGTCACATGATAGGGTTTGATATAAATTTCTAAGTCAAAAGTAATAAGAAAAACAATTTGGAAGGTTATTTGACCAACATTCCATGTAAGGGCAATTGAATTATTTAAAAGGAAAAAAAAATTGAGAATTCAAATTAGAAAGATAATGCATGAAGGCAAGAAATGGGAGAAGGGGGTGGAGGGTGGAGGAGACAAGGGAAGCTGAGGGATGTGGTAGGTGGGATACAGAGATTATATGATCAAGACATGACTAGATATATCATATGCTATACATGTCATTATCATTGTTAGATATCTTTCTCCCCCCCCTCTCGAGTCCAATCACCTGACTTGAACAAAAGGACGGGGGAGGGGGCAACATGGTAAATTCAAAGGCAATGATGAGTTTGAATGAAGCACAGGCCACAAGCATCATGAATCAATGTATGATGATGATGGGTGATGGGAGGGGGGGAGTGGGGGCGCTAGGGCCTAGTTCACGTGCAATTCACATGGGGGCAGTGTGAGGAGAGAAAGGGAAAGGCCATGTCGAAGATGTATAATTGGGGGGACACGTGGGACAGCTAGCACGCACCCGTGGGGACACTTAATCATCACCCGACATCTTGTCGGAACTTCAGTTATTATTCAATTATATGCATCATCATTCATTCGTTCATTCATTCACTCAACTCCCCCCCTCCCACAGTCCCACTCCACTCCACTTCCATATTTCTTCACCCACCCTTCCTCCAATAAGGGAAAGAATGGGTCTTCTTTTAATTTATTCATTCTTCTATATTTAAAAATATGAGAAAACAATATCCTTTTTATTTAAAAACTACTGTCAAATTTTTTAAAATAAATTAGATATATGAGAAAATTAGAAAAACAATTATTTACAAGATTTTTTTAAAAAATATTTGACAAATAATTTTAAAAAAAATATTTTTAAAGAAAATATTTTCACTTAAATTGTTTCAAATAAAATTAATGTTCAGCACACTTTGGTTTCAAAATATTCAAGAGGAAAAATGTGAGAGAAAAAGTAAAAAAAAAAATCAAAAAATCAAAAAAAAAAAAAGATTCAAAATCAATAAATTATTTTTATATATTTCTTCAAATTCATTTCACTTAGTTTCATTTATAATATAATTATAATATAAAAATTAAATAATTTTAAAATATATAAATTTTTAATAAATTTTAATTATATTTAATTTTCTTTAAAAATTTTATGGTGAAACGAAGTATGAGAAAATTATTTTTTAAAATATTTTTTTCTTTTCTTAATACTTTTCAGGAACCAAACATAGGCATGAATGAATATATATTTGAAAATTGATGATAATGAAATTCAAATATAGGGTATTATCATTGACACATAAAATCAGAATTTAAAGATAGGTATATTATTGAGACACATAAAATCTATACAAATCAAATATCATTATTATTATTTTGTATATATTTATATATTTGTTCACTTTAATAATCTAATGTTGTTGACTGTCTTGTTGAACTCAACAAACCAAAATAGTTAATTTCCTAAAAAAAGCTTCCCCTTTTGAGAGAGAGGAAAAAAAAAAAGGCGCTTTAATTAATCAGTAGAAGAGTCCAAATGGGGCCTTCCTATGTGTTATTTGTACTCTTTATTTTATAATCCTAGTACGCATGTGAAACTAAATAATCACTCTTCCTAATTGATATTAGCTTCCCAATTAAATTAATAACTAAAGTGAAAAAGCTGAGAAATTTTTGTACAAGTAAATGTTGTGCCGTAAATGATACATGTTCTAAGTACTGGGTCACATGGGGTTGTTTAGCGGTCATTTTCCAAGTACATTTAATCAAGTTTTTTGGAAATAATAATCATTAAAATTATTTATTTTTGTATTTATTAAAAGGGTTGCCTCCTAAGTCGTATCTCAAATTTTTACTTTCAAAAGTTTGAAAGTTGAAGAATTGCGAGGATTAGTTGTTGTTGGAGTTCATCATTCGAGGACAATTCATAATTGGGGACCAATGATTGCTTCATACACTCAAGGACATGACCGTCATTTCAGTTGTAGGGGCAATTAGGTAAATCCACTGTGGGTCTTAAAGAGGAGACCAGTTGCATGAAAACCTGGAGATAGAGATTGAGATAAATATAACAGATAAAGATAAAACGGTTACGAGGGGCCTCCCACCCAACCCTCAGCTATGGAGGGTGAGGGGCACGCGCTGTTGCGAACGATGGGATGGGAGAGTGAGATAGACGGAGGTGAAGGTGGGTGTGAAGGCGGGGAGAGGAGGGAGGGGGAGTGAGTTCAAATGATTGTGATGGAGAGGGTGTCGGGTAATGAAGGGACAAGATGACACGCACGGCTGCGTGGGGGTGGAGGGCCCCACAGGCGGGGTGGTAACAGTATAGGAGTGAGAGACCACGTGTCTACCAGCAAAACATGTTGGTCCACGTGAGTCGGGGTTGAGGTTTTACTTCCACGCTTCCTTCATTTTCGCCCACCTCCCCCCACCTCTCCTCCCACGTGAACTCCACTCTCCCTTGTCTCCTTTCCCTCTCCCCTGGTCCCACACGTGCGCCCCCCTCCCTCGTTTTCTTCGTTTCCTCTCTTCTGGCTCCTCTTCTCTTCCCTCTCATCCCCCTCATCCCCTCAACTCGGCTCGGCTCGGCTCCACTCGCTCTTCCTATCATTATTCATGAAAGGAAAATTTTACAATCTTGAAAAATAAAATAAGATTTTAAAATTATTTTAACATTTTAAAAGCATTTATATATTATTTTAATTGGGAGCAAGGAAATTTAATTGCACCATCATTAATGTCGCATGCTGACGACGATGGCTTTATTTATGGGATTGGGTAAATGCATAAAAAGAAAAATTAAATAACAGGTTGGAAGTATATATGGTCAGTATGCTACTCATTTAATATTGTCAAATATAAAAGAAAATATGTTTCACATTATAGGTGTAGAGCCAAAAATACAATTTAGCATGACAATATAAGAGAGATTAGTTTCAAGAGGTAAATACGAGTTAAAAAATAATATTTAACTTAATAATTGGCCTATTCCTTTTTCAAACTAAAATTATGGATCAAAATCTTATATTTGTTGGGTATTGAGAATGAGCCATTTTTAGATAAAGTTTAAGATAGTCACCTTTGTGCGAACCATCTTAAATTTTATCATTCAAATTAATCTTAAATATCTCATCTTGATCTCTAAATTATGAGGGTAAATTATAATGGATGCAAGTGACGATGAATATGAAACAACAATAAAAACTTCATAATATTGAATAATGATTTTTTGAAAAATAAAATTTTTAAAATGTTAAAAATACTGAAAATGCCTTCTAAAATTACTATTAATGATATACTTTAAATTAATATATTAATTAATAGATTAATAGTAATGAAATTTGAATTGTAATATTGAATTTTAATTTTTCTGTGTGATTATAAATTCAAACACTACATGGGTCCTCCCTCTAAATTAAAATTTTAAAAAGACTTAGAGACCTAAATTGCCAATAAATTAATTAAAAATATTTACCAAGTAATAAAGGAGAGAGAGAGAGGAAGCATGAGATGGCACGTGACAGCAAGATTAGAATGAAATATGGCAACGTACGATGTTTCTCCAATTAAATGAAGCACCATATACCTGTCCCTCCAGCCGTACACGTGGATCCAAAAAGTAATTATTGACAAGACGTTTCAAAACCCAGAGGCCGCAGCCGCTCAAAAATCATAACCTTCTAATGGCGTCGGCTCTCTGAGCCATCTCTGAGAACTCCTAAACAACAATTATTAGGCCAATTCACCTGTAACCCCACGCACTCCACGAGGGGGGTGGGAGGGGAGGCAGAAAGGATGAAGCCGGGAGAGGGCAGCGTAGAGAGCACGCGCGGGGAGGAGGGGTAGAGAGAAAATGGGGGTTTTATCAACAGAAAAGGCGAAGAAAGCGACGCCTTTGTCTGGAGGCATGACCCCCTCGTGGTGAGATTTTTCAAAGATAAGGGAAGAGAGGGGGGGACCCACGTTTTTTATGAAGCAATAAAGTTGGTATGTCTCTTCCACTCTCTCTTTGATTTCATGCTTGTCCTCATTTTCACTCCCCCTCCATTCATCCCTGCCCTTGCTTTTGCATATCATTGCCTCATCTTGCGGTTGGGTGGTCTGCTCCTCTGTTCCTCTCCCCTGCCCCCCATCAGATTTGCTAGGATTCTTATTCCAAATCCATTTCCCACCTCATCTATATTTTTGAGTTACTGTTTTCAACTCATCATTTTCAAATATATTGACAAAATTGGATGTTAAACAGTTTCATCAATCCGACGTATTGCCATAATTAGTTCAAATTTCATATATGAAATTGTGCAAGCAATGAGTTCAATTATTTGAAAAGATGTTAAAACTGTGTTTTCAATTTGAGAGTTGGTTGGACTTTGCTGAGAATAGTCATTTTAATTTTCCTAAGATTAGTGCCCAAGTCACTCCTTTTCCCTTGCAAATTTAATGATAAAATACTATATTTACACATGGAGTATAATCTTCCAAATGCCACGTCTTTTAATGTCCCACTCACCACCGCCTTATATGAATAACAACAAATTACTTTGACCATTTTAGCTTTACCTTTAACTAACCAATAAAGGTATTTCAATGTCTATGAAAGTAATTTCTTAGAGTATTAATTTTTATTTTTATTCTATCAGCATTTGTTAACAAAAATGAAAATAATAAAAATAAATAAAAATGGTAGGGAAAGCGAGGGTGTAGAGTCAACAGTCAAAGAGTAGGAGGTAGAGTACAAATGTACAAACGAACTTTTTACCATGGGTAAAAAGGGGGAGGGAGAGGACAAAGAAGCAGAGTTAGGTATTATTTTGGGGGCAAAAGCCATGATTGAGATAATTGGCTTCCTGACACAAAGTCATGATTGAACCTTCACCCTTTCCCCCCGCCCCCCACCACCTCTATTCTCTCTTCTTTCTATATAACCCCTCTCCCTTACCCCCACTCCCTTCACCATCTACCCCTTCTCTCTCTCTCTCTCTCTCTCTAGCTAGAAGCGTCACGCCATCAGAACCCTAACCCTAAATCACTGTGATTTTACTCAGACAAGCTACACGGCAAGGAGTTCTTTTGGGTTTATCATGATGGTTGACAAGGAGGACTTGGGTTTGAGCTTGAGCTTAAGCTTTCCTCAGGACGCACATCGTCCGCTGCAGTTGAATCTGATGCCTTCGTTGCTTCCTGCCTCTTCCTCTTCTCCTTCTCCTTCTCCCTTCGCTCTTCAGAAACCTTCATGGCACGATGCCTTTCCCTCTTCTGGTATGTTTTTTTTTTTCTTTTTTTTTTTATGGTTTTAGTTAGCCTGATGGTCGAGTTTTTAGATCTGTATGTATTTTGTTTGTTTTCGAGAGGCTTCAGATCTGGTCCCGTTCTGGTGTCGAGAAAGAATGGAGGAAAAGGGACCTCTCTGTAGTGGTTGGAGAAATTGTTTTGTTTTTCTTTTTTCTTTTCTTTTCTCAGCATCCAAACGGTGTGAAGGAATTGTTTTTTGAACAGGGTGCTTTTTTGCACGGACGAGTACTTAAAACTAGTCTTTTAAAAGGTTTTTTTAAAGCCCTTTTTATTTATTTATTTTTATCTGTTTTCCTTTTCGCTTTTCCGATCATTTACACTGGTCTTTTTCTTATTCAGATTCAAATATTCTGATAAATCCACTTGTCTTTGACGATCGTTCATCAGATCTATACTTTAGGCCCTCGTCATTTGATCATTATTCACTCGAACCACACAGATCTCTCAAATAGAAACCAAACCCATCTGTCCTCAATCATTTCCACTAATATGTTGTCTCAACTGCAGATCGAACCTCAGAGACATGCAGAGGCGATGCCAGATCGTTCCTCCGTGGAATAGATGTGAACCGCTTGCCATCGACGGCCGACTGCGAAGAAGAAGCCGGCGTTTCGTCACCCAACAGCACGATTTCCAGCGTAAGCGGGAAAAGAAGCGAGAGAGAACCAAACGGAGACGAGCATGAGATGGAGAGAGCTTGTTCTCGCGGAATCAGCGACGAAGAAGATGGCGACACTTCGAGAAAGAAGCTTAGACTCTCTAAGGATCAGTCCGCGATTCTCGAAGAAAACTTCAAAGAACACAACACTCTCAATCCAGTAAGTAGCCTACAGTGATTCTGTGTTTGGTTTCTGGGAAAACGGAGGAAAAAAGAGAAAATTTTCTTCCGAGGGGTATTTTGGTATTTTTGCTGAATATGGAGGGGTTGATACTTGCAGAAGCAAAAGCAGGCTTTGGCTAAGCAACTGAACCTGAGACCAAGACAGGTGGAGGTGTGGTTTCAGAACAGAAGGGCAAGGTGAGACAATTCTTCTATTTTCTGAAGGGCATTTTCGGCATTAAAAGTGTAGAATTACAGTTATACCCTTGGGGCCTGATGTTTTGAGTGTTGGAAATTTTGACAGGACCAAGTTGAAGCAAACGGAGGTTGACTGTGAGTTCTTGAAGAGATGCTGCGAGAATCTGACGGAGGAGAACAGACGGTTGCAGAAGGAGGTGAATGAGCTGAGAGCACTGAAACTTTCCCCACAGTTCTACATGCAAATGACCCCACCCACCACCCTCACCATGTGCCCATCATGTGAGCGTGTGGCGGTCCCACCTCCCTCGTCGGAGGCTCGCTCCCACCAGATGGCCACCACCCACCACCGTCCCATCCCCATCAACCCTTGGGCCACCGCCACTCCGATCCCCCACCGCCCCTTCGACGCCGTCCATCCTCGCTCCTGATTATCACAGTTGTCGAAGGGCTTTTTGGTCATTAAAAATTATGTGTACGGAAGGAGAGGAAGGGTAACAGTTAACAGTTTGGATAGTGGAATCAATTTCCATCTAGTCTAATGGTTGCTAGAACGTGATTTGGTGGGTCACCATGTTTTGTTGTGTTGAGTATTTGACCCATCTCTTCTCTCTTTCGCGGAGGTGACCTTTTCTTTTCTAGCCTAGTTCTCTCTCTCTCTCTCTCTCTCTCTCGGGATTTTGGTGGTACTCTTTGTATACTTCTTCCCAGGTAGCGGAAGAGGGGACTTTGGCTGTAAAGTGGTCCTTTTCTAATTGTTTAACTTAAGTTCAAGAGATGTAGTGGTCTGAAAAATATCAATCAAGTATGATGATTACAGAGCAATCTCTCCTTCATCTAGCCTTTGTTTATTCTTCTGAAATTCGGGATCTGGTGGGACGACATATTAGCTGTTTTGTAAATTGGACCCCCAATTCACCGTTTCTTTTTTAATTTGTAAGTTGTAAATAGTTTCCTAATTCCCCGGAATTTTCCCTGATATTTGCTTCCACCTTCCTCAATTATGGAGACTTCCTTCAATTTATTTCCCTTTTTAATTTTAATCCTTCCAGCCTTGTTCTGAGTCTTGCACAAAAATAGCTGGATTCATACACAAATTTATTAATTTTATATATTTTTTTTCTAACCATTTAAAAACATAACTATTGATGATTAAATATAATAATAAGTGAAAATTTTAATATTAAAACAATTAGCATAAAATACTACGAACAAATTTTTTATAAGAAAAATATAAAAATATTTAAATAGTTTAATCAAACAAAAAAAACAAAATGCTAAAAAATCACAACCTATGTTGTGATTTGTGCTTTCAAGCATAATTCTAAAATGACACGGATCTGAGATCTCACACATAAAGCTTGACACGAAAAAGTGACATTACAGAAAAAGACTAATTTGACAATTAATCTGAGGATTTTTGTACTAAACTCCCCCCCTTTTCTCTCCTTTGCCTCCTTTTTCTAACCACCTTTAGGACGAAGCAGGTACAAAAAGAGCCACATAATTGCATAAATTATTTTCTTAGCTGCATAGTTGTGTTGTGTCTGCCCTATTTGTCTACATGAATCCCTTAAAAAGGGGGCCAAAGTAAATATCATGTCACCTATACCCAACCCTAAACTCCTTATTGCACCTGTCTTTGCGAAATTTTCAAGAGGCCGATGATTAATTCAAAAGCTGAGGTGCTGAAGTGGTGAGATGAAAAAAAGAGAGAGACAAAGCATGATAGTTGAAGGGAGGAAAAGAATAGACAATGTCCTGTTTTTGTAAATAAATGAGCATCATGTTTTTAGGGGAAGGGTAGGCAGAGGCTCCCAGTTTATTAAAGACGGGTCCTGACTCCTGACTATGTGCAGCATAAATATGGATAGGAGGCCTTAATGCGGGGGTCCTTATCTCTTCCTTCATACCCCCCTCTTTGAGGTCACATACATTTATGTGAATGTCTTTGTTCTCATATTTGTAATTCTTACAAGGAATGATTTACTTAGTGCAGACATTGGATGAACTCACAATACATATTCCACTTTCTTTCCCAGAAAAAAGTGGGGACAGCTCATAGGCATACCTTCAACAATTACCCATTGAGGGAACAGAAGTGGGTTTCCCGGCAATGCATTGAAATGTATTTATAGATTCAGAGCAGAGTGGGTACTCATAAATTCAGCCACCCAATTTTCCTTATCCTCTTAACTAAGATAGGGACACCACCATTTAAAACCTTTTTTTTGTTTTGTTTTATTTAGGACTCAGTTTCAGTATTTGAGTTTGGAATTCCCAGGAAATTAAGACTGGATGTGGCATATCAAGAAGGTTCATAGGTGGTGGGCTCACATGGAATTAATATCGAACTGGGTTCAACTAGACCTACTGGCTTGCTGGATTCATTTCACCAAGGTTTCCATAAGTGTCTTACGCCTTGCCAATCCAGAAATTCAGTACTCAAAGGCTAACAAGTTTCAGGACTTAAGCACATGGTTCAATTGTTCTCAGTAGGCATTTTGGTTAAATGGATGATTTTGGTTAAATTATTGTCATGGATAATTCTCCACATATTTCCCTGGATTATTGCCATGATTCCAAGAAATGAGACCAGTAAGTACCTCCAGAATTTCAAACTGATTGGGCTTCACAGTTGTTAGAGGCAGGTGTGATTCTTCATAGCATTCAACACTAGTGTAGTATTGCTATTTCTTAACATTTATCAAAGATGGCATTTATGGAGGAAGATATTGTCTGCCGTACACTCAACGGGCCTTATAGCTTTAAAACTAGTTTACATAAAGAGGAACCCACACATATATAGTATAAAAAGCTTTTTTCTCTATTCAATATGAGATATTACAATCACTCCTATGCAAAAGTTGTATCCCATGAATTGCAGGTTAAACAAACTCCTATACTAGGGTCGAGGATCAACTCTAACATCATTTCTAACAACCTGCTCTTAATCATATAAATACTATGCTCTGAGCACAAAGGACTCTTACGACTTTAAAACGTGTTTATATGGTTAAAAGGAATCCACATAAATTTAATGCAACTTTTTCCCCTCCTAGGCATAGGATATTACATTAGTTAAGAGGAGCCTACACAAAGGAAGAATGGCCTTGAACAACCAACTACTGAGGGTTTCTTTTTCAAGTGATTCAGCTGGACATCTCTTTCAGCCTCGAAACAGTTATTTTAAGCTTCCAAAGAGAGAAAATAATACTGGCATCTGATGGGCTCTGTTACAGTCAATTACCAGAGAGTTTTTAAACTGGAATGTGATCTGAAAAATCTAGGAAAAGAATAAAGCTGCATTTTTCTGCTAAAGGGAACTTTTTGTTTTGTTAGAAGCACAAGAAAATTGATATTTCATAGAGACCAACTTCTACAATTAATCAAATGGTTTAGGCAAATTGTTAGGTTTAATTACCTCATATGATGCATACTTTGATAATAATCATACCAACAATTACCTTAAATCATTCAAGAATAGAAACTCAGAGCTCAAGACTTCACAAACAAAAGCCAAACCAACATCTATTTGCTTCCATGCAAACCCCAGTGGTTGTGAGGCTGTTTATACAGATTTTTTTTTTCTTTATTTACCAAATGAGAGTTGGATTTGCTGAAGAGAGACCATTTTCTCAGTGACAGTAATGCAAAAGTTAGAACAATAATCATCGAAAAAAAGGAGCAAGATCAGAAACACTTCTCCAATGCCAATCTCTACATCCCACAACCATAAATGTGAAAAAAAAAAGAAAAGAAACAACTCTGATATCAAGTAAAATAAGAAAATATGAAACAAAGAAAAAAGGAAGTCAAGAGTATAGATAGCAGATTTCATATCCATCTTTCTTGAATTCTAAGGGTCTAAGGATCTTCATGTTTACCTAGAAAGGTTTTTACTGATCTGTGCACTTGATCTCTTGATTGATTCAATCCTTTGAAGCCTGATCTGCTCTCTGAATTTTGCAATGAACTCATCAGCCTTCTTGTTGACATCATGGCTTCCATCGACCACACTAGTAGAAGCAGCCTCATCATTGTCTGAGCTCTCTTCGTAGTACTCTTCGTCGCTTCTGGACTCTTCATCGGAATCCAAGAAAACGTTTTCCGAAAGCTCTTTCTTCCCTCCCTTCTCATATTCCATGAGGGTTGGCCTTGACATAGAAGGGAGGCTTTCATGACTTGGCCTCTCTGACCTTACTAGTACTTGATCAAATGCCACCCTCTTTCTTCCTGTCTTCTCTGTCATATTTCCTGCAACTGGTTCACCGGCTCTAAGTGTTCTAAATGACTTTCCCATTACTAAGCCATCAATTTGGGGTCTTGGTATTGTTTCCACTCCTGAATTTGCTCTTCTCAGGGTGTCCTCTCTGCCACTTCTACTCCAATCTTTGGGTTCATTTGTCATGCTTCTTTTAAAATCCTTCTCACCAGATACTCTACCTCTAGCTACACTAGAAATTGTGGGTGGTGGTGGTGGGGGTGGGGGTGGAGGTGGGGGAGGAGGAGTAGACTTATAGAAGCTCTTCTTCCTTGCAAAATCTTCCACACTCTTGGCTTGGGATTCTGATGATAGAGAGGGTGAAGGAGATAGTTTCTTTGGTGAAGAAAATGATGGTGAAGGAGATAACTTCTTGGGTGAAGAAGATACAGAACTGGCATGAGATGATCCAGACCTTTGGGACCTAAAAGACCTTGATTCGAGTTTGTTGATTTTAGGTTCCTCCACTGATGGAGGAAGAGAATACTGGGGAGGGCTATCCACCTCTTCCTTCATTTCCATCCTCCCTGACCTTGACCTCCATGGAATGGGAGATGGAAGAACAACATTTTGCTCCAATTTTTTCTCCAGTTCTAGAGGATCCAAACCTCCCAATTCCCCGTTTGTAATTTTACTCCGATTGATTGTGGACCTCTTTGAACCTGAATTTGAACTCGACCAACTGAGAGAACGAGAGATGCCGCCACCTCCATTAGCGGATTCACCATCACCCGGGTCCGAAACACGCGATTTCAAGCTCCTAACAGGCAAAAGCAATGGCTTTTCCCCAATTCTCGACCCCTTACTGCTCTGCTCATCAATAACAGAGCTTTCCTGTGTAACCACAACCACTGGTTTACCCCTATAGTACTGACTATTCCATGTTTGGACCTTACTCTCACCCGACCCACTTGGGCTTTCAACCTCTTCATCAAAAACCGATGAAGCCTGAAGAAATCTAGACACATAGGATTGAGCATTATCAAATTTAGAGTGATTTTCCTTCTCTGTTTCATCATTTCGCCGGCTAAAAAGGCCATAAGAAACAGCAATACCCACAAAAACAAGGTGAAGAAGCTCCCAGCTTCTGTTGAATACAGTCTGGTTGATAAATTCAGGTGCTTGTGAGGGGAACAGTGGGAGAATTGCAAGAAAAAGTGTAACAATGAGAGCTTTGTATAGAAAGCCTGAATAGAACTTACTTGGGTTGGCTTGGTTTTGTGGGGTTGTTGAGGTTATCTCTGAAACTAGCTGTTGGGATTTGTTGTAAGGGTCTATCTCTGCCATTGAAGATCTCCTTAACCGTGACACTGCAACAAAGTTAAGAAGAAGAAGAAGAAGAAGAAGAAGAAAAGAAAACTTAGGGGCTAAGGAAAAGTGGAGAAAGAGGAAAGGGGGAGAGTGAAGAGGAAAGTTTTGGGAAGATGTGAGCAAAATTCAAGCTTTGCTAGCTTTAGTGGTTGCTTTGCTTTAGCTGCTTTTAACGGTTCTCAACAAATGACCCCAGGCTTTCCATTTCCGCAATTTGCCCAAGTCACCTTTTCGTTTGTGGGTGGCTGAAAATGTTGAGCAACTAAGATTCCTTCAGGTCTTTAAGATATGATTAAGAAAATAAGTTCTTTAGCCCATGCATATGCCCTGAAGACAGAAGATCACTCAACCAACCAATGGCTTAGAGTCTGCAGAATTGAAAGATATGATTAAGAAACAAAGATTATCAGGTGGGAAAATCGGTATCTGCAACGAGAATGTAGTACTTGGGCTAGTGCTGCTTTCAATCTACGCAATGCTAGCTATTCTGCTTTGCACCCACACATACATCTGCTTTGTGTGCATGTTCTTTTGGAATGCTTTTAGGCGAGGGAGGCGACCAATGTAAAAAAATATTTTGTGTCTTATGTCAAAGCTCAATACTTCATATATCTTTACTTTCTTATGATTTCCCACCTACTCCATTACCTGAAAACAACTGGTCTAATTGGATTCTCCAGCTCCATAGATGTAAATCACTGCTGTTGACTCTCTCTCTCTCTCTCTCTCTCTCTATATATATATATATATATAGAAAAATGAAAAAGTTGAGGGTATGACATAGATCTGAGTCAGCAATGAGCAGTGGGGTGTTAGTAGTGTTAGAGAATCACTCCAAGGATAGTTGGGGGAATTGGGAAAATTGAAGGGCAATTAGGTTGCGTGGATTTGGCCAGGGTTCTTCTTTTGGACTGCGTACGCTAGCTTTTTGTGGAGGCTATTTAAAAAACAAAAAAAAAAAACAAAAAAGTCTTTACAACTTTGGAGGGTATGCTTTTCGTATCTCTTGATCTTCCTTCTCCATTCTTCAATTCCCATATGCTCTTGAGGGCCATCCATCCAGTGGCTTAGAGAAGTAGTGAATTTTTTTTTTTGAAAAAGAAGAGAATGGTCCCTCCTAGAAGATTTCTCCCTAATCAGCCTACTTGGAAGATGGTAAATATTCCTTCCAAAATCAATTTTTATCCAACCAAGTTGTCTCTTAGCTTGTTACCCTCCTGCTCCACTAATTTCCCCTCACTTGACCATGTTGTCAATCAACGATTGTAATACTATGAGAAAAAAATTCCATAAAAGTGGTGTCAAGAACCACTCGGGGTGCACCTTCCACGGTTCAACCCAAATCCAACCTGATTTCGGTTGGCTCCGAGAGCCCTTTTTGTAATTTTTGCTTTGGGCTAAGGTGGAAAAAAGCTACCGCGAATTGAATTATTAATTTAATAATAATATTTATATATTTATAATTCATATTATAATATTTTGGTCCACTTTTTTAAAAATTATTTTAAATTTTTTATGAAGATAAATAGTTCATTTTTTTAAATCTATGGTATAATTACCAAAACCCCCCAACACTAACTATAAAATATCAATGTGCCCCTTCATTTTGCAGACTAAAGATTAACAGAATTAGGTAAAGAAATTAACTCCTGTCAAATAATTCTTAAAAGGGACTTCAATGCCAAGTCAGAAGCATTTTTTTTCCTCTTATAGAATGTTGGATGTCATAAGAAAATCGAATTTTCCCGCTGTGTTTTCCACGTCATTTTGAATTCAAATCTATCCAAATTTGAAACTATAGAAAAATAATATTCTGTAATGAAAATTATGGAGTTCAATTTACGAATTTAACCTTAAGGTCAAGTAAAAAAAAAAGGAAAATTATAAGGATAATCCTCATTAGAGGAAAGTAGAGTGATAAGGTATCATTTTTTTTACCGAAAGTAGATGCATCGCCAAAGACTTTTACGTATTGAATCTGATTCCCGTGCTTTCGAACGTGTCAAAAATAAAAATAAGTGCTTAGAGCGTAAAAAAGTGTATAATGTGACGAGGATAGAGGAGATATAATCTTAAGATAAAATAAATAAATAAATATATAGATATATATATATATATATTTTAAATATATATATATTGGAAGTGACGCAACGCGCGTGAATAATTTTGGTTTTATAAAGAATTACATACAGTAATTTTAGAAAATATTTTTAAAGTATATTTGTAAATGATTCTAGAAAACGTTTTTATTATTTTTTAACTTTTGAATGATGAAAATTTTAAAGTATTAGAAATATTAAAAACGCTTCCTAAAATTACTATCAAATAATTTTTTACTATCTTTAATACTTGAAAGATAAAAACTTGTAAATATTAGAAAGACTAAAAATACTTTCTAAAATTACTGTGAAACGCACTCTTATAAAGTTCATAAAATGACTTAAGTGTTTTTAGGAGAATCAACTCTTAAACATTTTTCTAAAAAATATTGTAAGTGATTTTTCAAAATTTTAAAAATATTTATTAAAATTTATCATATTTATTTATTTTAAAATATTTTTTAAACTAAAAATACTTTCTAAATTATTGTTAAATGGACTTTTAATTTTGAAAATATCTATTCCATTGAAACAAAAATATAAAAACGGAGTGTTTTTGTCCTAAGAAAATTCTTTTTATTGGTAGGTGTTTTGTAAACTAAATTAATAACTTAAAGTAATTTAATAACTTCATTACCTCAATGATCTCATTTGTTATTTTACAACCTCCAATGTTACTCAACCTCTTTCATATTTATAACTTATGATAATAAATATATGAATTTGATGTTTTAGAATAAATTTTAAGTTAATTTTATCAAACAACCTTAATATTTAAAGTAATAATTAAGTAATAAGTTATAAGTCAACATACTTAGAGTTAATTTAAGTTATTAAATAACAAGTATTAAGTTTTATCAAACATCCTATAATCAAGTAAAATTTTAATTTATTGTGTAGTAATAAAATAAAATATTAAAATCAATTATAAATTAAAATTTTTAAATAATAATGAATAATGCATTTTTACATAGGCTCATAATAATAATAATAATAATAAACAAAAAAACCAAACACTTGATGAGAACTTTTTTTTATGAAATTAAATAATAAGTCAAAAAATCAATATTGTCAAATTATGTGATGCAATTTATTAATAATCAATGAAAATATCCAAAGTTTTCAGTTAAAATAAATTTTAAAATTAATTGAAAAAAATATTTTTCAATTTTATTTTTAAAAAAGTAATAAGAGCTTTCATTAAAAAAAAAATAATAATTAATCTTAATGAACTTTCTACCAAATCTCCTTAGAAGGATAACATTTTAGAAGTTTTTAATAGGGTGATGAACTGTAGGTCATTCTCTCTTTTCCATTTAATCAAAGAAAAAAAATTATCATAATTGTACTATAAAAAATATTAAAAATATATATATATATATATATATATATATATATATATATATATATATATATATATATATATATAATTAAAGTTAGTTATAAATCTATATATTCTTAAATTATTTAATTATTATATAGAAAAGTTAAAATAAGTGGATAAATTTGAAGTAGTATATAAAATAATTTATTAATTTTAATTTTTTTTTTCTTAAAATTTTTCCTCTGTTTTATTTTCTTTTTATTTTTTATTTTTAAATTTTCTTAAACCAAATATAACAGAAACGTTTCTCCATGGAACAAAATTTGAATGATTTAAAAAAAAAATTAATGAAAAGAAAAAAAACAATTGTTGAAGATTTTAGACTAAAAAGTATTTGATAAAACTTAATAATTATTATTTAAGTTGATTTTAAGTTACATTGTTTTTAACTTATTAATTTAAAACTTATCAGTTATTTTTCACTTTTAAGTATTAAGGTTGTTTTATAAAATTAACTTAAAATTTATTTTAAATCATTAAATTAAATTAACATACTTACTCTCAATAATTTTAATTAATATTTATAGTTTTACTAATTTTAAGTAATAAATTTATTTGTTAAATATCCATATTTAAAGTATTATAGATACATAAGATAACAACAAAAATATTTACTATAAAAGATAGTTGTCAATGTAAAGTTATAGTTGTAAAATATACTTTCACTAAAAGGCAAATGAGATTTGAGTTTAAGAATAAGTTAACTTTTTTGACTTAATATTTAAAATTATTTTAACTTTAAGTTGTAAGGTTATATTATTTTATGAAACATGTTTAATCTATTTAATGACTTTAATTAGATCATTAAATTCTATCAAGTTGTTAAGTTGTTTTATCAAATACTTTATAAGAGTAATTGAGAAATTGTTAAAAAGAAAATGGAATTATATTTATTTATTGGGGATAAAAAAACTCTCCTACCCATTACAATCATATATTTAGGAGCATATTTGATTTTTGAAAAATATTAGGAAAAACAACATTTTTTTATATTTAGTTTAATCACAAAAATTAGAAAAGAAAAATTAAATATAATTAAAATTAATAAGACATTTATGTATTATTTAATTTTTCCCTTTTTTGTCATCATACTTTTCCTATCTATTTTCTTTCACTTTTTTTTTCTTTTCCTATCTATTTTCTTTCACTTTTTTTTCTTTTTTTTTTTCAAATTTTCAGGCAACCATTAAAGTAATATTTTATTATCTTAAATTATTATAAATCCAAATTTAAATGTTAAATGTCTCAAAAACACAAAATAAATCTCTCGGGTTATCATAATACTAACAGGCAAATATCTGTTGGAAGGTTGAAAGAAAACAAATTAAAAATAATTAAAATAAAGATATACTTTCACTTTTTTATATATATAAATTATATATTTATAAGACTTTCATAAGTTATGTAAAATATTTTAGTTTATGTGAAGCTCTTATTCCTCTTGTATGAATGTTAAAAAAGGAGAAAAAATGAGACAAAAGAGAAAGAATTAGAAGAAAAGAGAGAATTTGTTGAAAGAAAGAAAGAAAATTATTGAATTGGAATCTATGGTCAAATGAGTCTTTTTTTTAAGCTTATATAGAGGTGCCTCTAAACATCTCTATACAAGATATGAAAGATGAGAAATGTGTGGAGATTTTTAAAGCATTCAGATATCTTTTGTACATAGAAATTATGCACACAATTCTTGAAAGCTCTGAAGTAGTAGGTTTCTTGAGAGTTCTAAAATAGTAGAGAATAAGAGAGTTTCATAAGTGTCTATAAATAAAGAATGTACTTACTTGGCCGAGACATTAAGCATTTGAGAGTCATCTACTAGTAGAGGAGAAGCATTTTGCAGCCGTTTACTAGTAAAGGGGTGTAGAAGATTTTAGAGAATTCTAAAAACATCCACACATTTCTACACAAGAAACGAAAGATAAGGGAAAATATGTGGAGATTTAGGGAGTTTTAGATATCTTTTGTACATAGAAATTATACAAACAAATTTAAAAGTTTTAAAGTAATGGATAATCTTTAAGAGTTTAAGAGACAAAGGAAATATGGAGAAATTTTTAGAGAGTTAGATATATCTCTTATACATAGAAATTATGAAAGCAATTCTTGGTAGTTCCAAAGTAATGGGTAATCAAGAAGGATTCAAGAGAATAACGAGTTCTAGATATCTCTTGTACATAAAAATTATATAGACAATTCTTGATAGTTCTAAAATAATGGGAACAAGGGTTTAAGAGAGTTTCATAGATGCTTATAAATATATGATGGTATCATTTGGTCAAGGCACTAAGTACTTGAAAACATTAAGCATAATAATGTGTTTTTATACAATTAAAACTTTCTTTCTTCAAGTATTGCCCTCATTGCACATCCTAACTTCCAAGTCAAGTAGTATTGCTTAACATATCCAATTTGAGAGTCAAGTATTGTTGCTTAGCATAACAAGTTATGCTAAGTTAGCAACTTCAAGTACCTTAGTGGTGAGCAACGTCAAATAAGTCTAAGTGTCATTAAGCCAGTGACAAATGTAAGCAATACATTTCAAGTTTAAAAATACTAAGAATTTTGATATTATTCCGATAAATGGAAATATCACATCGGTCAGGCCATTAAAAGATAAAATTTGTATGAAAAAACAACTATATAAATAAACGGATTATGACATTTTAGTTAGTCACACTCACATAAATAAAGTTATGTTTACATTTTGTATGACAAAAAACAAATACATAAAGAAATAAATTTCGGTATTTTAGTTAACCAAGAATTTATTATGTTTATATTTTTATGAAAAAACAATTATATAAAGGAAACAGATTTTGATATTTTAATCAACTATGCTTAGTTATGTTTATTTAATAGATTTAGTATATTGAATTTTTTTAGTTGGTTTAAATAAAAATTTTGAAAGAAATGTTTTCAGATTTATTTCCTTTTTTTTTTATTGATTAAGTCCGCTGTCATTTTTCTAATGGAATGTACAAACAATTTGTAGTTAGGATTCAATGAAACAAAAAAATATGTTTCAAATTAAAATCTTGGAAAGAAGAATAACGTAAAAAGGTTTCTTTAAAATATTAATGTTTAGAAAGCGAAACAATGAATAATTTCTTCTTGTACATGAAATTATGCTCGACTCCCTTTCCATCTTAGTTCACGCTAAGGAAAAATACTTTGTAGAAATTCCAAAAGCTGTCTAGAAAAAATCCATAGTTTAATATTAAAAAATATAAACATTAAATCCCAAAGCACCATTGTATAGGTTTTTATTTATTAAAACAGATCTTTCGGAACTAAAAACCTTTTTTCATGAAACAAAATTTGAATGAAAGATTTTAATGAAAAAGAAAAAAACTTTAGGTGGAGATTCTACAATTATTGAACAATTTGCTTTCTTGGAGATTTAAGAAATAAGAGGAAAATTTGAAAAAAGGCCACCCTGCAATAAAAAATTATTTATGACGTTCATTATCTATTTGGAGCGCGTTTGAGAGTAATTTTATAAAATATTTTTAATATATCTAACACTTAAATAATAAAAAATTTGAAGTGTTAAAAAGGTTAAATCACTGTCAAACGGGTCTTTAGATATTTTTGACAATAATTTTAAAAAGTATTTTTAACATTTGTAAATATATAAAAAATTTCATGTTGAATGTTAGAAGTAATTATTAAAATCACTTGTCAAATATATTCTTAATGTTAGATGATAAATTTTTATTAGTAAAATTAATTTTTAAAATATTTAAAAATTAATTCATTTTATAGGCTACCTTAAATTAGATTTTAGTTATTTCTAAATTATCTTTATAATTTTCAAGTATATAATTTATTTAGGCTTTTGGATATATTTTAAATTTTATAAAATATAACTTTTATATATAAAAAAAAAAAAAATGGAAACTCTTGTATAAAAAATATAAATTTATCTCATATCTTTAAAAATTATTTTAAAATTTTTTCAAACTTGAGGTAGTAAACGTTTTTTAATAACTCTATTTTTTAATAAATTTTTAAAAACCATTAAATTATCAATGTAAGTGTTTAGACTACGTTGATCGGATATGATAAGATAGGATATGTATATCTTAGGATATACATATCATATTTAATGGGATATGATATCATTGGATATGCATATCTTGTTAACATGATATTTTAAAGTAATATATTTGGGATATGAATAAAAAAGAATATGTTATATTATATTATATTTATATTTATATTGTGAAATTAATAAAAAAAATAATATAAAATATATATTATTTTTAATGTAAAATAAAAATTATATCACATTTAAATATTTTTTATTTTTAAAAAATAAAAATTTTGTTATGTTTAACAATATTTAGATTAAAATATTTGAACTTTACAAATAATTTTTTTATATTATGTTATTTAATATATAAAAATAATTTATATATTATATATTAATATTATTTTATAAATATATTTTTTGTTTTTTTTTTAATCATAAATTTAATTTATAATAAAAAAATTTATTTTGTAAAATGAATATATCAAAAAATAAAAAATTGATAAAAAATAAATTTTTTTATACATGAGATATGAATATCTCATATCTTACTATGAGATTAATATATATAATATAAAATAAATAAATAAAAAATTAGATAATATATCCCACTACTTATTCTATCTCATGTTTAACTGAACATATAATAAAATAAGTGATAAAAATAACTTATCATATCTCATCATCAACAATGTAATAGGATATAATATTTCATCTCTTATCTTATCACATTTCAGTCAACCAAACATGCCCTTAAAATTTTTATATTTTATACAAAAGTTACTATTTTTTTTAAATAATAAAAAAAATATATCTAAATGGACACTTATCCATATTTCTAAAATTATCAATGTGTTATATATTACTACATATCAAATACCTCTCTTAAATTAGTTGTTAAGTATGTTTAAAAAGTAGTTCCAACGGTAATAGGAGGTTGAAAAATGTGAAATTAGAATAAAGATACCTTTTGATGTTTTTTTAATAATTTCAAATTTCTAATAGTTTTATAAGTTATGTGAAATTCGAATTTTAGTTGGTGTAAAATTCTTATTACTCTTATGTAAATAAGATTGAATGTAAAAAGAAGAAAAGAAAAAAAAGAGAATATGAGACAGAGAGAAAGAAATTAGAGGGAATGAGAGAATTTGTCAAAGGAAAGAAAGAAGACTGATAAAAAAGCAAGAAAGCGAGACAAGAGATTGGAGAGCAAATTGAAGAGAAAAGAATTGATTGAAGAGAAGAAAGCGAAGAAAATAGAGAAAAAGGTGAGAGATTTGAAAGCAATTTGAAGGAAAAAAAAATTGGAAGAGAAGAAATAAACGAGAGATTTGAAGAGAAGAAAATAAACAAGAGAATTTTAAAGGAGGAAGACGAAAATGGGAGTTATTTACTTTAAGTTTAAAAGTGTCAAAAATTTTGATATTATTCCAATAGATGGAAATATGGTATCAATTGGATCCTTAAAATATCAAATCTTTATGAAAAAACAACTATATAAAGGAAAAGATTTTGATATTTTAATTGGTCATGCTCGGACAAATGAAGATATATTTATTATTTTGATTTAGTATATTGAATTTTTTAGTTGGTTTAAATAAAAATTTTGAATTGAATGTTTTCATAGATTTATTTCTTTTAATTTTTTTTTTATTAATTAAGTTTCACTATGATTTTGTTAATGGAATGTTGAATGTATTAACAATTTGCATATGTTTCTTTATGTTTCAAACTAAAATATTGGAAAAAAAGATGATTGTAAAGCAATTTTTTTTAAATATTAATATTTAGTAAGTGAGACAATGAATGAATGAATAAATAAATCAAGATTTATTTTGAAATATTTAAAATTTAGTTTGAATGTTTTGAAACATCTTCTACATTGAATTATTTTTGTTCAACAAAATATTATAATTTTGGAATTTGACAATCTATGTAAAAAACAATACCATCAATATAATATTTATTTTAGGATTTTGTGGAAAAAAAAAAAGATTAATTACAAACATTAAATTAAAGATTTTCCTCCATGGGTATTTTATTTCAGAGTATACGGATGATGATACAATTATCCAAGGCAATACTGAGGTTTTGGTCAGTAGAATGGCTGGCCATCCATCAAAACCCACCCTTTTAGGGCTACAAAACAAAACGTAAGTGTTTGTACAACAATTGCTATTTTAGCTATACAAGAAGTTTATGTTCTACGAAATTACTTTTAAAAATATTAAAAATATTTTTTAAATAACTTTTAGGAACAATTCAACTCTAGATGCTGTACCACCACCTTTATCCCAAACTGGTTTGCAGCAAAAGACACCTCCTTCCGGCTACATATGTCATAGATGCCAAGTGCCTGGTACGTTTAATTTTGGGCTTTATTTAAAAAATGTTTCCAAAAAATCTAAAAATGGTTTTTTTTTTTTTTTTTTTTTTTTTTTATAAATAAAAGTTTGTTTTAGAATTTGAATTGTTACTTTTCCACATCTTAATTTTCTCTAAACAACTCAAGTATATTATTAAAAAACAAAAAATCATTTTTATTTGCCGGTTGTCGAACATTCTTCTTATTTTATTCTTAAAAACAAAAAACTGTTTTTAAAAACAACTTTACTTTCGGGTTTTGAGGCTCTCTTATCTTAAACGCAAATTGTATTAAATTTATGACCAGGGCATTTTATTCAACACTGTCCTACAAATGGCTCAGACATCCAAAGAATGAAGCCAAATAAGTAAGTTTTTATCCATTATTCATATCAAAAGTCTCATATAATGGTGCTACAATTAAAAACAAGTCAATTAATCATTTCAAATTGAAATTAACAGATCTGATTCCAAGAAAAGGGATGATGAGAGGAGTATCCTTCATTGCCCACTCTGTAAGCTGCCAATGTTGGATGCTGTAATGGTCAAATGTTGTTTTACCAGTTTCTGTCACAGATGTAAGACTAAATTTTATATCCTTTTCTTGGTGATATATTATAAAGTATGATTCACAAATCTAATAAAGCCAAATATTAAAACTTCATTCAGGCATAAGCAACTGCCCGACTTGTCCATGTGGAGCCAGGGTCGTATCAAATGACCTCGTACCGAATCTTACATTGAGAGATATCATTCTTAGATTTCAAGGTTTGTACTGCATGGATTAATTTATGTTTTTTTTCAATTTATTTTATGAGTCCGATAGTTGATTTATTTATTTATTTATTTTCAGATAAGAAATATAAGGGTGTTTGTGGTCGCAAGCGGAGAGAAAATTCAAATGAAGAAATTACTTCCAAAAAGATGATAAAAATATGTTAAATCATCTTCTTTTTTTGGTTTATTTTTGTTTTCTTCATTCCGGTATTTTTCGAACATTTTGTTATAATATATGGTTGTTTTTGTAATAGAAAACTATATTTGTTCAATAAAATAATATTATTCTTTTTTTTTTTTTTCAATGAAAAGCCTTTTATAATTAGCAATTTATATAGAATATTGACCGATTCGTAGCTATTGAAAATTAAGGCAGAGGTCATTAACGAATAAGTTCTACGTGGTGACATCCATTATCACCGCGTAGAACTTATTGAGCCATTCTGGAAGAAAATCACTGGCATTTGTGCTGAGAGATTGAAGAAAGACAGACCCAGCAACCAAATTTAAGAACCCATTTTTTTTTTCTAGTTTATAAAAGATCAACAGAATCCATCAATTCTGAAATGACTCAAATAGACTAGCTCACAATAATTAACTGCGTCTTAGTGTGAAAGCTAGTGCAGGTGCAACAGCATAAGGAGACACTGTTTCAGAGCAGAGCAGGGCACAAAAAGTTGTTTTATTTTTAGTATAGTAACAAATTCTCAAGCCAAACATCTACGATAGAGGTTGCAACCTTTTTCCACCCACCCACCTGCAATAAACGAGCTGCAAAAGACACCCAAATCGAAACAGAAATTAGTCAGATATGCATATAGCAAGAATTCTAACACTCAAAATCCTTCACATCGAGCAGCAAGGAAACATAAGAGAATCTCACTCAATTTTGTGATACATAATTGTCATATGACCGGTAAAAAAACTCTGACAAGTAAACCACGTCCTGCTCATTTTTATGATTTCTGCAAATGAGCCATCCAATATCTCAAATATGTTTTGTGCATAGAATTTCAAATGACCTAAGAACCGTCAAGCTACAAATAAAGGGCTATAAGCTGAAACCCAAGGTGATGTATGAAAGAATCGAGCTACAAACAAGCGACTATAGAATTAATCTTGGCCATCGAGTCTATTTTACAACATAAGCAACGAAAACTAAAAAACGAAAATCAACACCACCAGGAATTTCTCAACTCGATGCCTTCAAATAATTCTGTAGGCTATCCTAGTGAATGATAACAAAAAGGAAACTAAATAACCATTGTGAATCAAAGAATAACCTAGTCATCTTTGAAGAAAGACAAATGCATTTAGGCCCACAGAGTTGAGGAAAAAACCACAAAACCAAACTAAAGGATATATGCTTTCTAATTTGTCGAAAGATCAACAGCATCTGTCAACAAACCAAAGACCAAACATACCTATCAGTAATCTGACATTCTACATTTGGTCTGCATGCACGAGCATATATGATCATCAAAAACTGATCAGTTTCATTCTTCCCACCCAAATGAATTGTTGAGGTTATAAAAATAATAATAATTTGCCCATGCTAACATCTCCTAAAATTTGAGCTGCTCATTTTGCAGAGACAAGAATTTGCAATACACCAACTCAGAAACTTTCTTTTTAAGATATAAAAAATATTAATCTCATATGTCAAAGGTTTGTTCTCAGGTTTCATTTTTATTTTGGGAGCGGGGTGAGCTGGTTTTTATTTGTATTGGATATTTTGAAGTTTGGCTTCAACTAATAGACTTTGGGTTTCTTCCAAATTATAAATCACATTTTTAGCTACTACAAACATAACTCAAAGTTTGTTCATCTTAAGTCCAATACTAAAAGAAGCAACACAACAAATCCAATCTACATAGAGTAACCAAATAAATAAAATAGTTCCTAAGAATAAAAGATCAAGTCATTACCACAAAACAGTTTTAAAACACAAGGTGGGGCAGATTCAGAGGGATTTTCTGTGTGTGGGGGGGGCCTCTTGAGAGAAGACCTCATTTAGTAAGGTGGACGACAATTTGTCTAGATAAAAGAAAAGGGAGGTTGGGGGTAAAGAGCCTTGCTACGCTCAATAAGGGTCTTCTTAGCAAATGGAGTTGGCACTTTGCAAATGAAAAAGAGGCTTTTTGGAACCAAGTAATAAGGGGTAAATATGGGGAGGATCGTGGAAGATGGTGTTCGCGGGAAGTTAGAGAGGGGTATGGTGTAGGCCTGTGGAAAGCAATTAGGAAATTTGGGCACCTTGTTAGCTCTATAATTTCTTTTGTGGTGGGAACTGGGTAGAGGTGAGTTTTTGGAAGGACAACTGGTGTGGAACTACACCTTTGTGCAAATCTTTCCCCTCCTTATTTGCATTAGCTACTTCAAAGAGGCTTAATTCCTATTGTCTAATTAAATAGAAACCCCTTTAAAGGCAAAAACATCTGCACCCTTATGGCTCTGGCTGTTCATAGAAATGAAATTCTGCATTGCTCTTTCAAGAAGATGAAGGCGTCGTTCTTCTCTTTGTACCCAGATTTTACTTTACAATTCCAAATTTAACTGAATCCTTTCGCAACACATAAGCAGCAAACACGGGCAAATGCATACACATACAAGGATCACGTAACAGCTTTGTCAACAACACAGTGCAACATTAATACTCACCCAAAGTATAGAAATGCGGTGCACAAAATAAACACAGTACCTCGCTGATGGGGAAAAGAGGAGGGAGTTGCTGGTTTGCAGTAGACTCCAAGTCTTTTGAAATCTCTGTGGATGTGCTTGGGAAGAACCTAAAGGGGATTATTGTGGAAAGAAGCAGAGGGTTCACTTCCTGGATAAGGTTTGGAAGCTCCAGTTTGTGCCGGCTGCTGGAGGGAGTGGAGGCTTGCTGTAGGGGTAAGTTTGTGCAGAGATTTGTCAAAAGTTGGGAGGATGGAGGTAGAAGTTTAAGTTAGAATGTTGAGCAAATGAGGCCGGCAATTTTTTGTTGTGTTCAGTGGTTGACTCGGATGCAAAGAGACATTGTTTAGTGTTCCCAGAAGGAAAAGGTTTTTTGGGAGGTTGGGTCTTGTTGGCAGAAAAATTTCGCTCACTTAGAATATCGACACGTGATGAGCCCAGGGAAGTTTCTGCTGCCTCAAAGACTGAGAACAGAGATGGGGACTATAAGGGGAAGAAAGAAAAATCCTATGTTGATGCGGTGAATACAAGAGGAGTTTCAAGAGTGAAAAGACTAGGGGAAGTAGCATGGCTTCAACTGGGAGAAGAAGATGTGTCAAGAGAAAGGGAGCTGATGGACCGGTGCCTGGTTGGGAGATGGGGAGATCTTTGATTTCGGTTCCACAACTGCGTGATTTGGAAAGCTGGGGAAAAAGTCATTGGAAACTCAAAGGAGGAGTAAAGTTTGCGAGGATGGGAGGCCCTTTTATTCTGACTGAATTTGAGAATAAAGCAAAGGCAGACAAAGTGTTATTAAGAGGCTTTCGGTGCTTTAAGGATTCGATTCTGCACTTGGAAAGATGGGACCCAAAAGTGGGGTGTTCTCAAAGTTGTGATCAACATAAGGAAGTTTGGGTGAGAGTGATGGGATTACCACTGCATCTATGGAACCGGGAAGTTTTTAAAAAGATTGGAGACTGCTGTGGGGGCTTTGTTGCAGTGGATGAAAGCACCGTTGCTTTTAAGGAGATCCAATGGGCCAGATTATTAGTGAAGTCGGAGGGGTTAGAATGGCCAAGTTCCCTGCAAGTGGTAATCGGCACTACTTGTTTTGCTTTTCAACTATGGTGGGAGGTGCTGCCAAGGGTGTCCGAAGTGCTTCCTGCGTTCAAAGACGGGTTGGGAAAGGAGCAGGAGGTTAGGGAAGAAGAAAGGGGGGCCTCACGCGCCAGCTGTGTGATGAAGCAGGTGCAATCAACTGGGCAGCCTGCAAAGGTGGTGGTGCCGTATGAAGATGGAGAAGAACGTTGTAGGACAGACATGGAGGCCCCTGCTTCTGACTTGATGTCGACAAGAGGGGCAGAGGCAGATAAGTACAAAAGAAGGCAGCAGGCTGTTAGGGGGAAAAATTCAAACATTGGGCCTGCAGCCAAAGCTGATGGTAATTTGGGCTGGGATGTGGAGTTGGTAGTTGGGAGGAGGCCCATCGAGGAGGGCCTGGTTGGCTTCAAAGAAGCTTGTGGGCCGTTTCACTCAGGCCCATCTTCAACCTTACTGAAGACTAATTGCCAGGAGAGGCCCAGAGAGGAGGGCCATTATGGGCTCACGGAGGACTGCGGGCTGCCCCACTCAGGCCCATTACCAAACACGCACCTACGCCCAGATTTAAAGAGTCGTAAGGAAGTGGGGCGACCCACTGTCAAAGACATCCTTGGGGCTAGGGCTCGCGGGGGTTGCCGAGAAGAGATCTGCGGGTGTCCAGACGAGGGTGTTTTCGGCTTCCAGCAGGTTTCAGCTCCTCCGACGCCAAAGATCAAAGAACTTACCAGCGAAGCTTTGAAGGAGGAGGCGTACAGGTACACGGGTTCTCTCTCTCACTCTTGTTTCTTGTTGGGGAAGCGGGTTTTCTCTTCTTCTACTCTTTCTGGGTAGGATGGGAGTTTTGTCGCCACAGACGAGGGATGCGGTCGGGGCTGCAGTTCAGAAATAGTTGGGAGAACAGAGTTGGGTCCTCTAAGGATGATCTTGGCGGATGGAAGGGAGGCGGAGGTCTCTGGGTTGTCGGGATTGGCAAACAGGACTGTCGAGGAGGGGACGGAAGACGCCTTGGAAAGGGATCCTCGAGAGATTATGGAGAAAGGGAACGAAGTGAGGGAGCTGTGTTGGCAATCGAGCTGCTTGGCTAAGTTTAGCCGATGCCTCGGAATGTCGACGGAGGGCTTTGAAGGAGAGATCCTGTTCCTGCTCAAAAGAATGCAAGAAAGGAAAATTCAGAAGGGGAAGAAGGGGAAATTGGATGGTAGAAAAAAGAGAAAATTGGAATCTTCAAAGTTTGAAAAGGAGCTGAGAAAGCTGGAATGGACCGTGAATTACCTTGGGGGAGGAGAAGGGGGGGGCAGTTACTCTAAGGTTAGATGAAGATTCGTATTCTTTCCTGGAATGTTAGAGGGGCTAATAATTGTGATAAGAGGAAGGTGATCAAAGCTTTGATTAAGAAAAATAGGGTGGATTTGGTTTGTTTGCAGGAAACAAAAATCCAGGAGATGTCAAGGGGCCTTATTTGGAGCTTAGGAGTGGGGAGATTTTTAGAATGCGGAGCTGTGGATTTAAGGTGTTCAGCGGGGGGTATAGTGGTGTTCTGGGATAATAGGGTGCTGGAGTTGATCGAGTTAGAAAAGGGAGAACACTCAATTTCCTGTCATTTAAAAAACTGTTAGGATGGCTTTTCATGGATTTTTACAGGGGTATATGGTTCAACCATAAGGAGAGACAGGGAGTGTTTATGGAATGAGTTAGGGGCCATCTACGGTCTTTGGAATGGGCCGTGGTGTGTTGCTGGTGATTTTAATGCCATCTTAAGCCCTGAAGAATGCAGTTGAGGAGGGAGCTTGAATTCAAACATGAGAAGGTTCTCATATGTAATAGAAGAGTTACAGCTAAAGGACTTGCCTCTGATTGGGGGTCCTTTTACTTGGAGTGGAGGGGTGGACAACCAGTCTTTCTCAAGGTTAGATCGTTTCTTGGTCAATGAGGAGTGGGATTGCAGCTTTAGTGGTTCAAGGCAATGTGTCCTCCCGAGATCGGTATCTGACCACTCCCCAATTCTATTAGAAGGAGGGGGTTTGAGAAGAGGACCATCTCCGTTCACATTTGAGAATATGTGGCTTAAAGTGGAGGGGTTTAAGGATCTGTTGAAGGCTTGGTGGGAGGGGGACAGCTTTAATGGTTCTGCAAGCTTTATTCTAGCCGAAAAATTAAAGCTTGTGAAGTCTAAACTGAAGGAGTGGAACAGAGATGTTTTTGGCAGGGTGGAATATAGGAAGAATATGGCTTTGGATCAGCTGCATTTTTGGGATGCAAAGGAGAAGACCAACAGACTGTCTTTGGAGAAGATGGAAGCTAGAAGAGAAGCGAGGGAAGAATACAAAAAATGGGTGTTATTAGAAGAGACCACTTGGAGACAAAAATCTAGGGAAGTGTGGCTGAAAGAGGGTGACAGAAATACGGGATTTTTCCACAAGATGACAAACGCTCATAGGAGAAGAAACAATGTGGACCGAATCAGGATTAATGGTGTTTGACATTCGGAGGAGAATGGGATTAGCGAAGGATTGGTGAATGCCTTTAGATCCTTGCTATCTAATCCGAGGGACTAGCGCCCCCCTTTATCCGGGCTACAGTGCGAAACATTGCAAAATTTGGAGGCTGAAGCTTTGGAGGTACAATTTTCGAAAGAGGAGGTGCATAGTGTGCTATTGAGCTGTAGTGGGGATAAAGCTTCAAGGCCTGATGGCGTTACAATGGCCTTCTAGCAGTTTACTAGGGATTTTGTGAAGGAGGATGTGATAAGGTTCTTCAAGGAGTTTCATGATCAGAGGAAATTTGTTAAAAACCTAAACACAACTTTTCTGGTCTTAATCCCAAAAAAAGTGGGGGTTGAACATTTGAGGGACTTTAGACCCATAAGCTTAGTGGGAAGCCTGTACAAGTGGTTGACCAAGATGTTAGCCAATAAACTTAAAAAGGTGGTTGGAAAGGTGGTTTCTAAGGCTCAAGGGGCTTTTGTGGAGGGTAGACAAATTCTAGATGCAGTGTTAATTGCTAATGAAGCCATTGACTCGATTACGAAGAATAATGAGAATGATGTTATGTGCAAACTTGACATAGAGAAGGCGTATGACAATGTGGAATGGTCTTTTCTTCTCACAGTCATGCAGAAAATGGGCTTTGGGGAGAAATGGATAAGGTGGATTAAGTGGTGCATATCCACTGCTAGTTTCTCTGTGTTGATTAATGGAACGTCTAAGGGTTTCTTTCAAAGCTCAAGGGGATTGAGGCAAGGTGACCCTCTCTCACCTTATCTTTTTGTGATTGTCATGGAAGTCTTTAGTTATTTTATTAAAAGGGCTGTGGAGGGAGGTTTTTTGTCGGGCTGTAAAGTGAAGGGGAGGAATGAAGATGGGGTTTAGATCTCTCACTTGTTGTTTGCTGATGACACCTTCGTGTTTTGCCAAGCTTCTCAAGACCAACTAACTCACCTAAGCTGGTTGCTTATGTGGTTTGAGACCGTTTCAGGGTTGAGAATCAACTTGGAGAAGAGTAAACTCATTCCAATAGGGAGGGTAGAGAACATTGATGATCTTGCCTTGGAGTTTGGTTGTAGAGTGGGTAATCTCCCGTCCACTTATCTTGGCCTCCCTTTGGGTGCCCCGTTTAAGTCAGTATCAGTGTGGGATGGAGTGGAAGAGCGATTCCGCAAACGTTTGGCTATGTGGAAGAGACAATACTTATCCAAGGGGGGGAGAGCAACTCTAATCCAAAACACTTTGTCAAATCTTCCTATCCACCTTATGTCCTTGTTGAGGTTACCAAGTTCAGTTAGATAGAGACTAGAGAAAATTCAAAGAGATTTCCTTTGGGGTGGTGGCAACTTGGAGCGAAAACCACACTTAGTAAGATGGGAGGTGATGTGCTTAAGTAAAAAGAAAGGGGGTTTGGGGGTCAAACGTCTTTCCATTCTCAATAAAGCTCTCCTTTCCAAATGGAACTGGCTTTTCGCAAATGAGATAGAGGCCTTGTGGAATCAAGTGATTAGAACGAAGTATGGGGAAGATAGAGGGGGTTGGAGCTCTTGGGAAGTGAGAGAGGCACATGGTGTGGGACTTTGGAAAGGAATAAGAGTGGATTGGGAGTTGGTGGGCGCTCGGATTTCTTTTAATGTTGGCAATGGGAGAAGGGTGAACTTTTGGAGGGATAGATGGAGTGGAGATTCCCCCCTGTGTGAGTCTTTTCCTTCCCTCTTTGCCTTGTCCACTGAAAAGGAAGCTTGGGTGGCGAATGTTTGGGACCCCTTGGCCGAGGGGGGCTGGGGGAGTTGGAACCCCTGTTTTTCAAAAGCTCTAAATGATTGGGAGGTGGAGGTGGCGAAAAGATTTTTGGAGCATCTTCACGGGAAGAGAGTGCTTGAAGATGTGGATGATGCGGTGGTTTGGACCGAAACAAAGAGCGGCAAATTTTCAGCCAAGTCTCTCTATCTTGCTCTAGAAGCGGACTGCCCTATTTTGTTTCCTTCTAGTTGTATTTGGAAAGTGTGGGTTCAACCCAAAATCAGTTTTTTTATGTGGGAGGCTACATGGGGTAAAGTTTTAACCCTAGATCTTGTTCAGAAAAGAGAATGGTCTTTGGTTAATAGATGTTTTATGTGTCTCGAGAATGAGGAGACCATAGACCATTTATTCCTTCACTATTCAAAAACAAGGGCCTTATGAGAGCTACTCTTTATTTTGGTTGGGGTGTCTTGGGTGTTGCCCTCCTCAGTGATAGAGATTCTTCTTAGCTGGCATTGTTCTTTTGTGGGCAAAAAGCGCAGGATGGTGTGGAGAGCTACTCCTCTTCACATTTTCTGGACAGTTTGGAAGATGAGAAACAGATTGGCATTCAAGGATGATGTTTTGTCAATCCAGATACTGCAATATTCCTTTCTTCTCTCTCTTCGGTCTGAGGTTAAGTTGTTTATAATCGAATGCCCTCTAACTATGGTTAATTTTATTGATTAGTTGGGATCCTCTTAAGGCTGTTTTTGGGCCAAGAGGCTTTTTGGGTTTTTTTTTTTTTTTTTGGCCTTTTGGTGGTGGGTGTATAAGTCTATATACCTTGCATAGTTCTATATACCTTGAGTCGCTGTTTTGGCGTCTTTTTTTAATGAAATTATCTTTACTTATCAAAAAAATAAAAATAAACACAGTACCTCAAATTCTAAGCCGTTTGGGCGGGAATCATCCCGGTCTTCCTCGCATACGCGAAAATTCCACCGGCCTCAATTACCGGTCCGAGATCCCCAACTGGATTCAATTTATACTCCTTTCCTGTGGTATGGTTGATCAACTTGCTCTCTCCAAGCTCAATGGTGACTACATCTCCAGTACGGCACTCCTCGCAAATCCTAACGTCCGTTTCCAAAGGATAAACCTCGCCAGTGGACACAGAGTTCCGGAAGAAGATCCGCGCGTACGACTCAGCCACTACGGCTCTGGCGCCGGCGGCGCCCAACGCCACTGGCGCGTGCTCGCGGGAGGAGCCGCATCCGAAGTTTTGGCCGGCGATGACGATGGTATACTTGGTTTTCAACTCGCCGGCTTCAATGAAGCGGGTTTCATAGGACGAGGGAAGGCCGATGAAGGCGTAAGAGCCGAGCTTTTGGTACTCGTCGGGGTTAGATGGGACGAGGGTGAGGTACTCAGCGGGGATGATTTGGTCCGTATCAACGTTGTCGCGGACGACATAGCAGAGGCCGTGAAATGAGGTGGTGCTGGCGGTAACAGTGGTGGACCGACGAGTGGAGGCGGCGGTAGTGGCGGTAGTGAAGGGGATAGTCGTGAGAAATTTGAAGGGGAATTTAGGAGAGATTGCGGTGGAGAATCGGAGATTTGAGTGAGGAGAGAGAGAAGCGTGGGGCTTGTGCGAAGATGTGAGGTTAGGGTTTCCAGAAAGAGCTGCCGAAGCTGTTGAAGCCGCCATGGATGTGAGCTTGACGAACACGGAAGTGTTAGAAATCAGGGTTGTAGACCTCTTACCTAAGATCCTGCCACATTAAAATGGATGACATAACCCTAAATTTGAAAATATAACTTTCATCCTTTCTATCCTTTTTTTTCTTTCTTTTTTTTTTTTTTTTTCTTGTAAAATAATTTTATTTTTTAAAATCTATATATAATTAATAAAAAATATTAAAAATAAATTATTTTTCAAGTTAAATAAAATAATAAATTTATAAATTTTAAGATTATTTTATTTCTTTTAATCAATTAAATCAATAAAAAAATGATTTTCTACTAAATGTGTCTTCTCAAACATCAATTTTCATGTGAAATAGTTCCATTAATTCAATGGAAAAAATTATATTTATCTCTTTAAATAACAATTTAAATATAAGTTCAATTTTCAAATAAAAAACTAAATTTATTATGAAATTATCATTTCAAAATATAATCTCAATCGTTGATGATGCAATGGACTTATCTGGATCAATGGTGCAGTTGTAAAACACGTGGATCATGAGAAATGCAAAGTGTACAATAAAGAAATATCCTCTTTAGCTAAAGAAACATCTGAATATGTCATATGATGTACCTATTGTGAGTTGCTCGTTTACAAGTTGAATAAGAGAAATGTTAAATTCTTATCAAAATTAAATAAATTTCAATTAAAGAAACTAAGACTTATGAAAATTACTAGTAACTCGTAAAATGACCCGATCCAAGTAAGAAATTGGCAAGTAATGGAATGATACCATATTATGTATGGGGTTATGATACCTAAGAGGACTTGAAGCCATCTCATCCCTAGCAATTATATAGTTAATGCCTAAAACTTCATCATAAAATATAGTTTTGATGTTGGTCAATTTAATTAACATCATGTCTACTCCTCAAATCACATCAATGTGAGTTGGATTCGGTATCACATGGTTGAAGAATCCCCTAGTGAAACTCAAACAATCATATTTTAGTATTATTAAAAATACTCAAAATATTCTCTACTTATTTGATAGGGAGTCATTGGTGACTAAACTTGCTCATTACCATAGAATGTGTTTGATTCATTTGCTCGCAAATACCTTGTTCATTTTTACTTATCATCATCTACATTTTCATTTAAAACCCAAGCCTAAATTAATTCATATTCGAAAATCTCATCTACATGGTAGTGACAATCACATTTGCAAATAGTATAATGAAAATGGTGTTCAAAGAAAGATGAAGCTTTGAAGAAGATGTCTTTGAGGAAAAAATTATAGCTGGCAGAATACTTCCTTTTTGCTCCTTTAGGTCACATTTGTTGAAGATGCAATAACACCTCTCTTGAGCTTGTGGATGACTCATTCAAATGATGATGATGTCAAATGTCATAAAAAATGTTGATCTATCCTCATTGGACACCAATTAATTATAAGATGAGATGGTGAAAACTCAATTTAAGAATTGGTATCAAAGCCAAGGTCATGGGTTCAAGTTAAGAAAATATCATGTTGGGAGAGGAGATTCTAGAGTTAACTTTTTGACATCGAGCCTTAGTAAGATATAGGATTTGTAACGCTCACTATCTTGGCATAAGTTAAAAATTTAATATAGGAATCATCAAATGTTCTTCATTCTTGTTTTTTGCCTTTAAACTAGCATATAAAGTCACATCTCACTTTATCCAATATCATAATTGTCTCTCAATTCTTCCATCATACATTCCAATCTTATTTCAAATCCCCTCTTAGCCTTACATTTTTTTTTTGGCTATCTATGTAGAAGTTGGATTTGAATTTCTTGAGATTCTAACTCATTTGTACCTATTTGACAATATCTTGATCATGTAATTCACCATATTAGTAACAAGAGAACTATGATTTTGCAAAGAATAACTCTCAATTACACACAAAACAATCACCATTGTTTCCTCATTCTCTAGTCTCTTTATTTCAAAACCCTCTTGTATTACATAACCCCACATATAACTCTAATTTTATCCACATTCCCAACAATCACCCTTATTTTCTCATTCGCTATTCTCTTTATTTCAAAACCCTCTTGTATCACATAACCTCTTATATTACTCCCTTCCCTAGCATTGTATGCCTCCCTTTAAACATGCCTATTTATGCAATACCTAACATCTTTACTTCCTAAAGAAAAACCACACTAAACCCCAAGCATATCATTGGATTCATGCTTTGAAAGGTGATAAGTACTTTGAAACCTATTTTCTCCACTATCACAATCAATAGACTCATTGTTGGATGAATCTTCATCTACATAACTCGGTATTACTATTCAACATGATCATTATCATAAGTTATATCGGTTTCTTTATCCTTACCATCACCATAAGCCACACTATCATCCTCATCCTGACACTTTATATCATCTACTAAATCATGGTTGTTTTTCTTTCCATCCCACTGAAAGCGTATATCACAACCATGTTTTAGATTAAGCCTTTATCCTATGATTTTTAAGTCTCTACTAATAAGTATGACAATGGGACGGATTCGGGATATGTCAATCTCATCCCAATCTTGTCCCATTTATTTATATCAATTCTTATTTTTGTCTAAAAATAAAATAAAATAAACGAAACAGGGTGTGAAGTAAAGTGGGTATAGGAAATTCTTATACGCTTGCCCCATTTATTTATTTATTTTATTTTTAAAAATTTAAAATTTGTTAAAAATAAAAATAATTTATAAATAAAGAATATTATAAACATTTACAATTTATTTTTGTGGAAAATAATATTTTATTTATGTTAAAAAGTTGAAAAATGAAAAAAAAAAAAAAAGTAAAATATTTTTTTATTTAAAATCATACATAATTGGGGTGGGATGGGGCAAGACAAGACAAAGTAATATTCGAACCCGTTTAGAATTTTTTTACAATTTTATCAAATCTACCCTAAACTCATTTATCTTTATTCCAAAATTCTTTTTATTAGAGACGAGGTGAGACAGGTAACCAAAAAAACTCATTCCATCATCATCCTTATCTACTAATGAAATGACCTGTTCATGCCTAGTGAGCCTTGAAGGCTCAACCCATGATTCCAACAAATGATATGTTACCTTTGGTACAAGATAATTATATGTTGAATCACATAGAAGCTCAACGAACAAATCCTCAAACATGTTAAAAAACACAATAATAGTTTGACTCCACGTTTATCTCATGTCTCTTTCTATTTCAATGGAGAATGAAGTACAGTACAAACCCATAACCAAGTGTACGTCCTATAACGTGAAACAAACTCTAGAAGAAAAAACATCACTACAAATGCAAAAGAAACCCTAAGGTGGTGTTTGTTTTTTGGCTTAATAGAAAAAACCAAATATTTTAACTTTTTCTATTTAGTCAAAAGTGACTTATTGACATCATCAAACATAACTAAACTGAACTTATTATCAATAAGTTCAGTTTAGTTATGTTTGATGATGTCAATAAATCACTTTTGACTTAATAGAAAAAGCTATCAATAAGTTCAGTTTAGTTATGTTTGATGATATCAATAAGTCACTTTTGACTGAATAGAAAAAGCTAAAATATTTGGCTTTTTTTATTAAGCCAAAAAACAAACACAACCTAAGTTTGCTTATTTTTTAGTTGTGTTATTGTGAAAGAAAAATTCATAGCAATGACCTTTTCAAATAAAGTTTAATCCTTAAAAAATGTGAAGGATGCGTGATCAAATTTGATGTGGGTAATTTTGATTGTTAATTTGCATTTTGGGTTAATTTTTTACCATTATAAACTTATTCATGAAATATATAAATTATTAGAATAAATAAAAGTTGAAGAAACAGTAGGTAGATATACCATAATAGGATGACAATGAGATAAATTTTTTAAAATACGTAGATCATTCTGCTACTAATGGAACAAGTTTGAAATTTAAATAAACGGATTTGGGATGAGTTTGAGATTTTTTTTAAAAATTCGAAATGGATTCAAGGGTGGTTTGGGTATTTCTTTGTTTCGCCCCGTTCTAATTATATATAAAATTAATTTTAAAATTTAATTTAATTTTTATTTCTTTATTTTTTAATATAATAATAATAAAAATAAAATATTTTTAATAAAATAACTTATAAAAAATTGTAGTATTTTAATTATTTATAAAATATATATTTTTAATGTAATTAAAATTTTAATTTATTTTTTTTAAATTTCGAAAACCGTTTATTTTTTCTAATGGGATAGGTGGAAATTATTTTGAATAAACGGGGCGGGTTGGGATGGGGGCGTCCACCCGCCCCGTTGCCATCTCTACACCGCAAGTTTACATGACACGCAATGGTAAGAGTAAAACGACGCCGTTGTACGTTTTAATGATGCCTCACGTGTTAACCTAGGGACGCTGCCCTAGCAAACCCCAGATCAGCGTAATACACATATTGGCAAAACGGACGGCTCAGATCTCAAATCAGAACTCACTCACGAGGCTTATATTCGTAACATCTCTCCAAACCCTAACCCTAACCCCTCTGTGGCCGAAGCTCTCACTTTCTCTCTCTCAAGCCATGGGTACTCTTTCTCCCTCTTTCATCCCTCTCTCTTTCATGATTGTTGATTTGATTATTTTAGTGTTTAATGTGTTTATTTTGATATTCAGACTCTTGTGTTGAATCTGTGTTTTTTAGGTTTAATATTCAAATGTTTTCAGATTTTTTGGGTTACATGAATTTTGTTATTGCTAAATTAGTCTAGGTTTATGCGATTTGGGTGGACTGTTGGATGATTTTTGGTTTGATTACCTGGAGGTTTTTTTTCAAATATATAGTGGACCTGAGGCTTTGTTCTTTAGCTTGAAAGTTATATGTAGGAATCATTTTTATGCATTTTACGCTTATTATTTTCAGGTAAAACGTTTTGTATGATGTCTGGAAGAAATGAAAAAATCAAACGGTTTTTGTTTTTGCGTTGGATTATTTTTCTAAATAAGTGTTTGTGGCTCAACACAAGAGATCCTTTAGATAAGATTTGTGTAACGAAACAAACGGAGCCTTAAAACACATGGGTAGCTGATTGCAGCATTTTTTGAACTTAAGCCTTTGAACAGAAAGCCTTCTCTTCGTTTTTGTTTTTTGGTTTTCTTTTTTTCTTCAGGCTTTTGGAAGAAATAAAAGTAACTTGGATGTCCCAAAAATGACTTGTGCTTTTATTTTGTGTGTAATGACCAACACAAGAACTTGATTGAAAGGAACGTTGTAGAACATAGACCTTAATATGCTGTGACAGAGCTTTGAATTACATTGGGGTATTAATGGAGGTTCCATTGTATTTGGGGTATTAATGGAGGTTACATTGGGGTGTATTTGGTTTTTAATTATATTTTTTTTGTGATAATAGGGGCTTACAAATATGTGTCCGAATTATGGAGGAAGAAGCAATCAGACGTGATGAGGTTCCTGCAGAGGGTTAGGTGTTGGGAGTACCGCCAACATCCGTCCATTGTTCGTGTTACACGGCCTACTCGTCCTGACAAGGCTCGCAGATTGGGCTACAAGGCTAAGCAGGTAACAAATGGTTGTATAGTTGCAATGCTTCAGCACTTTCAGAATTGCTTTATATACTAGTATGATTGAGAGAACTGCTGTCCACTGATTTATACGGCACTGTATAAGGATATAAATATGGATTGCATTGTTAGATGACATTTTTAATATATATGCCAATTCCTTGACAGCACTAATTTGGTAAAGAATTTACATTGATAGAATGAAGTGTCCGATTGCTTAGAAGGCAATATTTGTTTATATTTTTTTATGAAATCTTCCATGTGTAAAATCATAAGACTAGATTCACTTGTCTGCAAAAGGTGGCCATTTAAAAAGGGTACCCTGATATTATTTTGAAATAGGTCAATTGTTAAATAAATTCTGTGCCTATTCCAATTTCATTTTGTCAGTAGTTCTATCTTAAAATATATCAATTAGTTGAGGTGGGCAATTGTCAGAATGGTGTTCTTTCACAAACTGCATCCTATTTACACTGTATATGACGAAGTACAATCAGGATGTATATGTGATTATTGATTAGTATTAGACTTTTAAAAACACTTGTTCATTTCATTTCCTTTTATGTATTTGTTTACTATTGGGCTAGGTAGGATTGGTCATGTTATTGCAAGTATGATATTTTATGGTAAAAGAAACCAATTCGTGCTGGTTAAACAGTGTCTTGATGCATGTGTGCTTCTCATTAGAGGGCTGTTTATGCATGATGATAAGATGCTTCCTGAGGCCAGCTACATTAAACCAAATAATCGATCATCTGACCAAGCAGGTTGTCTCAAATCTTGAACCTTGCTTTTGTCTCGATCGGATACAGTTTTTTTCATCTATACATCCTTATTTATTTTGAAATAGGTCAAAATGTCATATATTTTTAATGGCTACTGCATTTTCAAATTATTACTAGTGTTGTACATGTTAATCTCCACCTGCATCAATAGGTGATGTGGGCTTTTTTCATTATGTTGTGCTTTGCAAACTGCATAAATTTTACACAATCAAGTACCATCGGGAGATTTTCTTTGCTTTATTTATTTATTTATTTGTGTTGGGGGTGAGGGCTGGAAATGTTTATGCAAAATTTATGATGATTTGCAGCGAAAGAAACAAAGCCTTGCTGGTTAAGCGGTGTCTTGATGCACGTGCACTTCTCATCATGGGGTTGTTTATGCATGATGATAAGGCACTTCCTGAGACCAGCTGCATTAAATCAAACAACAGATCATTTTACCAAGCGGGTTCTCATTAATCCTGAACCATGCTTTTGTCTCGATTCGATTCATTCTTTTTAGCCATCAGCCAGCCTTCATGTTCTTGTCTCTGTTTTATTTACTCACACACTTATACAATGTGGTGTTTACTCATGGATGAAGACTATGATTTTTTATGTAATTGTATTTTCATTTGCTATTCACTGAGCTGCATGAGGAATGTAGTCAGGTGCTGCTGGCTTGAGTTTGCTGCCAAATTTTATTGCACTGATATGCATCATAAATTTTCTTTACTTTTTTTCCTGTGTTTGTGTGATTAAGATGACTTCCATTTACTTGGTAGCTATCTCTAGCTGCTCACACATGCTTTTTGACAAGCTTTCAAATCTATTATGATTTTGCATTAAAAGAATTGGAAAATCACTGGTCAATGGTGTCTTGATTGTATGTTTCATTAATTGGGGGATTTTCGCAAAAGATAATTAACAATAAACCATCTAAGCAGTTTCTCTCTCATTTGATTCTCACTTTCGTTTCTTTTTTGTCCAAATTTCTTTAATTTCTTGTCTCTATTACATTCCCATTTTGAAGAAAAAGGAATTTTTTTCAAGCATCTCTTCTTTCGCCTTGTTGATTTTGAGATATTTTACTTTGGGTTTATCTGTTTTCCCTTCTATATGTATTAAATTACTCAACTTACACTATACTGCATCCTTGATATTGTTAGAATCTTATCACTCTCTCGATCCAGTTCTGCTGCTTGTAATCTATAAGCCTTGAATTGGTTGCTATATCTACACAAATGACACTCCGGATGTACTGTTTTCAGGGTTATGTGATTTATCGTGTTCGTGTTAGACGTGGTGGTCGGAAGAGGCCTGTGCCCAAGGGAATTGTTTATGGTAAGCCCACAAACCAAGGTGTTACCCAACTGAAATTCCAGCGCAGCAAGAGGTCAGTTGCAGAGGAACGTGCTGGGCGAAAGTTGGGAGGTCTTAAGGTTCTCAACTCGTACTGGATCAATGAGGTTTGTAGTGTGATTCCATTCAATGATATGATTTGTCCTATCCAGTTGTAATGTTTCGCTTTCTATATTGTTTTACACAATACTGCCATTAATGATAAAACGTTTCTGTCGATGCAGGATTCAACTTACAAGTACTATGAGATAATCCTTGTTGATGCTGCTCACAACACCATCCGAAATGACCCAAGAATCAATTGGATATGCAAACCTGTGCACAAGCACAGGGAGCTTCGTGGACTCACATCTGCGGGGAAGAAATACAGGGGTCTACGTGGAAAGGGACACCGGCACCACAAGGCACGGCCTTCTCGCAGGGCAACCTGGAAGAGAAACAACACCCTCTCTCTCTGCCGCTACCGCTGATTTTTTCGGCACATTGCTTGGTACTTTTTGTTTTGTTTACTGTTATCTGGATTTTTAGACATCTCATTTTGAATTTGAAATTTTGGAGATATACCTGAGTGTTGTTTCAAAAGATTTATTTGATTTAAGGTGTCATGTTGAGTAGCTTTAAAATTTTCATTAACTTATCTTTGAGGTGGGCTAGCTTTTTTCTTGATTAGCAGTTTATTTTTGACCCAATTCTGGATTTCTGATTGCATTAACCATGAAAATTTTCAGCCGCTTGATGGTATTCCAGACGTGGCCTATGGTCTTAGTTTTTGATACGGATGAATTTCATTTTCCAAACATCAGTGAAATTCTTGCCAAACATACTATACGGTATTCTATGAGCATTGTTCTCATCCTATAGGGTCGAGATTACTATAAAAGTAAGGTTAAAAGGAATATTTTGTAGAAAGGTCATACTTGTCCATGTTATGTACCCCTCTTACACTTCAGAGAAGATTGGGGACATCCACATGAACATGGGTTATTACTCCCATATCAAGTGTTTCCTCGTCCTCCCAAGGGTAGGGTTTTGAGGTTTGTGCACATTTACGCCTCTCACATTCAACCACTAACGTTTTAGGTTTGAGGGTACATGGTGTGGATGCGTTCAACTATCCTGCTAATCTATAAAGAAAAAGAATAAAAAGAAACACCCAACACACAAATATCTATGTTAAGACTAATGTCATATTGATCTTCAAAAGGTTGAGCCATCCGTTTTTCTGTCTAGGAATCTTGATAAATACTTCTATGATGATATTATGTGAATTTTGTTAAGATCGTCATGCACCCCTCTGAATCTACTGACTTTACAACCCAAGTAGCAATTTCTTTCTAGATGGTATGTACTACTAAAAATCTGACCCACTTAAATAATAATGCATACAAATTTGAGTGATACTATTCGAATGAATGGATAAATCTAGTGCGACTGTGGGATATTAGTTGATTAAGTTTCGTTATTCGAAACTAGATGGATGGTCTACACGTACAAACACAAAAGGAAAAATAGGAAACACAAAATAAAATGGCAAGGGAATGTATAGTCAATCATGCAATCACACGATAATTATCATCTACAAATCTTGTTGGATTAAACACCAAATTGGATAGGGTAATAAGAAATAAGGCTCATTAACTAATTATTCAAATACCAAATTTGCCCCACCTCATGTTCAAGTTTGACCTTCTAACAATCCTTGACTGAATTGTCATTCTTTGGATTCTTCCGTGAAATTATGGATGATAATAGAGCTGGCTTAGAACCAATTACCTTCGTCTTGATCTAATTTCATTTATTCAAAATAATTTTTATTTTTATCTTAATAAAGAAATTAAATAAGATGGGGCAGGGTGGGTTAAAAAAAATAATTGCAATTATACTAAAAATGAATATATTTTTATAACTTATTTTATTAAAAAATAATTTATTGTTATTATATATGTATTAAAAATGGAAAAATAAAAACTTTAATTGAATTATTTTTAAAAATTAATTTTATGTATAATGGGAGTGGGTGCGAGAGGATGAGGTAGTACTTAAACCTTGTACTTTGATCAAATTTATTTATTTGAAACAATTATTTATTTAATTATTTACTTTTAAATTTTATTTTTGACCTAGAGTTGACAGCAATTTTAATTTTTTAATAAAAAATAAAATAAGAAATATACCTCAATTGGTACAAATCGTGTAGGATCTCAAATAATTCCAAAAATAATGGCCAATAGAATGAGAAGGGAGGATCTAGGTTGCCCAATTGAAAGGTGTTAGCCACCTAACTGAGTTTGAAACATGGTGGTCTCTCCTAACCAAGTGCAAATCATTTTGATTGTTGGTTAATTTATCAATGGACACGTATCAAATAAAAATAACAAATTAATATTTTCTGCTTATGGTATTTGACATGATGAACAAACCAAGTGCAAACATGAATAACCAAGTGGTAGATTAGATCATTCAGTGCTAGTGGTGCTTGTCATAAGCCAAATAATTATATATCCAATTAACTTCCTATACTGTAGCACATATTTTGTAAAGCAAATGACATTTCTTTCATTTTTATTGTTGCTCTAAAAATGATTAGTAAACTATTTTCATAGCAGTACCAAGCTTCACCCCTCATTGAGATGACGACGAGAGAGCTTAGGTAGAAAATAATCCATTTAAAAGAAACAAACCTTTGAACTTAGATTCTTCAAAACAAAATTTTCAAATAAGTACCTTTCAGCCATGTAGGCATCCTTGTAAAAACATAATTAATAATCACAATTTTGAAATTTTTTTTAAATGGATAAAACCATAACCACTAATTATAATTTTAAATTTAAATTTTTAAAAACAAATAACTTATTGCCATTTTTTTTTAACAAAATTCAACCCAATTTTTTTTTTTAATTATATTAATTAAAAATAGCAAAACTTTTCCAAAATAAATAAAAACATTGTGAAAACATCAAAAATCCAAAAATATTAAATTTTTTTTTTTTAAAATCATAAATGCATATCTATATATATATATATACATACATATATTAAAGAAATAAACAATTTGAAAGAAAATAAACAAAATTGTCTTTTATAACAAAGAACTTTTAATTCAAATGATGAAATAAAAATCATGTAATTTTTGGTATTGGATTAAGAATGTGTGACCATAATTTTAAAAAATGTTTTTAATATTTATAATACTTCAATAATAAAAAATTCTAAGTATTAAAAAAATAAAAAACATTTTCTAAAAACCTTACCAAACCAACTTTAAGTTATTAAGTTATTTATAGACAAAAGACTTTTACCTTTAATTAATTGAATTTTAGATAAAGGCGGATGAGGCATTTTGTATTCATCTTCTTTTCTGTTTTTTTAGGCACTACCTGTTGCACATTTATCCACTTTGGGTTGGCCTTTGAGCACCTTTGTTCTTTATATATAATATATATTTATGTTTTTACCTATCAAAAAAATGTCATTGCTTAGGCAAAAAATGTAATGGCTTAGAATCCAAAGAAGCCGAGCTCGCTAGCTCTCTCCTTCTCAAATGTTTCGAAGTACTGATAAATTATGGTAACTGCAAGAAGAATTCCTGTGCCCGAGCCAATTGCCCCCATAAAATCAGCCAACACCGTCAGTGCACCGATACACATACCCCCGAAGGCTGCTGCAGTGGGTATGTAGCGATTGAGTTCTTTCTGCAAGTTAGCCTCCCGGTGCCCAGGCATCACCATTTGTTGCTCCTGAAAAATCATCAAGAATTCAACTGATGGCCACCACAATCATCCTTATAATTTACATGCATAATGTTAAACAAACTTGTATGGTACAATGGTGTTCCTTTATGAACCGTGAAAATAAGACACAGTAACTCAATTGTTTGGTAAGTTAATAAAATGTCAAATGGGTCTCAAAGACAGCCTCAATGGCAGGACCAAGTTTGCCAGATAGTTAAGACTCTATTGCTTAATGAAGCACTACTCTCTACTGATGCATATAACCCCCCAAGTGAAGTGTACATCCAACACAGTTTAGAAACTGAACTGAAAGAGGAGTTCTCTGTTTACTTCAATCAAGGTCTGGAAATAACCCATTACTTGCTTCTGCCTCTCTCACTCTTTCTCACATGGGGTTCGGTTCTTCACAGACCACAATTTTTGTTTTTAACTGTGATCTTAATTCATGACCCACAAGCCAATTATGCAATGATTTCCCTATTGAATATATTAATATTTAAAAACATCTCAAGAAATAATTAATATTCATGTAGTTGATAATATTTCAGATTCTCTGTATATTATTTTGAGGACCACCTGATTCTTCTAGATTATTTTCCAAATATATATACACAATACATACCAATAAGGCAGGGTTCACATTATAGGATTTGCAGACAATATGATATAGTTCAGGAAGCCCAGAGAACTAATATCTTAGATAAGCAAGCAATATGCCCAAATGTGCTCCAGAGAAGAAAAAGTAGTAGACTGGATTTGGCTAGAGCAGAAGAAAAAACAACAAAGGCCTCTCAATTGCCTAACTCCCCTCAACCAACTAATAAACTCTATAAAATTATTACCATCTACTCCCAACAAATCCCTTGACCAGACAAACAATGTTTTTAGGGAAGACTCTTTCAAAACCTAAACAGATTGCAACATAAGTCATCATAATTGCCTATCTTGTAAGCTAGCTATTACATGGATCTGGCATATTTAACCTCACCTCAGCCTAACACAATTTGTTATTTTGACTAGGTCCAGAACTGCATAACCTGGACCCAACCAATCAACCCATTTATATTAAAAACATCAAGTATGATGCATCCATGCAGGCAAGTAATAGGTGACTAGTGATTAGTTATTTACAATGCCTAGCATGTCACAAAACCAAAGTATCTATGGTTCCCATACCTGAAATCTGTTAGAAAAAAAGACTGGGCCTATTGAGCATGATTACTCTGGACCCTGGGACAGGAGGCTGATCTCCCAAGGTAAATACATGAAAAACAGGAACTATGGTAATTGATTTTAACACAACTTAACAAGTCCCATATCGTTAAAAGATCCTTGATCCCCAAAACAAAACCCTCATTTCGATAACAGCACAAAAGTTGGAAGGGGATGACAAAATTAAGATAAGTATAGTCCCAAAGAATTCATACCTTGAGCTGCTTAGCCACATCTCTAGCAGAGGATCCAGATACTTCAATCCAAGTCTTTGAGAAAAGTGCACAGGCAGCCAACATAAAGATTAGATAGAAGAGAGCATGGAAAGGATTGGCTGCCATATCGGCCAAGCTGCAAAATATTGTCAAAGCATGTTAATGGAGTACAATCATTCATTAAGTATTGGCTGAGAGAGCAGGGAAAGTAAACATCGCAAATAGACAACTCAAGAAACAAAAATGCAAGGTATAACATAGACGATATACAAAAAGTCAAAGACGATCATGTCACCTTGATGGTGCAGTTATATAATAAGCAAGACCACCAACAGGGATGTATTGACCGCCCGAATATTCAGATTCCTTCCACTTGCCCAAGAGATTTACAAGGAAATTTCCACTGTACTTCCTGTACAGCAACTGTAAGAAATAAAATTGTTAGTATACCACCAGAAGAAAATGACCCCAACCTGTGTATACAAGCTTAAAGCTCCAGTACCTGGGATATAAAGTATAGGTTGGTAACAAGAGCAGACTGTAGAATGATGGGCATGTTGGAAGTGTAGAACAGCTTGATAGGATATGAACCCTGCTGTCCACGAGCATTCTTTGACCGCACAGGCAAAACCACCCGGAATCCTTGGAAGTAGATAACAATAAGGAAGATCAAGACCGTTGCAAGCAAATTTGTCACATTTGGAAGGTTCTGCCGATAGAAAGCCTCCCGTAGAGCACGAACCTTATCTGTGCGAGTTATTAGCAGATGGAAGAGAGCAATAACAGCACCTTCAAATTCAGCTCCACGACCACTATTAATAGTGGTAGGGCTAAAGGCCTTCCAGATGATGTTTTCACTGCCAATTGATCAAAACAATTCATTAGCAATCACTACTTGACAGTAGAGTTAATGGTCCACCCAGAACATGAGCCCACCATTCACCAGACACTGGCTGCTAGACAGTAAAGCTTCTTCAAATATTCCATGTTCAAAATCATAAATTAATTAAAAAAAAATCCCAGATAAAGAACCAGATGCTAACCAGATATTAGTTGCTATGAAAAGAGAAATTCCAGAGCCAAGGCCATATCCTTTCTGCAGAAGTTCATCTAAACATATCACAATGATACCAGCAAAGCAGAGTTGAACAATAATAAGGATGGCATTTCCAACTCCAAGTTGGCTAACGCTGCCATACATTCCTGAGAGAACATATGCAACAGCTTCACCAACAGCTATCAGGATGCCCAGTAGCTTTTGTGCACCATTCCTGAGAGGCAGAGAAAAACAGATTGTTGTATATATATAGAACAGGCTACATAAGGAAATTGGACTAGTAAAAAAATTGAAATCTACTTCAGTTATTCCTGAAAACTGCAATTTGTGCAAGCACCAACAAAAGCACAAGCATCTGGAATAAATGTGAACATAGAGTACATGCAAAATGCTATAGTTAGCAGAAAAACAGTAGATCTACTAGAGGCCTTTCAATCTGTTAAAACATCAACTATGTAACAAATGTAGCAGGGAGAATAATATCTCTGAATCACAGATAGTACAAGAAATGTATCACATCTGACCAAAAACCCAAATAGAACTTAGCCTAAAGGATACTTACAAGAGAGCACGATCCTCGCGCACATTGTTGTCCACTTCAATAATCTTTGACCCAGCCAAGAGTTGCATCACCAGTCCAGAAGTCACAATTGGGGTGATCCCCAACTCCATCACAGTTCCACGGCTTGAGGCAAGAATAACACGCATCCAATAGAATGGATCAGCACCTGTAGTAGAGTGTATTCCATACAGTGGTAGCTGACTGCATACCAAAAAGATAAAGAGAGAGATCACAGTGTATATAACCTTCTCTCTAAATGGGACTTTCCGGTCAGCATTCTGAACTTCTGGCAGGAACGAGAGAAATGGCCTGACAAGATGAAGCACCCTAAATCCTCCTCCCATCTTATTGAGCTTAAATTATACAGGTCCAACCTACACCAGCCATTCACCAAAAACAGGAATAAATAAGTAATCAATAGCAATATAATAGATGATGCAATCTTCCATTCAAAGAACAAACACTCAAATACCTTTCTAAATGACAAAATAGGTGATTTAAATAAACTTATGAAATTAGAATCAATGGAAAACTTATCTAAAATACTGAATAACAAAAGCTGAAATTCCAGGGAAAAACAGGATTTTTCTTATTCATGGAGGACTATGAATTCATATTCAGTTCAGAATCATATGAAGTAATCAAAAAGCAAATCAAAATTGGAGGTTTAAATTTTATTTTTTTTCCTTGTAAGGCGATATTTAAATTGGAATTTCAAGGTGATAATTCCACATAACCCAGAGAAAACAAGACCAACTTGGAATTACAGACAGACACCCAAATTCACAATTTCTACTGAACATAGCTTGATTGTTCATGTCAACATCCAAAGTGAGGGAAAACATACCTTGCACTCTCATCAAGGCGGTAAAAATATTCAGCAAATTACCCCTGAAAGTAGATAAAAACTATGGCGGATTTTATTTTTTCAAAAAACTGAAAATTAAAATTCGCATTTCAACTATTTTCAAAACTAATTTCATTAAAACATCACTTAATGAATGTAAACATCTTGTTTTCTTATCTACCAAAAAAAGCCTTCTAGTCAACATTTTTTCTCCTTCTATTTCCAAATCCTTCCCATTTCTCTTACCCAAAGATGCCCTCAATTTCCCTTTCTCTGTCAACAGAAAGCAGTTGTCCCTTCCATCACCAAAAAAAATACCAAACAAAACTCAAACCTCCACTTCCAATCCTTCTCCTCCTCTGCTTGCTCAGCAACCAAACAGATCACCGCAACCGTACGGAACCTAAACCAAAAAACTAAAAAAGAAAAAAAACTACATGCAGATCTCGATCTATAACACAACCTACCAATGAATCCAGGAAACACGACAGAGGAAACAACAATCAAACACGAATAAATCGAAAAAAATTCAAAACTTGGAGAAAGGAGCTACAGATCCAGAAACTATCGAAGCAAAACCAAACAAATGGAATGGAAAGAAGGCGGTGAACGAAGATTGAGATTGGAATCGGACCCTACCTCGCTGGAGAGAATCGTGGAGATCTGACTTTGAGAAGATCAGTCCTCCGGAGAGAGATATTTCAGAAGCGAGGGTTTCTTCTCTGCTCTTCTTTCCAGTTTTATATATATTGGCGTCTGCCACGACAGCCACGAGGATCACTTGGGTCTGCGGCCGGCACGACTAATTATCTACCGTTACCCTTATCTTGAGATCTAGCGATTATGTAAAGGAAAATTCTAGAGTACCGAATTCGGTACCTACCGAAATTGACCCAGCTCCGTTGGATGAGTTTCATGCATGACCCGTGTTTTGTGTTTACTCAACGGTATATTTTCTGTTTACCAATTTTTAAAATAAAAATTAATATTATTTTTTTTTTAAAGAATACGAGGTTACCTTAAAAAATTTGAATATCCAAATATTTTTAACAGTAACAAGCCGATGATCACTCCCTAGGTTTGGCTTCTTGCCGTAGAGATATTCTTTATCCAAATGGCTGGTCTTGCCATGGTAAGTTGCATTGAAGGTAGTATTTTACTAGCTTACATTAGAATTACATATGGTACATCCATAGTTAGGGGAGACTTCCTCTTTTCAAGACTAAGCCAAGCCGTAAATAAAAAGAGTGCAATCCCTATGAGAGGATTCAGAAGTGTCATCTATTTCATCTTTAATTTTTGCTCTCTCGTCTTTCATTGGCCTATTTCATAGTTGCAAGTGGGAAGGTCTTTTGATCCGTTGACCCAGGCAACCTTGTCCTCATCACTTGTTCGAGAGTTATAACTTCACCAGATGAATTACTAGCCAGAAGAGGGTTCTTGGCAGATATCCAAGGTGCAATCCAACAATCGCATGTGTTAAGTACAGAGAATATATTCATTTCATCAATGATTCAATCATTTCTTGACAAGCTTTGAACCGCAAGGAAGGATGACTAGATAGTACTCCCAATGGCAAGGAAAGCATACTCCCTACCTTGATCAATAAGGGAAATTCCAAAGAATTATTACATTTTATATAGAAATTATTATTATTTTTTGAAAGTAATTTTTTGGAAATAGCTTCAAAAAAATTTAGAGATTTATTGGAAGTGATTTTTTAAAAGCAAAAAAAAAAATCAAATTACAGAAAATGAAGACTTATAACAATAAAAATCAAATAAAATAGGAGCATAAAAATAAAAACTAAAAATAAATTCAAATCATAGAAAATATTAGTTTATAACCTAAATTCATTATTTTATAATAATAAATATGAAAGTAAAATAAAATTAAAAAAATAAAAGTAAATTTGGAAGTATAAATAAGAGGGATAATAAAAAATAAAAAAGGAAGTGAGTGAAATTAGAAACCCAAGAAGGTATTTGATAAAATTTGAGATTAATAATGCTTAGTGTGTATAACTTAAACAACGAGGTGAGTGAAATTAACCTTACGAGGAGGTTGAAACAAAGACACTCAAACAAAGGCAAGGCATAGAGGGGATTAGGTAAGTCTACAGAGAACATGAATGAAATTCGTTGTATAAATAAGAGGCATCTAAGCTATGCAATGCCACACTATAAAAATTTGTTTGTAACTTCCTATAAAAATCTGAATAAAATGTGTTCAAAAATCCAACCACTTGGTGTAGTAGGCACAGGTCTTTGGCGAGATAACGCCATCCGGTGTGCACTGAGTTATCCGAGGACAAACACCACATGGAATTGAAGCCATGGCCCCTATTGTTGGCCCCCCTCCTCCAAGGCCTCCCTTATTTGTGCATCTATAACAAACTGCCCCAATTGGAATAGAAGAAAATTCCCCAGAACCAGAACTTCTCACCTCCATAATCTCATTGTCCAATACCAAAGCCCTCAATATCTCTGCAATTTGTTGGGTAGAGCATTCAGTAGCACAGAGACCTGTCTTATTTATTGACTCTGAAATTCCCTCTGCTGTAGCAACCTTCAGCTTAGATAAGACCTTTACGCATGTCTCTTTAAGAATCTTTATGTATTCTGTATCAAGGTTCCCCTCCACATACCATGCACCTCCAGTAAGTTCTTTTGATGGTTCAAACTCTACTGCCATGTAGTGTTTTCTCCCCTTACTTTGGATGTTCACTACCTCTTTTATTAATTTCTTGACTTGGAGAGCCTTGAGGGACTTAGTGACCACATTGTCAGGGAGGTTTGTTTCCCGTTTCATGTCTCGTGTCCAGATTCCCATGTCTTCTTTACTTCGTATCAGATCATAAAGAACACGCTCAGCATCTAGCAGAGGTTGAGAGGCTGTGTTTGTGTCTGGCCGTTTTCTTTTAAGTGATGATCCTTGTGATCGGCTCATTCCTATAATAGATCAAAAATTATAATAAGAAGAATAATATGATAAAACACATAAAGCCATATAAGCCATATTCTCATGGGTGGAACAGAAATTCAATTTCTTAATTGACTGCGATTAGGTCAGACATGGCATGTGCATTAACATGTAGATTAGAAAGGCAAAAAGAGGAGAGAGAGGAGCGAGCAAGTTCTACCTTTATACTACCAACTCATATTAGCATTTTTGTTTTTTCATAAACAAGAACAGCAACTATTAAGGAGCGCCAAAGGACGGGGTTGGACCCTATGTATATGGTTAATATACACAAAATAATAAACCGGTAAATACCACAAGGCATATACAAGAAACAACCTTTAAACAAACCAAAACCACCTCTAGAGTACTCCAGCACCCATCCAATTCCCTGAATTTTCTAAAAACGATCTTTCTCTCACACTCTCACACTCAAGAGCAAACCTCCACAACCATTTGCCTAGTAATGCCCAATTAAGGGCCTCGTATCTTCTAATTTCCAAACCTCCATATTTTCATCCTTACAAACATTAGACCACCTCATTAGACGCATTGTGTTTTCCTTCCTAGAGATTTCCCCACGAAAAATCTCTCTTAGTTCTTTCTAATTTGCTCCCCATTTTTCCAAAAGGATTAAAAAAAGAACATGAAATAGATCGGAAGGCTCAAGAGAGTGCACTTAATAAGAACTAATCTTCCTCCTTAGGACAAGTATTGCTTCATCTAAGAGGTCAATCTCCTTTAGAATCTCTCCTCTATAGCATCCCACCCTGCACAAGACTTATAAGATGCTCCCAAAGGCAACCAAGGTAAGAAGCAAGAAGCCTCCCCACCTTACACCTAAACAAAGACACCAATCTGCCCTCTTCCTCTACTTTTCCCACTGGCATAAATTCACATTTTTGCATGTTTGTTTTCAAACCTAACACAACCTCAAAAAGAATTATGATCCACTTCTACTAGATCCTTGTTGGCCTCATAAAAGAGAAGAGTATCACATGCAAACAAAAGGTAGGAGACATACATTCCTTCTCCCCCTCTACCGTCAACCTTGAAGCCATTAATGAATCCTCCTTTTTCAGCCTTGGATACTACAAAACTATGGTCTTCCATAACTATCACAAATAGATAGGGTCAAAGAGGATCCCCCTGCCCGGCAAGCCTCCTGAAGTCTAGAATCTGTGGGGTACCATTGACTAGAACTAGCATCCTCTAGTGGATATGCAGAAGTGTATCCACTTTCTCACCAAAACCCATCCTTTCCGAAAGTGAAAGGAGAAACTTCAAATCCACATGGCCATGTGCTTTTTCTATATCCAATTCACCAACTAAACCTGCCTTGGAGCTTCTTTTCCTTGAGTTAACGACCTGATTTGGAATCAGAACTGCTTCAAGGATTTGTCTACCCCTCATAATAGGCATTTTGGTTTTCTGACACCACCTTTCTAACCATCATTTTCAGCCTATTAGCTAGAACTTCCGCTTGAAGTTTATAAAGATTGCCTAAAATCCTTTTTTTTTTTAATAGGTAAATGAGAGAATATATTAAAAAGCGCAAAAGGCGTAGCCATGTACACAACGAAGTATACAACCCATGCCTAAAGGCTAGAAAGAGAGAAAGAGAAACGGAAAAACCAATCATCCAAGACCACAAAAACCAGTAAACAACCGGACTCTCCCTATCGGGAAAGGCCATTACTGAAAGCACCACCCACACCAAAACAAACCCCAAAAGAGTAGCATAAAACATAAGACGCCCTAGAGACCATCTGGACCCCAACACCCACCACCAAGCTACAAAACGGGAGAGCAACCTCAAGAGAGGGAGCACAGACTCCAGCACCCCTCCCCCTTCCCTGGCAAGGAGTGGGGAGCAATCATAATTAACCGAGCATTCTAGTTTTCTGATCTCCCTCTCCAATCGAGTAGCCAAAGGCGATTTCTTGTTTCCCCTAGTAATCTTAACTCCACGACCTTTTCTTGACTCTAACTTCCAAAGAAGGGAATTGCTTCCCTTCTCAAACCCCGTCACTGGTAAACCCAGAAAGCTACTGAAGGCAACAAACTTATCGGGGAGGCTCCTAAAATCCTTAATGTCTTCCGCTCCTCCCTTCTTAAGAATAATAAGAACAAAAAATTTAGCGTTAGCTACAATGGAATCCTTCGAGTGAAATTTCCCAAATAGTTGCAACACCTCGCTTCCCACCATAGGCTAGCAAAATCTCCAAAACGTGAAGTGAAGAGAAATCAGATAAAAAACATATGAAAATGGAAAGCAGGGGTTTTAACTTTTACCTTCGGAGAGAAAGAGTGGTGGGTTGCGGTGAGGATGAAGAGAGTACGGTGGGTGATTGAGAAGAGAAAGACGGAGGAGACTGGAGAGTGGGAGAGGAGAGAGATGAGGTCTGTTTGGGAGTAAGTAGGGTCTGTACCCTCCTCTCATTTCCAAAAGAAGGATAAAAAATAGGCCTGTAACTTTGGGCGGGTTGGCCCAACGAAACCCAATCTTTAGGCGGGTTCGCCCAATCCAATCCAACCCTAACACAAATCCAATTTAATATTTTGATAATATTTATAATATCTATTATCAGGATAATAATATTCAAATTATTTTTATATTTTTAAGAAAAAATATAAAATTTTATTATATCACATAGTTTTTTTTTTCATTTTTTTAAGAAAGGTATATAAATTTATTTTTATAATTTTATTGCTATCTTGAAATTTTTACTATTTATTATTACAATTTTGATATAAATATATATAAAAAATTTAAATATTAAGGATGAATTTTGAATTATGCAACCCGACGACGAGTCCCAAGTTTAATCTAATCAACCCAAATTTAAAGAAATTAGATTATATTAGGATTGAGTTGAGTACTTCGAGTTAAAAGTTGAATTGAGATGAGTTTGATTAATTGTTTTTTAATTCAAATTAAGTTCAGATTAAACATTAATTTGACCAACCTACCCAAATTATAACCCTCATAAAAAGATAAAAGAAAATAATAATTCCTATCTTTTAATGACCTAAATACCCTTTTCATTCTTTCACTTTTTTTTTTTTTTAATGAATAAATAAAATTATATAGAATTAAAACCATTTAAATTTTTATCTTTCAGTGGATAGATAAAATTATAAAATATAAAATAATATGATGCAACTTTTAACTCTTTGCAATGCTAAAAAGGCATATATGATATATCTATCACCACTTGCTATTTTTAATAAAATTAATATTATATAAAAAAATTTAATTATTTAATAAAAATTATAAAAAAATTATTTAGTAAAAAATGTGTGTGCGTGTGTTTAAACTATTAAATAGGATTCGTTTGTGACTGGATTCACTTGGCTGCAAAAGGTGGGCATTTAAAAAGGGTACCCTGATATTGTTTTGAAATAGGTTTTTCACAAACTGCATCCTGTTTACACTTTATACAATGAAGTACAATCAGGAGGTATATGCGATTATTGATCAGTATTAGACTATTAAAAACCCTTGTTCATTTCATTTCCTTTATGTATTTGTTTCTTTTGGGGCTGCATAGGGTTGGTCATGTTATTGCAAGTGTAATATTTTACGGTAGAAGAAACCAATTCCTGCTGGTTAAGGGGTGTATTGATGCATATGCGCTTCTCATTAGAGGGGTATAAGATGCTTCCTGAGACCAGCTACATTAAACCAAATGATCGATCATCTGACCAAGCAGGTTGTCTCAAATCTTGAACCTTGCTTTTTGTCTCGATCTGATACAGTTTTTCTCATCCATACACCCTTATTTATTCTGAAATAGGTCAAAATGTTCAAATATATCCTATGCCTACTACATTTCCAAATTATTAGTAGTGTTGTACATGTTGATCTCCAAATGCATCAATATGTGACGTGGCCTTTTGTCATTATGGTGTTCTTTACAAACTGCATAAATTTTGCACAATTTAAGTACCATCGGGAGATTTTCTTTGCTTCTGACATCTATGGTCGAGGTTTGAGGTAAAATAAACTACCTATGTTTGGTTCGCACTGGTGAATTTCATTTTCCAAACATTAGTTAAATTCTTGCCAAAGACCGTCAAACATGCTACATGATTCTATAAGCATAGATTAAATCTTGGCTGATCTTTTATGGAGGAATGGGATCTTTTTGCTAAGCGATAATGCTGCCGGTTGTCTACATGGTTATTGATTATAGTGTGCTGCCTAGCTAGCGGGCACGCCGGGCAGATATATTGTTTCACCTTGAGGGATTTGAACAAGAAACACTTGTTCTTCGATTTGTAAAAATAGAAGAGAATATTACAGAGGATATTTGTCACCGCTCACCAGAACCTAGAGCCTTCCATCAATGTAGCTCTCTTTGAGATTTTGTAATGCATGTCGAACTGAATCCTCATCCTGGCTGGAGTATTTCAGGCATATGAGCCGCTGAGCAAGCCGATAAGCCATCTGTATTGGATGATACTGCTGGCAATTTACTTCCATCCTTTTTACTTCCTATACATGAACAATAACAACATATTAGGCCACAATCCATGAATAAGGGCAACCACTGTTCAGTGACAATTAATTAAGAATTAGTGTTGGAGAAAAAAAAAAAAAAAAAACAAAGTTGGAGACTTCAAAGAATTAAGAATACCAAATCACCAGAACAAACCATATTGACCAAAAGAAAAATGAAAAAAAAAAAAAAAAAAAAAGCATTGATACGAACTTCAAAAAATTCAAATGGACTTGAGACAGTTATATAATTCTTCTGTGGGTAAGCATGTTGCAAATATTTTCTGATATTTTCCAATTTGCATCAAATGTGTTCTCAGGTATTGGTAGGGGGTGAATTTGAGACTCGTGTCTTCAGGTTTACAACTTATGCACCAGGAAGCTTTGGCACTTCCTGATGATATCAATTGAAATACTAGTAGTCTTGAGATTCTGAACCACAAGCTGCAAATATGTAGTCCATAGAACTAAATTTCAGATTAGAATCAATGATTAACTAAAGGAAATTACCTTCTCTGTGATCCTTGAAGTGATGCTTATGGCAGTTTTAATTACTGAGCTTGGTAAACCTGCCACTCCAGCTAACAGAAGGCCATAGTGTGGTACATGTCTTGGTCCATCCTTGAGTTGAAACTAATTAAATGAATCAGATTTTCAGTCAATAAAAGCCAAACTAAGGTAAACTTTTCTAATCAAAAGAAATTCAGAAAGATCACCTTAAAATCTAAGCGACTGTTTTTTATGTCAACATCAAAGTGAAGAATTTTCACATTTGGGTAGATGGTTGCTAATTCTGACAAGTTCTCCATATGAGTGGCAAATATAGTATAACTGAGAGATCCGGAAGGCAAAGTTGTTGGTTTGGAAGAAGAATTGGTCATCATATATGGAGCTGGCATATAGGGACTCATTGGAACATGTAAACTAGAGAATCAGAATCATGGGAAAAAGAGAAGAAACATTGAATCACAAGATACAAGAAAATTTCTGATCTAGGCTTCTATCTGCCAGAATCTGAAGGTTTTAGGCAATGATGAACATTATTTCATTGATCTGGATTTTATGCAATTTTTTTACGTAGAATTTATGACCCCAAAAAAAAAAAAAAAGATTAAATGATGGTCTAGTTTGTGGCAGTTGTGATGCTTGACTGCCAAACACTATGAAAGTGTGATAAAGCAAAAGCCTATTCTTTCTAAGGTGATGAACTGATGTGGTGCTAAAACACTAACTTGCCTGGCCTAGGGAAAGCAGAATTTAGTGAGACATCTCAAGTGACACTCTATTTCCTGGATACACCTGTGATTTAGCATGACAGAAGTTTCAGTTTCCGTTATGTGTGTGTGTTTGTCCATGTATATTTGGATCAATTGTTGAAAGATTCAAAAGCATGAATAACTGAATATTGATGAGATGGAAAAATCCAAAAGCAAGCAAATGACACTCACTATTTGACAACATTGAGCAATTCCCAAAACCAAGAATGACTAGCAATGCATGCAAGTAGCCAAAATAGCTGACTGGGCTCTCCCTATTTAAGCTCTTCAGTTTCAATTATGGAATGGAAAGCAAGGCAATCACATATGCAATTTTTCTTGCTACAGCTTCATCAATAAAAGATCATTTTTCCTGAAAATATGTGCTGGAAATGAATTAAACCAAGTACAGCAGTATATTTTCAGGATCATTTTGCATCAAGCTTTTTGGTAACAATGGAAGGTATAGTCTCAACACTTGCCAATGTAAGACCATAGAAAACAAGTTTATAACAGGTTAATGGGACTGCTGGACAAGGACTCCATTTTATCCATGAAAAATAAGACAGAAGTAAGGGGCTTTAAGGAAATCTTTGGAAACAGCTGCTCTGATCCATTCACTTTTGGCAATTAATAATGCTTTAGTCTGTAATGATAATTATTTTTGTGATTTTCTTATCAACATATTAGTTATTTGTTTATTTTTGAAGTTAAATATTATAAATTTTAAAAAGTGGCTATTATTATTTCAGTCACTTAAACTGCTACATTCACTAGAAGGATTTTCAATGGTCAGTGTTCTCTTTCATAGTGGTGTTATCAGGATTTTAAGACTTCTAAAAAAGATGGTAAGGAAAAAAACATCAATGATCCTTACATAAATTATAATTCAGATTTTTCTAGAGCAAAAGTTTAAAATAATTTATCAATTTTTGTAATTCATTCAAAGAAATGATCAAGGATAAATGGTTGAAGAAGTTACGCTTTGAATGATAACAAATGCTCACAGCAACTCCATGCAATTGCAAATCCATCAGAAGAAGAAGTAGCCCTCCCTAGTTCGTCCATTACAATCAGACTCCTTATCCAAAAAAGAAGACTAGTATGAAACAGATTCTCAAAAATCCCAGTTGAAAGCATTAAGAATATCATGCTGCCAATAGTGTCTTGGCCCAGCAGAATGAGTTGTGATCTCAATAGAAGGTCAGGAATTAAAATCCCCTGTATTACCATGAAAATGACAGAAAGAGCAAGCTATATCCATATATACCTCTGGGAGACATTCTGCATGATAAAAGCTGTTTCTTTCATCTCTGTCATGAACTGTAAAATGCGAGTAGCTTAAAATCAGCATGATGCATTATCCTTCAGTGACTCATTATTAAAAAATTTTAATCCCTAATTAAGAATTCCATTATTTTATGGCAAAGGGAACAAGCGTTTCCTCTGGACCTCCATGTATATGCATGCAAAACTAACACCCCAAAACTCTTAGTAATCCTCACACCTGAATTGAAAATTATCCTCCATGTGCACTTATTTTGGACTTTCAATGATGCAGCTATTTAAATCCTTTTGGCTATGTTTGGTTCCCGGAAAGTACAAAGGAAAGAAAAAAAATGCTAAGGAAAATGATTTTCTCATGTTTGGTTGTCCTATGAAAAATATCAAAGAAAATCAAATATAATTAAAACTAATTAAAAACTTATATATTTTTAAATTATTTAATCTTTATATTGATGAGTTAAAATAAATAAAATGAGTTTGAAGTAACAAAAAAAATAATTTATCAACTTTTAATCTATTTTTTATTTTCCTTCACTTTTTCTTTCCTTCTACTTTTCCTTTGTATTTTCTTTCCCTCACATTTTCCTTCAAATTTTCCAAGAACCAAACATAGCCAAAAAGTTTTGTCCATTCTCATTTCTAAAGGATAGAATGTCCTCCATCCATCAAAAGTCCAAATGTATTATAGCTGAAAAAGGAACCAACAAAGGAAAATGAGTTTCCATAGCAAATATAAACATTTGGCCATGCTTCATTGCTGCTGCTCAGCAACATCCACAAACCAGTTGAGAAGGAATGGGTGTACTGAAGCTACATTGCAAAAGGAATGGGACTTAGCAAAGAAAACTTGACAAAATTTTGACCCATGTTACAAATTTCCGGATCTTCAGGAAGGGCCTGTTTGGCAACATTTTTAAAACAGTTTTCAAAAAGTAGTTTTTGAGAACAGTTCTTAAATCTATTTCTCAATTATTTTTAGGTACACAATTAGATTGGAACTCAAATATGAAAAACTGTTTTCCCAACTTATTCTCCATGAAGGTACTATATATTTATATATAACACAAAAACTTCCAAAATATTTTATATATTTTCAATTGTGTATCAAAATACTCTAAAAAGAAACCTGAAAATGCCTCAAATTTGTTCTATAAAACAACCTATTTTCAGAACAAATTCTTAAAAAACCGTTTTCAGTCAAAAAGTTGCCAAGTGCATTTTCTAAGTAAGAAATCATGAATAGTTCCCAAACTGACTTAGGGTTATAGCATTTCTTACTCAGGGCTATAACATTAGGATTCATCGACCTTACACCAAATTACAATTGAAAGAACAGTTTTTGTTGAAGTTGATTGAACAATTCAAACTAGTGAATAGTATAGTTTCTATCAAATGGATCCAGTATTTTCCAGGAATAACTGATTCATCTATGAAGGCCAAGATCAATGGTTCTTTTTTCTTGTACATTTCCCCCACATTGTACTAGTGTCTGTCTTGAATTATTCCTAGTGACTGCATTAAAATCCATCTATCCACAATGCAGTTATGTTGAAGCTGAACATAGAAAGATTTGGAGGTTGATCCCTTTGAGTTTTATTTGAACTATATAGAAAGAGCACAATCATAGAAAATTCGACAGGATAGAACAGTCGACTTCAGATGTAAAAAGTTTGTTCCTAAAAACCTTGTACATGAGGACAGATGGATATATGGGGAAGGTAAAACTTTCTTTTGTTGATTTTGTAAACAATATGTGAGTTGGCTAGTTGGTGTAGGTATGTGCTAGCTAGGATTGGGTTTGTTTATCCTTTCCTTCTTTTGGCACAACCTGTAGACAATGTTAAAAAAAGTCACAATGCTCATTGTGCTTCCAAAGAGTTCCTGTCAGGTCACCAACTCAAGTAACCGACACAATTAGGTATTCATCACAGTTACAAACTAGTTGAGATGAATTATCCAAGAGCTCCCAAGGTATGGGAGTTCATGGATTTTGATTTGGCCTTTGGCCAGTACTATTTAGAACTTAATGAATCTCAAACCCAAGCCCTGCTCATGGTCACCCCTAATTGAGGTATTGCCCCGAAAAAAAGTTATGAAGTAAGGAATCCTAGAGGTCAAAGATGTTTCAGAAAAGCAGGGGGGAAAATAATACCCACAACTTTCTTAGTTCTAATTTAACTAATGCCAAGTTTTCCTGTGATACTAAATTAAAAAAAAAGGAGATATGAAGAAACAGCTTAGTATACATCACTAAACTTAGTTTAGCTAAGAGAGAAATATTGAGTTAGTAAGAACTAAAAACATCAACAGAGGATATTAAAAATGTTGAAGCTTCTAAATGAAAAAGAGAACCCAAATATGAGAGAACTATCAAGCATTGACAAATCATTTTCTTTTCTTATTATTATTTTTGGTGGTGTGGAGTGTGAAAGGGATATTATATAATGAGTGATAGGATTTTAATCAAGAAAAGGGTAGAAGTTTTCAACACAGAAGTTACGAAATTGTACCGTACTAGAGTTTGATTCAAGATTATCCACTGTCCCCATCCTTGTAAATATGCGATCAACGACCCTCAAAGTTGAGAAGCGAGCAGGAACATAGCAACCGATTTGTGCAAGAATCACCACAAGGCACACTTGTTGGAGATAAGTACTCTTTCCACTCCTGAAGGAAACAGTGCATGATTAAACTCAAGCAGAATATATCCCTAGGCTTTAAAGTCTTGGTATATTAATTGACCATTGGGGAAGAATAATTTATGCTTGAAAATTGGTTAAAAGAGGAATTCTTTAAGTAAGGTTTCTCTGTAAGTAATCGATGATCCAGTTCTGAGTGATCATTGGTGAATGCTTCACTCTAGATGATTATTAATGTCATATTAGATGCTATTCTTTATTAGTCTCATTGGCTTGAAATGCAATTATGGGATCCTAAATCTATACAGATGATTTCAACATCTTGAAGTTTGTTGATTGAACTAAGGTCGAGGTATTGGCATTTTTTTTTTAAAAAAAGAGGAAGATAAAATTGTATGTCCAATTATTTTACAGTTTGTTTTACTAGTTCAAATGCAATTATGGGATCCTAAATCTACACACATGATTTCAATGTCTTGCAGTTTGTTGATTGAACTAAGGTAGAGGTATTGGCAGTTTTTTTTTTTATAAAAAAAGATATAATTGTCTGTCCAATTATTTTACAGTTTGTTTTACTAGTTCTCAAAATGTTAGATTTTTTTTTAATCAAAATCATCAGGGTATATTCTTGCCTCATCAAGTGAAAGCCCTTGAATATGCCTTCAATTTAAAGACTCTGTACTACTTAAGTAGACCAATAAACTAATGAACGGTCATGACATTAACAACTTTCACAAAAGCATTTCTTACATGTTTGGGCCCATGACAATCACCATATTTGATCCTTCAGAAAGAAAAATATTGTTGGGCTGCAGAAAAAAGGGAAGTTATTATACAGAGAATATAAGAAATTAATTAAAATAAATCATACAGGTTTCTATATTAGAAATACTTCACAAGAGCCATCAGATTTTTGAAAATAAAAGCATAACATACAACGAAGTCATTGTGTATGCTTTCAAGGATAGGGTGTCTTCCAGCATCAATTGCCAATGGGCCATTATCTATCAGTAACATGACAGGATCGTTGGTTTCTCTTATTACACTTCTGAAAATCATGATTCCATATGCTACAAAGACAAAATTAATTACCTGTAAATTCTGGTCTGGTATACCGATCAACTGGCTTAGTGGATATTGTATGAGCAAATGAATTAACAATCATATCTAAAAGGCACAAGACCTCTGCAAGCAGTGTGAGGACAGATACATCCTCCCTTATAGCATCTATTAGTGCTGCATATAAAATATATCATCAAATTTAAAAAATTCGGAGAAATGAAGCATTTGACAATTGAAATAAGTAGGAATAAGATCAAATATCACCAATTCAAAGTGTATGTCTTTCTTCACATGTTTTAGTAATATATCAATCCAATTCCTTAAGCTCATAACAAGCATAAGTCCATGGAATAATAGATTGAATAGACATTTACAATTTGCAGGATAGACATAGTTTATTTGAATTACTATTGAAGCAACAAACTTTAGTTGGTATAAGTAGGTCATATACAAGATTTCCAAACAGTAATTCAAATTAGAATTGTAACAGATTGATAAACTGAAACTATCAAATAGAATAAGAGGCAAAAGCTGTGATTTAATATTCCCATTATGATTGATGGACTTTGAGAATTTCCCAAAGTGGCCAGACCCATTAAATTAGGTAACCTTCTAATCAAAGGGCTATCAAATGAAGCCCCTTTGATGAGAAGGCTATTGGATGAGAGCTCCATCATGATTAGAGTTATTTGATGAGGGAAATCCAAGAACCCTATCATGATCAAAGAGTTGTCCGATGACTCTATCCAATTAAGCTTATAAATTGGTTGCGATTTAATATTTCTATAATGATTAATGGACTTCATTATTTGATGAGAGTTGCCCAGGTAGACCCATCAGATTTGTAGCCTTCTGTTAAGAGGGATATCAGATGGAGCCCATCTAAAGAGAGAGCTATCAGATGAGATCCCTATCATGATCAAAAAGTTATTTGATGGGGGACTCTATCCAATTGAGCCTATAAATAGGTTGTGATTTAATATTCTCATAATGATTAACAGATTTTCATCATATGATGAGAATCGCCCAAAGTGAGTAGACCCATAGGATAAGGTAGCCTTCTGATGGGAGGAATATCAAATGGAGCCTCTCTGATGCATGGACTATTGATGAGAGCCCCATCATGATTAAAGAGTTACCTGATAGGGTACTTTATCCAATTGATCCTACAAATAGGTGGGTCCCCTCCTCTTTGCAGAGCACCAGTGAAAAAGGCAGTCTCATTTTTTGAGTCTTGTCTCCCTCTCTTGCATCTTGTACAAGGCTTCTAAGTTGTGGGTACATGTGATTGACTCTTGTAGTCTTTTAATACCATGGCATGGTTATCTAGACCATTGTGAGGGCACTTTTAGAGATCTTCGACCTTTTTCTCAAAAACTTCATATTAGGCGTGTAAATGTTTTTAATTAGTTTAAAATTAGATGCTCTGATGTAGCACTTTCCTATAATTGGGAGTTTCTGTAAACTCCCAACAATGACAATATTAGAGCTAAAAATCACTAGCCTTAAAAGCTTAAAAGTTATTAGGAAATGGGTTAATAACATATATCATGTTAACATCCCTTTATGTGCAGATCCAACCTGCCAATGGAAAGGCGGATAAACATCAAATGGAGAAACATTAGGAACCAAAGATCCAAGACCATGTTAAACTACCATTTACCCAAAGCTTAAACTACTAAGAAAAGAGACATTGTATATCAAGCTAACATTGTATTCAAATTGATATTCATTATTGGTCCATTACCTAACAACTTAAGCTTTTGAATCAAATTCGTAACTTACCAATTTAATTTTAAAAACCTTTCATTTCCACTCTTACTAATCAGTAACCGACCTTTACCCTTCCAACCCTGAAAATATTTTTACCTTTCCTAGTCAAATGCAATGGTTGTCTGCTTTCTCATACATTAAACTATTCAAATCAGATGCACTTGCAACTGCACTTTCTAAAGAGTAAATTGATTGATATCAGAAACTACACTTCATGATGTTGACACCAACTAAGCAATTAAGAAATTGATACAATGCTCCATCCCAAGATAAAGAGAAATGTAAAAATTGAATGCATAAGAGAAGTTGCATTATCAATAAGCTTAGCACAACCTTCTAGGCAAACTTCTGTCCGTGTATAGCATTCTCCAGCAGCAGACTTATTCCTAACATTCAACTGCAAATGTCATGCAATTCAACACAAAATAATAATTTTTCAAAGATCCGACAAGGTTACCAAATGCACAACCAAAATGTAAAGGTTGTGACATTAAAATACAGAGTCAGAAGGAAAATATGGGACTCCCATGAATACACATACTATTATTACCATACAAACATTTTCTATATTGCTTCTCATTCTTTCTCACTAGTTTAAATTAAATGAATATCAACCAATAGAAGATTCTTCAGATGTAATTCTACTGTAGTGGTCATAAAACAAAGCAGAATAAAAAGGGTTGGCTTGGATTACTTAGTGCTGCGCGCCTAGATGGGATGAGGCTCAAGCTTCATGAGGTGCATTGATTCACCGTGAAAGGAGGTCAAGTGTTCATTGCCAAAAGAAAAGAAGAAAATAAAAATCATAACTTGCATATTTAATCCAAAACAATGGAGTTCTATACATTTTATTATTCTATGTTCAAAATTTTGAATATGTGGATATAGAATTTATAAACCAGCTCTCTCTTTATCACGTACCGAACATAGGGCTCACATAAGTATGTTAAAAGAAGGTAAAAATCCTGACCCTATTTTCCATTAGAGATTTTAAACAGAGAAAAGAGCCGTCTTTGATGGCCAACCCTGAAAAATACCATGAATTAGTAACAAAAAGTGAACAAGATCAATCTCCAAATGCTCAATATCGCAATACAAGCCACAGTGTCCACTTGTGTCCACAAAATGACACTGGGTAGCTGCAGAAAATGCCACATAACTCCTCACAAAGATGATGCATGGATTTATCAACAGAAAGATAAACATGTTAGATTCACTTCCTACAGATATTCTATACGGTTTTCCAGTTGAAGTCTGCCACAGCATTCAGAGTGATAATATTAACCCATGCACCTCTTTTGTACTCTGTTATTTTCTTCAAGAAACCACCTCTGGTGCTTCATTCAAGCTACAAACCTTTTCAAGTTATAAGGTACATATACTTCAAGGTCAAATCCTTTTCCAAAAGCTTTTTCATAACTTCTCTGATCACTTTATAATTAGGTCTTAATTTAGGAAGAGGTGAAGAAAAAGGTAAGCAAATACAGTACCTTGCTTCTAAGTTTTTACTGCAAATGTCAATTAATACTCAATATACTTATATCAGAAATCCCAGGTGCCCATTACTTCTTTTTTCTTAAAAATTGGCATGCAATTCTAAACTACTTTGAGGCACCACAAAATTGATTTAGTCTGTATTATCAGTTGCGGTTAGGACAATCAATAGACAGATCGTTAACAAAATTCTTTCTGATAGCTCAAGATTTGATTAAACTCAGACATGATGATAACAAAACAAGGGTCAGCATGATGATTATTTTAATGTCTAAGTGTAATAGGATTCCAAAGATCACATTTCCAAAGATCACATCAAGTCCTTGCGCCAATATTCAAGTCAGTCACACCATGGTCAAGAAGCTAGCAATGCAAACTTCAAGATGCTGAACCCTTCATTCAAGAGACCTTGGAAATTCAAGTGAAAACCTAGCTAGTTTTAGTCTCCTTGCTTTTAATCTAGTACATGTGCTTTCATAAGGATTACAAGACCTCTGCCCTGGTGTGAAGGCAACCTAGATTTGTAAAAATCTTTTGAGGATATTTAAAAGTTAAAAGAAGCTAAACCAAGAGCATTTCAACTTAAAAAATCTTCAGAAACCTCAGTTAGAGTCCTTAACAGGTGGACCCTTGTTTTAAAATGGTTTGAAGGCTTGTTGGAAGGCCTCTTGGACCCCTATGGAGCTGAAAAGTGCATGGCAGTGCTGATCAGGCCAACCATATCCACTGTTCTTTCCTGAAATTCGTAAGTTCTTCAAAACTGATATTGTCTGCATATCGTTGACCAGTTGGCCCATGTGGTCAATGGATGATAAATTTGCATTAAATGTTCCAACGGTTAGTCATATAGATGATCAGGTGATTGACTGGGTTTAGTGCACTTGTACCTAAAGACTAGTTTGACTCCAAAAGCCATAGATACTTAGCCTTAGGTTCTTATGTAATCTACCTAACACTTGCAAATCGTATTTACTCCATACATTAACTTTAAAGTGCCTGAATCCTTCAACTGTTCTAATCCTCATTATAGCACTTTTTACTTGTTTTGTGCATTAAATTGCAAACCCACTCTTTAGAGAGTAACTTTTTTGATTTCTATACTTGCATCTTTGTGAGACTATGTGAGAGGTTTTGGGAGTACACCAAAGGATAGGAAAGGCTCATGGGAACCTGGTGAATCCAGGTGTATGGGAGAAGAAGGGTCTTGCTTGAAAGCTCTTGAGACATTGTAGAAATTCGCTTAGCTCAGGAAGAAACTAGACTGTGTGGATGTAGGTGGTTTTCCGAACCCAAAAAAATCATCATGTTTTCATTTTCTCTCCCTCAACTCTCAGTACTTTATAGCAATTTTTATTTCTTGGTTACATTTACTTTCTTGTTTGCATTTGTATTGATCTAAGTTGAGAAATTTTCAAAAAGGCTAAAAATTGACCGACACCCAGCTCACCCACCCCTCTTGGATGTATACCTACGTTTTGCTTAGATTGACTTCACACATTCTACAAAAAGTAAAGGCAATGCAGAAATAATTCCAATTTAATTGATGGAACATAAGTAAATCATGTTAACTGGGCTGGAAGATTAGCACAACCACCACCTCTTATGTTGATAAAATATGTAAATTTCACATCAAACCATGAACCAGAACTGAAAACACTAATCAAATGGTTATCTTACTCACAGAAGCAAGTTCCAGAGTGGAGCAGTGTATATTGTTCCCATGTCTCAAGACCTGATTTTGTCTCACAGGCATAAACAAAATCACAAAGAATATGAGGAGATGTTCATAAGCTAAAATTAGCAGAAAGAATTTCTTAGCCAGAACCTGAATGAACTTGCTGGGAAGCTTTCCCTGAATGTCCTTCTGTGGTATGCTAAAATAAAATCCTTGCCTATTGTTGAATGGGAGTTTCAAATTTGGCAGCTTGAAGTCTTCGCGATACTTGTTTGCAAGGTTATGTATGGCTGTCAATTTATTATGAATTAAAATTTAGACATGATATCACAACCCAAGAGAAATTAATAGAAAAACAAAGAACTGGACACGTAGCAGAAAAACCTTCACTGGTATCACAAAATGATCGCCTTGCAATGTCCAAAAGTCCATCTATACCAGCCTTGACAGCAAAACACTGCTGTGTACGAGCTACAAAAGGAACCCGTGCATGAAGCACATCTTCATCAATCACCTCCCCAATTCTGAAAAAAAAAACGTAGTTTTGTCAGAAATAGGTAGAGCAACTCATAATTATCCAAGTCAATTTGCTTTGGTATGAATGTGATATCAAATTAACGAAAACTCAAGTTCTCGAAGCATATATACCAACCAGATAGTTTTTCACATTTCCCAAACTACAACCACCCAACACTCCAACATAAATGTCAAATATCATGATATTTCAACCTTGACATTAAATATGATTCCTTCCCATTGTATCTCCATCAAAATGATGGCCTAATACCATTTTTTGTAATTAAATGAAATATGAAGAATGAATAGATCACATATTTCTTCCTCCAAACTTAAATTAAATAAAAAATGATGCTTATTATAAAACCTGTGTTCTTGGTTCTTTTACTGAATGACTCATCATTATGCCTACATGTATGCACAGTTGGGCTTCTACATGAATTTAGAAAAGGACAATAAATCATATTACTTGGGTTTTGAAAATTCAGTTTTCTATTCTGTTTCTGCCATAGAACCCAAATCAGTAAGATTTATACCAACTATTTGGAGTCAGCTTATGCACTAAAGTATTATCCTCAAGGTTTATATTATTTTAAACGAGCTAACATCAACCCTTAGAATTGATGTGAAACTTTTGAGGAGCCAGTTGGTGGCAGGAGGGGACCGACCATTAAACTTGGCTGAATCACAGCCAGGTACAAAAATCCAACCTATCGGTCTAATTTAAACTCATATGACAAACCTGTTAAGGATTGGGGATAAGACCAAATGATACTGAAGCAAACTCACTTTGGGAAGTGACTATGGCACTTTGCAAATGAGTGGCAGGCATCATGGAGGAAAAGAGTGAGTTGGGAGTTTTGTATTGCAAAAAGAGAGGGGAAGAAGAGTTTGGTGGTCAAGTAAGGTGTGAAGTGGTAATGACGGCTGATTGTGGAAAGAGATCATGAACAACTTCACTAAGTTTGTGAAGGAAATTTGATTTCAAAGAAGAGTTTTGATGGGACTTCTTGCATTAATTAACCCCCCTTCCAGAGGAATTCTGTATCTGTCTGGGATTGCTTTCAAACATTTAAAGCTTGGCTAGAGAGAATGTCATGTGGAAGGAGGAGCCCAGGCGTTTGAACACCAGCTTTTGTTAAAATTTCTAATATTTAGGAAATAGAGTCTTTTCTCCTCTGACAAGCTCTGTGCAGCCATTCGAATCCATAGGAACCTAGATGATAGATGGGCTGGTGCAAACTATTTACAGTTGCTTTTTCCTGAGATCCTTTTCTGTCTTCTTGGTTCTTCAAAGGGAGTGTAAGTTTATGGTGTGAAGGGTGATACCATGTGCCCAGTCTGAGATGGGATTGCTTTTGGATGGTCACTTTGGATAAGTACCTAATGGTAGATCATTTCATTAATGAGAATCAAATAAATTCATTCTTTTGTGAAATGGACAAATAGTTGGTCAATCATATTTTCCCAAATTATGCCATTGGCTTTGGACATTTGGGTTTTTGTCTTCTCCCTCTTGGGTATTCCATGGTGTGGTCTCAGTTGATGACTAAGTTACTACCAAGTTGGTGTATCTCCCTTCTCAATAGGAGAGTTAGATGATGATATCTTCTGCATGCATTGTTTTGTGTCTTTAAGATTAAGTATTGCCAATAGAGGAGTTGAAATTGCTCATAAGTCTCAATATATGGGACAGAGTTGATATTGGTGAAAAGGACATCTTTTTGGACTGTTTAGATTGCCTCAAGCTGTAACTCAGTTTGCTTGCTAACTTCCTTCTCTTCTTCTTCTTCTTTTTTTTTTTTCTCATTTCCTTTCTTCTTTCTCTTGTGTCGCATGTTTATGGTTCTTTTCCCCTGTTAATAAAATTTTTATAAAGGATGCCAGATTCCTTCCTTTACAGCTACTTAGAGAAATTCTAAGTTTAAAACTGAGTTAGCTCCAACAATTTTTCCTATTTTAACCTTTATTATTTTCATGCTACTTAAATTTCTTCCCTGTAGAATTTGTATTTTGACTCTCTCTCATGCAAAGAGGATCTGAAATTCATGATATATATATATATATATATTCCTTTCACTTGTATATTAGTACAGATGTCAGTTCAGCCATTTAAAATGTCTTTATCTTAAATATCTATGGGCATGTGAGTAGGCATTATTCAGATATATGCATATAAATCAGAAGAAGCAAATTTGTTAACAACCATACCTCTTTCTAATGGAAGCATATGTTTCATTCGCACACACAGATTTGTAAACATTTGCAAGGAGAAAACTTTTTGCATCCTTAAGCACCTGAAATACTTTAAAACCACTATTACTCCAAACCATGTTCAAGTCCATGAAAATGACATGGAACATATGAAGCAAAAGAACTTACCTTTGAGAGTAAAGGCAAGGCATCTAAGGCAGTTTTAAGAAGAATAATGCTTGATATCAACATTTGGCTCTTTCTAGCATATTCAACGCCCAAGACTTCTTTTGTAACCTTCTTCGGCTTGAAGCAGAAATGACAAAGTACCCTATCTGAAAGCAAGCATGCATGAATTCTGCTTTCCAAATATCACCGACAGATGCATTAACCTGTACAGAACTACAAGATACAAACTACAAAATAAAACTTATTCTTTGTTTTCTTTATTCTCTTTATGCTCACCAGTTTCTTTTGGAAATTTACGAAGAACCTGAGAGAGTCCAAAGAACAGTTGCTCATTGCTCATCAGTTCATCCTGGAATGAAACAATATGGAGTTACATTATGGACACATTTATCATTTGGAACAGCACAGTTGTATATCCAAAAGAAATAGGACCTAGCTGACCTTTATGAAATCCATTCAAGAAGTATTTAAGCAAACACTAGAAGCAGTAAACGAATATTTTCAGATGACACAATATTTCATGTAAATAGAATGAAAAATTTGTTCACATAATTCGAAGAATAAGTAAGAGCCTGAAAAATTGTTTCATTGATCATAGCTATGTGCTTTTCTGCAAATTTGGAAATTTATACTAGCAAATCAACTGAAGTTCAAACCTAGGGCATTATAGCACAATATTGACTTTCCCTTCAGAAATGGACACAAGTCCCACTTTAAAATTGGTAACACAACCATGGGGCAACTCTCAAAATATAGACATGATGATCCAACTGTATGAAAGTATCCTTGAGCATTAGGTGATAATAAGTACCAAAAAATTGATGAAGTAATAAGTTTACAATGGGACCATAGTGCAGTATACGTGCTTCTCTATAAATTCAAAATGCAAAAGTCGATTTTCAAAACCTGTTCAGATGGATGTGAATTTTTCTTTCTACAACCACTTGTGCCACTATACTTCTTACTTGCAAATACCTTGATCCCTCAATTTTTTTCTGAGGTTTACTGCTTTCAAGTTTCAATCTTCAAGTTCTCCAAGTACTTTTTTCACTAGTTTATCAAAGTGTATGTGGAGCAGTTAAACATTTAACCTGTGACAATTGCTGCTGACCAGAAAGCCTTTACCATTAAATGTAACTGGGCACTAAGTTGTAACATTGAGAATGTACTTTGAAAAGGGGAGATATCAGAATTCTGCATTAGATTAAAATTTGATGCCTTGATTTGTTGAGAAGCTTAAATTTCTATTATTCTACTTATTTTTATATACAGATCTTGTTCAAAATTTTTCAAAAAATATACCCTAGTGGTGGTTTAGTTCACTGTTGATCCTACTTTAGTCGGTTGGTCCAACAAATTGTTCCTGTAGAATCCCTAAAGGAACTCTTGATGTATATCTTCTAATGGTTTTAACAAATCTCAGTTGGTTGGGGATGAAAAAATCTCAAACATGTGTTCATCACGATAAATACCAAGACAACAAAAATTAAAAAGGAAAAACATGTTCCTTTAATTTTCAGATCTAATCCTGAGAGCACAATGATTCATTGTAATTAGCATCTAGGAAACTCAAAAAGTATGATAGCCTATAATGTGAAAACAGATATATCCCCCACCAGTGGACATGTGACAAAAAAAATACTAAGAATGGATTAAGAAGTACATTGTTAGGCTACTAATTGACCTAAAAACTTAAGTTGTTAGGTAATGGATCAACTATGTATATCATGACAACTTAGTTGGGCTAAAGCCCTAACAGCCCGCCTCATTGCAGCCTTCTCTGGACTTACACATGCACCTAATAAATTGGTGAAAACAAACATGTAGTGAGGTTCAAACTCATGACCTCCCGATGACCAATGCTCCAATATCATGTTAAGTGACCAATTGACATAAATGCTAAAGTTGTTAAGTAGTGGGCCAACTATACATATTATGCCAACTAGCTTGGGCTAAAGCCCTAAAGCACATAATAAATTATTGGACTAGAGATGTTTTCAATGTATAAAATTTTAACATAACTTCAACAACAAAGGCATTTGATAAAACAATAGTTGATGCTAACCAGGCAATCAAGACGAGCATTGATAGTTTCAATGTCCTTTAAAGGCTGCAAAAGATTGGCTCGGAGAAGTCGAGTCCTAAACAAGAAATCCAATATAATGTCATAGTAAGATTGTAATTGCAAAAAAAATTCAACTTGAAATCCAGAAACTAATCACTTGACAATTTTCAATTTCAATAATAAATCTTTAAAGAGCTAAGGAAAGGAAAATACCCAAAGAAAACAGTAAAAAAAAAAAAAGGAAGAGAAAAAAGAAAATGCAGTAGTAAAGTTTTGCATCAATCAACCAATATAATTTTTCACATACCCTCCAATAGTTTTTGTTGTCTTGAGCATGTGGAAAAGACTTCTCTTTTTATTGCTTGTGCCCCAAAGAGATGAATGCAGTGGCTCGATAATTTCTAAATTTTGGACACTGCCCATCAAATTGGAAATGTAAAATTTTCATTACCAAAGAATTGAAAACATATAGAAGCATCAAAAAATGATTTTCATTTTTTATACCTTTCCTAACAGCCCACTTCATCAAATCTATCCTATAATTATTAAAATCTGATATTATTGAATCTAATTAAATGTAGATTGGCTACTAAATACAACCTGAAAAAAGTAGTTCAACAAGACATCAAGGAAGTATACCTAGTAGCATCAATATTCATGTGGTCAAATGATCCATTAAAAGTAACCTGGGAAAGTTAGAATACACAAAAGAGGGTGAGTCACTGTACAAACTGACAAAGTTCTGTAAAAGAAACATGGAGATTATGCATGTGGGCACCTCATCTATAAGCACAATTTCCACAAAACCATCATTAATTTATCACATGATGACAAATCCTCAAGAATAGCATACTGAAGTTTTACATCTTTAGGGAAAAAAAAGCAATGCTGCCCTCATGGGAATCATAAGAAGAAACTCCATGTAATGGAAATACCAACTACTTCGATTATTTAACAAGCTCAAGAGCCACATTGAACACCCATGCAGGAAAACACCCAAAGTGAACAAGCTTACTTAGTCAATTTAAAGAAGAAGAAACTTTTTGAAAAAGACAAAGTATCCAAGATGGATAGTGAAAAAGGAAAAAAAATCCCATTTCTAAAGGACATGAATGCCAAGGAACATGATTTACAGATATGAAAATACGAAATACTAAATGGCAATATGTATGTGAGAACATGTAAACAGAGTTATGAGCCTTACGGCCTTCTCTCTGCCTAGAGATAGCCTATAATTTCTGATAGTTGATCTTGTATCCCTTGTGGGAAGAGATATAGTGACAGAGCAACTATTGATTTTCCCTTTTGCATATGGTGGGGAAAACACATTATAAAACACATACCAAAAGTGAGTGGTTTGTAATAATGACCCCTTTCTCTGCTTCTGTCCTGTGCATGATGCCATTGAAAGTTGAGTTTCAAAAGTAAGAAATTAAATCAAGGAAAACAAAATTGGAATATAGAATCTTCCAAACAAACTTCAGATGATTGACAAAGTGTATGCCAGACGGTGAGAGCTCAAACAAACTATACACAGAAAGTCAAACATGTCATGATCTTGCTCTAATACTTTAAAGCATCAGAACAAATGTGCAGTTTACCCATTCAGAGAGCAATATCATGTATAGCATTCAGGAGAGGATTCAGGGTGCAGATCTTGGGCATTCATTTCTCCTTTTTATTCCTTGCTTGCTCTTTCTTTAAGAAACCGTAAATTCAGGAAACATCCTGATGGCAATGGGACTATAGGGTCTATTCAAGAGAAGGAAGGAAAGGGAGAAGAGAAAAATTTTGCAAATTTTAGTTTCTTTATTGTCATTGTAAATTGTTGGTTGTTTGAGTCTTAGTTAGAATTTGAGGTTTTTTACTTGGAAAATGCACCTTAAACAAACTTCCTATATTTCTAAACTTTTTCTAAGAGTTTTTTTTTTTTTCCATTAAAAGTTCCAATTTGGATCTTTATGGAATCTAGAAAGTCTACTCCAAGAAGTTCCCATAAATCTTTAAACTTGTAATTTTCAAAAGAAAGTTCCTAGGTTCAATTTAATTTCATTATTTGGAACACATGGGAGTTTCATGAAAGATTTAAAGGTTTTAATTAGTTAGCATATAGGTTGATTTTTTTATTTATAGTTTAATTGAGTTTTTAGGCCTATAAATAAGGCTAATTATTGTAAAACAAAATCATGATATATAACACCAATTTTTTTGCATAACTTACACTTTCCAACGGTGAGATTCCTAGAAGGCTTTAATGAGACTCTAAAGTTTTCCTATCATTTTTTCGATATCTTTTCTTTCTCTTTCTTGCTGTTATTTTCTTTGTCTCACTGCGATAGCATCTTTTTATAACTCTCCTCCTTAAATCTTAAGTTTTACATAAAAGAGTGATGTTCTCTAACCCACCTTGTTTGATTGTATTCAAACCCCATAGGGTTGTCCTACATCAGTTTTCCTCTCAAAGCAAAAGTTTTCAGCTTGAAGGTTTATACTACTTAAGGAGTAGCACAATTTATGCAACAAAATTGGAAGTTGCAATTCTTTAACAAGACCATTGGTGACCATACCAAAGGCGAATGAATAAGAGAATTGACAATGTCTAGCATCTTCCGAACTCGTGTTTCTAACCAAGCAAGACTATGCATTATGATTATTGATGGAGGTAGTAGTTCAAACATAGCTTAACAAGAAGTTATTAATAAGCTTGATGTAGAGACAGAGAAGCATCCAAATCCCTCTTAAGTAGCATGGGAAGATGACACCACTATTTTGTTACATCCTTTTTTATGTGATCTTCTATTAGCCATACACTAGAGCCGCACTTTACCTTGTTCTAAAGATTCACCAATCATAGTGTTTGGCATTCATTACCTTAGTCTATTATGACTAGCTCAAAGGGGCTAAAAGAAAAAGAAAAAAGAAAAAAAAGAAAGAATGAATGAGACATAAGATTTAAAAAACAAAAGAGATAGTGCTATCAAAGCTTTCAGGGATCTCAAGTGGATGAAATGTTCATTTCAGGCCTCCAAATAGCTTTTTCTTATCCATAGTGACACTATTTTACAGGGATTTCATCATAATAATGGAATAAGGAGTGAAAGATGGCTCTTTGACTCTAGTTAGTTTCTTTGATTGGTTAGGCTCTTGTTGAGGGTGGTGGTGTTATTGTCCTTCCTGTTTTGTAGATCCTTCTCTTGTTTGAGCCTTTTGGTGTTGGGTGTATATGTCTTGTACTCCTTGGGTCACTCATTTGGTGCCTCTTTTTAATATATATATACTTCTTTATCTATTACAAAAAAAAAAAAAAGACTATAAAAGAAATGGAGAAATACATACTTTGTAAATGCAATTTTCCCCATATGACTAACTCAAGTCTTTTTAACCTTACAAAAAACATTTACCTTCCTTACCAAATAAGAAGTAATTTCCCAACATAGTGACCTTTTGAGAAAGAAAATTAACCAATCTTAGAATTTAGCATTAAGGATTTCAAGAAACCAATATTTTGGAGACAAAAAATGTAAAGAACTTAAGTGCATTATGTGGTCTGAAATTTCCAGATTCTTAAAGAAATTTAGTGCACCTTCAACTGAATAGTGAAGTGCAATTAAGATAATAACCACAGTTTCAAGTGGTTTCTAACTTTGAGCGCATGACAGATTGGAACAACTGGATGTCATCCAATGAGAACTAATGAACAAGTAAATATATTTCTACTTTAAAACAAACAAGATTAAGAGTAAAATCTTCTCTTTGCATCCAAATTTTAGCAAGTTCAAGTTAGGAAATACCACTTAATAGTTGCTGCAGCAGCAGCCAAACAGAGATAATACTGCTTGTAGTAAGTATCCAAACCAAGTGCAGATGGCTCCTTGGCTGCCAAGTTTTTAATCAGCACAGCTCCCTGGAACATCAACAGCAATGTCATTAGGAGCAAAAAACTATAAATGTCAACAAAGAAGAAAAAAAAAAAAAAGGAAGAATAGATAAATGAATTAAAAATGTGAAAATGGAAAGTATCTTGCACAACCTTGGTATCATCAAAGCAACTCCTGGCCATTACAACCTGCATAAACCAACATATCATATCAATTCATAGGGAATATGAATATCGTATAGAAACATACATCTGTGCGTGGGGACCACAAGCATATAATATAAATATAATGACAAGGAACATCACCTTCTTGACTGCAAAGTAAAATCTATCCACCAGTTCTGAGACTCCAACCATGCCATCAGGTGCTAGCTTATTTGGAGAAACAATAATCACCATGGGATCATAAAAGTGCAGCAACGTCTTCGTATTCTGATATGAGCTGCTGGTTTCGATATACTGAGAAAGATGCAGTGAAGCCAACCTTAAATCAAAAGCAGCCACTCCAACCTGTCAAGATGAGTTGATGATATCAGTTAGGCTTAGGCATTATGAATTTCATGGCTATTAAAACCAACTTTTATATCATAGAATTATAAAGACCTCGAAAATGCTAATATCTTTAAAAATTCATTTCAGAAAAGGATAAATAGCTGTAACTGATGAAAAAAAAAAAATTAAAAATTCATAAGTACTGCTGGAGAATGATAAAATAAACTTCTAATATCAACATTCATCCTAATTGGCTCTAAAAACTCTTATTAATTAACATCCAAATTAAGCCAAAAGAAACAAGTGTTAAATCAAATCCCAGCGACATACTAGGTGGGGTAACTGAAGCAGTAGAGTCATGATAGTCAAAACATTTCAGTCCTTTAAAGGCCACTTGTCAGATAAAAACAAGCTCAACCAGTGGATCTCTATAATTTCTGTTCTCAAATTGCCAAACATTTGAAGAACAGAGAGAAGATAAGAATTTGGGGGATCTTCTGAATGTATTGTTATCACTTGAGTCAGATAAATTTTATACAGAAAGAATACAACATATATATGCTAAAAGAAGCCCTGAGGCAGTTTCTTGGAAGTTTCAGCCCGAATTTCAGGTTCAGCCACATATCTCATGTATCTTCTCCACATGCCAGCAAGGAGAACTTTCTACAACCTCACTCAACTGCTGTCATTATCTCTAAGACTCTAACATCCCCCCTCAACCTAAGTGTGGAGGATGACACCACACTTAGCTTGTACTGAAGTCGATTAAAATGAGTGAAGGAGAGTGACTTTGTCGGAATGTCTGTCAATAGCTAGAAAATTAAAAAGGTAATGGCACCATAGTCCAGGTTTTATTTTTCAATAAAGTATCAAATTCTTGCTTCATAGCAGCTTTCCAATTGGTATCCTGTAATGCTTCACTGACTATAGTTGGTTTTGAATAACTCTTAGTTGCAGTGAAGATTTTGGGCTTATAGATTCCATCCTTGGATCTAGTGATCAAGGGATGAGTGTTCTGTGCAGCAACAGCAGCAGGTTGACTAATAGAGTCTGGCTCTAGAGATGGTTGTTCAAGGTGAATAGGTGAATGATTTTGTGAACTAGATTGATTGTTACAAGAAGAAGCTTCTAGTTTTGTTATGTTCAGAGATGCATTGTGATTTAGGGTAAAAAGTTGCAACATGTGGTCAAGAGATTGAGTTTGTGGCAAACCTAGGTATACGAGATGAAGTTTGTATTAAGTGTGATGATGCTAAAGGTGACTCTGAAGGTCTATTGGATTCATATGGAAAAGTGTTGTTATCAAAGATGACATGCCTAGACATATACAGTCTTCCACTAGGATCGAAGCACTTCTATCCCTTATGTTTACTATCATATCCAAGGAAAGGACATGGAATGGACCTGAACTGCATTTGCATGAATTGCGTGGCCAAGAGGAACAACTGAATAACTTGAGGCAGGATTTATCAGGCTTATTTTGGAATAGCTTCTCCAAAGGTGACTTTCCATGAAGGACTGGTATTGGCAACCTGATGATAAGGTATACTGCAGAGGAGTAAGCATCATCTCAGAATTTTAATGGTAAAGATGCTTGAGCAAGTAAGATGAGGCCTACAATATGCCTATGTTTTCATTCAGTTATTCCATTTTATTCAAAGGTGTGGATAAGAGATTCTATGAATTATTCCATTGGCTAGAAAAAAAGTTCAATAATGACCTGTACTCTGCTCCGCAATCAGATTGGAGTAATTTGATTTTCTTGTTAAGAAGAAGTTCAACTTGGCTTTTGATATGAAGAAAGGCTTGACACACCTTTGATTTACATTTTAAGAAGTAAATCTAAGTGTAATGTGTACAAGCATCAAAAAAGCTAGCATAGTATGAAGCTGGTCCCCAAAAATCAGAATGTATCAAATATAAAGGCTTATGATAAATAGTTTTAGAATTAGAAAAAGTTAGTTCATGGCTCTTCCCCATTTGGAAAGTAGAACAAAAGGTATTGTTATCATTTATTGGAAAAGGAACATGATAGCTTGATATAACTTTTTTTAACCACTGAAGAAGTTCGATGGCCAAGCTTCTTATGCAAAAGATCCAAGACCTGACACATTAAACTTGGGCCGACTCTTAAAAGAAGACATTGAATTTGAACAACTATGCTCTGATACGTTAGATTCAACAGATAAGACTAAAGGACACCTAGACTGCACAGATTTCTTGGACAAAACTGAAGTGGGCTGACTGGATTGGACTGATGAACTAGGGGTGGAACTTGGACAGATTGAACTTGTACAGTCCTTCATGTAGCCTCCCTTGGAGTAGCTTGCTTCCCTTTGCTTGGTCCTTCGTAATGCAAACATTTGGGTGAAATTTAAAAAAAAAACATGATTGTCCTTAGCAAATTGATTAACAGTAATCAAAATTTTTGTGACTTTTGGAACATAGAGAAGCTTAGAAAGAGTAAAAAGTGTTGAACTACTAGGCTCTCTAACAAAAGAAGAACCAATATGAGATATAGGCAAATCTGCTCCATTGCCCATCAGAATTTTGTTGATACCATTGTATTTAGATCCAGAGCTTGAATTGTTGAGGTCATGAGTCACATGGTTCGTTGTTCCTAAATATGGGAACCAACTGTTGTAAGTGAGCAAATCTAGGGTAGCCACTATTGCATTCATCTGGTTAGTGTTGTTTGCATTTGGATTATCCTGGAATGAAGATGCACAGTTATTGTTGAATCTAGTGAAGTCAGGTTCAAACCTAGAGTAGCATTTTTGGTAATAAATGTGTTTTCACGTATTGTATATTATTATTTAAAGTTACAAATTTTATCTTATATATATATTTTTTTTAAAACAACTTCAATATTTTTATTATTATTTGTTTTAGCATTTTTTGAGTTTTTTTTTTCCCAACATTTCAACAAATTTTGATCAATTTCCATCTGATATTTCCTGAAATTTCTGTAAAATCCAGGCACTAATATTTCGTTAGTTTCCAATATTTTGATTCTTGCCTTCAGGTGCTGCCACATTTCTCATGCATATTCCCCACATGCCAGCAAGGAGACTTCCTACAACTTCACTCAACTGCTGCCATTATCTCTAACAAAAATGATGTATTCATAAAAGTTATTTGTGCTGTCACACCAGAGTAGCAGCTAAAACTATGGTTATGTTTCAATTGTAAGGCAAGCCTTCTAATTGTGTTGCTAGACATCGCACACGCAATAGCTTTCATTTTCACATAGTTTCTCAATGAAAATTTAAACCATAAATCCAGTTAGCAAATCATTATCAGAGATCTATTCTCACAAAATAGCTTAAAATTCTCACAGCAACCAAATGGAGAAAAGAAGATTAAAACAGATACAGTTCCAGAAACTAAATTTAGACTCCTTTTCTTTTCTTACACTCCCTCAGGGACAGAGAGAGAATGCTAGAGCAGACATAATCACAAACACAGACATTTTGATTCCATTTCTTTTACTATATTTTCTCAGCAACCAAACAACCAAAAGAAGTTCAGATCGGAAATAGCATTAAAATTCACTCACGAAACTAATGGAGAAAAGAAGACCAAATCGGATACAATTCCAGAAACTAAATTTTGGTTCCTTTTCTTTTCCTACACTTCCTCAGGAACAGAGGAGAGAGAATACCAAAGCAGACACAACCAGAGACACAAACACTTTGATTCCATTTCTTTTCCTATATCTTCTCAGTAACCAAACAGGAAAAGGAAGGTCAAATCAGAAACAACCTCGAAAGCAAAATTCCGATTATTTTGTTCTCCTACATTTTATCAGAAACCAAACAGATAAAATAATATCAAAGCAGGCACACTTTCCGAAACTTAGTTGTTTTATATCATCTGAAGAAAGGAGAAACCCTAGGTGTCCAAGAAATCGAAGATGGCACCTCCTTTGCTCTGTTTTCGATGAGACCGATCACAAAGCTTGATCTCTCTCCTCCATCGTCCTCCATTGTGCTGAGAAGAACGAATAGTCACTTCTAGGAGTAATGCAAATGCACGCAAACTCCTCTGCTATTTACAGAGGTTGCTCTCAACGGTTCTAACTTGCTCCGGATGCGTAGTCTATTTATTTAGAGTGCGCACAAGATTGATGGAAAAACCAATTCGCGGGAAGTTGGAGTAACGGTCGGGCGTCCTATTATTGATTTATTTATTTAATTAAAAATGTTACCATGGTTGTTTGTTTTAGATTTCATTTTCAAAATCGAGTTTTTTTTATTAGAATTTTTTTATAAAATTAAATATATTTACATTTATAAAACAAGCATATTTATAATCCATCATATTTTTCACTAGAACAAGCGAGTGCTTGTTGTTCGGTGACGGGCGACAACTAGAGCTGCCAGCTGAAGCAAATAAAATAAGGGATGTCTGCTGAGCCTTCAATCGTTCCAGGGAAAAACGAGAGAGAATATTTGATAGAACCTAAGGGAACAACTAGGCTTAATTGAGTTAAAATTAAAACTCAATAAGAACTTAGGATTCAAGTTTAGAAGAGCCGTTCTGCAACTTCTGTGAATTTTTTGGTTCGTTACTCCCGACGGCCATCGCTATCATCAATATCCAGACTCAATAAGAAGACTTGCATTAGAATTCACCCTTCACTTCCTTAATTGTAACAAATCTGCCTCTCTCTATTGAAAGCTGCGCTGCAACTCCAATGGCAACTGATACTAACCCATCTTGCAAATCTACAGCAGGAGCTTGGAGACCTTTTGCTCTAACTGCTGCCAAAAAGTGCGTGTGTTCCAAGTAGCTAGATCCATGGTGAAGCCCATCATATCTGAGAGGGAAAAAAATGCATGAGAGAAGCACATTAGAGGGGTTGCTAGAACAGAGAAATTTCCAGCATAGGACTGAATGTAAACTGATTTGTGTACAGACTTGGAAACAATGGACAGTGAGACAAAGCTACCTACTTTATCCGGTCATCCTTAGCTTTTATGGTTTGGACACCATCTCTCCCTGCCTCTCGACTACCCACGCGCACAATACTCTCGGGAACAAAGGCCTCCCCCTATAGCAAGTTGTAATCTCAGGAAATAACAGAATATTCAAAAAGTAGGGAAATAATCTAAGATATTTTATCTGGCTTATACATTTGAGAACTGCCATATGAGAAGTGGCCACCACCTACTATGAGTAATAGAAAGCAAACTCTTGGCAGCCCTCACGGTTCCCTGTGCATATACTGCCAGTGGGAAAGAGAATTTTACCTTTCCAATGGCACCAACTACAGATATTTCTTGCTCATTTTTACTTCCTTCAGCAAACATACAAAGGTCGAGCATTCCTCGAGAGCCATTCTCGAATTCCACAATAACGTATGCATTGTCAATAATATCAGGCACCTGTGACCAAAGGCATGATTGAAGAAAAAAAGAGGGTTACCAAAAGAGAAAAGGTAGTAATTCTTGTTACAACTCAAATTTCAGGGAAAGAAATATCAAGTATGGAAGAGATTGTGCTTGAAACTTTCAGATATTGATTGTCACTTCTGTGTGAATGAGAAGCTTCTAGATTTCATATATAGTTACTCAATACAAACAATCGAAGACCCAGAGCTATTGAGCTTAAAAAACAAACTTAAAGTTAGGAGTTCCAGCATATTTAGGTGTGTGTACCCTTGGATCCATTATTTTGAAGAGAGATTGTGTAGTTTGATCTTTAAGAATTTTAAATAGGTTTCTAAGATGATTGAAAGTATTTTCAGAAATGAAGTCTGTTCTCAGATTTTCGTAACTTTTCATATTTGCATTGATCCCCTTCTTTACATGTGCACAGTCAGCACAATAAAGACAGGGAAAAGTCCAGCAAATTAGCCTTACTGGAACAATACAGAATTGAGAAATTCTATAGCTCGAATATTTAGTATTCTCTTATTTATTACTCAAATTCACTAGCATCGCCTGCTTTTCTTTTGCACTATTTTAGAACAAAGATAAAACCCCTCAAACTATACTCTGCTATTTCCTTCCCCCCCTTTACAATAATTTGGTTAGGTCCACCGGCAGGCAATGTCTGATTGCCCAGTCCAAGACTTGGTTCTTCCTCCACTCTCAGAAAAAATCCTTGCCAAATCAATGAACCAGTGGCACTGTTTCCATCCATGGGCCAACATTTTTTAGGGTATTGGGTAAACTAGCAAAGCATATCGAAGCTAGATTTCCTTCTCAAAGCTTTCTAGCTCCTGCTGAGTTATCCAATCCCCATTTTACCATTTGAAAAACTTGTCTTCAAGATATTACACCTTTAATTGGCCTTACAACTATAGCATTACTATCCCAACCCTGTGTAGGCTTACAAAGTATACCTTTATAAACGTTTTCAGTTTCCATTAACAAAAGCTTACCCTTCCATCATAAAGTTCATCTTTGTGGTTAACATCAACAGCTCCAGAAGCCATCACACGAACTGGATTTGCACCTGCGAATAGCCTCATGAGATCAAAGAAGTGGCAGCATTTCTCCACCAGAGTACCCCCTGTGTTGACATTGAATCGATTCCAGTTGTCAACCTGTTACAAGCATGAATCAAGATCAACAATGGCCACAACAGCAATTCAAAAGACTTAAGTTGCATGATTTACCTTAACAAGAAATGGAAACCGGTGTTCACGGATTGCCACCATTTTGACTTGTCCAAGGGTTCCACCCTTAACTATTTCTATCAATTTAGCAACGGGAGGCATGTATCTGTACTCCAGTCCAACTTGTACCAAAATATCTGGCCTCTTTCTAGCAGCATCTACAACCTAATTCAGGATCCTCAAGTTTATTAAATAAATAAAATGCCAAGAAAATAAAAAATTAACATGCTCAACCATTGTTTTCCTCATTACAACATTAAATTAGTTGGAAAGAATGTAATAAAGAATCAAGATTCATAAAAAAGTGCTTTACACCAACACATCCAGTTGGGTGCATGTTTGCATCCCTACCATTGATAAGGCATATTACCACCAGAACCTAGTATGCAGTAATGTACCTATTCCCCAAATTTTATTATAAAGATAAAATATATATGTATATGTATATATATATTTACTTCAAAGTAGGAGCATGCAATGACCCACCACCCAGTTGAGTCCTATACCGCTAAGTTAAGGTTTCAAGGTTGGGCTTACAAGAACTTGGATAACCTCCCCTCAATAGCTGGTTTTCAAGGGTGAGCTCTGCTTCTAACTAATGCTGATGAAACAGAACATCGGGATAGAGTTGAAAGCATTTTTCACTAACTACAGCCAAGTACTCTTTGGGAACCACCACATACTTAGCCAGTTGTGGATCAAATTCACAAATTTCTGAAATGCAGAGAAATTACATCATTGCCAGGGAAGATACAACCAAATCCTACAATCATAAAACTACAAATCCACAAAAAATTTAAATATCCTACTTGCAATCAACTTGAATCCCCACGAAATAATACTCCAAATGTCCAAAATGAAGTTCTTAGGAATGTTAGAACACAACTTATTATTGAGTGATTCCTTATTTTGCAAAATTCAACAATGCATTTCCCATATAAACCCCGCACTCTTCATAATGCCTGTGAATTGTGTTATTCTATATATTCCGCTTGAAAAGCCTACCTCCTTGCAATCCGCCACTGTGGTGCACAATGGCTTCTCCACGAGCACATGATGAGGCTTTGGGTGGTTGATGATATCCATGAGGATTTTATAATGAGTCATGTTCGGAGTTGACACAATCACTACATCGCATAGCCCGCTATCCAATAGTTCCCTGTGTCCTGAAAAGACCTTGAAAATTCTCCAACTCATAAATTTCTTTTAGATCAAAATTGTAGTAGATCCACATATTGAACCAAAATGTTGAAAGTACAGCCAAATGATGATTTGAAAAAGGAACACCAACTAGACTTAAGTTTCGGAGAACCACTAGACTGGCCACGTGAATTGGATTTCACAGACTTCCACTATCCAATCAAAGTGTCCCCAAATGCAGAGGAGTGACCTAAAATTAGAAGCGCAGGACCCATACCTGTATAGGCCAATCAAATGATTTGGCCAAATCTTGAGCAAGTCGTTGGGAGGGCAAGTGAGGGTCAGCGATGGCGACAACGGCCACGCCCTCGCTCCGAAGATGCGATAAATTAATGAAGTGTTCTCTCCCCATCATTCCTACTCCTATGATTCCGTATCTCACAGTGTCTTCCGCCATGGAAGAGAGCTAAGAGCTCAATGCTCGTTATCTCCGTCGCCCAGTTTTGGCTTAATGACTTGAATGGCGGATGATCGAGAGGCTGCTGTCTCCGCCACCCAGTTTGGACTCAATGATTTGCTGGTCAAGGGAAGCGGGGTAGAGATTAGTGTCACGGACTATTACTTTCTAGAATCGTTAACACCTACGTGTACAAGGTGTTAACAACTTGGACCGCTCGACAGAACAATTGCGTGGACGCTATATTTTACCTATATTCAATCCAATACATTGAATCTGGACATGATGAACACTACTACACTTTTACTTATATTCAATCCAATACATTGAATCTAGACATGATGAACACTACTACACTTCTACGTCCTATTAGAGATGCTGACTTGTACCTGAACCATCTATGCCGGCTCGGCCAACTGGCTTAACACAAGTGTGTGAGCACTGAGCAGAGAGGACGTGGAGCAGATTTTCGATTTTTGTCGTAGCCTAAAAAGGCGTATTGCATATTGCAATTTGCAGGGTAACGACAGTGCGTTGGTTGGATATCCACGTGGATATCCACATGAAAACGCACTTTCCCCTGTATATCATCGTTATCCTTTTTTTTTTATCTAATCTTGTCGTATCTGTTTATACTTTTATCTTATGTATTTTTATTTTATTTAATAGAATTATTTCTTCTAAAAGTATTTTTATTAAATAACTATTAAATATTTTTCAAAAAAACATTATAAATATTTTAAATTTTTTTATTTTATTTTAAATTTTATTAAATACCTAATTCTTTTTATTCAACGCATTTATATATATATATATATATATATATATATATATATATGTTATTTTGTTCAATGACTTAAATTTTATTATAATTTTTAATAATTTAGATCACATCTCAATAAGTATTATTTCAATTATACTAAGTTCTTAAAAAAATATCAAAGAAATAAAAAAAATAGAAAGTAAAAATAATTTTCTAATATTTGATTATATAATAAAAAAATAAATATAATTAAAATTATTTAAAAAATTATTTATTTTAAAATTATTTATTTTATTATTTATATAAAATAAATAAATAAGTAAAATAAGTTTTAGATAATGAATAAAAATAATTTATTTATTTAAATTTTTTGTTTATTTTGTGAATATTTTTATAAGCTAATAAATCTTTTCAAGTTTATAGTATTATTATATCATCAACTTCAAGTTCTGGCCTACCTAAACTCTACTCCAAAGTCCAAACATGCTGTCGTGCATCTAGGATGATTTTATGTTTAAGTTTTATAATTTAAACAATAATCACGTTTAACTTTCAGCATAAATCCTAATTTTTTTCTCTTGAGATTTTTTTCTTAAAGAGTAAATGCTAAATGAAAAAATTTATGTAACATTAGATGCTTGAAAGGAGAATAAAAATGAGCAATATTTGGCTAAAGTTTCTAAAATTATGTTGGCTGTTGAAAAATATTAGGTGGGTATTTGATAAATCGACTTAATAACTTAATAATGTAATTAAGCATTGATTTTCGAAATCTCAACATCCTTTTTGGGAAGAGGGATGATATAAGTCATTAAGTAAATTAAGTATATTTAATAAATTCATATTTTTATTTTACTTTTTTATTTTCATTTATCCTAATCATTTTAACAATTTCTTTTGTTACTCTATAATCTCCTTTACCCTAATTATATTTTACGAAGATAAATATATCAATTAAATAACCTTTCAATTAATTTCATTCTATAACCTTGTTACTTAAGGTAAAAATTAAATAATAAGTTTTAATTTAATAATTTTAAGTATAATTTAACTTAAAGTCAATTTAAGTGATTAAGTAATAAATATTAAATTTTATCAGACATCCTCTAAATAAAGAAAAAAAAATATTAAAAAAATAATTTTTTTATATTTGATTACATTATGAAAAAATATCAATGAAAAATAAATATAATTAAAGTTAATCATAAATTATATATTTTCAAATTATTTAATTTTTATATTAAATAGTTAAAATAAATTAAATAAATTTGAAATAAGGTATAAAAATAGTTTATTAATCATAATTATATTGTTTGAAATAATGTGCAAAACAATTATTGTGGAAAATAGCAAATGAAAAATATGAACATGTTTGAAAGGAGAAAAGGAAGAGTATATTGTCACTTGTAAGGTTAAAACAACAGATTTAAAAAAGAAAAAAAAAGATATTATTCTATCAAAATTACAAAAGAAAATATGCTTTACAACTTATGTAAAAATATAAGCAAGGGTTTTCTAGATGAGTTTGCAGTACCTTCGTCAAACACATCATATATGACTCAATTAATCAAACAGATTTTATTTTATTTTTTTATTTTTATCTTTTTTTTTTGTGATCAATTTATTTTATTTTATATTTTAGGAGTTATAATTTAGCTTAGCATCTTCTTATTTATACTCTTAAGTCATTGAGTGTTCAAATGAAGGCCAAAAACCCGAAAACAAATTGGCTATGGATTTATCCATATTTTGCTTTATTTGAATTGAAGTTGAGCCTTAGCCTTCAATGGGATGCCGTGAAAAAAATAGATGGGCGAAGTGGGTGTGAGAATTTTTTATACCCGTTGATCCAATTTCATTTTTTTTAGAGTCTTGATTACATTAAAAATCAAATTTACTTTACAAATAAATAAATATTATGAATTTTTATGATTTATAAATAATTTTTGAAAATAACTTCCAATGTTGTCAGAATAAAAGTTTATTAGGGAATTTCTAATGTTATTGATCTAACCCATGTATTTTAAAATTTTTTAAAAATAATTTTTATTTACAATATGTTATTTTAAATCATTATTTATATTTATATAATTATTTTTAAAAAGTAACTGAAATATATTTTCAAAAAACAGCCGTTAAAACCCAATTTTAGTAACAATTAATAATCAAACGCTTTTTTATATAATTTTTTCCTTATAAACTACAACTGTTCTTGATAAGAGCTGCCAATCACAACAAGAAAGTCCCAATATTGTGCTCTAAGTGTCTTCAAATGAATAATTAGCGCATTTTAACCACCATTACAACATTTCAATTGCACAATAAAGTCAAATTTGTCTATGGCATTAAATTATAAATAAATAAATAAATGTTATAAATGAAGTAATGAATGATACAATATTTATTATATTAAATGTTAATTAATATTATTTATAACTTCTATTGATATTCATTAATGAAACCATTTGGAAAACCTATAAAAAGGTTTCTCATCCACTATGTAATAGGCATCCTAAGGTAAGAAATAAATTATCTCTCTCATTATATATATATATATATATTATTAAAGTAATATATATTTTGTCTCTAGTTTTATTTACGATGCATTTATTATTATTTTACAACACATTATTAGCACAAATTGCTCTAAAAGTAATTCTCATATATTAAACTTAAAGTTATTTATATAGAATAAAATTTTACATATTTATATTGTATTGATTTTGTTCATTTAATTTGTGTTATATATTGTTAAAAGTTATAGGCAAATTATTTGGTTTTGATTATAATAAAAAGTTATATCAATGCTATAAATTTATTATAACTGATTATAATAATATTGTTTTGTTATATATCTGAAGTTATTTGACAATGCCGAATCTTACAAAACTCGAATTTATGGAACTTGACATTTTGGGAGAGGGCCATCTATCTTGGATCCTTGATGCAATGAATTTTAGAGATACAATCAAAGAAAAAAGTCAAGTATCCTTGTAGGATCACGCAAAAATGCTAATTTTCCCTTGTCATCATCTCCATAAAGATTTAAAAAATGAGTATCTTACAATAAATGACCATTTTACTCAATGAAGTAATTTGAAGAAAAGATATGACCACCAGAAAACTACGATTCTCCTAAAAGCTTGATATGACTAGATGCACTTAAGGTTGCAAGATTTTAAAATTGTTAGTGAATATAACTGTGCATTGTTCAAAATTAGCTTTCAATTAAAGTTATGTGGAGAAAAAATCACAGAAAAAAACATGTTAGAAAAAACTTTTACTATATTTCACACCTCGAATGTGCTATTGCAACAACAATATTTAGAATTTAGATTTACAAAATACTTTTAATTAATATCATGTCTTCTTATTGTTAAACAAAATAATGAGCTTTTGATGAGAAATCACCAATCTCGTCCAATTAGATTTGAACCATTCCCTGAAGTGAATGCAATGTTGTCCTAGACTTGTGGAAGTAGACAAAGACGAGGACGTTGTTGTGGAAGAAATCCTCGATTTATGGTAATAATTCCTCAATTTCTCATAAAATAAAAAATAAAAAAATCTCATTATACCACTAGAAATGAAATAATACTGAATCAAAACAAGAAAATGAGAACTATATACAAGATAAACGTCATAAGAACCACAAAAGTAATTGTTATAAACGTGGTATGAAGGGACATTGGTCACATACCTATCATACACCCAAACATTTGGTCAACCTTTACCAAACATCAATAAAAGCAAAAGGAAAAAAAATAGAGATAAACATTACCGATGGTTATGGATTGGACCTAACCTATTATGACATTGATTTATTTGGAGGTCATAGTGAAAAAATTGACCATTTAATAAATGATGAGAATACTAACATTGATTGATGTTACTTTATATATAAAATAATATATTGTTATGTTTTATATTTACATCTTATTTTTTTTGTTATGTGCATTATGTTTTTTTTTTTTTAATATTAGTTATATCTAAAATCCATGTGTTATTTGGTCTCAAGATGAATGAAGACGATGTATGTCTCGTAGATTGTGCAACCACGCACACAATTCTTCTAAATAAAAGATATTTTCTCAAATTAACATTAATAAAAGTTAATATAAGTACCATATCTGGTACTACAAACTTAGTTGAATGATCTGAAAGGGTAAACATAATGCTATCAAATAAAACTAGATTTCATATAAATGATGCTTTATATTTTAGCGCATAAAAAAAAAAAATTCCTCGGTTTTAAAGATATCTACAAAAATGAATATCATATTGAAATTATGAATGAAGATAATGTAGAATATCTTTTCATTATTTCCATTATATATTGCTATAAACTTATAATGGAAAAACTTTCAGCTTTCTCATTTAGGTTGTATCATACAACTATAAAGCTTATTGAGTCATATGTTATTGTGAACCAAAAGTTCAGCGACCCAAAAGTTTTTGTTATTTGGCATGACAGACTAGGTCACCTAAGGTCTTCGATGATGCGTCAAATAATTGAACACTCACATAAGCATCCACTAAAAATCTAAAAGATTGTTTTGCCCAATGAATACTCATGTGTTGCTTGCTCACAAGGTAAATTGATAATTGGACCATTTTTTACTAAATTCATATATGAGTCACTGGTTTTTTTAGAAGTAATACATGGGGACATATGTGAGTCTATCCATCCACTATGTGGACCATTTTGTTATTTTATGATCTTAATAAATGCATCTACTAGGTGGTCACATGTTTGTCTCATTTATACACGTAATGTTGCTTTTGCTAAGCTTTTTGCACAAATGATCAAATTAAAAACATAATTTCCATATTATTCAATTAAGATATATCTTGATAATACTAGCAAATTTACTTCTCAAACATTCATTGACTACTGCATGTCAATGGGGATAAATATTGAGTATTCTATTGCTCATCCCCATACTTAAAATGGTTTAGCAAAATCCTTTATCAAACGTTTCCAATTAATAACACGACCATTACTAATGAAAACCAAGTTACCTACTTTTGCTTGGGGACATGCCATTATGCATGTTGTAACTTTAGTCCTTATTCGACTTACAACTTACCATGAATACTTCTCTTCACAGCTTGTGCTTGGAAAACAACTAAATATCTCTTACTTACAGATCTTTGGTTGTGTAGTATATGTACCAATTGCACTTATACAATGCACTAAAATGGGTCCTCAACAAAGACTTGAGATTTATGTAGGTTTTGATTCTTCATCTATCACAAGATATCTTGAACCTTTGATAGATGCTGTTTTTATAGTTCGCTTTGTGAATTATCACTTTAATAAGAGTGTTTTCTCATTATTAGAAGAAGAAAAACAAATTCTTAAAGAATGATGAGTAATTATTTGGAACACATCTACTATGTCTCATCTTGATTATCGTACAAATCAATGTGAATTAAAAGTTCAAATGATCATTTATTTACAAAATCTTGCAAATCAATTACTAGATGCATTCATTGATACAAATAAAGTGACAAAGTCACATATCTCAACTGCAAATACTTCAGCACAGATTGATGTTCTTGTAAGACAGTTAACAAATGAATCTAAGATACGTTTGAAGTGTGGTAGACCTGTCGGCTCAAATGATATAACCCCTCGAAAAAGGAGAACACAAGGAAATCTTAACACTCTAGAAAGGTCATCAAAATGACTTATCAGTCTAAAATTGATAAATCTATTGCCCCATAAGAGATATAAATAATGTAGAAAGCCCTTGAAAAGGTACTTGAAAATTGTAAGATCTCAATAAGTTATATACATATGAGAGAAAAATGGGATAAAAACAATATTGTTATTAACAATATTTTTGTTTTCCAAGTGGCCTCTGATTTTATAAGAAATGATGAAGAATCATAACCACGAAATGTGGAAGAATGTTGACATAAAAATGATTAGCCAAAATGGAAAGAAACTATGTAGGTAGAGTTAAACTCATTAACAAAATATGAAGTTTTTGGACCTATGGTCCAAACACCTGAAAATGTAAAACCTATTGGGTACAAATGGATATTTATACGAAAGCGCAATAAGAATAATGAGATCATAAGATATAAATTGTGATAACACAAGGATTCTCTCAAAGACTTGGTATTGGCTTCGAGGAAACATGTTCTCCTGTCATGGATGTAATCACATTTTGTTTCTTAATTAGTTTGCTAGTCTCGGAAAGATTGAATACGTGTCTCATGAATGTTATTACAACATATTTATATGAATCTATGGATAATGATATATACATGAAAATCCCCGAAGGATTTAAATTATCAGAAGTAAATAATACAAAGCCTCGTAACATGTACTTAATCTAGTTACAATGATTCTAGCATGAATTAAATGAATTTAGACGCATGTGGTACAATTACCTTAGTGAATACTTGCTTAAAGAAGGGAATGTGAATAATCCTATATGTCCATGCATTTTCATTAAAAAATTAGAAGTTAGATTTGCAATTATTGTAGTGTATGTTGATGAGTTAAATTTTGTTGAGACACCTGAAGAGCTTATAAGAACAACAAATTACTTGAAAAGGGAATTTAAGATGAAGGATATTAGAAAAACAAAATTTTATCTTGGTTTACAGATTAATCATTTTCCAAATGGAGTTTTAGTACATCAATCAACATACATTAAGAAAATTTTGAAGCGTTTTTATATGGGTAAAGCGCATCCTTTAAGTTCTCCAATGGCTGTCCGATCACTTAATTTGAAAAAAGACTCATTTCGTCCTTACGAAAAAAGTGAAAAGTTACTTGGTCATAAAATACCATATTTTAATGTTATTAGTGCACTTATATATCTTGCCAATTGTACACGACAAACATTGTTTTTTCTATCAATTTCTTAACAAGATTCAATTTCGCTCCAACTCGAAGACATTGGAATGGTATCAAACATATATTATGTTATCTTCGCGGAACTATTGATATGAATCTATTTTACTCAAGGGAATCTAAGTAACAAAAGCTTAGATATGCAGATGTAAGATATTTTTCAGATCCACATAAAGCTAGATCACAAACATAGTATGTGTTTAATTGTAATGGTACTGCTATTTTATGGAGATATGTCAAACAAATAATGGTGGTCACATCATCATATCATTAAAAAATACTTGCAATTTATGAAGCAATTCGTGAATATATATGGTTAAGATCTATGATCCAACATATTCGGGAAACATGTGAACTCTTCTCTATCATAGGTGATCCGACAATATTATTTGAAGATACTGTTGCATGCATTGCACAGATAAAAGAGGGTTATATTAAATGAGATAGAACTAAATACATTTCACCAAAATTCTTTTATAATATGAACTTCAAAAAAGTAGTGAAATTAATGTTCAACAATTACGTTCAAGTGATAATCTAACTGATTTATTCACAAAGTCATTGCTAACCTCAACATTCCAAAAGTTAATACACAATATTAAAATGCGTCAACTCAAGAATATCAATATGAGAGGGAGTATGCTTGTAAAAGGGTGTTAGTGTACTATATTATTTTTCATTTTGTTCAAGTTTTATCCCACTAGAATTTACTAACAAGGTGTTTAACGAGATAGTCATAACATACCAAGAGCAACTTAAAGAATTATAAAAATATTGTACTTTCTTTTTCTTTATTAGGTTTTTTCCATTGAGTTTTTATTGGTAAGGTTTTAATGAGGCGTATTTTTCTAATGTGGTAGACATCTAAGAGGGAGTATTATAAATGAAGTCACATTTATTATATTAAATGTTAATTAATATTATTTATGACTTCCATTAATATTCATTAATGGAAACCATTTGGAAAACCTATAAAAAAGTTTCTCATCCTAGTGTAATAATCTCTTTCTCTCATTTTCTTTCTTTAAAGTAGGTGGTATTCTAATTCATTAAATCATTTGATAATATAAAATAACTTAAATTTACTATTTTACCATCTTATCTTATTTTTCAAGTCCAATACTTATCTTCTTTGCAAAATTAGAGATCTATTCATCATCCATTTCTTATCTTCTTTGTAAAGTTAGAGACCCATTCATCATCCACTTCTATGCAACAAGTGATTCTCCCAAGCTTAATCAATCAAACCTTTCACGACATTTAGAAAAAAATTTTCAATTTCTAATTTATAGGGTTTTGGATGTTTATTTTGATTGTTGAAATTTTGATAAAAAAAAAAAAACTGAATATTTAAAATTTTTTAAGGTTATGAATTTTATTAGATATGATATTTATTGAAAATTAGAATGAAATTTGAATTCCTTTATTTCCTCTTTTGGAAATAGGAAAAACATTTGCTAGTTTTGAGAATTTAAATATTAGAATAAATATTTTTTTTTCTTTTTGGTAAAATATAATTTTATAACTAATTAAGCATGACAAATCATTCAAATTTTTAATAAAAATAATAATTGAATATTTGTACATTAGGGTTATATGATTTTTTATAGTTAATTTTTTATTTATTGAGTATATATGTATTTTTAGTCTTATTATTTAATAACAAAAAAACTCTCAAAATTTATTTATTAATTTTTTTTAAAAAATTATTTTAAATTATATATAAGGATATTATTGTAAATTTATTACTTTTTCATTTCCATTCATATTATTATCAAACATTAGAATGGAAACAAATAATCATTCCAATCTTGCATTCCTAAGTTCATTCAAATACTAAACATGAAATCATCAAATTCATTTCTATCCACTAATAAATAGGAATGAAAACAAAATATTCATTTCCATTCCTTATTCCAAAGTACCAAAAACCCCCCTTATTCTTTCTTCCTTTTATTCTCCATACTCTCTCAATTCTCTTATCTAATTCGTTACTTCCCATTATAGATATATATTATTAAAATAATATATATTTTGTCTCTATTTTTATTTACCTTGCATTTAATATCGTTTTACAACAATAAATAATTTATATAAATTCAATTTAAGTGGCGATTAAAACTATCATTTTTTGTGGCCCGGCCCGAAGCCAGACCAGAAAGAGGCCCCCGCCACAAGCCAAATCCTTCGAAATCCAGTGTCTTGCTCCGACAGTGACTCCAACCTACTGCACAAACCAAAATGAAATTTAGGGTTACTCAGAAATTCCCCATGTTCATACACCAAGTAACGCACAATCACCGCCATCTTCACCTCATTTCCTTCGTCAGAAAACTTCAAACATCTCGAGCTTCCGTCAATGGCGGAAGTAGCAGCTCTCAAGGTCATCATCCTCATCTTTACATTTTCTTTCCAACACTGTTTTGTATTCTTGTATTTGAATAAATGCTTGCATTGGTTCTCTTTCGCTTATGCTTTATTTGGTCGCCGAGGAAAGTTGGGAGTGTGGAGAAACTACGATTTTGGAATAGTTGTTGTCATTTACTTGGGTTCGAGAAATCAAAGCCTTTACTTAGTTATGGTTACTCCTTTCGATTCAGTAGAAGTGAATTTTCTGAAACTGCAATAAAACGCAAAGCAGTAGATTTTTTGTCTTCCTTTTTCCTGAAGGACTAGGGCGTGTTTAATTACGCTTCCTGGAAACTGTTTTCGTTGTTTTGAAAAAACGGAGAAATGAAAGCAGCATTGAACAAAAAAAAATTGTTTGGAGTTTCGTTTCTTGTAATTGCTTTCTGAAAATGTTTCCAAACAGCGTTTCTTCTATTGAATATAAAATAAATGCCCGTTTCCCATATGGCTAAGAAAAGGGTGATTTAATTTTTTCCCCCCTTCTTTTACAAAGTTTTTGGGAAGTTCTAAACATCATGTTTCAATTAATTCTCTTTTCTACAGAGAATGAAGAATTTGAAAATGCATAAAATTTTAAATTCCTTTAAATTTCCTTACTAAACCAAACAAAAGAATTTTAAATTCCTTAGTATATCTTTTACTTTTTACAATATCATCCATCATCCAAATGGAAAGTTAAGACTTGAATTTGATTATGGGAAAATACTAAGGAAGGAAAAAGAATGGTGAGAAAAATAATTTTTTCATATTTAGTTTAGTTTTATTATGAAAAATATGAAAGAAAATAAAAATTAATTAAAATTAGTTAGAAATATATACATTTTCAAATTATTTAATCTTTATATAAAAGAGTTAAAATAAATGAAATGAGGCATTCCACTTTATTTTTTCTCCCTCATATTTTCCCTCAAATTTCTGAGGAACCAAACATAGCGGAAATATATAAGGAAAGAATGCAGAAGGAAGACAATGGAAATGGGTTGTAAAAGAATGATTTTCACTTTCCCCGATATTTGATAGAGTGTTGGGAAATCACGAAGTTGTTATTTTTCCATGAGCTGTTGTTAATAACCTATTAGTTGAATGTGAAGCTCATCATTGAGTGTGTGGACAGGCAATTCTTTTCTTGTGCCTGGTGCAACAGTGGCTACCATACTTATGCTTGGTGCGCTTCATGCTAGGCGGCTTTATGATGATAAGAAGGTGCATATTAGTTTTGTGAATACCCAAAACTTATAATATTTTATTTGTACCCCTGGAAATTATATTATTCTTCAGAGTTTTACCAACACAACGTTCATGGGGGAGTTGTCCCAAATGCCTTCTGTTTGCTAATTAATAATAAAAATAAGTCTGGTGAATCTGGGGCCTAAGTAGTTCTGCACAATTGTGCTGCAAACTTAGTAGTTATTCAATGGAAGTCTGAAAGATCAGAGTGCGGGTAGGGTTGTTAATGACAGCTTCTTTTCTTGCCTTTTTAATAGTGTAATACCAAATATCCATTAATTTAGGGGTGGCAATTCTTGTTGGTGGGTCGTGTTCATGTTATGTTGAAGCTCCAACACTTAACTAAATAGGTTAACCCAAACACGACATGAATAATAATCGGGTTAAAAACCCAAAACCAAACCCAAACACCATCTAATTATGAAATAGGTAATATGTTGTGTAACCCATTTAATAATCAAGTCCTTTTCAATAATCAGGTCGATCGAGTTAAGTCTTGTACAAGTCTATATGATTAACCTCCTAACTTGACATATTTATAACCCAATTGATTTCTTTATTCAAAATCAAATTTTAAATGAATCAAATATGGGTTAAATACATTATAATTATAATCAAGTTCATCAATATGATGATCAAATAGGTCAATTCAAGTGAAATTCATGTTAAGCAATTTGACCTAAAAACACCTATTTATTAAACGAGTTATGCAGGTTGACATGAATTTGATCCAAACATGATTATTCTCAACTCAAATTGCGAGAAACGTGTTGGGTTTAAGTTGTATTGACAAATCGTATCAAACTTTGTCACCCTTACATTAAGTTGCTACCTTTGTCGCTAGGGTTGTAATAATTGGTGGTATGGTATAACATAATAATTAACATGTATTCCAAGGTGATCCCTATGCCATGTGTTTTAGTGTCCCAATGGATAGAAGTGGACTATGACTAGGTCGATGTTATGGGATGAGAATATTGGTTTATTCTCTTATCATGATTTTGATTGGAAGCAAATAGAATGTTTGCTTTCAGTAAAAAGGAAAAAAAAAAAAATCCTACTCAGATCATGTGATGCATGCCTCTGTTTTAACTCAAGGAAATTTCTTGTTTACATATTGCCAATGGTTTTACAACAAAATTATTTATGTGCCTTCATCTGGCATGACAACAATTATCCTTTGATGCTCATTTATTTGTTTAATGCCTTTTTTGTTTTCATGACAGGTAGAAGATGCAAGGGAGAAAGGACTTGAATTTGAATTCCATCCTGATGTAAAAGTAATACATCTATGTTTACCATCCCAAATGTATTTATTTTCATGCTTTCACTTATTTAATTACTACTAGATCCCAGTCACATAAATTAAAGTAGATAATATTTTTCAGGGATACAAATTATGTTGTATCCACATCTAACTTCTTACAAAACTTCCTGTTAGGCGACATTTCTGCAGTTGCTACCTCTACGTTCCATTTCCAGATATTGGGGCTTATTGACAAGTGTGGTGAGTATTCTCCTCATGATAACAGCACAAGAATATTCCCTTTGTCAAATTTTAGGTTTAGGCTGTGCGTTTGTGTTTCTGTCATTTATGCCTTCATTTTTGTTTACATTTAGGATGTTCCCTTAAATCTCTTAAATAATGTTGAAGCCTTTGATTTTTCAGTTCATGATACTCATAGCTTGAAATCTGGTCCATATGCCTTAGTTTAATTTTATTTTATCAGACATATGTCTTAGTTTTATCATATAGCTGCTTCTTATCTGCGGAAAGTTGTTTTCTAGGAAATCCCTGTGTGGCTGCGTCCTTATGTTTATAGAGCATGGGCTCGGGCATTCCATTCAAGTACTGTTCTTTTTACCTCTTTCAGCTTTTATTGCCATTGAAACCATGGATGCTGTGATTTTTCTTGTAGTTGGTGGTTAAGTTTTTAATTTTTTCCTGAATTGGTGGAAAATATGCAAGAAAATATGTAGAACTATGATCAGGTTTGTATTTCAGACTTAGAAGAAGCAGCTATGCCTTTGGATGAATATGCTACTTTACGTGATTTCTTTGTTCGATCCTTGAAAGAAGGTTCCAGGCCTATTGACCCTGATCCAAGATGTCTGGTAACTGGTAACCGACTTGTGTATCTTATTTGTACAAATCTGTTTTGCTGTTAAAGTGATGCCATTATATAACCTGCCCTGTACATACTCTGGTTTATTTGTGAATATAGGTTAGTCCTGTGGATGGTACTATTTTAAGATTTGGAGAATTGAAAGCAGCAGGAGCTATGATTGAGCAAGTAAAAGGGTTCTCTTATCCTGTTTCTTCTCTTCTTGGTGCAAACTCGCTTCTTCCCATGATAACTGAAGAGAATACCCATGCAGAGAGTAGTGAACTTGAAAACACTCCTAAAAACCAAAGTAAGAAATCATGGTGGAGAGTTTCACTGGCTTCTCCAAAAGTCTGGGACCCTGTAGCATCAAGGTAAGTAATCATATATTCACATTTCTAATTATTTGCTGCCACCATTCCTTGGCATCATACAAATGTAGATGCTAATAACATTGCAATGATGCTGGTTAACAAAACATGGGCGTTGGATGCAACGAATTACTTTATAATGGCTCTTCTTGGACTAAGAGTAATTTTTATCTCTGATTATGTTTTGTATCGTGCCCCTGCCATTTAGTATTTTGTTAAAGCAATTTTCTTAGTTATAGCTCAAAAAAAAGAGTTTTTCTCTTTTTCTATCTCGACGTCTTTGAATTTCAATCTAAAAAGGGCAATTGCCCAAGGAAATTTCAATCTACCAGGGAATTGGGCACAAATATGGTATAGTTTGTATTTCATATAAAATTTAACTGGAACTTGAGGATTGTACTAATTTGTATGAGCAGAGATTTTAACTTAAATGGGAAACTAATCTCTTCTTGAACAATTGTGATTTTTATGAATTTTTTTTAGGTCCATTTAATGTTGAAAGGCATCTGAAAATACTAGGGAAAGGGGAAGATTTGGAGTTAAGGGAATTTCTTGCACAATGTTCATTCACCTTTTAAATTGGTATTCATGTATTCATGAAGAGTCCTTTATGGGTGTCAATTGTATACATTGTGTGCACTTTGCTGCGCCATTTGCTTAGGCGCCATTAATATATGTGTATGCTATTTAGCTATGAAAAAAATTATTCATGAAGAGTGTTTGGCCATACTGCTACATGAAAGACAAAGTTGCACAATTGGACCCCCTCTCTGGTTCCAAATCTGGAGACTTTATCTGTGTAAGTTGGATATAGAGAAGGCTTATGATCATGTAAGTTGGAAGTTCTTGTTGGCAGTGCTTAAAAAAATGGGCTTTGGGGAGAGATGGTTAAAGTGGATAGAATGGTGCATTTCTACTGTGAAATTTTCTGTTCTAATAAATGGAAGTCCTTCCGATTTTTTCCAAAGTTCGAGGGGATTGAGACAAAGAGACCCCCTATCCCCTTATTTGTTTGTGATAGCCATGGAGGTGTTTAGTTGTTTGTTAAGAAAGGTTATTGATGGGGTTTTTTTTATCTGGATGGACGGTGAGAGGCAGGAGTGGTGAAGGGGTTATGATCTCGCACTTGTTATTCGCGGATGATACATTGGTGTTCTGTGAGAAGTCCCAGGACCAGATGACTTATTTAAGCTGGCTTCTCATGTGGTTTGAGGCTTGTTCAAGGCTGAGAATAAATTTGGAGAAGAGCAAGTTAAGTTGATCCCGGTGGGAAGGGTGCATAATATACAAGATTTGGCTTTGGAGTTGGGCTGTAGAGTGGGTGGTCTTCCTTCTTGTTATTTGGGTCTTCCTTTGGGGGCCTCCTTTAAATCAGAGGCGGTTTGGGATGTTGTTGAAGAGCGGTTTAGAAAAAGAATGGCATTGTGGAAGAGACAGTATATTTCTAAAGGAGGGAGACTCACTCTAATTTGGAGCACTCTCTCTAGCATGCCGATATATTTCGTGTCTCTCTTTTATTTGCCCAGAAAAGTTAGGTTAAGATTGGAGAAGATTCAGAGGGATTTTCTGTGGGGAGGGGGAGCTATTGTGCTGAGGCCACACCTTGTTAGGTGGAATCTGGTTTGCATGGAAAAAAAGAAAGGTGGGTTGGAAGTGAGAAATTTAGCTTTGATGAATAGAGCTCTATTAAGTAAATGGAATTAGCGCTTTGCCAATGAAAAAGAGGCTTTTTGGAAGAAAGTTATCAGTTAGAAATATGGTGTGGAGGAGGGGGATTGGTGCACGCGGGCAGTAAGTGAGAGATATGGTGTTGGGCTTTGGAAAACAATCAGGAATGAGTGGTTGTTTTTGAAGGGTAAACTAGCCTACCAAGTGGGTAATGGGCGGAGAGTGAAATTTTGGAAGGACAAATGGTGTGGTGATGAGCCTCTTTGTGAGTCATTCCCCTCTTTATATTCTATATCCTTGACTAAAGATGCTTGGGTGTCGGATGTTTGGAACCCAGACAGTGATGGGGAGGGTTGGACCCCTCTTTTCTCAAGGGCGTTCAATGATTGGGAGATTGCGATGTTGGAGCGTTTTATGCTAAAGATCCAAGCTTTTAGGGTGCAGAGGGAGGAGGGTGATAGAGTGGTTTGGACGGCTTCAGAGAGTGGTGATTTTTCAGTCAAGTCGCTGTATTCTATATTGGAGCCTGGAGAAGCTCATTTGTTCCCCTGTAATGGTATTTGGAGAGTGAAGACACCTCCTAAGGTAGCCTTCTTTGCTTGGGAAGCTTCTTGGGGTAAAATCCTAACTTTGGAGCAAGTTCAGAGGAGGGGGTACTTTATGGCAAACAGGCGTTTTCTATGTCTCTCTGAACTAGAGACGGTGGATCACTTTTTACTTCATTGTGTAAAGACACGGGTTTTGTGGAATATTGTTTTCTCCCTATCTGGTGTGGCTTGGGTCCTTTCGTGTAATGTGAAGGAAACTCTACTTGGGTGGCATGGAGCTTTTGTGGGGAAAACTCGGAAAAAGGCTTGGCAAATGGCCCCCTTGTGTATTTTTTGGTCAGTTTGGAAGGAAAGGAACTTGTTAGCTTTTGGGAATGAGGAGCTTTCGCTTCAGAAATTGAAATATTCATTTGTATGTAGTCTCTGGTCTTGGGTTAGGGCGTCTATAGTTTTGTGCCCTTCTTCTCTTGTTAGTTTTTTGGATTGGTTAGGCTCTAAGTAGGGGTTTCGTGCCTTTGGGTTACTTTTATATACTCCCTGTATACTTTGAGGGCACTATTTTTGGTGTTTCCTCTTTTCGTTGAATACATATCTTTTTATTTATCAAAAAAAAAAAAAATTTGATACGTATAAGATATTTATGACATGTGCATAGTACTCTATTCAGCAATCTCTTCCAAGTATTAAATTTGAGGTAAGACAATGTTGTGATATTATCTTATTAGGACTAAATGAAGCCATTTAGGTGCTCCCTTTTGACTTTCTTTAAGTTTTTTGAATCTTTTTTAAGGGTTTTTTGGTCTCTTCATCTAAATGTTCAAATTTTCCTATAGTTCTCTGGATTTGATATAGTCTATTTATTCTATTTTCTTCTGCATCTAAGGGAAACCAAATGCACATGACTGCTTAGGAGAAAAAAGCTCAAATATGATACAAAAGAAGTAAAATATTAATAAAATTGAAATTTCTGATCTTTCTAACAGTCATATATGAGAATTTCAAAGGTATTCCAAGATATTGAGAAATATATAGACGCTTCATACAATTTTATCAATTTTACATTTGTCCAAAACATACATTGAAGGCTGCAACAATCAGTGATCTGTCAGCATTCGGTTTTGGTAATATGGTACCTACATTGCCACATGGCTTACTTTTAACACATAGGGAAAAATCATAAATCTATTGAAATATGGATTAAACTTATTGATCTACACCTATCTTTTAATTTCATGTGATAGACTGTGTGATGGAACACTTGGTTTTTGTGGGAACATCATTTCATTCTCTTTGTAGTAGATTTTTGTTTTTTTTTTTTTTAATATGGAAAAATTTACTTTAATATTCATTCACTTTTATGTTTTGTGATGGAAAACCAACTCTGTGACTGCTTCAATTTATCTGTTTCTTCATTTTCTTGTACAAAATTAAAACTCTCCTTCAGTCCTGTACTCCATTGCGATGTGCAATAAATTTTCTGCTGTCTACCATTAAAGCCTTCCTTTAAGTGAATCATAAGTCAAATTTATTCATGCATGAAAATGATTTTATTGCAGTCCAATGAAAGGCCTTTTTTACTGTGTAATTTACTTGAAGCCTGGAGACTATCATCGGATACACTCTCCAATTGACTGGAATGTTCTTGTTCGCCGGCATTTTTCAGGTATTATGATTTGAAAACAGTGAAGAATGAAGATTAGTTCATCATTATGATTGTTTATCTGATTTGTGCATACATCTCTTTTCTGTTGGTTAGAATCTTTGTTGATGAACCTTATCTTTAAGGTTTCTTTGCTTCCTTCATGTGGTCCGTAAAAAATCCTTTGGAAGATAAACCCCTGGTTTTTCAGTATTATATACTGTGTGCACTTGTTAGTCTTAGATTCTAAGAGCAAGTATAGGCCTTACCCTGTTAGAGTTATCCATCACTTCAATCTTTCATGAACCTTGTTAAATGATTGTTTATGCACTTGGACCACATCTTTGACAAAGATCATTGGGCAGACTATTTTTAAATTTTTTAGCCTCCTTTGAACTGAAAAAGAGATTGGCTTGTATAGTAGCTCACCTTTTTTTAAATGTTCATTGGAACGGATCAATGAGGTTTGAAAACAATCAATAAAGGAAAAGATATAAGAGAGAGAGAGAGAGAGAGAGCATAATTGCCATGGATTCTCCCAGTGGCATACAAGTTGGCTTGATTGAATCCTCACAAGGAGGACTACAAGCCAATTACCTTGATTGAAGGGAAAAAAGGTACACCTGAAAGTTAAATTTTCCAAAGTTCTATCAGGAATTATATTTCTCTTGATGTTTCCTCTTATTATCCTTGCTTGATCCTTATCAATTAATATTTCTCTTGATGTTGCCTCTTATTATCCTTACTTGATCCTTATTTTATCCCATTAATATCTACTTCCTGGTTTCATTTGCAACTTACCCGTATAATCAATCATTTTCTTTGTAGGCCGCCTTTTCCCTGTGAATGAACGTGCTACAAGAACAATCAGAAACCTTTATGTTGAGAATGAAAGGGTAATTATGATTTCTCGATTCAACATTACATGAGTTATTTTAACTTCAATAGTATTCTCATTTGCTTATTATTTTTTCAATTCTTGTCTCCTATGACATATCTGGGTCCTTTTCTGTTCCAATGAACCCTAGATTGAAAGAAAATTATTTGTTTTGAAAACAAAAATGCTGCTTATTGAAGCAATAAGCAGCGTCAGAGGGACTATTTCCATTCCTATGATATAGAATCAAATTTTGTTCTTCAAGAAGTAAACCTTATTTGACACTTGAGTGCACAGAAAAGACAGATTTTATTATTTATAAAATTCAATGTATATAACAGAAAGATTGCATGCATCTTAGCCTGTCTGATAACTCTCCTTGGATATGTACAAATTTTCTTTGTTATGAATGCACATTAACTGTCATTGCAAAGTATGGAATTAGACAACTCCAATTATATTTGAAAACAGAGTAATGAGGATAGCATATCAAAGATAGATGAATGCCCTGTTTAGGATAGGTTTTTTGTTTTTGGCTTTAACCAAAAGCAAAGCTGAAGCTGAAGCCGAAGCCAAGACCAAAACCATACAGGAAATAGCTCTCTGTGTAAGCTAAAATAGGACTTCTATGAGAAGTATTTTCCTTGCTTTCGTATTATGTTATTTTTAAGCCATAGATATTTTAATGAAATTACCCTGATGGGTACTGAAGCTCTTATTTGCTTAAAAAAATACCTTTTTTCTTCTTAGGAATCAATCCAAACAGGGCAGAAGAACTAGGTAAATCATAAAAGACAAACATGCTAATGGTATCTGACTGGTGCCTCCTGACAAAATGAATATATGTAAAAAAGACATTGACATAGGTATCTGACTGGTGACCTCCTGACAAAATGAATTCAACATTTTTGATACAGCAGAAAAGGAAGATGTTAAAGTAGGAGTTCTTGTTATACAGGATGCAAAGAATATAGATTCTTTGGATGTCTTCATTCTAAATATAATTATACCAAAGTACAGACTCTAAAAGGGACCTAGCAAAAAAGGAAAAATGAAGATTCTATAATCACAGTTTTGAAAAACAAAATTCAAATCATTTGATGATCCTAGCCCTCGAAAATAAGCGCTGTTTTCCTCGAGCTCCCTTGTGAACAATTTTGAAGTTTATCAATCCATGAAATTTTGTTTTTGATCTATGGAACTTCCCTAATTTTGTTTTTGTTCTTTCTGAATGTATATGAACATGCCTAGGCTGTACCAATTCTACATCACCGGTTTTCTTTGTTGAATATTTCAGGTTGTACTCGAAGGTCAATGGCAAGAAGGGTTTATGGGAATTGCTGCAATTGGTGCAACAAATATTGGCTCTATTGAGGTTAAGTGGTTCTTCTGACACATTAAGTTTATCCTTTGTTTCTTCTTTTAGAGCCCTGCGCGTTATGCTTGCACAAAATTAATATGACTTAGTAATCCGTCAGTGTAACTGATCTCAGTTCGTTGTGTTACAATGCATAGCATTAGGGGTGGAGATCTGGAGAGGATCACAGACCAAATAAACTGCTTCATTTCTTAGTTATATGACTTGTATTTGCAGGAAAATGTTTTTGAGACAAGGTTAAGGAAAATTGGAGGAAGATTACAAAGAAAGAGGGGGTGCAGGGTTGTTAGTTTGCATTGGGGTTGGGACATGATATTATGATTGAAAAAAAAAAGGAACGAAGTTTTAAGACCTCTACCATCTCCCAGGACAATATATTCTTTTTTTGTATCAGCATGGAGAAGTATCAATAATCTTGTCAATAACTACTGTTACTAGTATCCTCAACCATTTGGAACTTTTTTACTGAAAATTCTTAACAAGGTTTAGAGATTGAAATGCTTAGATTTCCCTAATTGATTTGCCACTCTGTGAGTTGGGTCTGAATTTGCACATTGCTGCTTTTCATTGAACCAAAACTTTGGACTGAAATGATCAGATATCCCTGATTGACTTGCCACTGTCATTTGACTTTGATCTGGATTTGCACATTGCAGCTTTTTATTGAACCAGAGCTTCGAACAAACCGGCCGAGAAAGAAGTTTTTTCACTCAGAGCCACCTGAGGAATGTATTTATGAACCTGAAGGTGTAGGTGTCATGCTCAAAAAGGGTGATGAGGTTAGAAATGCACCTACATTTGTACTCTTTTAGAAATTGATGTTTGATTAGTTATATCATTTACAAAAGAGAAGAAACATAAGTTCAACTTTCTTAACCATATAATTGATATTACCTATAAGCAATGCTTGTTTCCCCTTTCTTTTTTTCTAGAAAATTTTCCCTCTTGAAAATTTAGTTGCACCTGCTTAGAATTTCATTTCGCTGTTAATTTGACAAGAGCAAAATAATGTATTCTGGAACCTCTACGTCTTGGGAATAGCAATGCTACATGTCTACTTGCCACAAACTTCAAAAATTTGCATGTGCAAATGCTTGTATATGTTTTGATATATTTGCTTGCTGTCCTATTTACTAAACCACTGAATTTGTGAGCGCTTCATTTTGGTTTAACTTGTTGCATTATTGTCTGTGTGTTAATCTTCACAGATGGCCGCCTTCAATATGGGATCCACAGTGGTGCTTGTGTTCCAGGCTCCAGTTTCAAGATCACCCAAAAACCAGGGCTCATCAGAATTTAGCTTTTGCATCAGGAAAGGGGATAGAATTTGTGTGGGAGAAGCACTGGGAAGGTGGCATGATTCATAGCAACAGTAATGCACCAAATAAGACGCATTTACATTTGAGAGCATTTGTACCATGTTTGTAGACTACAGAACTGACTGTAACTCACTGCAAATTGCCACAATGATATTAAGAAACACTGGCAATAGTACCTTGGATGGATCAACTTGTATTTATATTGCCCATGATTTTGCTTCATGTTGAATCTGTGGTTTATGTAACAAAAAGTTCAGTCAGTTCCAAATTAATTTTTGAGTTAAACTTGGAATTAAGGGAGGCTCTCTTCTGGCACTTAATTGTGGTGTTGGCAGTTTGGGTTAATCATAAAGGATTTATCTGTTTTTTATTTTTTTAAATGCAAGAAACTCATAGTAATCCACCTGAATATAACCTCTGATATCATTAGTTTCCATTGCCAAATTCAAATGGTAAAACTGTATTATGTGTTTGGAAGAATGTGAATCAGTTCCGCATCCAAATACCTTTCTTGATTGGTGTTCTAGGATTTGCCCCCCTATCAAACACTTTCTTACGCCATCTAATACGTTAGCTGAAGAGAATATGGGGAAGGAAATTTCTTGAAAATGCTTAAAAGCATTTAAGTCACTATTAATTCATCGCCTGCTCCCTGGTTTGTGGCCTTCAGGCAGGCCATTTGTTCTGCTTTGTGATCCACAGGCCCTTTTCCGACTAGGAACTCCAGAGAAGAAGTGAACTTGCCTTTAGGCATCATGTAATGGTTGCTAATATGCTAATGAAATTGACAGCTGCTGGAGATTGATATGGTGAAGTTGGCAAGGGCTTTGACAATTCATCTATTTTCTGTTGAGCGCAATAAAAAACCCAGGAAGCCTGCCTGTTGAAAGAATAGGAATGGAAGCCTGCTTGTAGAATAGGAATTTGGTAACTCCTGTGCACATTGATTCAGGCAATGTAATTATTGAGCGTATTATGCCTTAATCAGAAAGATCACGAGACCAGAAGAAACAGATGGAGCAACAATAGACCCGGTGGACTTGCAGGGTAAGAATCTTTTCTCAGTCAACACTTTATTGCATTTCGTTTGGATTACTTGATTTAATTGATTTACATGACTTTACCCTTTCGTATGAATTACTTGATTTACTTGATTTTATGTTTCTTTAAAGCTTGCTTTACAAATCATGGGTCTAGCACAATGTGATGTACCTATTTGGACACCCTGCACAGATATGTTCCTTATCCAAATGCCACAATTAATGTAAAGTGGCATTTGATAATCCAAAAGCCATAAAGTATATTAGTAATTTTTGTGAGTGGTCCATCCATCAATCATCCTAATAGATTCACTGAATATATTCTCTACCTAATGGACAAAAATCCATGCATAGGGAACAAGGAAAGTTCAAACGAAACTAGATATAAACTGCAAGTGAGGGTAGTTTACGAAAGTACATTTCAACAATTCAGTAAATGATCCAATAAGCTAGTGCAATAAGATCCATCAAATTTGGGTAGAAAAATCAAAGAAAAATTGATAACTTCGAGAAGCAATGAGAAATAGTTTAAGATTACATGAAGAGAGCGGGATGCAGCAACAATAAGCAAGGACTCAAAACTTAAAGATGTAAGCCAAGCATAAAACCCTTCAAACAACACAACTAAACTGTAACCCACACCCAAATAAGCCATCAGTAATCATCTTTAAGTTATTTCATGGTTAACACAGACTCTACTCCTTTATTATAATGCAAAAAATTGAAAGATCCCAAATCAGATTTGGTCCAAGAACCAAATCAGTGCTAGGGTATTAGATCCCATTGGAGCTTTAGGGAAAAATTTATAGGTCACCAATTAAATGATGTTCTCTGTCAGTCTGGACAGAATTGATGCTTTAGGAGCCTAATCCATCATTCTACTGATGAGGTCCTAAGGTCTAGCATCAGCCATAAGACTCTGTATTTTCATTAGCTATGCATGTTTCCTAGTCATGAACCACCAACCATGTTCAATAAAAACAAGGCATAGATCCTTTAGAACATTCCTTTTCCTTGAGGATCTTCATCCATATATATATGTTGCACACGATCATTTCAACTTGAAACAGTAGCACCTTGCACGTTAACCTCTAAGAAAGAATTTGGACAGAACATTGGGATGTCTTATCATATAGTAGCTTTAATCAATGAAGACAGAAAAAAAAAAATTGGATCTCTGTTGCCAATCTTCCAAACATACAGAACAGCACTCCAACAAATCTTTTTTGATACGTAAATTTTTGTACCCACTGGGATTTAAACCTGGAAACTCCCACAAAACCCTCCCCTTGAGCTAGGCCTCAAAGCCAACACCACTCCAGCTATTCAATAACAACTTTTCTGCATCCATCTTAAGAATTTCAGAGATAATTGGATAAGAGAGCAAGACCTTTAGTGAAAAGGCTCGAGTGCCAGTATTCCTATGGCATTTCCCACCATAAATCTGGGGCAACCCACACTTGCAAATTCAATTGCTCGGTCCACCAAGTGACCAACTTCAATCAATGGGCAATTATATGAGTGAAGGACTTCACTTATAGACATCGCCACCGTTTTATTTTGAGCAAGGATCAAAGACAACAATTTTTTTTTTTGGGTAGCTAAATAAAGAGAGTATTATATAAAAAAGCACCACATCAAAGATTTCAACATAGTTCCTTCCCTTATCACAACTCTTCTTGGGATCCACCTTAAGAGTGTGTCCTACCTTACACCGACACACTGTTCATTACTTAGAAATTCTAGCAAAGAGAACTCAAGAGTTTGAAAATCAGTTGAGACACCAGATAAGGGTAGTATACTCTAATTCCACTACAAATAACAAATCAAACTGGATCCCTCAAAATATTCACCCAAAAAATGAAAAAAAAAAAAGGGGGGGGTTCCTTGCAAACATGGCTATGGTCAAGAGCAATCATACCGAAAACCATGGACACAAAAATGAAAGAAATAAGGATGAAAAAACTTTATTCAAGCAAGAAGGAATAAGAGTTCATGACAAACATTAACATAGCACCTTTATAAAGAAATCAAGGAGGAAAAGAATAATAGCACAAGCATATCATTTTAGGACTTGAATCAGAATCCTAAACAACCCATATAACAGAATTGGAGTTTCAACACATTTACATTCTACTGTGCAGATCTGTTAAGCTTCATCATTTTTTTCTTCTTCTTCTTCATACTCATAAACCTGCAAATTGAATCTAGAGGTCTCCATTGTCAACGTCTCTTATATCAACCCTTTGTTCCTGAAATACCAACTCAATTTCTGAGATCAGTTTGCCCAATAAGGAAATTTCTACGTTTTAAAAAAGAAAAAAAAAAAAAGAAAAAAGAAAAAAGAACCATTAACCTTTCAATAGGTTGCCAGAAAAGCTCAAGAAACGAAAATACATAATAGTAAATTTTGAATCCCAAGTTTCATATTCTCTTCTTTTTTTTTCCTAGTGGATTAACCTAAAAAGGAAAATCCCACCTGAAGACTTGTATTGGGTCAGCTGAATAAAGGTTTCATTCATCCCAGAAAATACTAAATCTAAGATTCAAAATTTGAACTTCATTTGTTTATCCACGCTTCCTCAGCAGCCAAACAGATAACATCAAATCCACAAATGTCCCAATTTCTTTTTCTTATTTTCTCGAATCCAATCAAACCATAAATCACCAAATCACATAACATTACCAAAAATGAAAATTCTTTTCCTGGGTCTCAATAAATAAATAAAATAAATAAAAAATAAAATAAAACGCACACCTACGTCTGTTTGGAGTAGGAAGAAGATGAAGGAACGCGCTTGTTGCGGAACATCATGTAGCCCACGGGCAACACCACTCCGATCATCATGATCAATGCTCCCATCACGTATCTAAATGGGCTCGGTGGCTCCACCTCTAACACTCTCCTCACCTGCATCACACACCAAACATTAACCCTAACCCTAACCCGAACCCCAGATTCGTGTTTTTGCTTTCTACTTTGCTTTTGTACATGGGATCTGGAGATAGAGAGAGATGGGAGGGAGAGAAACTTACAGGCATTCTCTGGTCTGTATGAAGTCACGGCAGAAATGTTCTACTTCCTACCGTGCGTGGGATTGGGGATCAAAATTTTGGGAGATTTCTGGAAATTTTGATTTTTATGGGGGCATTTCTAAGCTTCTTTTTCCACACCAATTTCTACTCTAATATCATACTAAAAGCATAATAATTGCTATAGTCTATATAAAAACTCTTTCAACTCTTATACAAACCGTACGGATTTATAATAATTTTAAATATAAAAGTAATTCATTAAATTCGTTATTTCCTACGTTATTTTCCTTGTTTTGCATGTAAACTTCGTTCGATTATTTTTTACTGCTTTCAAGTGTCCTATACTTACCTTTTATAGCTCAATTAGGACTAATAAATATTTTTAATCATGTCGTTATTTTGTGATAAATTATAGTATTTTAGCTACACGGGATAATGAAATGTCAATAATTTGAGGGAGATTGGAGTAGAGTGAGACGTAGAAATGACAATGAGGTGAGTTTTCTAAGATATTCGCCCTACCTTTTCGCAAATAGGAAGGGTTTTATAGGAATGACCATTACACTTCGTCTTGCTTATATATAATTTTAAATAAAAAATTATTTTAATTAATTTTTTTTCATTTTTCAAATTATTTTAACATAAATAAAATATTATCTTTCATAAAAATAAATTATAAATATTTGTAATATTTATTTATTTATAAATCATATTTATTTTTAATAAAATTTAAAATTTTAAAATAACAAAATTTAAAATTTTTATAAAAAAACAATAATAATAATAACATAGTAGGACATGATGGGTAAAGGAATTTTCTATACCCATCCCTTTGTTTATTTTTATTTTTATTTTTGGTAAGGATAGAAATAGATATAAATAAATAGGATGGAGGTAACCCACCTTGATGTCATCCTTAGTGAGACGGGGTTGGAGAGAGTGGTAGTAAATCAAAGATAACACCTAAGAGAACCATTTTTATTTTTATTTTTGCATTATTTGGCAAGACATGGGGCCTTTTTATAGTACTTGAAAATAATATCTCTTATATTTATGAATCAATGATAATATAGAAACTCTTGAAGATGACATGTGTTACAAAGACATGGTGTTCCCCTTTCTTCTCATTTTGGTCAAGGTGAGTTTGATGCATGTTAATCATACCTTCCTGAAACTTCAACTTTAGTCATCAAATCAAGACTTTCAAAGTACTTTTAAATTTATTGATAGGAAAACCAATTCCACCATCAAGATTTACCAAAACCATTTTGGACTCTGGAGTCTTACTCATGATTCAAGAAAACATATCAGTAGTAGGGTATTATGTCAATGGCTACAACTTCGAGGAGGCTTAAGAGATTGTTTAGCAATAAGTTATCTTAAAGGAAACATTCTACCTAGCACATGAGTGCACTACAACAATCAACCCTCTTAGGTAGACATACTATCACCTTCACCAAGGGTAGAGAAAGGGGTTGAGGGTAGAGCAAGAGCAACCCCCTTGACATCCATTATAGGTAGACATCCATGTTCATGGGCATCCAAAGAGCTTAGGAATATGTTTAGATATAGACATTCAAGTCCAAATGACACAACACTATGACATAGGAAATATGTAGGGAGCATATGAATTTGTCCATGCATTGAAGATCAAGGATGGTATGCATTACATGTCATGTTAGTAAATAGTGGTCATGAACATATACTACTATGTACCAAGATAAACGATTATTTATAATTGATCATATTATGATGAAGCTCATGGGAAGTATAATATACACATGACATGCTATGACCGACCTACATAGGCTTTATAAATAGGACTTGAAAAAACATAAAATAAGATCTTATAACGTTCATATAAATCTTAAATTTTGGACCAAAGAAGCCTTTTTTTTTTAAAAAAAAAATAAATAACGTTCATATCAACTCTATCCTTCTTTGGAAACTTATGTTACCCTTTTGTCCATGTGAATGCTATGTTGATTTTTTTTCCTCTTTAAAAATGAAACAACATTTTGAAAATGTAGTTTCAATACAAATTATGAAACCTCATCCTGAGAATCCGGTTTCAATCTAATTGAATAAAAATAAATAAATAACATGACTTATATATGACAACAAAAGAATTAATTTGAACATAAGTTTAAGAAGATGGTTAAAACTAATTTTTGGTGCCCTGCAAGGCCTATTTTGGGCCCAAACTCAATAATAGTTGTTAATCATGAGCTTTCCTGATAAAACTATTTAAACATATTTACAAAATTATTTAAATTTAAAATGATTTGTTAACTTCTGGCAAGGCAAACAGTACTCAAGAATGGGTGGACACGTGCATGGGCCAGAAGAGCTGGGGGGCTGGGCTGGAAATACAAGCCCATCTTCTCTCACATCAATACATCGGGGTCATGGGGATAAAATATGGGCCAGGTGGCCCACAGAGGTCAATTCCCAGGATATTCGATTTAACGGCCAACATTCAGCCGGTTGAAAGACAAAACAGCGTAAGAAAGGATCTTAGATCTCTTCCTCCTATTGGTTCAGCTACAGCGATGACTCATCCAATGGAAACTCCGAAACGGTGTCGTTTTGGTCAAAACGACGTCGTGCTTGCAGGTGTTGCTATTGTATAGTGGATGGCTGACGTCTACCATCTGGAGAGGCAGAGAACGACAATGAGCCTCCGACGAAGACTCTCCACTAGCTTGCCCCAACTTCTTGGATTCACCAACAGGTCCTTCAAATCTCTGAAATTTCCCCAACAGTCCCTTCATTGCTTCAACTCTTCCAGTGAATCCAGTCTCGCCCATGGAATCCACGTCTTTCAATGCCCAGTAAGTCATCTCTCTCGCAATGCTTGGATTCTTGTTTGGTTGCGAGATGAAAATTGAACTGGTTCTGTATTAGGATGGAGTCGGAATCGTTGCCAAACTCTCCGATTGTATCGCTTCCAGAGGCGGAAACATACTGGGGGCTGATATTTTCGTGCCTGAAAACAAAAAGGTTTTTTATTCAAGAAGGTGACTTCATATTATGCTTTGAATTTCGATCATATTATCTGTTGGTGGAAATTTGGGTATGACTTGAATGCATGAATTTTTGGGTTCAAACAAGTATGCCGTTGGTAACGGAAAACAGAACTGCTTTCTACTTTTGGAAACAGAAAATCTGAAAGCAAAGCAGAATATGTGTTTGTTGGTATGTGTTCGCAAATCTTTGTTTGGGAAACAATTTCTTAGAAATGGGTTTAAAAATGGTGTTGTATTTTTAAAGGATGCATGCAAAACACCGACTTGAGGATGAATTAGTAGAATAATTCGAACTCTTGAGTCTCTGTTATAAGTGTACAAGGACAAGTTTGGTGAGAACCTGTAGGGTGAGTTTGAATATCTTGTGAAAATTCAATGGCTTCATTGCATTTGGGTTAGGGTTTGAAGGTACATATCCATATTATTCATCATTAAACAAAATTGGAGACATAATAGGATGGGACTAGTCCTAGGATTTCAAAAAATACTACCAGTTTTGGTTTTTTTTTCCCTTCTCTTTCTTTAATGGTCTCATTTTTAGTGGTAAATTGCTTATCTCTGTGTGAAATATATGAGCATTTCCATTTCAATGGGTGGTCTATGGTTCTATAAGAAATGTTCAAAGAGCCATTATAATTGTGTGTAGTACCACAACCGGTGGTTGAATTAGCTGGAATAGGAGCTGGTTCCTGGTATTCACAATTTGAGTGGTTAGTCCAGCTCAGTTTGTTTTCAAAAACAGTTCTTGATTTTGTCTTTTTAAATTAAAAAAAAAAAATAGTGAGTTTATTTGAATTGGGAGTAGAACAGAAGCTAATTGTAAACCACATGCCAGTGAGTTTATTTTTGACCCTGCGAAGTGGCCACGTGCACAAATGGATGAGGACTTCCTAAAACTATCAAATATGTTCAATGCAATGAAATCTGTTGTTCGGGTGCCTAATCTTGACTCCAAATATAAGATTTCTGTTCTTGCATCAAAACAGGTAAGGAACAGGTAAGGCTTGTTGTTATTCTTGTCTTGTTGTTTTAATCTTTAGCTTACTGAAGATCATCATCTTGCTGCAGGACCATTGTTTGGTCGATCTTTTACATGGATGGCAGGATGGAAGGCTTCCAGTAGATATAACTTGTGTAATAAGGTGAGTTTTGAGGAAGATTACCACATTTTGGCTTTAAAAATGTCAATATTTTGGTTTGGAGAATATTAATTATGGTTTCTAATGCATTTTTTTTAACAGTAATCATGATAGAGGTCCAAACACCCATGTGTTCCGCTTTCTTGAAAGGCATGGAATCCCGTATCATTATTTGCATACAACTAAAGAGCATAAAAGGGAAGGGGAGATTTTGGATTTGGTTCAGGACACAGATTTTCTAGTACTTGCTAGATACATGCAGGTATTTCAGCTCCTAATCATGTCAATTACTTTTATAATATTGAAAAGGAAGAATCTAGGGTAGTACATTATTTCATAATTGAAATTCAAAAACTATATCAGCAAACAGATTTTTCAATCATCTTGTTTGAGCCCTCTAGTCAGTAGATAATTAACTTGAAATCCATCCTAGTCTTGCAGTGTCTTCATATTGGTACCCTTTTTATGCAGAACTGTTGATATAATTGATTCACCAACTGAAGTGTAATCCATGACATCCATGACATCAATTATTATGCAGATATTATCTGGAAATTTTTTGAAGAGTTATGGGAAGGATGTTATTAACATTCATCATGGTCTTTTGCCATCATTCAAGGGTGGGAATCCTTCTAAGCAGGTTTATTTTTCCACCTTCTTCATGGCTTACATTGATTTTCATCAATTTAACCATTCAGTGCTTTGTTACAAACTCATCTCACATACTTAATTTGCTAGATAATGCTGACAGGCCTTTGATGCTGGAGTCAAATTGATTGGTGCAACAAGCCACTTTGTAACTGAAGAACTTGACGCTGGGCCAATTATTGAACAAATGGTGAGTATTGTTCTGTTTGCTTCTGTAATCTCAGCTGTATTTAATCCTTGGCTACCTATTTTGGAGATCTAACTCAACTGTATTTAATCTTTGGCTACCTGTTTTGGAGTGCTAACAAGTTAGGTTCAGCATACTCAATAGTGATTATTCTCTTGTTCATTGATGGCTGAAGTTTACTTCCATATGTTCTTGAGCACTACTGAAAATGTAAGATACTAGACTTTGGAATAAAAAGCATAGAATCAAGGTAGGGTGAATGAGTGAGAAGATGGAGCAACAACTCCTTCTGTTTCATGGTGCCTTTGGAACCTGCGGAAAAATGTGATAATTCTTATTATTCAAAAGAGAATAATTGGTACAACCTTAATATATGGAATAAATTGGCTAACTTAGGAAACTTTGACTATTCTATTAATCTCTGTGAATCCCTATTAATCCCTATATATCAGGGATTATTCTATTTTGAATAGGAAACTACTCTATTTTGAATTTACAGTTTTATACAGATTTCCTAAGGTTAAGAAAATCTTAGATTTTCCAACGCTCTCTCAAGTTGGTTAATAAATATCATCCATTCCCAGCTTGCTTCTGATTGCTTGAAATGAGGGATTAACTAATCTCTTAGTTAAGATATTTGCAAATTGTCCATTTGTTGAAACATATGGTGTGCATATCGCTCCACCATCCAACTTTTCTTTTATGAAGTGTATATCCACTTCCACATGTTTGGTTTGATAATTTGGACCCTAGTTATGAGCAATGTTGATAACAAACTTGTTATGACAATAGAGTTCATTGGTTCCCTCCACTTGATTATGAAATCTTTACGAATGATTTTTAGCCATAACAATTTACAAAATTCCATGTGTGATGGCTTTGAATTCAGTTTTGGCACTTGATCTTGCCATGACTGTTTTCTTCTTGTTTCTCCAAGTCACCATGTTTCCTCCCAGCAAAGTGTAGTAACTTGGGGTCGACCTTTTGTCCATAGGAGATCCCGCCCAATCTACATCTGTAAAAGCTTCTAAACTTAGTTCTGCATTTGTTTTTAACAATATTCCATTCCCTGGGGTAGATTCAAGATAGTGCAGTATTCTGTAAACCGTTTAAAGATGTGTTTGAATTGGGCATAAACTGAGTTACTACACTACGGTATAGGCAATATTTGGCAGTGCATGTGATAGATAAATCAGTTTGCCAACTAACCTCTGGTACCTTCCTCGATTTATTGTTGCATCCTTATCCATTTGACTAAGCTTATGGTTTGGCTCAATAGGTGTATCAACCTGTTTACGTCTCAATATTCCTGTCTCTTTGAGAAGATCAACCACATACTTGTGTTTTAATACAAAAATTCCCTCTTTTGAAATCGCCACTTCAATTTCTAAGAGGTACTTGAGTTTCCCAAGTTCCTTTATCTCAAATTCCTTAGCTAGTTGTTTTTAAAGCAAGTCTTGCTTTTCTAGATTATTGCTCATCACAATTATGTCATCGACATACACCATTAAGACTGTAACTCTCCTTATGGTCAAGTGTTTTTTGAATAGGGTATGACCTCCTTGACTTTGCTTATACCTATCTCTAATATGACCTTAGTAAATCTTTTGAACCATGCTCTAGGGGATTGTTTTTGCGCATACAATGTCTTTTTTAACCTACACAATTTATTCTTATCAAAACCTGATGGAGCCTCCATGTATACCTCTTCTTCTAAGTTATGGTGCAAACATGTGTTCTTAACATCAAATTGGTACAAACACTAATCAAGTTTGGTTGCTAAAACAACAAAACACACACAGTATTCATTGTTGATAATCCACTCCGTAAGTTTGAGTATACTTACCTACCAACTCTGCTTTATATCTCTCTAAGGATCCATCAACTTTATATTTCACTATAGAGATCCATTTACACTGACTGCTCTTTTTCCTCTTTGAAGATCAACAACTTCCCATGCTTGTTTTTTATTTAGTGCCTTTATCTCCTCACTCATGGCCTTATTCTAGTTCTTATCTCTAAGTGCCTCATGTAGGGTTTGGGGAATGTTAAGGGAGTTCAACTTAGTGAGAAAATTTCTGTGTGTTGGGGATAATTTTTCCAAGGAGATGAAGTGTTGGATAGGATAGTGAGTGCACTTCTTGGTTCCTTTTCTAATGGCAATGGGTAGGTCTAGGTCATTAACAACAGGAGAAGAAGAAAGAAGAAGGTCAGTACCTAGTGTTGGCCTAGATTCTTAGACCAGCATAGTTTCAAGAATGGGCACTTTTCTCCTGGAGTAAACTTGAAGTGGCTAGGCAGTAATGGGACCAGACTCATCCAGAATGACAACTGTAGGAACAACAATTGTAGACTCAGATTCATTGGAAACAACAGTTGGAATTTCTAAGGCAGTTGCTGGAATAATGATAGTGGCTCCATGCTCGGGTGTAGAAGAACTTATTGGAAAATTTGGAAAGTCAAGTAGGAACAAGTCTTTATCTTCCATAGATGATGATGGCTCCACCTAAAGGTAAGGATCCTGAAATAAAGATTGTTTTTCAACAGCAATGACATCCATGGGATACAAAGAACTTCCTTGAAAGTGGATGATAAGACTTGTAACTTTTTTTGTAGCAAAGTAACCCATAAAGACACACTTTAAAGCCCTTGGCAAGACTTCTTGTTAAGGTGGTAGTTGAGGGAGGAGAGGACAAGGTGTGTTAGTTGGAGACAAAGAGTGGAACCTTCTTTGTTAGGTCCCTTTACTCTAGCCTGAATGTGGGGAGATCAGAGTCGTTCCTAATAGGTATTGTGTGGAAGGCTTGGGTTTCACCTCATTTTTGCTTGGGAGGTAACTTAGGGAAAAACTCTCTTGATCAGTTTCAGTAGAGATGTTTCTTTTGTCACACTCACGATGAATCAATTGACCACATTCTTTTGCATTGTAGCAAGGTGAGGGTGTTGTAGCAACTTTTGTTCTATCTTTTTGGTATTTCATAGGTGATGTACTCCTCTGTTAGAAAGACTTTGTTAGGTTGATATAACCCTTTTGTTGGGAAGAAGCAGAAAAAGGTTTGGGGAGCTGCTATTTTATCCCTTTTTTTTGGATAATTTGGAAGGAGTGACATAGAAGATCATTTGAGAATGTGAAGCTCTCTGATCATAAACTGAAAGTCTTGTTTTTTGTAGCTTATTTTCCTCGTCTAAGCTGTTTATAGGAGACAGATCATTGTCCTTATTTGATTTTATTGATTGGATGGGTGCGGTTAAGGGAGGGAGTATTTTTTTTTTTTCCGTCCCTTCTTTTGGCGGTTGTTTTATACATCGTGTGTGTACTTTGGTGCACCCCTTTTTTTAGCACTTTTCATTACTATTGCTTTTTATCTATCAAAAAAAGAAATATACAAATGATAAGCATCCAAAAATCTTAGGAGGAAGTTTGCAAAAAACATTGAAATAAGGGAAAAGTTCATAGAACACTTTGATAGGACTCTTGAATCCTAAAATTTCAGAAGGCATCTGATTTATTAAGGAAGTTGTTGTCGACACAATTTCACCCCAATATGATTTGGGAACATTTTTTTTTGAATGAGGGAGCTAAGGTAACTTCTAGCAAATGCCTGCTTTTAAGTTCCAATACCCCATTTTGTTGTGGGGTATCCACACAAGATGGTTGGTGAATGATACCTTCTTTTTGGAGATTTGAAAAGGTGACAAAATCTGATTGAAATAATCCTTGCATTGTTAGATTTGACATAGGGAAAACATTGCTCACTTATGATTTTTGTTGTTAAAAGAAAAATCCAGATTACTCTAGTTCAATCATCAATGAATGAGACAAACCATTTAACACTCGAAATATTAGGAACCTTATATGGACCCCAAATATGTGAATGACCTAATGCAAATGGAGTAGATGATCTTGTATTATTTAAAAAAATGAAACTTGATGATGTTTTGCAAACTTACAAACATCACAATTTGTTAACTATTAACATCAACATTTTTAAACAACCAAGGGAACCATGTTTTGAAGTAAATTAAAAGGTGGATGTCCAAGACAAAAATAGTGAAGCCAAATTTCATCTTTATTTCATGTGAAATTTTTTGATAGATAAGAAAGTCGAAATTGGTCACAATTGCTACTTGTTTTAAGAAAATAGAGCCTTTCCTTCTCCTTAGCATGTCTAGTCATCCTCATCATAATTTGATTTTGAAATATATGATAAATAGGGAAGAAAGTTACATTACAGTGTAAGTTCTTGGTAATTTGATGAATAGACAAAAGATTTATGGATAGTTTAAGAACATGTAAAACATTCTTTAATGAAAGAGAGGGAGTTAAGAGTGATTGCCCCTTGAACAACAACAGTTGCTAGAGAATCATCAACAGCTTTAATCTTCTTATTTCCAGGACATGGATTATATGTAACAAATTGGTGTGAGGGGTGAGTCATGTAACTAGTCACCCTTGATTTGATGACCCAAGAACTAGAGAATGACGTGTTTGAGGCACTAAGAGCATAAGATATAGGACACTTACCTGCCTGGCCAACAAGCATGATCATGCTGCTTTCTTAACAGTGATAAGGAGGTTTCTCAGTCTTTCAATCCCCTCTTTGTTAAGTTCCCCGATTTTTGTACCATTGAGACTTGGTTTCTCATGAGAGTGATCTTCCACATTTGTTAGGCTTGCTTGACTTCGGTTTTATCCACTCTTGAAGCCACCATTCCGTCCAATATCTTGTGGTTTCCCATGAAGTTTCCAAGAAGTCTCTTTTGTATGATGAAGTTTTTGCAATAAGTGCACCACACCTCATGGTTAGATGGCCTAGAAAATTCTTTCTTCCCACCTTCTGTGTTACTGTTTTGTCCCTCACTATTAAGTTTGAATCTCCCATCATTTGGCTTTGTAGAAATCAGAACAGAGTGATCTATAGACCAAGAGTCAAGCATGGCAATTTTTCAACCTTCTTCTGCTCGAATTATTAAGAAAACATCTTTCAAAGAAGGTAAAGACTCCTTTCCCATAACTTGCACTCAGACTTGATCAAACTCCACATTGAATCTTTCAAGAAATTAAAAAATCCTTCACTTGCTACAAATTTTTGTAACATCATAGCATACTCACTACGCTTTATTTTAAACTTTTGATAATAGTCTAATTGAAACCATAATCCTTTCATAATACTCAATAACTGAGAGTGCACTTTATTTGGTGGCTGATATTTTAGTCTTAACTTCATAATTCTGGGTTGCGTCTTGCACATTGGACTAGGTTTATCAAACTGTCCCTCAAATCTCTTTTGCAGTTGTAAGAAACATGCAAGTTCCACTAATTTCATGTTGCTTAGAATTCCATTGTGGGACATAATCATCGAATCTTCCTCATCCCATACACACTAAACTTTAGATCATCTAGGTTTGGTCCAGTCCAATCAAATGAATTAGCTTCCTCCTTCCTTTTGAAATGTCTTCACTAGTTATGACTATTGCAGGTAGTTCCTACCATTCAATACATGACTTGAAGATTTTGGAGTTCTCCTGTGAATTGGTTCTGGTGAGTTTTAGTGGTTGGAGTAGCTCCGAGGTAGGGAAGGTTGGCTATTAAGGTCATATGATTTCTCTAAGGAATTTCAGCAATGAAGGCTGTTGAATTATCAAAGTAATTTCCCAGAGTGCTCTGCTACCATGTGGGAAAATATGATCATTCTTATTATTCAAAGAGAATGATAGATACAACCTTTATATACTTAGGAATTTTGACTATTCTATCAATCCCTTTCAGTCCCCATAAATCAGGGATCATTCTATTTTGAATAGGAAACTACTCTCTTTTTGAATTTATAGCCGCACACAGATTTCCTAAGATTCAGAAAATCTTACATTTTGTAACAGAACCCATGATAGTTCTATTCATACAAGTCATCCTTTCGAATGGTCATTAGGTGCAGCTCATTTTAGCATAGCACTGTAAAGTTGTAACATTTCATGGCAAGTTTGTCCTGTGTAGAACAGTTGGTTGTGGCCAAAAATAATGTATGAGCTTTACTGGGGCTCAAAGGCGAACATTTGATCAAGGAACAGAAACATATTGAGAAATTTTGAGAGAGCAGGATCAAGGAGAATGGTTTAACATAAACATTTGATTTTGGAAAATTGCTAACAATGCCATGCATTTTTTAAATTTTGGAAAATATCTAAGATTTGTGAAGCCAATTTCTGTTGACTGAAAAAAATAAAAAAAGAAATGTAAACCTGATTTTTGGTGTGACAATTGTTATAGCTCATAATTTTTCCTGTTCTGAAATATTTTAAGTGCTTTAATCTGAATGGAGGATCCTATCTGGACAGACCATGATATATTCCTCTGTATTGTGTGGCACAAAGTAATATTATTGTGGAAATATAATGAAATAGGATAGAGCTCTAAAGTGGTTGTTCTTATCTAAAACTGCTGATTTAAGGCTGCCGTTACCGCTATTTCAAGCTTACCTTGAGAGGAGTTTGATCAGACATGCTTACATGTTACATTATTTGATTTTTAATGTTTTCTGTACGTGCAAAACAGTTTTCTAAGATTTATCATTTCAACATGTACCAATAAAAATATACTGGGTGGGTGCTCCCCTCTATGAATGATACATTAAAACATGTTTAGTTCCATTTTGCAGGTTGGGAGAGTTTGCCATAGAGATAACTTGAAGAGTTTTGTGCAGAAATCAGAGAACCTAGAGAAGCAATGCCTTGCCAAGGCCATAAAATCATATTGTGAGTTGCGGGTGCTACCTTATGAGGATAACAAAACTGTTGTGTTTTGAGGGGAAATTGGAGAAAAAAGAGCACTTTGAAAGAAAGGGAGTGCAATTTTGTATATTTCTTACAATGCTTCATTGAAGATAATCTATTTTAATATTTCCTGCCAATAAATTAAGTGCATATATCAGAATTCAAAATTTAGCAAGAAGGCATGACTTTCTTGGTCATGAAACATCTTTGCAAGAAAATTTCCTAAAAATATTATTTTCAGCAACTTGTTGATATGTTCATGTATCTCGTCTTATTTTTCTGTGATTGGCATAAACTTCCTTTTGAACTAGGACCAAATTGATTAAACTTTTTTTTTGTCCATTTAAAACCTGGTTTTGAGAAAAACCTGAAGGAGCTTAGCCATTTATTGATTCTTCCTGACACCAAATAGTCAAAATAAGTTTTCTGATTTTGGGTCTGTCAACTTGGTCATGCATTATAAGTTGGATGTTGAGTTGTGGATCAGAATTTGACACCATCACTGATCATCGCTCTGTTTGTTTTGATGGAAAATAAAATTCAGGAAAATGTTGTGCATCAATGCTGTCAGTTAAGGTGCATAATATTGTGATTGTGATGTCAATATGCCAATTTATGTATTGCATGTATACAGCCTCATTGAGGCATCTACTGCTAACCTAGTCATAGAAAATCTCCTAGTTGCATGTATACATTCAACGGAGTCTACTATGAGACTGTGATGCAAATATGATTGTGGGAGAATGAGGTATAATTATTTCTCTCATTTACTTAAAATAGCATTTCTTCTTATATGTTTGGTCACACAGTACAAAACATTAGCGAGGTTTTATCTCTTGTATTCTTAAAATACATATGCACAAAAGAATCAAATGTTCTTATTGATATTTAAGATTTCCAAGGAGTGTTCAGTGGCTTCAATGCAACTGACTCGACAGAGGAGATTCTGAATCCCATCAACCCAGGTCTGCTTATGGATCTTGCTCTTGCACTTAAACTCTAGAAAACCCTGTGCAGTTTTCAGTCCAAAATAGGCTTCGATGTTTTCTCTTTCTTTTCTGAAGGGCCATGCAGCGGTCTCATTGCAGACTCCATAAACAACACCTGTTACCAAAGGACAACATCAGGAGGGAGAAATTTGAAGCTTTTCAAGCCAAAAGGGTGCACACAGCAGAAGAAAATACGAAGATGAGTGCTTACATTTAATCTTTTTGGAGAAGGCTCCTCCAACATGTTTGCTTTTGAGCTTAACTATTACCTGCCGTAGGAATCATATATCAGAGGAACCGATAAGTTTATATTGCTAACCAATAGTAATTGATAAGTTTATATCAGAGAAACTGATAAGTTGAGTTTATATACCTGTGATTTCTTATTGATATAGATAGTGACACGCTTCCACCGAAGCACTCCTGAGAATTCCAATTGCAGGTAATTTAGATCAAGTGATCAGAATTACTGATATGATGTCGATAATTTAGGGAAACTGATGTTGAGCTTTGAGTGAAAAGTTTACCCTTTTGTGTGTGCTGCTGTAGTTCACCTGTGCAGGGAGGATCCTGTTCTTCCATTTCACTGTGGAAATCAGCTACAAAAGGAGCTTCATAGGGACTTATACTTGCATTTTTTCTTGTTTCTTTCTGCAATCTTACTTTTAGGGCTGCTTCTCCTCTCAAAGCTGGGTTTCATTGGAAAAAGGCTTCTAGTTAACTAGTGGTTTTTGGGGAGAAAAATTCAAGATCTTGGGTTGTAACTTGAGACTTCTCCAGAAAGTCCTAGGATCCAAAGAAAAGAAAAGAATAAGATGCTAGACTGAAGAGCAAGTACCTGTTGCAGCTGCAGCAGTGAGAGTCGTTAGATCACCAGGACTTTGAATATCCACTGCTGATCTGACAACCGATGCCAACCGATCGTGATCAGCTCCTGCTGATTCAGCGATCTCAATGCAATGTGATGCCAGGAGTTCTGTGGCTGATGCCAAAGCCGCGCTCATTTTCGAGCCTGATCCACTGGAGTTCTCTGCTGCAGCCGCTGAAGCCAAGGCTGCAGCCAGTCCAGCAACAGACATGGTGGCATGAACCCGGGCATTCTCCACCCGCATCCTATCTTTCTTCTTCACCCCGCTACTTCCCAACTCCTTGTGGTGGAACCATTTTCCTATTGATACTGTTCTTCGAGTATTAACCCAGTTCATAACCTTTCCTGTCTGCAAAAATATATGGTCCATATATACATATATGAGATAGGGGGGAACAGAAAGCAAAGAAAGCAAAGCAGCTGTTACCAAAGGATAACTTACAAGCTGTGGTGCAGCAACCATTTCTGGGATTATGCTGGGATTTTTGTCAAGAACACACTGCTTCTCTTTCAGAGCTTTTGAAATTTCCAGAGCAGAAAGGCTCCAGGATCTAGACAAGAACTCCATTGGCTCCTTCGGCGTTTGAGGTTGAGGGATTGATGGCAATTGTGACCACAGTTTCAGCTCATCACCATCCTCTGCGTGCTCTAGATCATGCAAATTACCCATCTTCTGCCCCCCAAACTGACCACCCTCCATTCTATCTTTTCCGCAAACAAAGCAAATTCAGATACCTCAATCAGTTGAAAGATTTTCTTGGCTGTGTGTTCCAGCAAATTTTCCTGCTTTGATCAGTTGAAGGCAAAGGTAAGCATATCTATTGAAGTAAACAAAACAAGACCCATAATTGAGTAGAGGAATATGAATGGGTTAATGAATTCAAGGCTATATTTATCAATAGAAGCACTGGCAGAAAGATCCAGTTCAGATACAGAGAACTAGAAAACGGGCCATTATTGAACAAGCATATTAGATGTACTTTTTTCTTACTTTTTGAAAAACTGTTAGCTAGATTCAGTCTCAAAAGTAAGAAAAGTAGGTGTGGCAAGAAAAGATAAGGATAAATGTAGTTAAAGAGAAAAAGAGAAAAAGGAGAAAAGGTCAGATGAGATTAGACTTGGAAAGCTATAGAACCTCAAAACGTGTAACACTAGAGAGAATTATAGAGAACCCATGTGAGACATACCTCAGCAAGCTTAACCTCAACAGCTCAGAACCTACACCACCACCTTTGAGACAAACACCTTATATACTAAACACAGAGAGAGAGAGAGAGAGAGAGAGGGGAGACAAGAGGGTGGAAGACCAAAAAAACATAGGGGAGACACTGTGGATTACATGAATTGATAACGAAACCTCGTGCTCAAAACCTTGCATGAATCGAGGTTAGATTTCTTTCACAAGAGTCAAAAAGAGTAGAGCGACAGCGTAAGCGGAATTGGCGAAAGTCGGGATATATTAATGAAAAACTAATAATACAAGAGAGAAAGAGCTGAGAACATTCCCCGGGTTCAGAGGGGATTGTTTTGTAGTAGTCATGCAGCTCAGCTCAGCTCACGTATCTATGAGCAACCATTTGAGTTGATGAATATTGTAATGTTATATCACCAAGGTGGCCGGCCCTCCTTTTGTATCTCCTTCCTTGGCTGGGGTTCAGCTCCACCAGACCGACTTTCGGTGGTCGGCGATATGGGCCATGCATGGAGGAGCTTGATTCAAGAGGAGAGATTCCACGAAATTTTCTAAGTATTGAGAGATTAATAAAATGCTAGTAGGGACTCATTTTTCAAAATTTTCAAATGATGTGTAAATCTAAATTAGTTTTATTATTTTAAGAAAATAGAATTTCATAAAGTGTGTTATTATTGTACGGATTATATACAAATAAAAACCCGAGATAAATCAAAATAATATTATACACTTATTTTATATATTTGTATCATTTTTTAATAATTTAGATTTCATCATAAACCATCAATGGTTTGCTTTATATTTTCAATAAGTACCGATTTGATACCCTAAAATTTTACTTATATAAAACAATTAAAATTAATCTAATCTAATCTAATCAATGAACACCCATACATTCAATTTGTTCCATCTTCCAACCCTGTTGTTGGGCAATGTACATCAAAATCAACAGGAGCCCAAGTACAAAAGTTGACCAGGAATGCCAAACCACCGACCCTTCTCCCTTTCTTTAATGAATGTAATGGTCCCCAAAGGTCCACACGTAAATGAACCGTGGCACGTCACATCCGTTACAATCACAAAAGAACTAAACCCATAATTTTGGTGGGTTCACTTATAACATTTATTTTAGTATAAAAAAAATGAAAACAATTATTCCACTTCTGTGATTCAATTTCAAAGCATTTTGTTTATTTCATAGGACTTTGGACCGTATTCAAGAAAAAAGAAAAAACATTTTTAATGTGTTGAGTGGCAAGGAAGCCCATTTGTGAGGTCCCCAGACATGATTTTGAAATTGAAAACTTAAATGAAGCTGGCATTATTCCTCATCTGCTGTCTATGATCACAAATGTATAGGGAAAAATTCAAACAAGGCTGCTGGTTTTTGATGACTTCGTATGTAGCAAAGTACACTTGTAAGCTTGCTTTTTATCCAGTCATACCACGTTTCGTTTTATTAGAGCAACCCAAGCTACACACACCTCATATTTATGCTTCAGAGTGAGGATGTGTCTATCTGTCGACGTCCTCGTGGCTTGGTTTCCACCTTCATTACAAAATATCACTGCCAACCACAGATTCTTGATGTGCTTTGGTAGGTGACGTAAAGATGAAAAAGTTTAATATGATTTGTCGACATGATTTAAGTTTAGTACGTTTTTAATTGATTTGAATCGAATATTGTCGCATTTAAATTAAATTTGTATTAATATGCATAAATCGCTTAATTAATAAATTATTTTTGGATCCACCCATATGGTATGATTTTGATTTGAATTAATTTACTTAATAATTGGAATTATTAACCTAATTATGATCATAATTTAACATTTGATTTTAAACAAATAAATCAATGAAATCATAAACATATTATATTAGAAGGTTAATTATATTGATTTAAATAAAACTTAATTTTTATTATTAGATAAGACGTAATAATTTTTAGTTACTTTTATTTAGATTTATTGAATATAATATGATAGAATTTGTATCATAATATATCGGATAAAAAATGCATATGTTAGGATATTATTTTCAAATGGACATTATATCTTGTGGGTATAAAATCATAAAATAGTATATGCAATTGGGTATATTGTGTTATACTTATATTTAGTTTTTAAAATAAAAAAATTGAAATATATATTAATTTTTAATATACAATATTTGTTTAAATTAAAAATTATATTGTATTTTAATATTTTTTTATTAAAAAAATATGAAAATTTTCTTACATTTAACCATCATCATGACCAAAATAATTAAAATTTATAAATAATTTTTTTTATATTATGTGATTCAATATATAAAAATAATCTTTTATATATATATATATATATATATATATATATATATATATATATGAATTATTATTATTTTATAAATATTTTTAGTTCTTTTTTACCACAAGTTTAATTTTTAATTAAAAATTTATTCTGTAAAATACATAATATAAAAAATATATATATGATAGATGGGGTATGGATATTTTATATTTTAACTTATGATTAATATATTTCATATATAACAATATAAAAACGATAGTAGATAATATATCTCACCACTTGCTTTATCCTATATTTAATTGAATATAAATTAAGTGACACTTAGTGTGTGATCGCTCGTTTGTAAGTTTCCCCGTTTTCGTGGAGGCATAACAACTCAGCAATGATGTCGTTCTCCATCTGGCCACTGCTTTCAAACAAAGGTTGGTTGCGGTTCAAAAGATGGATTTGGGCCCTAAATGACTTAATAGTTTCCATCTGGGCTTGAAGTCCTTTTGGGCTACCTTTAAACTCGATCACAGCGGCCCAAAATAGGATAATATCTTTCAAAGGCTTTATTTTTCTGTCCAAGACTTTTTTTTTTCTTTTTTTCTTTTTTAAATATATGTTTTATTTTCATATATTTTGGACTTGTATGGGATTGGGTTCATTGGATGAAGTAAAAATAAAAGTAATTACATTGAATAAATTTTGAGAATTTTAACTTTTACTTGACATTCAAAATAAAATAAAAATAAAACCAAAAATAAATTAAAAGTAGTAGGAAAATTAAGCCTTGCTTGTTTACAATTTTCTATTTTTGTTAGAAAACAAAAATTAGGTTTGAAAACATATTTGGACACTATTTTTTCATTTTCAATTTTTAAAAAATTGGGTTTGAAAAATAGGAAAAGTGAAAACACCATTGAAGTGTTTTCAAAATTTTATTAAAAATATGAAAAATATTTTCTAAAAGAATGAAAACAAGGAAAGAAAAAGAAATAAAAGACTTAGGTGGTGTTTGTTTTTTTACTTAATTCTAAATAGAACCTTAATACTTAATAATGTTAAATATTAGGTTGTTTGTTTTTGTAGTTATTTTTTTCTATTAAGTATTAAAAAGTAAAGAAAAACTAATATGCTATTTTTTCTATTTAAAAAAAATTACATATTTTGGCTTTTTCTATTCAGTAAAAATTTATAATAAGTCATAAAAAAAATAGAAAAATAAACAACTTAAATTTTAAAAACAAATTATTTTAAGCAAAAAGTCAAAAAAACAAATTTCACCTCAGTGGGTGTTTGATAAATTAACTTAAAGTAACTTAATAACTTAATTTAAATCATTAACTAAAATAAGTATGTTTGGTAAAATGATTTTAAGTAATAAGTAAAAATAATTAATTTATTCTTATTTACTCCTATTTACCTTAATTACCCCCATGATCTTTTTGTTATTTCATGACCTTTATTATTACTCGATCTTTTTTATCTTAATTATAGTTTATGATGATAAATATACCGATGATTTAGAATAAATTTTAAGTTAATTTTATCAATAACTTTAATACTTAAAATAATAATTAAGTAATAAGTTTTAAGTCAACAACTTAAGGATATTTTAAGTTAAGTCAACTTTTATATATATATATACATATATATAGAAGTAATTTGATGCTTATAAATATTTTATTATACCATTTTAATATAACAAGAAAAATAAAAAATAATAACAAAGAAATGCAATATGATAGTAATAATGTCATATACAACAACATATATCATTTCAATATTTTTTATATTCCAAATAAGATTTTCTAATAATTTTCCTTTTTAGTCAAAACTATCTCCAAGGAAAAAAGAAAATACAATCCATTTTTATAAAAATAAATAAATAAAATTGAGCTTTCCAAACCAAACACAACTTTAATTTTTTTTATGAAAATTCATCATTTTATCACTAAAAAATATATAAATAAATTAAATCGATAGAAAACATTTGTTTATACTTGAAATGCATCATTTTATCAATAGTAAAATAAAAAATAACATAAAAATAAAAGTGGAAAAAACTAAAAGCAAAAATAGAATCTATTTTTTCTTTTTGCTATTTTTATTTTAATTCCACCACTTTAAACTGTATACATTTTAACATATCTGTCATGATTTAATATCATATTATTAACTAAATTACATGTTAAATAAATATTTTTTAAATTTTTTATATTCAATAATAAATTTTTATTTAATATAATTGAGACGTTACTAACAGTTTATATGAAGAATAATTAATTTAAATTATATTTAAGATGTTAGTTTGAATAATGAGGGAAAGTTTTAAATTTATAAAAATAAATAACAAATAAGTAAAAAATTATCATGTCAGGAAGAAGCTATTAATTTTAATGAAAATTTTACATTTATAAAAATAAATAACAAATAAGTAAAAAAAATTATCCTGATAATAATTTTAAAAAACATTTTTTATCACTCTAACAATTAAACTTTTTAACAAAAAAGTTATTTTTAAGTATTAGAAAAATTAAAAACGTTTTTTAAAATTACTCTCAAATAAGCTCTTAATCCTTTGAAGGATAATATTGGATTATCTTCTTATTGTTTCATAGGTCAGTAATGTTAATAGCGTCGCTTTCACATTATTTGGAAATATTGCTTTTAATTATGTGATACCAAAATTAAATAAATGAATATACTTTTTTACTCTATTAGGAAATAAATTATGCTTAAGAAAGAAAATTAAAAAGAAAAAATAAAAAATAAAAAATTAAACGTATAGAATAATCACGCCATTATTCTCTTTTTAATTCCTTATAAGTCCCAAAATAAATCATAATTAGTCTCTAATGAAATAAAATTGACTTTACTTCCATTAATTGAACTGAGACCAACTTACATTTTTCCCCTTTTTCTCTTCAAAAACTGCAAGGGCATTTAATTGAAAAAGGAAACAAAAAATCCCAGGCAAAAAACTGAAAGAAAAGAAGCAAAAATCCTGAGCATAAAACTGAAGACCTTTAATGGCTGCCATGGCCATTGAATAGCTTTAAAGATGCCCACTTGTTTTTCATCATCTCCTACGTTGATTCAATGTGGCCATTGGTATGATGCTAGATTCTGTGTTTAAGGCCTTGGGTGTGTGATAATAGTTTAATTTTTTCTGGGAAAAGTGAAGAGTCTTGGCATGTCCTAGTGAAATATGGTAGGGCATGTTGCATGAAGGACCAGGCATCAATGAATTCCTATGTGGGTTTTCTTCTCACCTCATCAGTGAAATTCCTCCTGTAATTTTCTTACAGTCTAGGAAGATAGAAGGCTGGTCATGTCTGCAGTTGTTTTGATATAGACATCAAAGATGGGGTCAATTCACAGGTAACCATTCTGCCAAAAAATTGAATGATCACCGTCTGCATTTGAAGAATTCATATTCTGCTAGCTCTTTGTGTTGTTTATCTGTTTCTATGTTCTCACCACCACAGAGTGAAAGTTGACACAGGACATAGGCTAATCCTGTTAGCCATGTGTGGTGTTGTTGTGGGATTCTTTCTGGGTTATTCAGTTTCAAGGCCTTCAACAGTCAAGGTAGCTTCATCCAAAGGGCTATATGTTACATTGTATAGCTGCATCCTGATTTTAAACAAGCTTTTTTTTTTTCTTTCAGGTTGAGATGCCTAGATTCAGCTTGAATGCTGAGGACGACAGATATATGAAAATGATTAATGAAGCCTTATTATATACAGGTCTTGGAAGCTTTGGTCTAAGTTCAAGCTTAGGGGATAGTGTCAAGGTAAGCAAATTTACGTATGTAGAAGATATAGTAGTTAACAATCTGAACTTAGCTTAAAACCACATTGCAGATTCATGAGGTGGCAAATCCACGTGGAGCAGAGTCATTGCCCCCTGGTATCATCGAGCCTTATTCAGATTTTTATCTCCATAGATTGCAGGGAGATCCTAGTGAGGTATGGGGTTCATTCGATTTTTCAGTAGCCTGAACAAATCTTCTCAGCGACCAAACAGATTACCAGAGTCAATGTGATGGGCCTTTTTTTTTTTTTTTTTTTGGCTCTTGGATTGTAGGATTTAGTAGTAAAACCCAAGTACCTACTGTCATTAGCTGTTGGATATCCCCAGAAGGACATGGTGAATTCTATAGTCTCCAAGGTCTGTGAATTCTTACAGTTGGTTTCTTTACTTGATCTAGTCTCTTTTCATGACCCAATACTTGGTTGCTCTAGTTCTCAGAGAATTTCTCAGTTATATTGTTCCACTATGATGGGAAGGCAAGTGAATGGGACCAGTTTGAATGGTCACGACGAGCCATTCATATCAGTGTGAAAAAACAAACGAAGTGGTAATAAAACCCGAATTTTCTTTGTGATGTTTTCTCCCACAACCATGCCTAAATTCCTCAGTAGTAGATGCCATTTTTACAGGTGGTATGCCAAACGCTTCCTCCATCCTAACATAGTAGCCCAATATGAATACATTTTCATATGGGATGAAGATCTTGATGTTGAGCATTTCAATGCTGAAGAGTGAGTACCATCAAATGTAATATGTTTTGGCTCCCCTGCTTTAAGCATAGGTTGTTATATCATTTATGTAACATTTTTTTGTTGTTGTGTTTGGTATTGAAACAGGTATATAAAGCTTATTAGAAAACATGATTTAGAAATATCGCAGCCCGGATTAGACCCTAGCTATTTCGTATGGTCGATGACAAAGAAGAGGGACGATGTTGAAGTCCATAAGTATAACTACACTTCTAACATTTTTGAAGTAGCATTCAATTCCTCTGTGGTTTGAATGGTGTACCAATCAATCACAGTGAGCCACATTACTGCCTCCAGATACCAGGCTTTTTTTCTGCCAAAAAGGAAATTGAAAAATGGGTGATGACTACCTACCATAACGCCCTGCAAGGCTGAACTTTGATTAAATTGATGAAAGGACCAAGTGGTGAACTGTGATTGAAGAGAGTATGAAGCAAATATTTGTAAACTAAGAGGGGCTCCCTCCCACCTCTGGAGTCATCTTTTATGTCTGAGTACGTTTTGGTGATTGCAGGGAAGCAGAGGATAAACCCAATTGGTGTGCTGGCCCCCTTTTGCCACCATGTGCAGCGTATGGTTACATTAAATATTATAATAAAATCAAATTATCTACACTGGAAACATGAGGCATTAAAGGTGCTGAGATCCTACTAATGAATTTGCAGGTTTGTTGAGATTATGGCACCAGTCTTCTCTAGAGAAGCATGGCGCTGTGTTTGGCATATGATCCAGGTATTTTTCTGGCGACCCACATCCATGAATCTGATCAAGAATGCAATTTCGTTTAGTTTTAGGTGACAATGAACTTATTCCTCTTCTGAAATGTCACAGAATGATTTAGTTCATGGATGGGGTCTTGATCTTGCTCTTCAAAGATGTTTGGAGGTATGAACAATGAACAATGAACAATTACTGCCATGCTTTATACCAGTTGAAACCGAAAATGAAAATTTCTGTGTATGAAAATCTCTAACTCTGATTCTGTAGGTGCCACATGAAAGGATAGGTGTAGTTGATGCACAATGGATAAAACACAAGGTCGTACCTTCTCTAGGAAACCAGGTAAAAACAGTTTCTAATTCAGCAACATATTCACAAGGAAATGCTATTCAGCAACGCATTCACAAGGAAATGCTATGTACATGAAGAAAAAAGAGTTCTCAAATGTTTATTGTGGGCATTCATATTGTCTTTTTTCGAAGAAGGGTCATGATAGACATCTTTGTATGGCAGGGACAAGCCAATGATGGAAGGCAACCATGGGAAGGGGTAAAAGGCTGAGCTTTTCTTTGTTCTCAAATCATTCTCTTCTTACTTGTCTAAGAAATGAAATCTTGGAGAGCCTGTGAGGGCTGCATGACTGAAAGCCAGCTAAGGAAGATAATCATCTGTTCAAAAACTTAAATTACTAACTTGCATCACAGCTAAGGAAGATGGCTTTAGGACTTCAAATTTCCGTTTCTTTTCCTCTTTCTATAGTACTCAGAAACCAAATGGAGAACTGAAATCTGTTTCTACAATTGCAGGTACGTGCAAGGTGCAACAACGAATGGAGAGAATTTGAAAGGCGGATGGACAGAGCAGAAAAGGAGTATTTCCATTCCATCTCAATCTCATCTTGAGTTCCAAGGAGCCATGAAGTCGGTATTTCTCCTGATTCACATCGAAACCTGCCATTGGATCCAGGTCTCAGCCAAGTATCGAGCTTTTGGGGATTATTGAGAGTCACACACTGGGGTATATTGTTTGATGATCCAGAACTGTTACTGTAACATTATCATATAAATAAAGTCTTGATCTAAGTTTAGCACATACAATCATAAGAAACCAAGCAAAAGATGAAGTCGATAGAATCATAAGGTATTGAATACAGCCATCATTATTTAGTATCCAGTGGAGACATCAACACCAAGACCAGCAATTGATACACTGGAAATCAGTGAAAGCATAGGACACCCATCAAAGGACTTTCTTTGGCAGGTGGTTCATTTCTCAGGTTTCTTTCACAAATACATTCTACTGTAATATGACACTTGCATGTTGACCTAGTCAAAGGCCTCCTGTAGTTTTTTGGGTAGCTCTAGTTCAGGCTCATATTCGCCAAGTGGCAAAAAGTAGCGATCAACCATGTCTTTGGACACGTCTTCCAACCTTGGTGGGTTCCACTGCATAAGTCAGATCATGAAAATAACTAATCCATGTGGTCACCTTACAATCAATGGTAAGAAGAAACTAAGTTATTCATACCTTTGGTGCAAAGTTTCTGTCCACTAATCGCGCCCGAACACCCTAATAAATTGCAGAATAAGACAACTCAAAAAGACAACAATTTCCAACAGAAGAAGATTGCATTACTCATACCTCATAGAAATCACTTGAGATCTGGCGAGAAATTGCATGAACTGAGATCCGGTACTCACGGATCAAGCATTCTTCAAGAGTCTGGGATCTACTTTCTCTTATCTAGATTAGTAATTAACCAATCCTTAAGTCATAAGAAATTTCCAAATCCTTTGACCATAAAGAATCTCTGGTAACACAGTATTTTAGAGAAGATAAACAAGTCAGATAAACTCACCGATCTTAAGGCAATCTTCAAGCTCAAAGGTGAAGCTTGTCTTAGTTTCTTTAGTGTTGAAATACACCATGGATCATTTGATCCAGTTGCTTCACTTTCCTGAGAAGTTTAGTTATTGGGAAGCATAATAACAAATATATCTCATTAGGTAATCTTCAAGTAGCAGTATTCTCCACAAACAGGACATCAATAAAACCCTTGTTCTCTAAAAAAGTATCAAAATCGTTTCAGCACATATTTGCATAAGGAAAAATGTAACTTCTACACCCCCATTTTCATCCATTTAAGCAATACATTTTTAGCCATTTTCAATGGTTAGCGGCATAAATTTGGATTTCCAACATGAGCAGTTAGATGAAATATTGGCATGGAGTCCTTACTGGTGGTTAGCAGGTTTGCCTTCTTTGAAAACCTTCATTTAACTATCATGATTAGTATGCTTTAGGAGATAAATCGGAAGATCACCAACAAATAGTTATGAACTGTCATTTGCAGAATCATGTCTATGAGTGGTTGTGTGGTGCATTTATAAATTTCCTCTCCAATCTTTCTATGATTCAAATAATTTTAGAGTGGTCTTATCATCCCTCCCAGAAGTGTTTTTTGTTTGATGCTTCTCAAGGATAAAGCCTTCAATTTAGACCTTTTATGATATCATCTGGCAATCCAAGCCCCTTGGTTGGAGGCACATTCCATAAAGAGGATGGAAGAACATCAAGTGTTTCTGGTCCTTCAAATAAGCACAGTTCTTTAAATGGGAGACTATGGCACATCATACCACCTCCACATTAACCGTATTGAATCTGTGACTAGCCTTACCTTTGATTCAATATATTAATTTATTATTGAAAGAGAAAAATGTAAAAAAAATGAAGATCTTACCAAAGCATTGACAATTTCCTCAACTGTGTCATAGCCAAAACATTTATCTAGCATCTCAATCCTGAACAAGTTATTAGAGAGAGAGAGAGAGATAGAGGGGGGAAGGGGGAAGAAGAAGAAGAAGAAGAAGAAGAAGAAGAAGAAGAAGAAGATTATTTGTTAAGAATACTATCCAAAGGAAGGATGTTCCACTATATATTAGAAGTTATCAGCACACATATCTATTTGCCTAAAAGGTGTTTCAAAGAGATAATGCATATGAGACTCACAGAACTTGACACTATCAATAGAATTTCTTCATATGCTTCCATTCTATTTTAGATTTTCTTACTGTAGTTAATATATATATATATATATAAGGCTTATTCCTCATTTAAAATTCAAAATTATGCCACAATTCATGAAACCCAAATTCCCAAACTCTAAGAAGCCTCAAAACAGAAGGAATAAATTAATTATAAATATGTTCTGTGTTACACTAAAGAATAATAAAAAACATACCTACAAAGAACACTTCTCTCATCTGGATATGCAATATCACTAAATTTTGCTAGAACAGCTTCTATGACAGAAGAATCATCTGAAAGCAATGTCTTAAGTTGCTCTTCGATCAGAGGAATCTTCTGGTAACACAAAACCAATGTTATCGTGGCGAAAAGAACTGTCACAAGATAATGATAAAAGAAAAGGGTGGAAGGAAACAAACTGCACTCCGTGAATAGTGAGTAGCAAGCCCACAAGCAACCATTTCTGCTCCACTAAGTGTGGCTCCAGTTAGACCCATATACTCCCCTGTACACAAAACAAAATTGGCCAGCACCATATCTATAAGGCAATGTCTATTAATAGGGAACATGGAGTGCAGCAACCATCAGATCTAGCTAGCAAGATGAATAGTATACAGAAATAATAATTATTTCCATTTTGGAGTTTATAACAGAAAAATAAAAATTTTAAACATCAAAATGTAGAACAAATACTAACTTGCTGGAAAACAAATATTCTGTATATGAGAAACAAAAATGAATTCCACTAGGGCCTACCTAAGTAACCAGGTAAATGTGAAAGGAAATATGAAGCCCCACCATCAGGATGGAAACCAATTAGAGTTTCAGGAGTCCCAAAAACCTGCAATTGTCCTCAATATAAAAAGAAGAAGAAAAAGAACTTTGCAGTTAGGAATATAAAGAATAAGGTGAAGTTCCAAAATATAAAATCAAGCAAGCAAAATAAGGGCGATATTGGAACAAAACTGTTTAAACTACCACTTGCCTCAAAAACTTTGTAGGATGAGGTAATTTAACATGGTATGAGAGCTTTGGTTCTATGAGGTCTTAGGTGCACATGTCTCTATTTGCTTACTTCCTCCATTTATTGAACCTACATGCAAAAGGAGGTCACATACGAGGTGGGGTGTTAAGCATTATTGGACCTAATAGACATTGTTGACTCATCGCTACAAGCTAAGATTTTAGGTAACTGGTGGTTTAGTATGTGTCAAATGGTCAACTTGTTAAACTTTTGTTCCCTAATTACTGAACTCACATGTGAGAGAAGGTTGCATGTGGCTTCTAAAGACCATGAGATTGCATACACAATGTAGTAAGTGGTCAAGTGATCTAGATTACAATAAGATATGTGTGAACATTAATTTTGAAATGATTCCTTCAGTTCTTCTTTCCTAAGGAAGTGAAGTGCTTATCCATTTTAGAGTCACAAGCAAAGTTAGAGCCCATTTGGGAATGATTCTACTTCAAGCATTTTTAGTTTGTAGTGCTTTTTGTTGGTATATTAGGTCATGTAGTCTAAAATTGACAATTTTGTTCCCATTCATTTTGGCACAGGATCTTTCTAGAAATGTCTTACTCTCCAAGACTCAAGGTTGTTGGTTGATCAATAAGGGATGACACAAGTAAGTTTGGAAAGGTCCAGGAAAAGGCAAATTAGAATTGGTACGGCATGGCATGGACCGAGTTTTTAAAACTATGCAAAATGGATTTTTAAAATTGTTTTAGAAATTGAACGAGCACTCAAGCATTGATTCAAGTGCTCAAAGAGTGCTCAAGCGCTCCAAGGGCGCTCAAGTGTTTGCAACTGAGTTTTCTAGATTTCTAGAGATCCATCTTTGAATATTTTTAAAGGTTTATTTTTGGGATTCTTCTAGAATCGGTCCACTAGGTCATTGGATCTATATATACCTCTCCTAAATATGTTTTTGAGTTTGATGCAAAAGTTTAGAAAAATCTTAGTTTCTTTCTCATTCCCAAAGCTCTCAAAGAAGGTTGTTGTACTTCTGATGGGTTGTGAAGGAGATCTACATCCACTTAAGCGTTGAGGAGAGATCCACTGGGAGCAAATGAAGTGCTAGAGAATAAGTCTTAAGGTAGCTTTTGCTAGGTAAATCAATGTATAGCATTCTCATATTGTGGATTGTAGATTTGAGGTCTCCGATCTCGTGGTTTATTTTTTATCTTCACACATTATGTGGAGGTTTTCCACTTAAAAAATCTTTTGTCTTGTGTGTTGTTTTTTAATCTTTGTTTTTTTAATATATAGATAAATTTTTGCCCCTATTTGGACTTGAACCTGGAACCTCCCACAAACCCTCTAGGTGTTATTCACTAGATTATTGATTTTTCACTTTTGTTGGTAGAGCACTTTCATTAGAAACACTTTTAATCCAATCACTTAATACTTGGATATAAACTAAAAAAGTGTTTTGATAATATTTTTGGTAATATATTATAAAACAAAAAAAGTGATTCTTGGAAGAATTACCCACCAAATGATTGCCCAAGAATTGATTCTCTAGATTTTTAGAAGTAGTTTTCAAAAGTCTTCCAAACACCTAAATTCACTCCCAAATGGGCTGTTAATTCAAAAAATAAGATTCCTTTGCAACCACTATTTAACTCTATTATTGTTTTATTTCTTTCGGTTAAAACAAAACTCGTTGAAAGAAAAGAAATGAAAAAAGCAAATACAAAGATGTGGAAATCTCCACAGGAATAAGAGTGACATGCAAAGTCAGTTCAAAAAATTAGATCCCTTGCAACTATTGTTTACCTTTATTATTCATCTACTTCTTCCAATGCAAACATAACTTGTTGAGAGAAAAGGAAAAAAAGAAAAGATAAAATACAAGGAAGAGTTGAAAATCTCCACAAGAAAATAATTACAAGAAAGAAAAAACACCTTTGCATAAGAAAGGAAGAAAATAAAATCAAAGTATATGGAGAACATTCAGGCCTTGTTTGGAAACTATTTTTTAAAACAATCTTTTGTTATCTATGATAAAAAATAAAAAATAAATAAAATAAATAAAAAATAAAAAAGAAACTGCATTTGGCAGTTAGAAAACAAAAAACAATTTTCGGTTCTATTTGCAAAGTATTTTAAAAAACAATCATAAAAAATAATTTTTGAAAGTAGTTTTCGAAAACGGTTCTTTGAGGTTTTGTAGGACAAAAGTCTGTTTAAAAAATAAATATTTTTAACTTGTTTTTTGTATTTGTAAATATACTTTACTAATAATTTTTATTTATAGTACTTTATTTTTAATTATTCTTCATATTTGTATAATTATTTTTTAAAACAATCCTTAGAAAACAAATGAAAACAATTAAAAGATATTCTCTGGAAAAATCATGTTTTCTTTTTTAAGAGTTGTTTTAAAAAATATTTCCCAAACAGAGGAAACGAAAGGAAAGAAAAATTGAAGGGGGAAAAAAGTTTAAATTCAACAAGTCTTTTAAATATGTTTCTTCAAATTTCTCTCTCCTCTTTCCTCTTCTAAATCAAGAATGAAAATTTTGAAAATGTCTAAGTTTGTAGAGAATATTTGATTTTCCTTCTCATTTCCACAGCAACCATATAAAAGATTTTGAATTCCTTCCTACTTTTTCTTCCTTTTCTTAATACTTTCCTAGATCCAAATAAAGCAAAGGCTTAAAGAAGCATTTTCTATCAGGTGACACAATTTCACACTGGAAGAGGAATGACAAGCAATGGAAATGTGTGTTTATATGCCACATTATTAAGCAGAAAACTGGGACTGAAGGTTCTGGCAAAGGGCCTAAAACCATAATGCTGACCTCCACCCACAAATGGTTTTCCTATCCCATATCCTGGCTTTACTACCACCACTCCTTTCCCACCAACTGTTGTTTACCATCCATATTATAACAACCTATTACAGTCCAAATTCATATTAATAGAGGCAAGATATTTACAGTGTCCCCCATTACCTGGTGTAAGAACATCCTAAACTAGGGGTGGAAATGCTATTATGTAACAGGTTTATGAATTTCTAGGTGAATCATGCTATTTGCATGAAGATATGATTGAAGAAAATTCAAGTTGTAGAATTTAAGGTAATAAACTCAGAGACACGCCAAGTATTTTGCATGATATGGGCATTTTTGCAACTGGTTGGTTCAGATCAATAATGGTCGTTAGCCGTGTTTTTCTATTGCAAGTTCCACTAGGTTTTCCCTTTCGTGGTCATCCAGGAGCTATTTTTTGTGTTTTCCTGTGCAAGTGTGTGTTTGAAAGCATGGATTCAATTCTTAGACTCAAATGGGCAAATGGGTAAATGGCAAAATTGAATATCAGGAATTGGTTTGGGCATAGATTCAAGCAAACCATGTACATTTTGAGGGTCTTAGTTCAAGTCAAACAGTTCATCTTTCCACTTTGTCTGATTTGTAATATGTCTTCCTTTGCAATTTACAATTAACCAATGTCCTCCACTCCACTTGATCATCAGCTATGATCAGGCTAGGACAAATTGACGATACAATGTATAACTGGAATGGGATACTATTTGTTTTTCAAATTTAGGAAATCCACATGAGAACTTCTCCATCGATGAGTGTCCGTGAGTTTGAAGTGTTTCCAGGCTATAGCGTCTAATGAAATACAGAGGCCATATATACAGCTATATGATGAGGGTATGAGAAGAACGAGAAATTCTGGTGGATCTCAGACTCTTAAGTCCATTCAAAGGATGATCCCATTTGTTAATCTCCAAGATATCCCTCTATCTCTAAGATTTATTGTTCTCAATCCACTCCTCTAATATTGACCTATAAATGTAATATAAAATGTTAACAGCCAAACTGTTTAAAAGGTTTTTTATTTTATTAGATCCCACTTTGAACTTTTAATAATTATCATGCAAATTAATCCTTTAATTAACATAAGAGTTATATGATGCATAGAATAAGCATCAAAACCTTTCAAAGAAAAAAAAAATGTAGACTAAGCATTAAAGTTGACACTTCAAAAGTAAAGAAACAATGATACCACATTTACATACAGTTCTATCAGTTGCAACACAAAATGTCCCGAGGACTGATATCCCTGCACCAGCTCCCATTGTTACGCCATCTATTAAAGCCACCTAAATGGAAGCCAACAGAAAAAGGGAAAATATCATATAGGAATACATGTCAAAGATTTGTACCCACCTACACAGCCCTTATTCTCAACATGATATATGATTTGGTCCTCTCCTGTCATGATTCATATTCTACAAATTCCGCATGATGCAACTGCTTGTTTCAATGCTACTTGTTCACTTAGTTCTTAATTTGAATTCAACAGGATCCATTAACAAAGCTCCAACAAACTAGTTTGTGCAACTTAATATTATTAGGCCTGGACAGTTCAGGTAAATATCAAAATGCATCATTGTTACACTTGCTAGTTCCAAATGGAATTACACTTTTAGGCCAAAATTGGATGGATAACAAAATTCAACATAATAGCACCCGTATTTTTCCAAGGTATCCATATTCTAAGAATCTAGTGTATATTCTAACATTCAATGCTTGAGAAAAGTATAGAAGACTTACATGTGGCTTCATATACGTGTGTATGAGGTACATCAAACCATAAAATGTCCTGAAACAATCTTTACAATCTTCCAACCTCCCTGAATACAGTAATCTAAAATTTAGAAGAGTTTTAGCACTTAGCAACAAGCACCACGTAAATATTGAACCTAACCTAAAAAAAAAAAAAGCATGTAATCTGCAAGATTGACCCATGAAGCACTCCTAATGAGAATCCATTGTAGAAAGCTTATAACTTTTCATACATCATACCAATGTTGTTTTTTCTAGGATTCATAACATGAGCTCAAATAGATGGGCTATATCATGCATTATTTCCATAATCATATTCCAAAACCGATACTGTGTTCTCATTTATTCATTAATCCGTATCTTTTTTTGCCATACAACCAACTCTGGATCAAAACAAAAACCAATCCCCACCTTCATCCATGAATTGGTAAAGACAGACAACATCTCCACCGGCAGAAAATGCCTTGCCACTGCCCTGCAAAGGCTCAAGGCAAGGGTTAAAGGTTCAAGTGTTACCCCAAGATGTTCAAAAAGCCTTGTGAACCAAAATGATCAATTAGAAGGAATGTGAAGCTTACTTTTATTACTACGAAACCAATATGGGGATCTTTTTCCCAGGACTCATACAGTTCAATAAGCCTAACCCCCTGACAACATTAGAAAATCTCAGTACATAGTTGATAGTTTCCTACTATGTGGTTTTCAATTAATAAGACATCTGCAAGTAAAATTTCTTTTGCCAATGGGGACGATGACTCAAATCTGAGAATATAAACTAATAAAAAAAAGGACCAGAAATCAAAATTGGTTTCTTAATGAGTATTAGCAGAAAATCCAAAACAACTAGAAATCTACAAATCAAATTGAAGTGCTCTTCATTTAGAAAATAAATAAATACAGGCCCGAAATGAACAATTATGTGATCCAGTTAAGGCAGAATCGCTGTCTTTAAACCCTATTTTCTCAAAAACCCAAAACTCTTTAAGCATTTTCCAAATGATAAATACAGACACCCAGAAACCAAAATGATAAATACAGGGCAAAGAACATCACACCATGGGAGTCACCACAGCATTTAGAACATGGGGTCTATTGAGAGTCACAATTCTGGAACTTGCTTTTCCTTCAACCAATACCTGAAAACACCAACCTACACCCATTACTTCCGATCCATTAGAAAAGGAAAAGTAAGAAAAATTCACAACAGAACTCACTGTGTCATCACAGAGGCTATTGGAATTAGAATCACTGCTGTGAGGAAAAAGGGTTCTTCTGTAATGAGAGAGACGATTCAAGGCTTTGAACCTTTCCATTCTTTTTGCTCTTGAAATGCTATGAATATTATTCAGACAAAGCCTTGTATGTAAGTGGTTGTGGGTTTTACAAAGTCGAGCTGATATCGGAAGTTCTTGGAGATTCTGATGAGCAGTTTTCTCTGCTGTTATTGTAGATGGACTGGAAGTCTGGACGGTGGTGGACCTGGCGGTTGGCACTTGGCACTTGGCACTTGGTTGCCACTGCCGCACTTACCGACCACATGTGATCAATGCTTTGATTATTGCCATACCGGTTACAGCAATGAATTGTGATTCTCATTATTTTCGTAGTGGAAGATTTTTACCAGTAAAGGCTTTTTTTCAAAAATTCGTTGTCTTGATTTTTTTTTTTTTTGCTTATTCTCATTCCCACCTAATAGAAGATGAATAGGTATAAGAATTTTTCATGCCCACTCCACTTCAACCCGTTTATTTATTTATTTTTTAAATAATTTAAAATTTTTAATTATATTAAAAATAAATATATTTTATAAATGAATAAAATATTATAAATTGTTAACTTATTTTACTGAAATTTTGTTTTTATTATTTTATAATATTAAAAATGAAAAAAAATTTAAAAATTAAATTAAATTATTTTTAAAAATTAATTATATACATGATCAAGCTAGGATAAAAATATAATTGAACCTATCCTAAATCATTTCTGAGTTTCAAAAAAATTCTTAAACCATTTGTTGTAATTTCAAACTTGTCTCATTCAAGGTGGGATGAGGTTTGAGTAGGGCATGTAACAAAAAAACTTGTTTCGTTATCATTCCTCATTTTGAAAGATACTTTGATTCTAAAGCTATTCTTTTGCGGATTACAATAAATTTTTTTCATTTATCTTTATTAGAGAAGCAATTTGGGTGGATTGATATGACCTAACGCACATCTAATATAACATTTAAGTGGGTTTGGATAATTATTTTCAATAATTAAATTAAGTTATTTGAACTTGACCTCAATTTTAGTCGATAATATATATATTTTTTTTAGATTTTTAAGAAAAAATTATTAAAATATATTATATCACTTTTTTTTTTCATTTTATAGAAAGACATACAAATTTAATTTTACTTTTCTATTACTAACTTAAAATTTTGTCCTATTTATTATTTAAATTTTCATATTTTAAAAAATGTATATTATGAATAAATTTTAAATTATGCAATTTGACTAACCTGAACTTAACCTGATCAACTCAAGCTTAATATGAATTTAGAAAAATAAGGTTAGATTAAACTTGGATTGAGTACCTAGGGTTTGATGTTAGATTACGTTAAACTCGAGTTGATTGTTTCTTAATTTAAATTAGATTTGTGTTACCCATCAATTCGATCAACCCGTTTAAGTTGTAATTCTAATTTTTATGATATAAATAGATAGACAAGGAATAACATCCATCATTTTTATTATTTCCATAAAAAATGTCATGATTAAAATTTACTAAATTTGATTATAATTTCTAAAATGATGCATGCAATGATTTTTGTTATGGCAAACAAATCATTATATCATTTGAAATAAGTTGATGGGTTGAATTTATTATGTGGATGGATATCAACAAATTGATTAAAGGCCTCTTAATATAATAGTGATAAACTTGAATATAATATATAAATTTTATTAACCTGGACCTAGTTGCTTTTGATACAACTTATTCCTTCAATGACAATTAAGAAACCATATTATTACAAAGAAAGATACAAAAACCATGAATTTTGTGACAATCATCAAGGTTGAAAGCTTGAAAACTTGAATATAGGTAGATAAAGATGGAAAGGAACATAATTAAAGAGGACCATGAGAAAGATAATCATGCAAGTATTAAAGAATTCCCTTAACTGGTCGCCAATGAGCCACAATGGGATGTTGCATAAATGGGCATGCCTTCTTAACAACAAAGCAAAGCTTAGGTTTTGTCAGTCACCTACTAAAGGGCACTAATAGTGCTTTGGTTCAAAGTAAGATCATCCAACAATGTGTCATCAAACGTATGTAGGGGCTTGCCTATGGTGCCAAGAGTAGAAGTAGCCTTGACACCAAGAGCTCATTTGACAATACTTTTTAAAAGTATTTATAACTCTAAACACTTAAAACTGTTTTTAAGATAAAAAAAAAAAAATAGATGCTATGACAATATTTTGAAAACTACTTTTGAAAATTAAAAAAAACACTTCAAAAATTTTCATATATTTCTAAAATATCATTTTCCGCTATCCTTTGTTTCCCTTTCATTCTCTGCTTCCTTTTCACTCCTCTTCATTTTTCACGTCTCTTTCATAAAAATAATTCTTTTTTAGTTTTTTTAACAATATAAATGCTTATAAATTTTTTTGTAATAAAAGTTTTTTATTTATTATAATGTTTTCTTTTTGTAATAAATGTCTTTTTTAGTAATTTATTATTACTAAAAGTGTTTTTGTATTTGTGTAATATATTATCAAAAACATTAGTAGAAACACTTTTCTAGATTCTCACAAAAGCATTTTTCACAAAAGTGTTGTAGAAGAAAACACTTTTAGTAAGAACATTTCCACTAAAAGTAGGGACAAACAAGCTCTAAGCATCATAGTTTTGAAAACCAAATCAAGAATATGTTTAGCTTGATTCAAATGAAGTTGATGTGGGATATTGGAGACTTCAACTTCAAGAAAATAATTGATAGGATTGAGATCATAAAGATTAAAAGTAGCAATAAGGGGGCTAAGAAATGTCAAAATACATTGAGGGACACCAATTACCAACATATCATCCACATAGACAAGGTTTATGTTCAATGTTGAAGAAATTTGGAAACACAAACATAGAATTATCAACCTTAGAATAAATAAAGCCCACTATGATGAAGCATCGTTAAGCTTACTAAACCAAGCATGCGCATTTATATGATACCACAAAGGGCCTTTTTAAATTTGGAAACTTGATAAAGGTACCAAGCATCCTTAAAGCTAGGAGGTTGTATCACATAGACATGCTCCTCAAGGTCACCAATTAAGAAGAACCAACTAGTCACTAGTATGAGCTAAGGTAAGAACCACACGAATAGTGGCAACCTTCATTATAAGAGTAAATGTCTCAAAATAGTCCAAGTCATGTATTTGATTGAATTCTTTGACGACTTATTGAACTTTATGGCTATCAATGGAACTATCAAGTTTATATTTCAACTTAAAAAAATTACAACCAATTATATTAGCATTAGAGGAGGAACTAACTACCAATTGTCATTCTACCTAGGATCTAAGAGCTTGGTTAGCATAGTAGCTATCTAACATGGATGCTTTAAGGCCCACTTAAAAGTGTAAGTCTCTACTAAAGAAACAATAGCAAAAGAATTTTTTATAGAAACATATCGATTTGTTCTAGTTGGTGTCCAAGTAGAAGCTTCAATATCGATATGTTAGTGTAAGATCATAAAGATAAAGTAATATGCACGCAAAGATACATAAGGTTTTAATATGGTTTGACCAATCATGTCTACATTCACAAATGAGAGAAAGTCATTAATTATAAAGGATAAAAACCATACACAACTGTTAAACTTTGAAACATCAATCTCATGTTTCCTTACTTCTTGTATCCATATCTTGAACCAATAGCTCCTCACTCTATTAGATATTTACAATTTTTTCACCCATCTTACCTACTCAGTAGGAATGTGGTATGTTCCTAGTATTATTGGATTATCTCAATATATGGAGCCTTTAAAGGTCATATATGTTGCTTTATTTTCATATGAATTTTTTGAAACCTTAACCTCTATTTCCTTATTATGCTATAGCTAATTCTTGTTATATTCTTACTTATAGAGAACATCAACAGAAATCTCCTACCTATCTCAAGGTGGAGCATCCACTTAATACCATGGATGAAATGAGGGGTCATCTCCAACATGCTAAGGTGGGTGATGAGAGATCATATCCTCATTTTCACTTGTTGGCTTTGCTAACACCTCTCACATCATTAAGGGGCACTTTCAAGTAGTTGTCTTTATCTTTATTCATAAGTGGAGTTGCTTGAACTTATTATCATTGCAATGGGTATGTATCACCTATACTTCCCTTGAAGATGTTTGGTAGCACAATACTCATATACCTGGTGTTTGCCCTTGCATCAAGTACATGGGATGACTTGAGGGCCGTCATTTGGTGGCTAAAATTAGAAGCCACCACAACAAAATTGGCTCAAATATTACTACGATTATTTTGAGCAAATTAAGAGAAAGAAAATCACTAAACAAGACTTGTGTGGCTATCATTACATAGTTCTCTAATCACTTACTTACATGCACAAGTGTCAATATATTATTGGTTCATATACACATGACACCATCTTATTGATCCATGAACACTTGATATTGTTTTGTTAGTTCATACTACAACATCAAATTCATTCTTATCCAAAAATCTCTATAAAGAGGCCTCCATGGTCACCATTTTAAGGGCTAAAAATTTTGTTTCCTAAGGGATTTGCTCTCCATAATTTATTGACATTTTTCTCTAATCCTTCTCACTTCTCAATCCATCCTACTTTCCCCTCAAATTAGAATATCTCACTATTCTAACCATTCACATGACAATCTCCATTTTTATTTTACCTACCTCTTTTTTTCCACCAATGAATGGTAAGGGAAAGTTTTTTGACATATAACTGCAAAGCTCAACCGAAACACAAAGAAACATACATTTAATTATGATGAAAACATTAGCATTTACCAATACATTGATGGTTCGATCGATTTTACCGAAATACATATGAAACCACCTTAGTCAAAAACATAACGTTTTGCTTTGACCACTAACGTTCAAAAGTAGCCTTTAAGCATATTCATCAGAGGTGGGCACCGAGGCATAAGATTCAATGAAAATGCTCCCGTACACCAATCCGGCCAGTCCGCCTCCCACAAGTGGCCCCAACCAATATATCCAATTCTCTGAGAAATCGCCGCTGACCACTGCTGGACCGAATGATCGAGCCGGGTTCATTGAACCGCCGCTGAATGGACCGGCGGCCAAAATATTGGCACCCACTATGAACCCTATTGCAATGGGTGCGATTATTCCGAGTGAGCCCTTCTTGGGGTCAGCAGCGGTGGCGTAGACAGTGTAGACCAGTGCAAAGGTTATAACAATTTCCATCACCACGCCCTCAATCGCGTTCATCCCGGCGGCAACACCATGAGTCGGTATGCTCTATCAAAGAAATACAACCACAGACAAACAAAGAAAAAAAAATTAGGTACTGTTTGCTAAGTATTTTTTTAAAAATTCTGAAAAACAGTTTTTAACAATAAGTTTTTAAAAATATTTTATAAAATAAAATTCTATTTAAAAATTTTAAATATACTTTAAAAATAATTTTCATACATAATATTTTATTTTTAATCATTATACATTTATATAATTATTTTTTAAAATAATTCCCAGAAAATAAATTAAAAATACCTTTTAAAAAATATTTTTTTTGATTTTTTTTTTTAGAAAATAAAATATTATTTTTAGAAATAATTATCAAACAGACCTTAACCATAAAATTTATACTATTAACCAAAGAAATTTTATGATCAACTAATGTGCTCTTAAATATTTATATGGATAAAATTTTTGAAGAACCGTACTTACCTCCCCATCAGTGACAAATTTAAGGAGAAGGCAAGCAACAATGGAGCCAAGACACTGAGCTATCACGTAGAAGATGCCAGTTAGGATGGTGATGTGGCCTCCGATGGACAATCCAAAGGTGACAGCTGGGTTCAAATGACCACCTGAGATGTTGGCAGCGATGGACACCCCCACAAACAGAGCAAAAGCATGTGCGATGGCCACTGCCACCAGGCCAGGTGGATCCAATGCTGCATCTGATGTCAGCTTACCTACACGTAAAAAAATAGTCTAGTTTTTCCAATCAAATGAATTTAAAGTTATGATATGAATTAAAAATATTTGCATGATAATGTTTTTAAAATATCATTATTTTATTTAGTTATTGGTAGAATAATTTAGAATTCATTGTTGGAATTTTCAATCGTGTAAATATATTATTCAATTTGAGTTCAAAGAGATCATCATAACTTTAAAACACATTTAATAAAATTAAGAAAAATTCACACTTATATAACATCAAAAAAAAATTTTAATATCTAATATGGGACATCAAAAAATATTTGTAACATCCCAGAATAGACAAAAAAATTTATGATGCTATAGAAATATAAACTCCTTTTAACATTATAAACGCATTTTAAAATTGTGAGAACTGCTTTGAGTACAGAACAGATAATATCTACACGATTTAATGTAAATTGTTACAACATGTCTATATTAGAAATATTTAGGCTAATTCAATTAGGATTAATTATTTTAAATAATTCTTGGATTCCCTAAAAATATTTTTAAAAAAAATTTATTAAATACATAATTTTTATATATCAAAAAATATTTTTAACCTCTTTCACCATCATTACCAAACAGATTATAAATCAAACAATCATCAACAACACTTACCATAAGCAATTGCGGATCCAACCCCAGCAAACACGAAAAGAAGAGTAGCATTAAACTCGGACAGATAGGCCTTGAGCGACCCGACACTGAAAGAGTCACCAAAGCTACCAAAGGCTAGCTTCACCATTTTTGGTCACTTCCCTTGACAAAGACAATGAAGCTATAAAGGAAGAAGGAATCGCACATTTACACTTTCCACGGTGCATGGTTTATATAATGGGGCTCATGGGCATAGTGCTTAGCAACTAGGCCCTAGCCGGCACCGACCATGACCCGATCGATATGCTGGTGTGGTATGATTGGCCGTCGACTAACCGACTTTTGTTATATTAATAAGCATTATGGCCATAATGACAACTAACTTAACTAGTAATTTATGGAGAAGGAGACAACAGTTTAGAGGCCTTGTCGAGATAAGCCCTTTCCAATGGTATATTATTAAAGAAGGTTCATTCGTTTCAAGATGATGGAATCTGATGTCCTTAACCTTAAAAGAATATATTGGATAAATTGATTGAGATTGGTCCATTCACAACTAACAAAAATAAATTATACCCTGAAAATAGCTTTGGTTTTTTTTTTTTTTTTTTTTTTTTTTTTTCTATTTTTATAATAATTTTGTTTTTTGTTTTTTTTTTTTTTTTGTACTTAGGCTTAATTTCTTTTTGATAAAGTTTTTTTTTTCTTTTTCTTTTTTATTTAGTGATTGGAAATTTATATACATCAAAACTTTAAATTAGATGTTACATGTCTTAGCAAATTAATGCTTGAATAAATTTTTTATTTTAGATTTTATTGTGAAATAATACATAAATATAATTAAAAACTTATATATTTTCAAATTACCAAATTTTTATATAAAAATTAAAATAAATGAAACAAATATGAAATATCATAGAAAATTAATTTATTAATTTAATTTTTATTTTTATTTTTCTTTCTATTTTTTTTATTTTTTAACTTTTATTATTTTTTTCCTTAAAATTTTCAAAACTAAGGGGATATTTGGTAAAACATAATATTTATTATTTAATGACTTATGACTTTAAATTAGAGTATAATTATTGACTTAAAACTTATTACTTTATTTTTATTTTTAGTATTAAGATTATATGATAAAATTAACTTATAATTTATTTAAAATCATCAAACAGACGTATTTATCTTTATAAATTATAATTATGGTAAATGAGGTCAAGTAACGGCGGAGATCGTTGAATAACAAAAAAGATTATGAAAGTAATTAAAGTAAATAAAGATAAAAATATAAAATAAAAATATTAACTTCAAAATAAGTTATTTAATTTTAAATTTTATCATTAAGTTATTTTATCAAATATATTTAATTTATTTAATAATTTAAATTAAATTATTATGTTATTTTAAGTTATTAAATTAATTTATCAAACACTTCTTAAATATATCTTTAATGATTTAATAAAATACCTACGTTAATAATTTTATTTATTTATTTATTTATTATTGCACTAGTGGACATGATGATGATGCAAGGACCCAATAAACTTAAAAGTGGACTCATGATGATGGATTGTTAATGGGTGGGGCACGTACGTTGCTTTAAATCATTTTTCCTTTTTGATACATTTAGAACGAAGACATAAAGAATCCAACATGATGAAATGGAGGGAAATTACCTACTTTTCAAAAGATTTGTGAAAGAAAAATGTAATTATCCGTCACATAAAAGGCGGTTGTGTAAATTATTTTATTAAATTTCGGTTTAAAAATTTGTGTTCCGTTGAAGACTTCAAGGACAACCAATCATGTAATCGCACGATGATTAGGGCGGTTTAGTGTAGGCCCTTTGGAGTTCGTGCCTTGTTTTTGTTTTTGTCCGTTTTTGGAATGGTAGTTGGAAAACATACTTCCCTTCGCATTGCTTCAAAAATTACATAGAGAAGGAAAGTATAAAAATAAATAAATAAATTTAAAGTAAATAAATTATTTTTATCTTTTATTTTAAATTTATTTAATTTATTTTAACGTTTAATATAAAAATCAAATAATTTGAAAATATGTAAACTTTTAATTAAGTTGAATTATATTTGATTTTTTTTACTATATTTTATAATAAAATTATATAAGAAAATTGTTTTTCTTAAGGAAAGCAAAAGTTAAAAAATAAAGTAATTAATGAAAATAAAATATAAAAATATTTTTATATTGTTAATGTCTTACGTTAGTAATTTCATTTCATTTGGTATTAATTATAATGTACTTATTTTCGCAGGTTGAATCAACAAAACTATTTTAAACTTTATTAATATTGAATACAGATCGGTTTCCATCAAATTCGAGGTAAGTGTACATTTAATTAGTAAACTTTTTTGAATGACTTATATAAAAAAATTAAATTGAAAATTATGGATAAAAAAAGCTTGAAAAATTGCACAACTAGAGAGTTGATTGAGGATGAGCATTTAAATGACCTAAGGATGAGCATTTAAATGACCTAAGGGGTGTTAAAACGCTCTTCAATGACATTCAAACGCCGCCTTGGGCATTCAAATGTTCTATTCAAGTTTTTATATTTCCTTCTTTGTTTCAAACAAAAATTCCATTTTTTTAATGTTTTAAAATTAGAAAACCCTCCATGATTAACTCCTAATATTTTTTTAAAGTATAAATAGATATATTTTATTTAAATTTAAATATGGATTCTAAAACACTTTGGAAAAATACAACCATTATCAAAATTTGCAGCTCAATTTCTCAAACCTTTCAAGATATTTTTTTCAAAAGAACTTTTTTATTAAAGCAAATGTTAAAAATTCACATTATGTAAATTTTGATAAGGGTTTCGAGAGATTCACTAAGAAGCATGCAAGGAGTGTTATATTGAGAATGCAAAAAATGAATATAGGTGTTAACGACATAAAATCGTAAGAAGTAAACACATCGAGTGAAATAAAACTTAATAAATTGTGTACCCATGTGTGGGTTTTTACACTTAAAAGTTTCTAATTGATATTTTAATGTTAGATATTATGTTTGTTTGTGTGTTTGAACATATATATATATATAACTTTGTGTCAAAAAATAACTCTATATTTGTTCTATTAATTTTATTAAATTAACTTATAGTTTTAAAAATAGTTAATATTAAAATTGATTGATTAATTTCATTTACACCTGTTGAGATTTAGTGCAAATACATTATGCACTAAGCCATTATTAGTTTCCGCGGGTTAGCACCCTATACAAATATTTCACCCGTGAATTTATTTTTTAAAAAATAAAATTTATTTTTAAAGAATTGTTCAATATACTTACCTAAAATTTCACTAAAAATAAATTTTATAAATGGAATAAATCTTTAGAAATGTTCACCAATAAAATTTGAAAATAATGTTGGTTGTTACACCTAACCTTATGAAGTATGAGTGAAATTAACCCAAGAAATAATATTATTTTTTATTAAGAATTTGTTGCTATTTATGAGAAAGGATATTTCATATTTAATAAAAAAATTATAATCCTCGTATCATCTCATCCTTCGAAACTTTAACTCAAGTTTCCGGCTAAGATAAATAATAAGGATCCTTCTACACCATCAAATCGATTCTTATGGAAAAACAAGACCAATCACATCGTGCTATATATACAACTTAGTTTCATTATTTATCTCATCCTTCGAAACTTTAACTCAAGTTTCCGGCTAAGATAAATAATAAGGATCCTTCTACACCATCAAATCGATTCTTATGGAAAAATAAGACCAATCACATCGTGCTATATATACAACTTAGTTTCATTATTTTGTATACCAAACTTTCGGCTTATTATTCTATATTTGATTTTAATTTTTTTTTTATAACATTTGTACATATATTTATATCCTCATCCAACAACCCCTATCTTATCACCTAAAAGTTTCCAAAAAAAATAGGATAGCTTGCTCATAAGGTATTTTTTTTTTTAGTATTTTTTGTAAAAAGTTATTTTCCAAAATTAAATAATGTTATAGTTTTGAATAAGAAAAGCAAAAGGCCGGTGTAACGGATCAATCACATAGTGAAGCATACCCACCAACCCGCTAGTAGAGGGCATTTTAGAAGGCAGGCAGAAGCATCTAAGCCAGACCTCAATGGGAGTATTGAATTGACAGCTTTAATGAGAAAATGAAATCCAAGCTACAGGCCACTCCATCCCATGTTTTTTTAACAAAGGGCGGAGTGTAATCCTTTTCTGTCACTATCATAACCATCATCAAAAAGACAAAAAATGGTTCTGATTAGCTACATCCCAAAACTTTGCTTATAAGCATGTCTAATGTGGAATGCACCATTTTTATTCTACATTACAAGAGCCAGAGGTCATTTGTGGTACCACACCAACAGCTATGAACCTTATTGTATTTTGTTGTTTTAAAACACTTCAAACGCTTTATTTGAAGGTAAAATCTTATAACTATTTTTAAAAACAATTTTTCAAAATTGTTTTATAATGTTTTGTAAAATATGTCGGTTTGAGAATTTAAAATATTTTTAAATATTTTTTTATTTTTAAATATGTTTTAAAAATAAATTTTATATGTAGTATTCTATGTTTAATAGTTTTTCATATTTATATAATTATTTTTTAACACGGTTTTTAGAAAACAAGTCAAAACAATTGAAAATAGCTAAAAAAATGTATCTAAAAATACCATATTTTATGTTTTTAAAAAGAAAAAATTGTTTTCTAATTTTTTGTTTTTGTCCAACATAGTTTTTTTTGTTTTTTATACAAATGAAAATTTTGATAATTATTGATATATTTCAAAACTTTATTGGATCTAATCGTTGACATCTAAACTCAATTGATATTCAATAAATATGTTAAACCTTTTATAATAATAATTGTTTGAGAACGACATTATTCCACCTCAACAATCTAATTTAATAAGGGTATGCTAAAATTGCTAAACCTTGTACGAAACCAATTATTGAATTGAGTTTTAATCACATCATCTAAAAATTAATTGATGCTTCATGAAAATATGCTAAGTTTTTTATGACATTCAATCACTATTATTTGAGCAACTTATTATTAAGCTGAGCATTGTTGCAACTCCAATAACTCTATTAATATTAGAAAATATTAAGGTATCGATCTGATATATACTCAATTTGTAATTTTGACCATTGAAAAAGTAATCTAAAATCTAGACCTTAGATGAGGGTATGAATAAGAGTGATCAAGATTAAAAAAAAAAAAAAAACAAATATGGTCAAGTGCAAATAAATAAACTAAAGTATAAAAGAATTAAATTAAGGTACAAATGAATGATACACGGGTGAGACACAAAGCAATTAAATCAATTTGTCCCATTTTTCGATAAAAATTGACTCATTAAAATATTATATCGAAACTTATGATATATTATTATTAATATTATTATCATTATTATTTCATATAAATTATGAAAGAAAGATGAATTATATTTGCAAACTTATTTTCATACCAAATATTTCTATGATAGGTTCTAATTTTGCTATCTTATATGTAAATGTAAAATTAAAAGTATTACCAAACAGGCATGGAAAAAAAAAAAAATTGGATTCTCAAAATCCCAACTACACAAACCCAGAGATGACCCCAATTAAGCCAGAATAAATGCTTCATGCCTAGCAAAGCTACAACTTGTAGACATTTCAGGGGTGTGTTGATCATAGCCAGAAATTGTCAACTAGCTCTGATGAGCTACTCATAGCTAAAATGATGCAAAAGCCTCACCACAACTCCAAAATTCATACATCTCCACAATTTTCCTTATGAATATGTCCAAAATGAATCACTTTTAAAGCTAAAGGCTTTTAGCCCATGCTTAGTTGAGATGGGAGGGTGGTCCATGATTTAGACTTGGATTAGACTGATATTTTAAAAATTCAATAAGTGCTTTTTCACATGTGTTTGAGTATATTTGTTAAAAGAGCTTATCGGTCATCACTTAGAGTTAGTATATGTTAGTGGTCCATGGTTGATATTTTTAAAATTTATTGCAGAGTTTGGAGTCAAAGTGGCCCTTAGGACCATTAAAGTACACAACCAGGGCAAATTTATTTTCTTGACTTATGCTTCGTAAAGGTACCACCATGTATGTATTTATGTATGATGCAAAATTTTCAAAATATTATCTATATTTTTTAATTATTACTAAAATATTTTATAGAAAAAAAAAAAAAACAATTGAAAACACTTATGATATGTTTATAAAATAATTTTTCAAAATAAGATTTTATGAGTTAGAAAATTATTTTATACCCTAAACCGTTTTTAAGAATAATTTTCAAACAGAGTCATGACTTTTTGTAGTAATTTGTATTTTCACTTGTATCGGAAGCAATTTCATATAAAAAAATTTATAATTATATTTAAAAAAAATTATGGAATTATGGGTTGCTTCAATTTCAATTTTCAACTTAAATGAAAAAAAAAAATCTAAAAACATGTATAAAAAAAAATTATTTGATTAAAAGGGTAGTTGGAAACCAATTTTGGAAATCTAACTCTTCGTCTTTTTTTATCTCACATTGACAAAAATACCATTATCGTTTTCTTGTAAAAATAACCATTTCCTTTAAAACATATTGTAAATATTTAAAATAATTAAAGATATTTACATAAGAAAATAAGTTATGAAGAGATAAATTCACAACTCATTTAAAAATAACCCTTTCTTAAAAATAAAAATAAAAATAAAAAGTTTAATAGAACCAGAGCATAAACTTTTAGGAGGATGTTGTAGTTTAAATTCAATTCAAGTTTTTGAGGTAAATCGTTGGTTGAACACTAAAATTAGAATTTTCAAAAATATTTTTCATCACATTGGAGTGGCAAGGAAGTGGGAATAATGATAAGTAGAATGCCCTGAACAGGAGGAGGATAATCTCAGCCCATACAAGGAGTATAAGTATCCAAGCAGCCAAACTGACAAACACCAGGGATTGGGTAACTGCTTCCAAGACTTGACAGTTTTTTTCCCTCTGAGAGAGAAAGAGAGGGTGCAGAGGCAAATTAAATTCCCTTATTCAATGCTCTCAACAACACAAAAGTGATCGAATTCAATTCTAACAGCAACCTGGTCCCACTTTTTTGGGTTAAGTGTAGGTAAATGGCTTCACATTCTTCTCTCAAATTCAAATTCATCTGCACGCTTCTATTCAATCAAAAAACCAGTCATTCAAAGCTCAACCCCATTAAAGAACCATCTCTCTCCATGCCCGTCTCTCAATCTCTGTCCTATGTTTATTATCATTTACACTCATTGTTTTCAGTTTGCTAAAATATTAATAGTTATAATAGTATAGTTTTCCTTACCATAAAAGGATTTTTTATTTTATTTTATTTTATTTTTTATGTCGAAGAATGATGTGAGGGTTTGGGATCAGCTATAGATATTTGTAAGAAAAATAATGGATGGTTTCAACGTAGAGGAGGATGAAGAAGCAGCTGGGAAGAAAGGAAGTGGAGATCCTTGGGCATGTTCCCATGGCCATGCTCGACACAGGCGTTCTAAAAGGTCCAATTTATTGTTTTGATTTTATTTTACTTTTGTATGTTCTGTAAAAGTGGGTAATCAGAATGTTGAGCAACTCTATTTTTTGGAAGTTTGGAAGAAGGGGTTTTTTATTTTTATTTTTGTCTGTTTTTTCCACAGAAAATTTATTATTCTTTCATGTATATGTTGAACTGAAAGTGGGTGATCAGATTCTGAGATGCTTGGAGGATATGATTTTTTTTTCTTTGTAATTAAATGGGTGTTTAGGTTTCTATTTCTGTTCATGTGCTTGTGCTTGTGGGTGCCTACAGTTTAAAATATTGATTTGTTGGGAGGTTTCATTTTCGTCCTTTAAGTTAGGGATGATTCTAATTATGTATGCTCTTTTGTTTATTTATTTTCTGATTATATAGTGTTTCCATCAACTACCTTAAGGTGTCCTCTTTTAGATGGTCTGAGTTCTTTGAAGTTCATTCATAGGTGGATGTGAAAGTCGAATCTTGAAGATGAATGTGCTTTGAATCAATGAACATTTTAGGGCTCATGAGTGCTGATGATTAATGTGAGTTGGTGGGAGAGAGGAGAATAGTACGGGTGATTAACTAGTCGGTGTATTTTGAAACAAGCAGCCATGGAAAAGCAATTGAAATTTAATCAAGTTTAAGATTTCTTTGATTGAAAGAAAAAGAATCCATTGCTGTCTTCCCCATTGGATTTTCCCTTTGTCCTTGTTCTGTTTTTTGCTTAGATTCTCCATAGATATTGAAATCAGCATTTCTTATATTCACTCCTTAGATTTAGCATTCTTAATGGGATTACGGTTTTTTGTTTTTTTCAGTGCATCTGACAAAAAATTGGATGTTTCAAGAGGTGGAGTTTCTTGTTCCACACGGAGAGACTTGAAGGAATCTCATAGAAGGCCTCATGTAACAAATGTTTTCATAGTCTTCTCATTTGATTCTTATCATAATCATGTATTATGATAATGCTTGTAAACTAAGGACAACTGATTTTACAATTCATGATTTTTTTTTATTGAACCATACAGGAATTGTCACCTTCAACAAGGACTCATGGGGCACCAAGTACTCTTCATGAACACCCTGGTCATATTAAGAGGAATACTTCATCAACCCATCGAACCTCCTTGGAGAAAGACGTAAGCATACGATTTGAATTCCTTTTCTTTCCCTAAACTGGATTTACATGAATCCATGCTTTTCTTTTCAGTGAGATGTTGGATTCTAAGGATCTGTTTCTGACCATGTTTGTAGTCACATCTTCGCATCTAGTATTTATTGGAAACATCTCGTAAATAATAAATTCTTTTTTCTTGCAAGATGTTTCATTCCTATGAATAAAACATTTTTTGAGGACCACTGAAACATTTGTCCTCAGAATATGATGCTCCCAGTTCATTAATTTTTATCCCAAAATTTCGAAAGCCTTTTAATTTTTCACCATGAAGTTCCATATAAAATTGGTTCCTTTTCTTATTGGGTATGGCAGTGTTGAGGGAAGATATTTTCTAAACAATATCCATAGATGAGGCTGCAATATGAGCAAAATATCCTTATGCTCAAAGACGATATACGTTTTTAAGAATCTGTCTGGTCTGAATCTTTGGGTAATCCATGCTGACTATAGAATATAGCATGTATTTCCTTGTCAATGCCAGATGGCTAAAACCCCTATGCTTGTTAAATAATCTATTTCGGAAACAATTCTCAGTTTCCATATAACAATGTTTATAAATCTAACATATTCTTGCTGCAAATTATGTATTAATTTGCAGATTGAGCTGCTGCAATTGCGTTTGCAGCAAGAGAAATCCATGCGCACTATGCTTGAGAGGGCGATGGGTCGAGCTTCTAGTACATTGTCACCTGGGCATAGGCATTTTGCTGCTGAGGTAAATTTGCCTCTGGGAACTGACTCTCAGAGAGATTTTGCTAAATATTCAACTATTGCTGATTGAAAGTTACCTTATGATTTAAAGCATTAGGGACAGAAAATAGCATATTTATTGAGTAGAAAATCTTGAGCCTTCATGCTTCTTCTTACTCATTCGTCAAAGAGGGTGCCGCCCTTTCCTGATGGCTTACCTAAATATAAATACTTGTGGAACAGAACATGAGCAAGAAGGCATGAGCAGTTATATGTAACCTGAACCCATCTTCACTTGCATGTTTCTTATTGATACTCTTCATAGGCATCCTACTACTTTGCTTGAAAAAGTAGGATTATCTGTAAATGGGTTTGAATACCTTTTTTCTCAAGAGTTTTGCTTGGTTCAGTCTCTGCATTCCTACAAATCAGATATTAAAGCATATGAATACTGCTCTTATACTCACCAAGTATTCTCACCATACTACTTTGTCAATTCAGATTGTACATGCCAAAGCTTTGCTATTTTAATTCATGAGCCACAATAAAATAGGATAAGTAGAATTAGATCCTTGATACTCTTTTTCATTTCAGACAAAGGAGTTGATTGCTGAGATTGAATTACTTGAAGAAGAGGTTGCAAATCGTGAGCAACATGTTCTCACTCTCTATAGGAGCATTTTTGAACAATGCGTTAGTCGACCACCTTCTGAGCAAAGCTCAAGCATGGCTTCTCCTGCCCATACAAAAAATGAATCGAGGAAACACCCAAGTATAATTTCAAGTGCATTTTGCTCCTCAAAGAAGTTCCCTTTGCGACCTTTCCAAGTTCTGACTTCTATGAATGACACGGGAAAAAAAACCTCAATGTTGCAGTCCAAGAGTAAACATGCTTCATTGTTAAGTAGCAAAGGCAACATTCATTTTGAGAAGACTTGTTCAGACCCTGATAAGGTAGTATACTTTTTATACTTCTCCTTTATCATTTTTCAAATGCATATCTCTTGTGTGCTTGTTACATTTGATTTTATTTAATATCATATCTTCCAGTATCTAAAAATTGCCGTATTCCATTTCTCTCTTCTTTTTCCAACTTGCTAAATATATGATAGTTCTCTTTCACGTGAAGTGCATCTTTTTGCTGCATATTTATATGTATGATTTATTAGCTTAAAGATAACATCTTCCTCGTACTTCTCATAATTATGGCATCTTTATTTCTGGTAAAAATCGGGTTTAACAAAAGTTGTTGACTCCTTATATATGCATTCAGAGTTATCATTTCTAAAATTATGTTGAATGCATGAAACATTGTATGGTTCATGGACTAGTGTCTTTTTTCCCCAAAATAAAGGGCACTAGTTTAGAAGGTTGGGTCCTGGTTTGCTCTATAAAACAGAACCATTTGAACAAAGAAGAATGAAACAATTACAGCACTAGAGACCTGTTGGCTTCCCTGGAGAAAGAAGAAACCTAGCTGTCCAAGAAGACCTTATGTCAGTGGAAGCCTGATTCAGATATTTGAATTAGACCTTGATTAGCAAGTCCACACCTGGACATATTTAGAAGAAGTCAAACCAGAAGAAAAATAGTTGTACTTCCAAAACCATACAAAACAGAACTGCACGAAGGTGTAATGGAAGGCAAGTTTGTTCCCAACTAGTAAAACCTTAGGAACTGCACCTTATGGGGGGGGTTGGCCCGTCAATTAAGTAAATGGGATGGGCTTATAAACGAGTGTTAGGCTCCATAAAATAAACCAAAAAACACCGATCCTTTTTATTTTGTGAATACAAAACTTTCCATTGAGGGAACTGGAAGTGAAAAGGAAATTGAACAGTAACGCTGCTTTTTATTTAGTATTTGAAAATAATTTGTTGTATTTCCATACCACCTGAGCTTAGTCTGTTTTGTACTACAAATAGAATCATCTTATAGGCAACAATTGCAATGAAATACTTTTGTTTTCTTACTATTTGAATAGAGACTCTCTGTTTTTTCTCCATGCTTTTTGAATGAAGTTTATTTGGTAATACGGATAGAGTATAGAATTTCAAGAACTGATAGAATTTGTCACCTTTGTTATCATTTTGCATGCCACTAAAATATTTACAATGGATTTAGTAAATACTCCACTATACTGGAAAGATTTTTGCCTTAAAAATGCTATTAAAACAGAATGTAATTTTCCCATGACTTCATTTCCATGGAGCATTAAAACACCCTTGTAGCATGTACACATAACTAGTTCTAGTTATGTTTAATTCAATTTATTGGTTGGTCATGTAATTGCTATTTGGTTGAGCTTCTTATCTCACTTGTTTATGTCAGGTGCATGAAAAGTTACCAACCATGGACAGAAGTATGCTGCGGACTCTGAAAGATCATCTCTACCAGTGCCCGAGCAAATTGTCTGAGGAAATGGTCAGGTGTATGGCTGCAGTATATTGCTGGCTTCGTGGTGCAGCATCTGTGAATCCAGAGAAAAATCGATCACCGTTATTGTCAAGGTCATCCACTAATGTTATACTCCCTCGTCGTGGTATTGAAGAAGACCGGGAATGGTCTTGTAAATCCATGGTAGAAATATCTTGGATATCAACAGACAAAAGTCAATTCTCTCGTGCATCGTACGCCATCAACAACTATAGGTAGGTATTGGTCACCCAAGTTCAGTGCAATGAAACAAGAGGGTATGAATCAGTCTGCCGTTTATTTAAAAGAAATTATGGAGTCTATCTGGGCATTGAGCTGGGAAGATAACGATTGATCCCTGGGTACTTAGGCCCACTCCATTTCATGACTTGTTGTCCACCCTACTGGTATAACACATTTAAAGAGGGGTCGGTGTTCTATGAACAGTGAGATAATCGCCCCTATGGAATGGTTTAATCAATTCAGCCCTGTTTGAATTTTCAAGGTCATAAATTATTTCTGCTTTTCTTTTTTTGAGGTAAATTATTTCTGCCCTGTCCTAATAGAGCAGATTGCAACTGCCACTCACAAGAGTGACAGTAGCACTGGCTGAACCATGGACTGTCACCCTTCTTTGTCCCTGAAACAAAAGTAATGGTGCATTAGATCTTCCCTTATATTGTACCTATTGTATCCTATGCAGGAGTCCTGACTTAAGAACTGTTTCTCGTTCTCCTTTTTATGATTTCAGAGTTCTCGTGGAACAACTGGAAAAGGTGAATGTCAGCCAGATGGAAAGAAATGCCCAAACTGCATTTTGGGTTAATGTGTACAATTCTCTAGTTATGCATGTAAAGAACTGCCTTACTAGTAATTAGTTTGTCCTACCAGTCTGTACCTATGTAAGTGTTTTACCTCGGACTTGTGCAGGCATATCTAGCATATGGAATTCCCCACAGTTCACTTAGAAGGTTGGCCTTGTTTCACAAGGTAGTGCACTTCTTTTTTCCAAAATCGGTTGTGGTCGTAGAGAATCTTTTGCAATTAAACAAAACCTTTGAAACTCTTTCAAAAGCAATTCCATTGATATAATTTCCCTCAACAGGGTTCTGTTTCTATTTCTGCCACTACTGTGGTTTGATGAAACATGTTCTTCACTTCATTCATTCTAGGATTGGGGGAATAATTCTTCTCAGTTGTTCAAATGCTATTGCTCCTTCCCTCTTAGCCATGGAGCAAACAAGCGCTGCTACAGGCAGCAGAGACTAATAATCCATGGTTCCTTTGAAATGCAATCTCTCATATGGATTTCATTTGTTGTCCTATCCTTTGAATTTGAATAATCATCAAAACATATGTTTTGATCTAAAATTGATGGAGGCCATATGTCAAAAGGAAAATGGCTTATTCGCTGAAGGGTTCCACAAGCATTCCTTAGTTGCTGGAGTCCTCTAGCCTTTTTTGATAAATTTTTCTTCTTTTAATTTTTTAATCAAATAAAGAATTGATGTGTTTCTTTGGTGTAGTACAGGCCGCTTACAACATTGGAGGGTACATTGTAAGTGCAAATGCCATAGAGCAGTCAATATTTTGCTTCCGTACACCCCGAATTGGCCGGGTACTGACCTTACCTCAACAGGCATATGCACACAGGACATATGCATTTGTGGCATTTCTTGGTTGGATCTTAAAATCATCCTGAGAAAAATCTATATAGCTGATGTCTGTTACTACCAACAAAAGCTTTTTCTTGAAAATTTCTGGATTACAGTTTATTTCTTGTCCCACCTATCATTTTACTGACATGTCATGGATTGAATCATGTATAAAAGACAAAACAATTCAGAAATCTAGTCATGATTTTAACAGATGATCATATTTGGTATTAGATTTTAGATCTTGGTGTGGTTGTCATTGCATTTACCTTGAAAATATTACTGAACTGTGCATTTTATCCCAACCTTGATGTTTGTTTGGATCTCCTAAAATGGTAGTGAAAGGAAAACATGTAGGAAGAATCTAAGATTTTCCTATGTATTTGTTCTATCATGGAAAATGCAAAGGAAAAGAAAATATTATAAAAGATCATCTAAAATTTGTATATTTCAAATTCTTCACTCTCTATATAAAAGATAAATAAAACCGAAGAAGAATGAGAGAAAAAAATGGTTTAACCTTTTTTTTTTTTTTTTCCTTCCCCTTTTCCTTATTTTTTCCCCTTGTGCTTTTCGTCAAACTTTCTATGATCCAAGTAAAGCCTAATAACAAAACTCATTCTCACATAATTAGAAGGGAGCATAATGTGCAAAGATTTGGTTACTAATTAATTCAATATCTTTTATTAGCCAGTCAACCCCAAATAGGTTTTTTCTTAGCTTTATTCTAGCTCTTGTAGTCTGTATTTTAGTCTAACACATTCATAACCTAATGGAAAGGGTTTTTTTTTCCTTTTTTATAATGTACTTTTCCCCTTTCCTGATCAGCTATAGGAATATTGGAGAATATACTTTGTTTGCTTCTCCTTTTCTGTATACTAGAAAGTGGTAATTTATTAGAATCTGTATACTAGAAAGTGGTAGTTTATTAGAACCAACAGGCCAAAGTCATCAGTGATTTTAACTTAATAGTTCACCAATGAGATACAGCTTGGTTCACTATCTGAATGTTGTTATTATTATTATTATTATCACCAATGAAATTGCAGTCCCTTATCCTCACCCTTCTTTCTTTTGTGTTGAATATAGTGGCTTGAGACCATCCTTTCAACGGCCATGAGGAAAAAATCTGGTGAAGAAAGGCAACTCATCAGTTCAAAATTTGGTCTTCCAAGTTCTCAACCCCTTGCTTGCTTTGCACTTTGTACTGGAGCTTTTTCTGACCCCGTGGTAACTTCTTTCTTCTATTACACATCTTTTTACACAGTAATGCAGCTTGAATGTCACTGGCTAATGGTTGTAGGCTCCTGTATTATCACTATCAGTTGGTTTGGGTACAAGTTACCAATGTATTTTCAGCTTAAATTATTTCCATACGTGTGCTATTCCAGCTGAATATGACATTAAATCAATTTGTTCTCAATTTGTGGCTGTTGAACTACTGGTTAAACTACATTCAGTTCAGTTGCAATGGACCTTAATTGGCATTTGGATGTCATGCTGAAATCTGAAGGATTTCTTGATGTTGTATTATTTTTTTACTGTATGGTTTAGGATTCCAAGCATTATCTCATCTGCATATTATTTGGTTTGGCAATTTCACCATGGTGCACTACCAACTAGTGCATTAAAATGTGATGGACTTGTTCAGTTTTCATGAGATGTCCCAATGTACCCTAACAGAAAGTCTACTGTAAAATTGGGTTGATTTCTCAAAGCAACTTTAAGGAAAAATGAATACCAATGACCATAAGGGCAATCTTCAGGTTATTTTTAATGGGGCATAGGGAGTGAAGGTGAAAATACTGTGGTTGGGGATGTGATATTCAACATAATACTTCTACATCAACCTCTAGTTTAGCTTTAGCTTTTCCCCTTCAATTTCTCCCCCCTAGACTGCCGGTTCCTGCTCCTTTGAACAAGACTAGAATTGCTTTAAGTCATTTCACATGGGCATAATTTAGTGAAGGTATATGAACACTTGCATTGAACTTTGATTGTAAGACATTTTTCCATGAAATCTGCTTCCATACTAAGCATTGGTTCTGATGCCAATATACTAGACACATTTGATTCTTGCAATTTTTTTTTCCTAGCTGAAAGTCTACACTGCTTCAAATATTAAAGAAGAACTGGAAGTGGCAAAAAGGGAGTTTCTTCAAGCAAATGTAGTTGTGAAGAAGTCAAGGAAAGTGTTTCTACCAAAGGTGCTCGAAAGATTCGCCAAGGAAGCCTCAATAAGCTCTGACAATCTTCTCAAGTGGGTCACTGAAAATGTTGATAAGAAGCTCCATGATTCAATACAGAAGTGCATTGACCATAAAACCAACAAGAAGGCATCTCAGATCATAGAATGGTTACCTTACAATTCAAGGTTCCGCTACGTGTTTACAAGGGATTTAACAGAGAAGCCATGGTGGGTATAATATTCTTTTTTCAACTCTCAAGAAGGTTTATGCATTTCTTTAACACGAATTGATGATTATTGTTTCAGATGAAACAGCCAGGAACACAAACATCAATTCTTCAAATGTGATCTTCCTTAATGTACAATGATTGTTTGATCATCATTATGTAAGATAAAACTTTGCACTCCTGTGATCTGAATTAGTTCATGGTATTTTGTGGAGTACCATTGTAATTTTAGTTGATATATTTAGTTCATTATAAGCTTAACATCATTATTGCATGAGATAATACTCAAGTTCTTTGTTGGGCAACTGAATCTGACACCTATGTTCCTTGTAGAGGGGCATCAATCCCTCTAGGGCAAAGACAAAAACCCATATTTTTCAAACTGTTTTGTCTTTATTGCCAATGTTATTTAATGTACATGAACATCTTGAAATACCTTTCTTACAATACGTTGCTTCCTGGAAAGTACCCTAGTGTTAGCACAAGATAGTGATGCTGATTAGACTTATGGCTCTGCACAGCTTCTAAGTTTGTGTCCCAACTTATATTTGTCCCTGTGGCTGAAATACAAGGAAACAGCAACAGAGACAATGTGCCCTCCATTTGAATGCCCAATCAATCTTCATAAGTGGTAATGGAGCTATTATTTCATGTGGGTTTTGGGGTATTTTCTCTCTAAGAATCCCATTTTTATATTCTTTTCAGGACTGAACACAATAGAGATCAACTACGTAGGCTAAGGCTGTTGCCGGATTTGTTACTCAGTGGCTAGATAAAGTCTCGGATGACGAGAATTTGCAGAAACCATGGCCAGAAATATACTCAATAGGGATGTGATATTTCATATTGGACAGAGAAAAAAGTTTCTAACATTATATATGTATGAGTTTTTCACATACTTTAAGTCTGGAAAGGCACATCAAACCTAGAGCCGGTCATTACAAGTGGTATTAAGTCGATCCTGTTAGCCCATATCGTGTCCTTTCTAACAATTAAAATCGTTGCAGTTTTGAATATGCCGAAAACCATGAAGAATCTCACTGGATAGCCACTGAATAAATCTCCTCTACATATGATCCATTAAGATTCTTTCATCTGATGATTTTATTCTTTACTTCAATATATTTTACATGTGCAAAACGCCAAGATCAGTGCCTAGAGCTCCAGCTCCAGCTCCAGTACTCAAAGGCCACTAACCGCCAGCAGAGTGAAGTTTGCACATGGATAGACTTGTCCAGGCCCTTTCACATTTATGGGTGGAAGGCACCATCTTGCAAAAGCAACACTCTAGCATTATGAGAAAATTTGTAATTATCTCGTGGAAAACGCATCCTTTGTCCCAATATGCAATTACTGAGATCACAGACTCAACACTGCACAACCCATTAGGCAAAGATGGCAGGGATGTTGATGGATACCGAACAAAGCCATACACAAATGGTTATCTGACTTTTAAGTGCCTAGATATAGGGTAGTACCACAACTTCAAGAATCCCATTCTAGAAATGTTTGTCAATACTGGGGGAAAGCTTTCATTAAAACCCACCAATAAGAGCATGAAGAAACTTTCTTCTCACTGGTGGGAAGGTGGGCTCAAGAGATTTTCACCATCCTCTTATCATGTTTACAATTTTTTCTAATGAAAATGTACCATCAACTTGAATTTGATTCCAGTGCCAGGACCAATGGGGGTCTAGATATGGGGCATCCTTCACTAAACTTGTGCCGGATTTCAGGTCAATTTCAAATAAACCACGTGGCTCCCTTTGTGTGAAAATGAGGACTGCAGGGCTAAACAGTTAGATAATCCAATCTCCTCCTAACATTATGCCCCGTGGCCCACATGCTTAACTTCAAGTGCAATATTCAACCTCCTAAGTCCTAACCCTGCATCTTTCTCGTTTGTCTAGTCATGTTGTAACTTTCTTTTTCTTGTATTTCTTTTTGGCTCCACCTTAACTATGAAGAAGGGTAGTTTTCTTTGGTGGCTATGAAAAAGACATAACCAACCACACTATATATGTATACATTTTTATGTCATATTATTTGTATCTTAGTCTAATTTATTTGCCCCTCTATACCTTAATCCTACTTATTTATACTTTTATATTTTAATCTTATTTGTTTATACTTTTATTTAATAAAATAAATTTTACCATACATATTATCCAAATTTAAGCTTTGATATCCTACCATTTTCCTTTCTCTTATAGTTATCTTCCCTAGGAATCGGGGTTGTGTCTTAGTCCAGTGTCACTGCTATATATATATATATATATATATATATATATATATATTTGTAATATATTTGACTCTATTTCAAGCACTTTCAAATAAAAAAAGTTTACAAGTTTCAAATCTAGAAACTCTTTTGTAAAACAATGGGTCATACGAAATTGTATCGTTTTTTTTTATATACTTTCTGTTTTATGTTTTCTATATTTTAAAAAATGAAAATGATGATAATTCTTATATAAAATATAACAACACGTTAAAACTTTAAAAAGATAATGCTTTTTAAAGCTATTACAAAAAATAGAAACACTAACAAAATTTTATTACCTTAAATATAAAATAATATTAAAAAATATAGAGTAATTAAGTTTATATATATATATATATATATATTTTCATCTAAGAGTTACCATATTTTATATAAAAGTTGTTACTATTTCTTATTTTAAGATAATACAAATCATAAAGTGTATTAAAAAATATTCACATTTTTATTTTTTATTTTTAAAAATTGAAAACAGTAATAACTCTTCTGTGAAATTTGGAAACTCTAACATAAAAATGTATGAATGCATTATTGTATCCTTTAAAAATAATTTTAAAATTTGAGGTAATAAAAATTTAATCTTATAAAGGTTTTTAAAAATTATTACTTTTTTAATGCTAAAATTTAATTCCTATATTTTAAAAGGTTATTTAATTAAAATGGTAATTGAAAACCTAATTTTATAAATCTAACTCTTTATTATTTTTTGGTCATATATTGGCAAAAATGCTCTTATTCATTTCTTGTAAAAATAATAGTTTCATTTAAAATCTATACGTAAATACTTGAAATAATTAAAAATATTTATGTTAAAAATGAATTATTCTTAAGAAAAAAATAAAAAAGATGTTATATTCATAGATATGAGAATTATTTTATTATTTTTAATCAATTAATCCTATTTTAAATAAGATTTACTATTATTTTTGTTTTAGAAAATAAAAAATAAAAAATCCAAATGACGACTTTTTTTTTTTTTTTGGGAATAATCTATTTAAAGATACAATTTAAATTTTTTTAAGCATGGACCAAATGATATGACGTAAGTCAATATCGAATAATCATTAAAAATAGAGTCTAAAAAATGAACAAAAATAATCATTAATTATAAATTTTTCATAAGATTACAATTAATGTTACTAACGACGTTGGCTGCACGATGGTTTTAATTGTAACGCAGTAGTCAAATAAATGAATCGATAAGTCGAAATTTCTTATTCACGTACCGTCCTTCGAATACAGGGCATCAGACCCTCCCGTAAATCAAAGCTCAAAGGTTAAGAAGACAAAAGGACCTCTGCCGAAAGGCTTAAATACGGGATCCAACGGTTCATAACACTCCAATCATGCTACTTCCTTTCCCCGGATGATTGCCACCTGTGCTTATGCTTTTATGCCACGTGGACTTTAAATGATATGCATCGCTCTATTTCTAAAACGATAAAGAGGAACCCACCCTCACAAATTACTCCCACCATCTCCAATCACAGCCCCATCTCCACCCTTCTTTCCTTCGTTTCACCAAATCAGGAAGTGTAGTGGACGGCGTGAGGAGTGGCTGTTACCATTGCTGTGCGACCGCCAGTAGAGTCACCCTCAGAAGGTTTTCTCAGTCCGTACTCCCTTCTCCCTAATGGGACGCTAACACGTGTCATATTCCCCACGTTTATACCCGTCCGATTATATCTAGCTGAGAATGCCCCACTTTTTGAAATTCGATCAGGGTCACACATTTTCTCTCTCATTACTTTCCCGAGAGACAAAAAGAAAATTGAAAACAAACCAACCTAGAAAATCCTTTCTCTTTCTCTCTCTTCCTCTCTATCTCTATCTCTCTCTTTCTTGTCGTTTCTTCTTGGCCGGAAAGTCTGTTTCGATCCGCCGGAGAATCTGAGATTCCGGCTGGTACTGTCTCCGTCGACTGTTGACTTTTCCCTATTAGGTCTGGGAATTAGGGTTTCGTCGTACGAGGCTGCGTTCACTTTTTTCGAAGCCCGAGATCAGTCTAACCCTAGGGGTTGTGGAGGCTCGATGAGCGTACGATTGGGGTGCAGTTGAGTCAACTGGAGGGATTTCGTCACCGGATGGAGGGAGGTAGCGTCCTAGACTTACTTCTTCTGGTACTGTTCATTTCCTCTTTTTGTTGATAGGGTTTTTGTTTCCTATACATCTATGTGCGGAGAAGGAGGGTGTGATTAGAGCGAAAAATGAAGTCTTTTCTTGTTAATTTGTGTGAAATGGTGTTCCGAGTTCGAAAAAAGTTTTCTTTTTTGGTTTGCACATTTGAATTGGGGTAGATATTGTAATTAAGGCATTGAAGGAGGTTTTTTTATTGTTATGCTCTAAAATGATAGGAATATAATGAAAAAAATTGTTTTCTTTTTTTGTTTTTTATAGTGTTTGGAGGGTGGGGTGTATGGGCTTTCCCGATTGGTCTGAATTAGGGTTTTTGGTGCAATATAGTTGCTCTTATAGTTGGGATACACCTGGGGTGCGTCTGATTTTAAGCTTGGCAGTGACAAATTTGCTATGATTCTTGTTTCTCAGCCCTCCCAAACATATTTTTCCTTTGAAAACAAAATTTAATTTTATTGCTAGCGTGTTCAGTTCTCCAATCTCTACTATGATATATGTTTTTTTATGCTTGTCTGCTGTTACAGCAGGCAAAGGCGACAAATTGGTATTAACCAGATATCCTTAGTCTGCCAGATTTGAGAAACTTGGTATTAACCAGGAAAAATAGAGCTAGTAGTATACTTTATTTGCTGGATGGCACCTGCTGCTTTTTCTTTTTCACGTGCACATTGTATGGTTGATTAGGGTTCTGACCGGCTGTATGGAAGACAAATTACCATGTGCTCCTTGTGCGATTGTTCTTGATTTCAGTGACTACCAAATATTTTTTTGTTAAAAAATGTATTTTAAGTGTCATCACTAGTATGTTCGGTTCTGAAGTCCACGTCTTCTGCTTATGATATACATATTTTGTTTTGATTATACTCTTATGATCTGTATATCTTGTTCCAATTTTACGAGGCAAGTATGCAAATTGGACTGTGCTATCAAATTTCTTTAAAGTTGTAACCTGACCAACTCCAATGCTCAATTCAGCAAATAGAGCTAATTTTTAGTTCTTAATTTACTAAATTGCATCTGCATATGATTGGTCTCATTACTCTGTCTCATGCTCACATGGCATGGTTGACCTAGCAACCTAACAAGCTGTAATGTGGAATGACCTTTCATCTTCCCAATTTTTCAATAAAGGAGTGATGTAGGTTCACTCTCACAGCATTAGTAAACTTTCGGCAGTCTGATGAAAATGAAATATTTGATTATCCAGAGTTGTCCATAAATTTAGCAACTGGGATTATGAAATTCAGATTTGAGTTCAAGATAAGTTCACCCAGCAATTTGTGAATCAAAGACTGATCCGTACTTCTATATATATGCGTTTGTGCATGGCATGTGTTTGCATATATGTATTTATGTATATGTCGATGTACTTGCTTCGCCTTCTTTAAGGCGCTTTTAATACATGTACTCCTTTTGCCTTTTTTTTTTAAAAAAAAACCTTCAAACAGTAATGTTACAGTAATCTGAACCGTTCCCACGCACATATTAAATCAGTAATATGCAGCAATAAAGTATCAACATTCTTATTTGGGTTCATTTCAGATTGATCCCACTGTAGTAGAGATTCTTAGCTGATAATTCTTCTGTTTTTGGAACTGTAATTGAATCTCGGTATCTGATGTCAATGGTTTACTTTGAGCTTTTCACATGCATAGTACCATGGACCATGGCAAACATGTACTGTTGAGTACATTTCTTATAATAATTTATAGCTGGAAATAAGTTAGGACTCATTAATTTTTGAATATATAATTATAGCAATCTCTGAGTAGTGTAGTGTAAGCTGCATGGTTAAACATTCAATTAGAGGGCCTATGTCAATTACAGTAGTTTGCTTCTTCCTTTTTGAAGAGATAAATTATGATGGTGGTTCAACATTTATGTCGGTAATAATTTTGACATTATGGTTGGAAATGGTTTCTGAAAGGCAATTACTGTTGTTTCATGTTAATAATTAAGAAGTGACATGTTAGCATATAAATCAGTGATATGCAGCAATAAAGTATCAACATTCTTTTAGATTTTTATCCACAAAACTTTGCACTCTTATGTGGTATTATCTTTCTTTTGCTGTGCACTTCCAGAATTTTGAGATTGACTTATGCATATATCTTTACAATACTCTCCATCCCTCTTTCCCTCTATGTTTGTCTCTCACACATGCAAGTGCATGGATGTACCCATGCAAATTTCTCCTCATCTAACCTTTGCTTCCTTGTAGGGATACACCCATGGATTATGATGACAATGATTTTCAAAGCCAAAATCTTCGGTTAGCTGGTGAAGGGAGTGCCAAATTTCCTCCTGTTTTAGGGCCATATGCTCTTCCCAAGTTTGATTTTGATGACAGCCTCCAGGGGCATCTAAGGTTTGATAGTTTGGTTGAAACTGAGGTTTTTCTTGGCATTGAAAGTCAAGAAGACAACCAGTGGATTGAGGATTTCTCTCGGGGAAGTAGTGGGATAGAGTTTAGTTCAAGTGCTGCAGAATCTTGCTCTATATCCAGGCGGAACAATGTTTGGTCTGAGGCCACGTCCTCAGAATCTGTTGAAATGCTATTAAAATCTGTTGGGCAGGAAGAAATTGTTCCAGGTCAAACTACTGTCAAGGACTCAGGTGCCTGTGATGAGTTGCGAAGCATAACTAAGCAAATGGAGCATAATCTGAAACCAGATAATAGCAATCTTTCTAATGTGGGTAATGTTATAGATTCAGGACCTACAATACGCCCAGATGAGTTTCTGGGAAGTTTTTCTGTTCTAAACGAAGATGCAGGAAAAGAACTACCTCAGATTGAGGATACGTCACAAACTCATGAAGGTGACTCATTGGCTTACAGAAGTTCAACTGACTTACCTGTCACTGAGGGAAATATGTTAATTGATAGCAAAGATGATGATGCAAATCAAAGGGAAATTGATACTTTGGTTAATGAATCCCTGAATAACAATACTCAGGACGATTTTTCTGCTTCTGGTATGCAAGTTGATAATATAATCACCTCTATGCATAATGTCATTACAAGTGCTGAGGAGTTGAACAATCAAAAGGCTCCCCCAGATCATGTAAATGATATTAGTCATGGTAGTGGAGATGCCTTATCAAAAGATAATGATGTGGATGGAGAGGAGCACAATGTTTTGAGCAAGGAGGACCAAATGAATGATAAAGTTCAGGAGGGAAATTTAGTTGACAGTGGTGCTGGTAACTTGGAGCATCCTCTCTATTTGGACTCTGAAGAATCTAGGGGAGAAGGAAATGCTGTTGAAATTTGTACTAGTAATGTGGAGGGACCTTCTAGTACGATTGTGAAGGGTGATTCTGAACTGAATGTTGTGGAAGGATGCAGCGAGGGTGTAAAGGAATCTGTTCAGGAGAGCCAATGTGAAGAAGTGGTCTTGTCAGAAGACACAGAAATGGTTGATCAATTTACAGGAAATATGCATGGGGGCTCACCCATTGCTTCAAAAGGTGAGAGTAGTTTTTCAGGGCATGCTGTTGAGGTCAGCAACAGAAATGCAGAAAATTGTGCCATATCAGAGCAGAAGATGGACTCTCATGTGCAGCTGACTTATGGAAAGGGCAGTTTTGTGAAGAAAAAGGATGATTTGTTGGAAAGTGGGAACCAATTGAATACTGAGATTTCAACCAGTCACTTGGACACTTCTCTGTTATCTGAGGAAACCAATAAACTTTCTGAAGGTAATTGTGATGGAAGTGGAAGCCATCAGGAGGGAGATATTTCTAGTAAGCTTGTGGTATCTTCTTCAGCTGAATTGTGTGGGGAATCACATACAACTGAAAATGTAAAATGTGCAAATGATGCTTTTGGAGTTCATGGAGAAGATCTAAATGCTGGAGACCGTGTTCCAATTTCCACTCCATCTGAGTCTACTCAAATACGCATTCAAAATGCAGTCTCCAGGCAGAGTGGTATTCATAACTTTGATTCAGATGTTCCTGTTGTTGAGGAGGGGAATGTGAAGTTGAGTACTGATTTGAGTAATATGGAACATGAGATTGGTGGATCCTTGCCTATTGGTGAATGTAGCAGAGAAAATGAGTTGGTAGTTCCTAGATTACAATCTGATGCTGCTTCTAGGAATGAACCAGGTGCACATGAAATCTTTATTTTTGATCCTTAAAATCTAAGGGCTTGTTCGGCAATATTTTCAAAAACAGTTCTTAAAGCACGGTTTTTGAGATCAGTTCTTAGAAACAATTTTCAATTGTTTTGAAGAACAAAATCTTATGTCTTCTCCATGCAGGTATTGTTGACTTTATGTACAGTGCAAAAGTTCCCAAACTCCATATGCCAATTGTTTGTTAGAACGCTCTACAAAGGACATTTGAAAACACCTAAAATTTGTTCTAAGAAAACAACATAGTTTCTGCCTTCAGTAAAAAATTTGTTAAACATGTTTTTAAAGTTAGAAAAGTTTTTTTTGTTTTAAAAAATAAAAAACTGTGTTCAACAACAGTTTTCAGACATGCCCTAAAGGTGCTGGATCTTCTAACTGTTCTTCTGTTCCTCTTATTTTTCTTCTGCAGCACCAGATGTAGTCTTGAAAGATACTGACTTGGCATCACATGAAACATTAGATGGTTCTTCCTTGCCTTCTGGATTAGGTGTTAGCACTGTTGATTCTTTTGTCCATAAAGAGGATGGGAAACCACCTTCACTTATAGTGGGGCTTACTCACTTGGATAGAAAGGAAGAAGTTGCAGATGGAAGTTCTGTGGAAGTAAGTTTATCAGCTGGGATCGAGCATTCTCAAGTGGGAAGTAAGATGGTTTCAGCTTCTGATGAAAAAGATGCATGTTGTGACACTGCTGGAGAGAAGCCATCTGAGACAATCGATTCATCTTTGCCAATGATGGAGATTTCTAATGCAGTGAGCCAGAATGAACCTCAAGCAATGATCACTGAGAAAGACAATCAAGAGTCTAAGAAGTTGGAAGTCTGCCCTGTTCTCTGTGATTCAACAGTGAAACAGGGTGATGGTGCTGAAGCGGTACTTGTTAAAATTTCTGAAGAAGCAACCACAAAAGAGAGCTTTGATGAGGCTTCCTTAAAAGTTACAGGTGAACATTTATTTTTATATTTGTTTTTTCTTGTATTATTTTTTCATCTAGTAGTTAATTTGAAATTAAGTTTTTCTGAGATGTGTGGCATCTCTAGTCAATATCTAATACTTACCTCAAATTAAAACCTTATTCCTTACCTATTGAGAACTGCCAGGACATCCTACTTTGCCAAACTACTCCAGCTGTCATGATCCATTGAAGTCATATCCATCCTGCCATTTTTCTCTGGCTCTGCCACATTACTAGTCCTTGTTGCCTTGTTCGGCTAGATATTCTAAACAGCGTTGCTTTTTTACTTTTAAGTCTTTGTTGCACATGGCCAATCTCAGCTTGCTCTATCTACTGTTTTTAATTGGCACTGTGTTACTTATCCCAAATGCATTTGCTGATGTTCGTCTATCTGCCCTTCTGCACTGGCCTATTGTGTTTGTTGTTTGAATTGACATGATATGGAATTTTCTATGAAGAAATATTAGTTTTTCTTCTCAAATTGTTTTCCTTTGTCCTGATATTGAACCTCTGTATGACTGATGCCCACATTTCTTTGTCAGATGTGGAAATTTCAAGAAAAGGACACATGCTTACACCATCTGTGCCTTTCTCCTTGGAGGGTTCTTGCTCTGATATTGGCCAAAAAGTTCAGGAGGAAAATGGAGCTACTTCAGTGTCTGGAGATAAGCATCAGCAGACAGCTGTCTCAAGTACTGGAAGTGAGTTGATACATTATGATTTATCCTTCATATTCATCCTTCTTTAGAACTAAGACTATTAATAGTTTCTGCCTGTCATTTCCTCTGTTCATCTTTGTCTTCATTTTTCTTTACTTTGGTTGTAAGGGGGTGGGATATGACAGAATTTGGGTTTAACTATGTTGATCTTAATATATAAACAGAGCCTATGATAAATGCAATCTTTCCACATACAACTGTTCATCCATGGGTGTTTTTAACCCAATCATCCATTACCAAATACAAAATCTATTTGACCATCAAGTTGAGAACACTGGAAAGCAACTCTGTCCATTGATACAAAATGGGAGAAACAAAAAATGTTCAGTGTCCTCTCTCTGTTCATTGAGCTTGTTTTACCCATGAATTGTAAAGGGACATAGTGATGACATATTTTGAACCCAATTTCTGTACCCGGTTATATGTCCCATCTCCTACCTAATTCCTAATACAACAAATGAGTACATTCAATTAGTGCAATCTATGTTCATTGAATGAAGGAAACACTTGCATAATATGCTAAAGCTTTATCTAAACTTGAAACTGGTCTATAGACTTGAATCCAGTTACATTTGTTATCAACCTGTTCCAATAAACCAGCCTGGCTTTGTTACCTGATTAAGCTCACCATTGATGTTCCTAGTTTTTCTTAGAAGCCAAATTGGTGTTGCACAATGATGGAAAACTCAGTTGTGGAGAGCTGTGATTTGGTCAATTTATGGACAAATTGCTAATGGAAGAAAGGGCTTTTCATCCCTTTTAATTTTGTTTTTGGGATGTGGGTATAATTTGACTAAAGTGTTTGACTTAATCATAGGATCTGGAAACCCAATTATGTGCTATTGTATATCAAATTTTAATCATTTATGATGCGTATTCCACATGATAGAGTTTGCGGCACCTTAATTTGTTAAGTCCGTGTTAGTCAAGTTCCAACCAACTTCTGATGACAAATGCACCTTTATGTATGATCTTATTATTGTAAAATAAGTTCTTATTCAAAATTATAACCCATAGCTTCATACAGTTAATTATGAATTGCCTTATTAAATTATTAATCATATTATGATCTAAACATGAAATAGTTATCAAATGGCAGACAATATCTGAATTGCTCAACTCTATCAAATTACTCAATATTTGGTGTATGTCACCATAGCGGTTTCCTGCTGAAGGGAGGTTCTCTCCCATCTCAAGCCTGTATATATAAAACTTAATTGAGATGATTCCTTATATAGCCTCAGTAGACAGAGTAATGGATCCATGGATCCCAATAACAAACAGTTTGAAACTATCCTCTTGACCTGTCTCCATGCATCCTAGAAAATATCTAACTACCTCCGATATTATTGAATTCTATAGAAGATTCCAGTCAACTGCCATGCAGATCAGTACATCCCTCTGAATGTATTGTCCATACAAACTTGTCCTGTACTGCATGCACACAGTGCAGGGTGTGATGTAATAAGTCAGTCAAATAATTTATGCAAGGAGCTTCACATTTAGTGCCCTTTGTAGGGGATATTATGCCATTTTGAGCTGTATCTTTTGCTTTGTTGTGTTGATATCTTTTTTACTGTTTTATTTTATGAGATGATTGTCTTTACTGAAACCTGTGATTGAAGCTTTGCTAATTCCATTCACCATCTTGTTGTCACTTAATGAGAAAGGAGAAGGGAAACAAAGAAATCATTACTGTGGAAAAAGAATAAAAAGAGAGCAATACTATGCACAACTTTCACATGAAAATAGTGGTACTTGGTTCCAAGTGAAGCTATAACATTTAACTGGATTAGAGAAACTTAATCGGCCATGGTGGGATTTAGAAAAAGCAAATTGTAGATTTTTTTTTCTTTTTTCCAAATAGGATTCAGATAATGTGTGTGGAGTAAATTCCCTTAGGTAATTATAGGACTTTAGCAACTGTTTTATTGACCAAACACATCCTTGGGACTGGGGTAACAATGCTGAATCTCAGCATCAACTGTTCCTTAATTCCATCTTGAATCATTCCAACCAGATTGGGATTCTGATTTTGCAGGTGATGCTTTAAATGGCCATGAAGGTTCCTTCAGTGCCGCATCAGTGTCAGAACATGATGCTAAGCTTCATGTGACTGAAGGTGGGAAGAACAATGCAGACTCTGATAAGCCTAATTGTGGCTCTCCTACTGTCATTAGTTGCATCGACCTTCCCCAAAGTGAAAAAGAATCCCAGGAGGGAGTAAGGAGTGCTCTAGGTCAGAATGTTCCAGTCCCAGAGGTAATTGATGGGGTTCCTCTAAAAGGTTCTTCTATGTCTCAGGATCCTAAAGAAGATGATTCCTCCAAAGATGAGAGAAGCTTCTCCTTTGAGGTGGGTGCATTGGCAGATCTGCCTGAAAGAGAAGCTGGCAAGTGTTGGCAACCATTCTCTACTCAAGCATGCAAAACATCTGTGGTAAATTTCTTTTTTATTTTTGTCGTTATAGTTTTTAAAAGATTGCTCCCTTCATTATTACCTGAGTATTGTCAGAAAATCATTATAATGCTTTTCTGAAGAATTAGATGGATCCCATATCGTTTAATTCTTTGTTTTACTATTATGTCCTGATTCTTTTCTGATGATCTTCATCAAGAATCTTCATCAAGAATTTTTTGGTCTTTCTTTTTTGAAGATTGTTGAGGGATCTCCTTCAACATCAGTCTTAGGCCAAATGGATCCTAAGATGGCACAGGAAATTTCTCGTGGAACCCCTCGAGCATCTGGAGGGATCGCATCTGGCAGTTCTAAAGGTACTGAACGTAAAACAAAGCGCGCATCTAGCAAGGCAACTGGGAAAGAAACTGCTAAGAAAGGCAGCAATGTGAAAGATACAGCTCATGCAAGACAGCCATCAGAGAGAGTGGACAAATCTGGCAATTTGTCTCCAAGCCCATCAGGGGCTACTCAGTATGTGCAATCCAAAGAGATGCAACACACTGGAAATATGGAGCGCAGCAGTACAAAATCATGTGGTACTCTTACAACACCCACATCTAACCTTCCGGATTTGAATACTTCAGCTTCTCCATCTGCAATATTTCAACAGCCTTTCACAGACTTACAGCAAGTGCAATTGCGTGCTCAGATCTTTGTTTATGGATCATTGATGTAAGTCATTTTTTTGGTTTTCCATGTATATGATAGGTAGCATTAGATAACATTTTGGCATAAAGAGAGCAGGGTTTACCAAGAAGAGTTCTGGGTGCTTTGGCTTTAGATACACCACTGCCAGAACACTGGTGTGCACGAAGGGAAGGGAGAGAACTGGCTGTTTTTGTTCAGTCTATGGGGTCCTGTTATCTTACTCCCACCAAGAGAACTTGATAGATTGATGGCTATTATTATGTGTACCAATTTTGGGCTGTTTCTGTTTTCTTCTTTTTTTATTGTGTTTTTGGTTGTTGAATAGCATGAAGGGGAAGCTGACCAAAAGTTATAAGATTGTATTTGGGAGGTTGATTGTAATGTTCATCATGATCTCAAGTTACAGATTTGATCATAACAAGGGAATTTTGGAATTTTCCATAGAATATAGAATATATGACTATTATATAAAGAAATATTTAACTGCATTTTGAATGCCTGTTGCAGCCAAGGAACGGCACCCGATGAAGCATGCATGGCATCAGCCTTTGGAACACCTGGTTAGTTTTTATTCCTAAATTTTCTTTAACTCTCTTAGGCCCACATGTTGCTGATTCTTGATCTCTTGTGCTCAGATGGTGGAAGGAGCTTGTGGGAGAATGCATGGCGTGCTTCTGTAGAAAGGCTTCAAGGACAAAAATCCCATCCCAGCAATCCTGAAACCCCTTTGCAGTCTCGATCAGGTACTTCTCGTTTTAAGGTAAAATTCCCTTTAAGGTTTGCTCAAGTGTCTGACTACATTTTTGGAATTAATATTTGCAGGTGCTAGAACTCCTGATCAAGCATCCATTCAACAAGGTGCACTTCAAGGCAAAGTTATTCCTTCACCTGTTGGTAGAGCCAGCAGCAAGGGTACCCCTTCGACAATTGTAAATCCCATGATGCCTCTTCCATCGCCACTTTGGAGTATTTCTACTCAGGGTGATGTTATGCAGTCCAGTGGTTTGCCAAGAGGTGGACTTATGGACCATCATCCGGCACTTTCTCCATTGCATCCTTATCAGACTCCGCCTGTAAGGAACTTTGTTGGACATAACACTTCTTGGATATCTCAGCCTACTTTTCCAGGCCCCTGGGTTCCCTCTCAAACTTCTGGACTTGATGCCAGTGTTCGTTTTCCTGCCCTGCCTGTAACAGAAACAGTCAAATTAACACCTGTTAGAGAGTCAACTGTGCCACATTCTTCCAATGTGAAGCATGTCTCTTCTGGTCCTATGGGTCATAGTGGAGGTCCTACAAGTGTTTTTGCTGGGACTTCACCTCTTCTTGATGCAAAAAAGGCAACAGCATCCCCTGGCCAACCCACTACTGACCCAAAGCCTAGAAAGAGGAAAAAGACTCCTGCTTCTGAGGGTCCTGGCCAGATCTCTTTGCCATCTCAATCTCAAACAGAACCAATTCCTGTTGTTACGAGTCATTTTTCTACATCTGTTTCCATCACAACTCCTGCAAGCCTGGTTTCTAAAAGTAATACCGGGAAACTTGTTGCTGCTGCATCTCCTACATTCTCATCTGATCAAATGAAACTAGGGAGTCGAGATGCAGAACAGAGGGGTATGTTGACTGAAGAGACTCTTGGTAAAGTCAAGGAGGCTAAGTTACAGGCAGAGGATGCTGCTGCTCTTGCTGCTGCCGCAGTTAGTCATAGTCAAGGGGTATGGAGTGAGTTGGATAAGCAAAAGAATTCTGGATTGATTTCAGATGTTCAAGCCAAAATAGCTTCTGCAGCTGTTGCCATAGCAGCTGCTGCTTCTGTTGCAAAGGCAGCAGCGGCAGCTGCTAGGATTGCGTCAAATGCTGCATTGCAAGCAAAATTGATGGCTGATGAAGCACTGGTTTCAAGTGCAAATATTCATCCTGGTCAAAGTTCTGATGGTGTTAGTATTTTGGGAAAGGCTACTCCTGCTTCCATATTGAAGGGTGATGATGGAACCAACTGTTCCAGTTCTATTCTTGTTGCTGCAAGGGAGGCTGCAAGGAGGAGGGTTGAAGCTGCTTCGGCTGCGTCAAAGCGAGCTGAAAATTTGGATGCCATTGTAAAAGCTGCTGAACTTGCTGCAGAAGCAGTTTCACAGGCTGGGAAAATTGTTGCTATGGGTGATCCTTTGCCTTTAAGTGAGCTAGTTGAAGCTGGTCCAGAGGGTTACTGGAAAGCATCCCAAGTATTGTCTGAGCCTGTTGTCAGATTAAACAACACGAACAGAGTACAGGCTGATAATAATGTTGAAGAAGGTCCAGATAAACATCCCAAGGTGGCTCCATCTGATAAGAAAGAAGCACATATGGTAAACCATGGGAAGCCGCTTACTCGAAGGGAAATGTCCAGGGAGTTGGTGGAGGACCGCACGAGATTGGTAGATGGCATGCCAAGTTCTGTTACTAGCAGTGAAAAGGATTCTAGAGGGCAAAAGGGACGTAAAGTTTCTGACTTGGCCAAAACCATTGGTGTTGTTCCTGAATCTGAGGTTGGATCAAGATCTAATTCCATTGCTGTCCAGAATGAATATGAAAGGACAACAGAAAATTTGAAAGAGAACAGCATCAAGGAGGGCTCCCTTGTAGAGGTTTGTAACTGGAAAGTGATTAGAATTTTCTACTTGTGCACTGTAATAATTTTGATTGTGGAGTATCATAAGTTCTTTCACTTGACATTGTAGTTTATAAGTGTCATAGTCCTGATTCACTTTGTCATCTCTGAAAATTTTAAATGCATGTTGTTTACCTTTTTTGTTGTTGTGTGTATGGTTTGATGTTGGTTTTACGCAGTTTTATCTTCTCTCTTTTTTATTAAAATAGTGATTTTATGTATTAGGTTTTCAAAGATGGAGATGGTTCTAAGGCAGCCTGGTTCTCGGCAAATGTATTGAGTTTGAAGGATCAAAAAGCTTATGTGTGTTACGTGGAACTTCCATCAGATGAAGGTAAGCTATTGCATTCAATGCACTTTGGGAATCAAATGAATGTGGATTTATATATGCCTGTGAATGCACAAAATTTGGACTATTTTTGATAGGCAAGAGTTAGAGAATTTTTTGCACAAGCAAAAGTATAAAGCTGAAAAGTTTCTGTTAGTACTTATGACAATGAGTGGCATGTATTAGGGCCCTATCTTTGTGGGAAGGTTTATCCTGGAATCAGGAAACTCACAAGTCATGTTGTCCTTTTAGATGTTTGTTTCTGGATCTTTGTAGTTATCCATTTAACTGACATGTAACAGTGTGATTCATTTGGGTCATCCATGTCTAGATCAATTAAGTTTGAGGTGCCCATACGAATGGTTGCTAGGTTGGGAGCAATTCGATGGAGAGCATGTGTATTAGTGCTTCCCTCAACAGTGTTGTGTATGGGCAAATCATGCATATGCCTTGTGTATATGCGACACCTGTGCTTTTGATCTTCATTGAATATATTACTAAGACAATTATTCAATGTAGTTATTTTGGTTATTGCACAAGGATAGCACCTTGCTTATGACAGTTTTGGTTTCCTGAGTTCTCCTTCTAGAACATTATCTTCCCAAAAATTAAAAAATTAAAAAATTAATACAAATCACTGTTTCATTCATTTGTATCTGTTTGTTGCATTTGATGATTCATTATCGAATTGGCTTGTATGTCTATTTCGTATCTCTGCAGGATCAGGGCAGCTAAAGGAATGGGTAGCACTTGAAAGTGAAGGAGATAAGCCACCCAGAATACGCTTTGCCCATCCTATGACTGCTATACAATTTGAAGGAACAAGGAAGAGACGTAGAGCAGCCATTGGAGACTATGCTTGGTCTGTTGGGGATAGAGTTGATGTATGGGTACAAAATTGGTATGTCAATATGATACTAAATATTATGTTTGTGGGATGGGATAACAATCATAAGCCAGAAATTTCAAGGAATGAAAATCATGATAAATTGTACTAAATAAATAATAAATAAAACATAATAAAAACAAATAAAAGATGATAAAAAAAGAAGCTTCCGCTTATTGGGTTTAATTAGGTCCTTCTGCCTGTAGTCCGTGTTAAATTTGAAATACAAACTGTCACCAATTGCAATATGAATCCACCTATCCTCTTATGCAACATTGTAACTAGAAAACTGAATCAATTGTTATAACCCTATGATTGATTCCTCCATTCTTTGAATTGAAAAACATGATTTTAAAGAATCTAGTAGTTATTCCCTCTAAATTATGATGATTGATCCTCTATTATGTCTTCATAAGTAGGATTGTAAATATTACTCTCTTTGATCGAATAAAAATAATAATGATGTACTATTAGTAGAATCAAATGGAATGAGCAAAACATCTATCAAGTGGTTGACCAACAATGCAAGGGATAAGCTATTCTGCCACTATTTAAAGGTGGTTATTTTGGTATATTAATGTGAGAGAAAACAATAATTTTAAAAATGAAAAAAAGAAAAGAGAAAAGGAAATATTAATATAATTTGACCTTTTTGTGGAGCATAAAATATGCAGGGAATTGCTAAATTAAAAGTTTAGTTTAGTTGTCTCACCAATATCTAGTTACATAGAAAACAGTGACAGTGGATGTCCATGCTGCTTTTTAAAAATAAGTACAATTGTAAAAAAGAACCATATTCACCTCGTTTCAATAGACCTTTCAATGATTGGGAGTTGGAAGAAGTGGAAAGGTTGCTTTGTTGCTTGGATGGGAAGAAGGTTAGGGTGGATGAGGAGGATAGGGTGAGGTGAATGAACTCAAAGGATGGGGTTTTTTCGGTAAAATCTTTGTATAGGGCTTTGCAGCCGGTGTCTTTTGCTTCTTTCTCTTAGAAGATTTTTTGGAACTCTTGTGTGCAGCCCAAATCAAGCTTCTTTGCATGGGAGGCTTCGTGGGGAAGAGTTCTAACCTTGGATCGTTTGCAAAAGAGGGGTTGGGCTTTGGCAAATAGATGCTTTTTGTGCCAAACGTGTGAGGAGGCAATTGACCACCTCCTCCTTCATTGTGAAAAAATAAGGGAAGTGTGGATGTTGCTCCTTTCTTTTTTTGGAGTATCTTGGGTTTTTCCTTTTTCGGTAAAGGAAACCCTTTTAGGTTGGAGGGGCTCTTTTGTGGGTGAGAAGAGGAAGGTGGCTTGGGAAGTGGGACCGTTATGCTTGTTTTGGGTCATTTGGAAGGCTAAGAATACATATGCTTTTGAGGATTGCATGCTGTCCATTAGAGGCTGAAAACTTCTTTTGTGTATTTGGTCGGAAACCAAATTGTGGATAAAAGATGGTCCTTCGACCTTCATAGATTTTATAGATTGGGTGTGTCTACGATAAGGGAGAAGGTTTTTTGTTTTTCCTTATTGTTTGGGGCCTTTTGTAAGGGGTTGAGTTTCTCTATACTGTAATTCTGTGGGTTGCTATTTTAGCGCCTCTTTGCAATACAATTTTCTGCTTATTGATAAAAAAAAAAAAAAAAAGAACCATATTCACAGCATTAGATGGTAAATGCAAAGAAAAACAAGAAATCCTTTCAAGATTTTGATTTCATTTCATGGTGTTTAGGATCCATGAAACCTTTATGGTTGATTTTTTTTTCTTAATTCTTATTTTTTACTTCATTACCTCTTTGCTATCTCTAGTTCTTATGCATTTTGCTGCATACTCTTTACAGCATGCCTCAAAAAGTTAGTAAAATCTAAGTTTGGTCATATTATTTTTATTTACCCATCAAAAAAGAAAAAATCTAAGTTGGGTCATGAACTTCTATTTTATCATTTATTGATTTTATACTTGATAAAGATAGAACTTTTGAGGATTTTTAGGTCCATGTTTACATGAGATATATCTACTTGGTATTATGTTACATATATATTACTTACAAAGAATTCCTGGGGCCTAGTTTTGTTATGAAAACCTTATTGCCCAAATCTGAGATGAGGCGCAAGGCTTGCTATAATTCCTTATTTTTCTTTTTCTCTCTCTTCTCTTTTCCCTTGGTTATGAAAACTTTATTGCTTACATCTAAGGTGAGGCATGAGGCCTAACTCAGTTCTTTTTCTTTCCTTTTTCCCCTCTTTTCCCCTTATTCTCTGATAGGGACTCCTTGGCCTTGTCCATTGTTCTTATTTTTTTCCTTATCTATTGTATTTCCATGTGCAATAAAGTAAGTGAGTCTTCTTATATATTAAGCACCTAAATAGAAGTTTACTTCAATGGATAGGTTTTACACCAATCATAATCATTGTTTGAAATGGTCTGGTATCATCTACTGTGTCAACTTTTAGTTGTATATCTTCTTTGTATGTTATCTCATTTGTGTTAGCACTATTTTTCAGCTGGTGTGAAGGAGTTGTCACGGAAAAGAGTCGGAAAGATGAAACTATGTTAACTGTCCGTATTTCAGGTATGAACAATTCTTCAATTTCTGTTTCATGAACATTTACACACTTGTTACTTGGTTTTAAAAAATGAATTTTTCTCTGATTCTTTTGCAGCTCAGGGAGAAACATCAGTTGTTAGAGCTTGGCATCTTCGGCCATCTCTCATCTGGAAGGATGGGGAATGGATTGAATGGTCAAGTTCAAGAGAAAATGACCACGCTTTCCATGAGGTGTTATGTCTAGATGTGCTTATGCTTGAATTCCTTTTGATGCTAGATTGAAACTTCTTAGTTGTTTATTAACTTCAATATCTGGTGCCCAGGGCGATACACCACAGGAAAAGCGATTGAAGTTGGGCAGTCCAGCAGTAGAGGCCAAAGGAAAGGATAAGATGTCAAAGAATATTGATGCAGTGGACAATGAGAAACCTGAAGAGCCAGGATTACTGGCTTTGTCAGGCAATGAAAAAATATTTAATGTTGGTAAGAACACCAGAGATGAGAATAAGCCTGATGCACCCAGAATGATTCGGACTGGTTTGCAGAAGGAAGGGTCAAGAGTGATATTTGGCGTTCCTAAGCCTGGAAAGAAAAGGAAATTTATGGAAGTCAGCAAACATTATGTTGCAGACAGAAGCAATAAAATTAGTGAAGCAAATGATTCTGTCAAATTTGCAAAGTACTTGATACCTCAAGGATCAGGACCCCGTGGATGGAAAAATACTTCTAAAATTGATTCCAAGGAGAAGAGGGCGGTTGAATCCAAGCCCAAGGTTATTAGGTCTGGAAAGCCACAGAATGTTTCAAGTAGAACGGTTCCTCGAAAAGACAATCTTTTGGCCTCTGGAACATCTGCTTCAAATGACACCAATGTGACAGATAATCTTCCAAATATTAAGGATTCTGTTAGCCATGATGAGAATGCATCAGGGAAGCAGAATGTGATCGAATTTGAATCCTTTTCTAACACTGAGGGGCAAGCAGAGGGTCCAATCTTGTTTTCTTCTCTACCTCTTCCATCCGATGCTCCATCATCTAAGAAAATGCCCGTATCAAATGTCAAATCTCAACGGGTGAGTAAGGGGAAACTTGCACCCTCTGGTGGAAAGTTGGCTAAAATTGAAGAGGAGAAAGTTTATAATGGTAATCCTGGAAAATCAGTTTCTGAAGCTGTTGAGCCCCGTAGGTCTAATCGCAGAATTCAGCCAACTTCAAGGGTAAGATTTAGACCTTTTAACTTTTTATTTCCTTCTAGTAAATGTTTATATGACATGGCGTACGGTATTTTTGCTGCCTCTTGTTGCATCAAGTGCTCATGACTGGACATGATTATTATTTAATAGAAACAATCATGATGTAAGCATTAGCCTAATTTCTATCACAAAAATAAGCCATGTTTAAAAAAACCACATGTTTTCATAATGAAATGTATCAGTCTTCATTTGTAACTATTATTGCATATGGATATAAGATCAATCATAGGCTTATCTTTATATTTTCTTTTATGCGAAGTTATTTTGAGATTTTGATACTGATATCTTCTGTCTTCTCTAGTTAACTTTCCGTATAGCATACTTACTGATCTATTTTGTTGACAGCTATTGGAAGGACTGCAAAGCTCATTGATCATCTCAAAGATTCCTTCTGTTTCACATGACAAAGGACACAAAAGCCAGAACCGGAGTGCTTCTAGAGGTAAGATCTTAAAATTCAGTTTTTTCAATTGGGTCTTGTCCAAGTGCACAGAAATGCTTAAGTGGTGCTCGGCCATGTGGTATTCATGGGTGGTCACATCTCTGAAGCACATGTACCTACTTGGTTGTAACAGGGAATGACCCTGAAATTGACTACTGCTTTGTTTAACAGGAAATAACCATGGTTGAGGGGAGCTTCACGGTGAGGGGATCCAATCTGAAGAACTCAAATGGGAACTTGATGACAAATACACCCACCATAGTTTTCCTGTATATTTAAAATAGAGGAGCAAACAAACTAGGAATGGAAATTCTCACTTCCGTGGGCTTAAGTTGTAAAATCTAGTTAGCAGATGTTCATATTGATTTTTAGTTAAAACAATTATGATTTGATCTGCCTTAGGTTCCATCCTACTAGGTTGTATATGGAAACATTCCATGTAGGCTTCAGATCTGTAGGCTAGCTTTTCAGATAATCCATCATAACATTTGCTGCTTTGTTTTCCCATATTCTTGCAAGTCTCTCCCCCCCCCTCCTCTACCTCCGCGCTCAATTTTTATTTTCTCAAGGGCCTAATATTTAATCTGCATGATTTATTGAAGCCCATGGCAGGTCACATTGTTATGCCTATGTGGATACAGAGACTGAAGGTGGCACATTTTACACAGCCAAAAGAAAAATCAGAGACTGTCGTTTTAACTGCTATAGGTCCGGGTGAATAAAATTGCAATTGTGTATATTCAGCCATACAATTGCTAAAGGAAAAGGAGTGGTGAATGACTGTCGGATGGTGGATTATTTTGTCAAAATGGCATGAACCGCACCACTGCGCAGCATGGAATCTAGCAGGCATGACTATAGTGGCGGTTACATGGAGCTGGATGATCATCATGAATGACAATCTGCTCGGAATGCTGTGATGTGTTTTGTTCAGGGATTGTTTGGGTGGGGGTGGGACGGGGGGGATCGAATGAAATAGAACTGTAAGGCATTGCTAATGCCATGAAGTTCTTTCACACCCAATAACCTGGCTATCAAACTTACTATTGACTGGGGATGAAGTGGAGAGTGCCCGTAAGGCTTTATTGATTCCATTTCACCATTTTTCCGAGGTACCAGAAAAAGGCAACCATACAGCATATACCCTATGAGATCCACATCCTATATAGGTTAGAAAGATGGCCAATTCGATTGGCTCTTTCCTATATACATTGCTTACAAGTTACACTAAATCGCCTTATAGTTGACACAAACTATAGTATGTGCACAGCATTAACCAAAGGTAGGTAACAACTGGCGCTTGGCCAGTTCTACAGCCTTTATGTTTCAGTAGCACAACTCCAAGAGGATGCGGTCTGTGCCCAGAGTATCAGCGCCCAAGACAGACTGCAGCAGATTAATGGTTTATTTTCATGAAGACATGCGTTGTAATCGAGTATGAGACAACAAAGCACCTATTGGAGGCCAATGCAATTTCCGGAAACACCAATATGATTTAAAATTAAAAATAAATTAAAATAAAACATCCCAATTGCTTGTTCAACGAGAAAGCAGCTATTTTGGCATACCTACATAGCTATGTACTAAGCAAAAATGTTTATAGACAATTGAAGCTGGGTAGAAGTTTCCTTCTTTTCTATACACAGATTCAGTGATCTAGCCAGATATATTAAACGAAACCAGAGTCCACTTCTTGGTCTGGCTTCACTCAAATGCCACAGCTGAGTAAAATTTTGTGCTACCATTAACACACAGGAGCCTCAATGTCTGAGCCAATACTGACTCAGATAAGGAAACAGATTCTGGTCACAGCATTACCTGAGGATTTTCAGTCTGCCAAAAAGCCATCATCCTCAGTGTCGCCTAAAGTCACTGGTCCTTCTCCTGGGTTTTCTTTTAGTCTCTGCAAACTGTTTGGACCTTTATTCTCCCATTCAGATCCAGATCCAATATATGCTCTAGAGACTAGAGTAACTTGTTTGTCATTATTGTTTTCATCATCAGGGTATTTGAATGGTTTCTGGCAGACACAAGAATATGGAAATTCATGGAACTCGCCTCTTCCTGATCTCATCTCATCTGGCTCTCCCATGAATCCTCTCTGGCATGATTTTACCTTTTTGGCAAATGTATCCCAGTCCATCTTATTCCGAGCCATGAACAAAGCACTGAGCTTTTTTGCATTTGGCCTGATGGTCCTCTTATGCCCCATGTACCTCCTTTAATCAATAGCAAGAATAAACCGATTTAATTAAGTCAAACAGTCCCAAAAGAAAGAAGAAGAAAAAGGGTGCATATCATGAACAGAAATGTCCAAAAATAATAATAATGATAATAAATCATTGAGTTCTACATGGTCACGCATGGGAAACCATCCAGCAGAGGATTCATAGTTCCAAACAGGAGTAATTTTTATACTTATCCCATACAGTGCATAATAATTACAAGATAACCTTCCTGGTGTTATGAACTTTCAAATGGTGTTTAATATGGTGATCTTTCCTGGTGCTTTTATCTCTTTTATCCAACATAAGCTTACCTGCATGTTGTTACTACTAGACATACCAAAATTCAAGTGATCTACTTTATTCAGGACTCCACTACATCTCCATTCTATGTATGGTCACTTTCCCATTTGTCGTTTAGACCACATCCACCATACAGAAGAGTAACACAGAGTATTGAGGTTTGAAGTGAATATCAAATGGAGGTATTTATATGCTTCCAAGGAGCAAAGATCACCTTAAACCTCAAAACTCAAAAGACTCCACCTAAAAAGAGGATTAACAAAAGATTTAACCCAGAGGAGAATCAATGAAAAACGTTCCCAGGGGCCATTTTAATTACTAGAATTGAAATAGAATGCAGCATAAATTTAAATTTTTAAATCTCAAAATCTCTATCCTAAATTTTTTAGATCTTTCTCTAAAATAAACTTTAAATGACCCAAGGTTATTTCATATCACAAAAAAAGTGAAGGCAGTTTTTAGTTGGTTTCTGTGGAGTAAATTGTCATTCCTTGGGTATGTCAATGGTGTCCTGCCCATAACTCCCTGCTTAGTTAGCTTACTGAACAAAACCAGGATTCCTGAGATGCTAAAGATTTAGATGAAAAATTATTTTTCTATGCATTTATTCTTGAAAAACTAAGGTGTTTGTTCTAACTTCATAAAAGCAGTTTTAGCAAAAGAGTGTCTGGATTCATTACCTTCTTCCAGCAAGAATCTTGGCCATATTTCCATTATTATTGGTGACAAACACATCGCTCTCATCTGAGACAATGTAATCAATGGCAGCAAGGCGAGAAGAGTAGGGAAGGAAGGGTTTGAGTTCTTCACTGGCAAGCATCTCCTTTGCATAGAAGTTTGGGAAAAGTTCTCTGAGAGGCTGCAAAGTCTCTTCTCCACCATATATTTCTCCTGATGCAACATAGACATATGTTTCATTTCCAAAGCCAAGTGCCCGCAGCATCAAACCCACCTCATGAGGAGTCAGTGGACATTTTCCTCGCTTTCGTTCCCCCTCAGGGCTTAGATCCTGTAAGAAGAAATAAGTAAAGGGAAGTACAAAATTTGCTTCTGGTTGCAGGATATATGGTTATAATGACTATGGTTTGATCTTCATAATCATGGCACCTCTTTGGAAGACAAATATAGGGCATATAATTTCAAACAATAACAGAATGTATATTTTATCAAGAAATTTGACTTTTATGTCATATAAACAGTAAACTTTTGCCATCTATTTGGTTGCTTGACATGAACAAGAAATCATGGTAAAAAGAAGTCACTAAGGATAGGATTCTCACAGGTAATGTTGCCCAGCGTTTCCTTATTTCACCAAGCTCATATCTCTCCTTTTCACCCCCACCATAGTAGCATCCAGAAAATGCTAGCATATCAGGTTCAAACCTGTCGTGAAAATGGTTTCATATCATGAACCCAAAAAATGAAAGCATAATTTCATTTTTTTTTTTTCATGAATTTTAAATAAGTTCTCAGTTCCATTCTCCCCTTTTTTGGTGGAAGATACAAACCTCAAGTGAACTGCAATAAAACGATTTGTCATCTTTCGCATTCTTATCACAAGTTTCTGACCCAGTTCTTGTATGGGCTTTGTGAATCTTAAAGCATGATAATTGACCCGGCAACGCAACTTTTGCAGCTCTTCATCAATGTTATTTGCAAGCCTGTAATCAAACTTTGTTAACTGTACAACCTGCAAAATTTTCAAAGCATTAATTGCCTCATTGAAAACAAATCGGAAGGTACAAAATAAAAAATAAATACATAACTCTAGCTTGAAAACCAAGTTACATCAGGGATTCAAGTGACTATAGTCATCTAAAGCTGTGTCTTGACAGTTTTAGTGGGTCAGAGGCAGTATCATTTAATAAAGTATCTCTATTTTCCAAAACTCAAAGAGGCAAGTCAAGGAGTGTACAAAATTTAATAGAATAAAAAAGCATAAATCACACAAATGAGCCACATCTCCTTACACGTCTCCTCAAGAGTATTGGCAGAACTTGATCCAGATAATATTCAGGAGTAGATTTCCTTGGTACACGCATGGTGTATGGAGGTTTTTCCATTGATCTCATGACTTTATCTGGAACTCTTTTAACAATAGTCACGTCCTTTGCAAGGGAAGAAATGAACCAATCAACATCAAAAATGTCGACAAAGTCACTGCATTGTAAGTAACAGAACTCAAGTGAGAGAATGATCATATGGTTAATTCTTCTCATTATTGCGACCAAGTTAGATGTCACTATGACTAAGTTGATAGAATCTCAACTCACCTATCATCTTTCCAGAAGGAATGATGATCCAACTCTGGTACAACTAATGTAGCATTCAGAATCCGAGCAACTACTACAGCATCGGTTATCTGAGTGCAGGAAATGGATTGTAAATTCCATGCAAAAAGGATAAACAAGTAAATATCTGAAACAAGTTTATAATATGTTTATGAAGTTGACACGGCAACAGGATATCCTTCCACTATATATGTTTTAATGAACATGTGGCAGCTACAGAAGAATCTTTATACTTACTCCTGTTCTTTGTTGGTTCAGTCCTCCACTTGCTGCAACAAGCAAATAGCCATTTGACGATTTCTCACGTACAGCAGCTAGATTTATTCATAGCATTGTGAGTAGGAGTGATATCCAAATATATCATATTAGTTTGCTGAAAATAGAAGAATAAAGTGAACTGGCTCTCTAGACATTGGTAGTTCAGAATAACACAACAAATGATACAGAACATGAAATACTTAAAAATTGGCTCTCCTACGAAAAGATAATCTGTTCAAACTTCAATAATCCACCCTCTGATATAATCTTTCCTAACACCTTAAATTGATGCAGTGGCAGCATGCTAGACACACAATTGCTAAAGCAAAAATGCATCAGCAAGGTTCAGTTGAGTGATTACAGGGATATATTTCATAAAGAACACACAGAAAAAGAGAAGAATTTCAAACCAAGAAAAGATTTCCCATAAAGAACAAAACTTTAAAGAGTGCTAAAGTGATTGCTCAATATATACACATGGTACATAAGTGGTAAAGTGCATAATGGTTCAACTTCTGGAGAAAATTCGTCCTTGGAAAAATGCTCAACTCATTTATTAAATCGTAGAAGATAAGTACTGCCCTCACCCTGGGCCAACATAACACAAACCCATGCAAGTACCAAGCTTTCATTCCATTTGGCAACATGAGTGATCTAAATGAAGCTATTTTGTACAATACAAACTTAACTATAAAAAAGCAGAAAACCCACTGAGAACATTAAACCATTTGAATGAGATCAACAGCAGGAAAAGCTTACATTCAAATGCCCTTGTGTAAAAACAGAACCTTACAAAGAAATTCAAGGAAATGAAGGTAGAATAATATATACAATAAAATAAAAAAGCAACTGCAACAAATAAGCAGTAACATGTTCATGTTTTCCATTCCTCTTCCAAGATTCTTGGATAGGAAATCCACAATGCAAAAATCCCTCACAGTTGAGACCTTGGAAGCTACATATGCCGATGTCATATATTTTTTTTTTTATAAGTAAACGCAGAATATATTAACAAGAGGCAAAAAAGCCGCGAGGCATACAGGAAGTATACGAGGCGACTAAGACCTCTCAACCAAAAAGAACAAAACCCACCAGCCCCTAATTGGAGCCTAGCCACTCCAAGAAGCCTATAAGGGAGATCGGCTCCCCTCCCATGTACAATTTAGCCCAACCCCATAAATTACATATATGCCGATGTCATATATGTTGACATCTGTAGCAACAATCTTTGCAAACTCAAGTAAAATGACAACACTAATTAGAGTAATGGATATAACTACTATAGTGTCACATGTAGGACAGCAGTTTCAGCACCAGTAACCTAATTCAGAATGTAATTGCCAGAAGTGCAGGGCATTCCTCTACCCATTGGTTAGTGTTCTACAATGAGATGCCAAAAAAAAATTAATTAACAAAGAAAATAAGAGTGTTAGTGTTAATTGAATGAAGTGCCAAATCTTCAGCAGCGCAAACAACATACAAGAATAGCATATACAGTCATAAAACAAATGATAGCAAAGATAATAGCCATTGTCAATATATCAAAAATTGAGAAAATACATGCCAAAATTCTTTGAAAGAAACTAAAGGCACTGCTAAATTAACTTACAAGCAAAATGACGGCCTTTTTTACTGCATCCATGGTAGAACTTTGAAGACTCTGATTTCCAAATATTAATTGATGCACGACGACCCATATCCTACAATGTGCAAATCAAACTTACTCTATGAATATGGAAGTCAAAGCAAGCATATTTCAACTTTTTATGCATATAAAGGGGTAGAGATGAATGTGAAAACATGTACAAAAACATATCAACTCAGCAGAAAAGAAAGATTACAAGTTCACATTATTTGAAAGAATCATTCTCTTCTCACCAATAAATAATGGGTGGAGGACTTGAACCCAAGACCTCTGGTTAACCTAAGTTAGCATACCATGTTGAGTAACTAATTTTCCTAAAAGCTTAAACTGCTATGTTTTGGGCCAACAATATATATCATGACCCAACACTATTAGTTTCCTTGGGGACTAGTCACAACAAAAGCACATGATGCACCCATCATAAAGAAAAGTCATCAACTAAGAGTATTTCACTTCCAATTAGTTCTAAAATTGATTTTACTGTTCTACTTATTGAAAAGCAGTGACCACAATACACCCAAAAGCTATCAGGTATCAAACAGCAACAACAGGGGTAACAATTACACAGTGTGTAAGATATTTTTATCATGGATTATTGGTAGGAATTTTCTTGTTGAGATCCAAGTACAAGTTTCAATCACCCTGCTTCATCATCATCCCCTTCAAGAGGTGGAGAGAAAAAAGTCTCCTACCACAAACACTAACCCTCCTCAAAACCTCAATTAATCATTCACATTGGCAACAAGTTAAACAGACAATTTTGTTCCATTGCCTAAGAAGATTATTTCAATCCATAGATAGAACAAGGCCAGGGGGCTGGTTCACTTAAGCTTGTTCCCTATTAACGAGTTCTGGCAGCCAGTTGCAATCACTACCCTTCAACTATTCTTGAACACTTTTGACTACAAGGGCATGATTGTGAAGCAAACTCTCCAAAACCCAGTTGTGGTCAACCAAACACAACCATCCCTTCCAAAAATGAGAGTGGTCACCAGTTCATCCATGCATCAGTCAGGAAATTGCAAAATCGAACATTGATTGTGAAAATTTTGCTTTTGTTGATTTTGGTAAAATGAATAAATGAAAAATATGGTTCAAAAAAGAAAAAAAAAAGGTTTCCTTTCCAATTTCCTTGTCCATGGAACTACGAATTGAACTCCTCAAAGCGCAAAATTCTCTCAAAGATTTGGTTCCAAAAGCAGAAGGCAATAAAATTTTCCAATCAATATTTTTTTTTTTTTCCAATTTTCTGAAATTGCCCCAACTAAGCCAAATAGTAGTATCAGCCCCAACTAAGGAAACGTTTTCGCCATCTTAAGGACAATGATGAAAAAGCGAGACCACAAACAACCGATCACATCCATACAGATACAGAAACAATCCCTTCAAACCCATGCTTCCAAACTCCAAGCCAAATCCAATTACATAAAAACAGCAACATTACACCTCGAAACTCTAGAGAGACAAACTAGAGAGAGAGAGAGAGAGAGAGAAGAGAGTTCCCAAAAGGCTAAAATGTAAAAACAAAGATTACCAGTTTGGAGTATAAACTCCGCTTGACCAAGCGCTGCGAGTACCATTCAAGATCAGAAGCCACATGTCCAGTGAAGAGCGAAATCAAACCCAAACAAAACAACATCAAACCGCAGAGGATCGACCACGAGATCGGCCTCTTCTGCGACCTCCAGCACACATGCTTATGCTGCTGCTCCAAAGCCAGCTTCGCCGAAAATGTACTGTACCTCCAAGCCTTGGCCATGCCCATATCTCCGCAACCACCTCCACCTCCACCCCCACCCATCTCATTGCATTTTCTTCACAAAAGCCAACGCCTCAACTGCTATAGATTCCCACATTCAAGGTCAGACACTCTGAAACCCTAATTTAGGGTTTTAATTTGGCCAGGTGAAAAAGCTCAGAGCCTCCATTCCCAGAAGCGCTTGAGTGTTTATAGGGGTGTTTTTTTTTTTCCTACAGAGGGACAGAAATGCTTTTCGATTTTTTCCCTTTTTTTTTTTCTTTTAATAACCTGAGATTTGTTTTTTAAAAACAGTTGATTTTGAAAATTAAGAAAATGTTGCGAAGATACGTGCCTTTTTACCGGTTTCCAGTCAGGCGTGTGTGTAACTACCCTAACGGCGAGCTACAGCCGATTCCGTTAATGGTAACCTGGCAATCCTGATTCTTTGAGGCTAATTCTGGAATTTCACCTCCACGCTTTATCAAGTGGTTCATGGTTGATAGTCAATTTAATTAAGCCAGCCTCCTTCCCTGGCTATCGTACAACTCCCAAATCAGCCAATCAAATACTTCCACGTAATACATTCAACGGTTGATATTAATTTTCTTAAGTCTGACCGCTGAGATTCAGTTTCGTCTGATTACTTAAAGATTGGAAAATTTATTAATAAAAAATTTCAAGTTAATTAAGAGAAAATGACGGTGACTAAAATGGAAAATTCCATGGGACCCACTAAGATAACTTCTACTAAATTTTGGCATTTATTTTGATAAAGATGTTAATCATTAGCACAAAACAAAGTGGGTGTTTAAAGAAAGGAATTTTTTTATTCTATATTTATTTATTTTTTAAATAAATATTTTTATTATAAAAAAATTTATATTAAATTTATTATCTTTTAAACTAAAATATTTATTATTATCTCCTTTTCATAATAAATCTATAAAAAAAATAAATAAATAAAACTCTACTATTTGATTTATTGGAATTATATTTAATTAAACATTCATATTAAAAATTAATTTATTTTAAAATAATATCCTTTATTTTTTGTAGCCTTAGAATTTATTTCTTTATTAAGTTTGATTTTTGATAGAACAAAAGAAGCACCTATAAAATGCCTTTTTTTTTTTTTTTTTTTTTTCACTTTTCAAGTCTTTTTTAGTTATTTATTTATTTATTTTAGTTTATTCCGTTTGAAAATGATCAAATATAAGTTGATCGACTTTTGAGTCTAAATTCACAGATTTGTTGTTTTTGAACCCTCGTCCAAACCAACGCTCCAAATACTTTTTAGGTGCATTAGAATTATTTAGGTAAATGTATTAATAGGATATAAAGTCAAGTATAAAGCGTGATCTTAAAGTTCTAATAAAATGTAAAAGAATAATAAATGACTCGAGAATCAATATCAAAAATTTAAGTTTAAATCATAATCATAACAATTAATTTCAAGACAAAAGATTATTAGTATACCCATCACATCCTCTAAAAGGGTAATAATGAAATATGCAACAATGACTTTCTTTCTTATTTCCATATCTCAATCAAAGAATTCTTTTCAGTCTAAAGTATGCATGATGCACTAAGTGTTAGCAACATTCTATAAATTCTCAAAAGAAATTGAACATGACATGGGATTTGTCAACAACTTGATTGAATTTTAGGACACTAATATATGAAATTTCAAAATAATACATTTAAATATATTTGTAATTGGAAAAGCCATTTAAGGGCATGTTGATAAGACAAGGACTAATCAGATAAGAACTAAAATAAATGCAAGGCTATGCTAACATGCCCTGCTTACCATGCTCAGCCAGTCAGAGGCAGTTCCATAAATTTTGGCTTGTCATTTACAAGTCCTATCTTCTTTGTCTTTATCACTTCACTACCAACAAATTTCTATCATTCAAAAAAAAAACCAAAAAGGTTAAAAGCTTTTCATTATGTTTAAAAGCATTATTATATATATGTTTACTAAGCCTATGTTGGGCCCCAGAAAATACGATGGAAAACGATAGAAGAAAAGATAAAATAAATAAATTTAAAATTAATAAACTATTTTATATGTTATTTTAAACTTATTTGAATTATTTTTTTATATATATAAAAATAAAATAATTTTAAAATATATAAATTTATAACTAATTTTAATTATATTTTATTTTATTTCATATTTTTAATATTAAAACCAAACATAAAAAAATTATTTTTTTTAATACTTTTTTTTTTCTTTCCTTAGCACTTTCCAATAATCAAACATAAACTAAAGTTTTAAAATATAGAAATCATTTTATTTTTTCCAAAAGTAAGTTTTGTTATATAATAAATTACCAAAAATCATACCAATGTATTTTTTTTTTTTTTTGGTTTATATTTAAATGTAATTCTCTTTAAAAATATTTTCACTATTATTAACAAAAATGCTATAGAGTTTTATCCTAATCATACTCCAATAGGTTTTGGTACTTCTTAAACTCACTATGTAATCACATCTATAGAGTTAGAGAGAAATTTATACATATATAGTATCAGATTCAATGTCATGAACTTTTTCCTCTCTTCAATACAAATGAAGTCAAGGATTGATTTTGATATTATTTTTAATGACAAATTTCACTCCTAATCGTGTAGATATTGTTCATTCTTAACCTAAAAGACTTTCACGACTTTAAAATTATCTATAAGGTTGAGAGAAGTTTGTACATATATGATACTAAATGCTTTTTTCTTTATCCAGTATGAGATATCACACAATCATCATTCTATCTTTTCATTTAGTTTATGCATATAAGAAAAAAACTATGGAAAAAAAAAACGAATATGACACAAAAGCCATACAAAGAAAAAGAAGAGCCTGGTTCCCACCATTAATAAATCACATGCAAGGAGAAGTGAGTGGAATGAGATTCCAAAATGGGTCATTTTCTTGAGATCCAAACATAGGCTAAAGACTTTTCCTTTTGGAAGTCCAAGTGATTGGACACAAAGAGTGGTCCTTGGAATTTGAATGTTCTAGTAATTAGTGTGCAATGTTATGTGGATGGCTCTAAAATAGGCCACTTAAAATGAAATCCTTGTTGATGGATACTTGCCCATGTTAGGTCTCATCACCCACCCACACTAACATCTAAAGGCCATGGTCCCTAGCTTTTACCACTATGAAGATGTATGAGTTGATGTTAGGTTAAGAGCATTAAAAAAATATCAAAATTTGGTAAGAAAATAAAAGCTTGGTTTCATTGAGACCAAGTGAATTTACTCTAGTAAAATATAAACTAGTACTACAATTTGGGATTGTGTTTTTAGATACAAAAATTTAATTTCCCTTTAATTCTTTACCAATGACCAGAAAATTATCATACGTCAATTTTTATATTAAGAATTTGATGTGGATGGTGCTTGTTCCCTCAAATAGGGGAAATTCAAGACAAAGATGGAATCAAAATTTGTCTACCTAAATCCATGACAATTGAGACAACCTAACTTTTATCATGCTTGGACGGTTTGGATTATTCTTTGAGAAATCAATTTTTTTTTTCTTTTTAAGTTTAATAAGAAAAAAAAAGACTAATGTTATTCAAAAAGCTTATAGCCTTAAAAAATTAATATAAAATTAAGAAATTATTGTTTTCTTATGGAAAGTAGATTTTAACTTATGGAATTTTTTTCATATTTATTATAATACCAATATTACCCTTTAAAATTATTAATTTGACTTCAATTTCATTTTTTCAATTACACCAAAAAATAAAAATCATAGTCCAAAAAGTATTTATGCTTCCTTATAAACATAACTCTCATACTCACCTACCTCTAATTTAACCCAGGAGGGGGACATAAGTCCCCATCATTCCTACTTTAAACAAAACAATCATGAAAACAATTTTGTCGTATTTTGTAACGATCCACATCCAATTTTTTAGATATTATTCGCTCTAAGTCTAAAGGAGCTCTTACGACTTTAAAAATCATTTACAAGATTAAGAAAAATAAATTCATACTTATTGTCCGTTCATTATGTTTCATAGAATTGTCAAACCAAATAAATAAACACATTTTCACAAGATTAAACAAACCTCATTCCGAGGTTGAGGATCAACTCTGATATCGATACAAACCAGATATTATATGTTTTAGGTTTAAAAAGACTTTCACGATTTTAAAATGCATTTACAAGATTAAGAGAAGCCCACATTCATATAGTGCTAGAAATTTTCTCACCTATTCGAACAACTAATTCAAAGAATAACAATGGGATTTTACTATTAAATCCCTTCCATTTCTCCTACAATGAATGAATTTTATGGTTTTCTTTGGTTATTACTTTTATTTTGAATGGATGACAAAGCCTAGGGAAATGTAAAATGATCTTTTAAGGCTTATGAAAGTAAGATTGAGGGTGAAATTTTAAAAATTAAAATAAAATGAAAAATGGTAAACGGCGTTATCGCAGGAGTTGCTTTAAACGGTTGTTTTCACAAATCAAAAGACGTCTCCAGCAGAGATGATGGAATTGATTCCTTCCTTAAAAGATGCAAAATGTGACTTTTGTCAAGGCAAAAAAATGGACCCATCTCGATTATTACATCTAATTAGCGCACCTATTTCTCAATTGTCAATAAATTACAAGAATTCCCTAATAAGGTGGTGGCACTGGTATCTTTGGTCACCTCACACGTGACACCCACGTGACAAATTATATTACCTCTTTTTTTTTTTCTTTTTTTTTTGTATTTATCCATAATTAACTCATTTATTATGTGCTATAATAATGATGACATGACACCCCTCTGATCTGATCTATGGAGATGATATCAGAGCCGTACAATCAGTGGAATCCTTTTTCCTTTGAATTAATTAGTGCTGATGAGTAATGAGAATTTAAGTTTGGTACCATCACTGTTAAGCTACGTGTCTGGCGAAACAGGCGCCATTAAATGGGTTGACCCCCCTAAATTCCAAAGCAAAATGACAGGGACAAAGCTGATTTTCTGGCCAACCAAACGGAAAAGCAACAAAGTGGTTTGTAAAATAGAATGGAGGGAAAGGAAAAATTATAAAACTTTAAAGTATAATGGGGATGTAAGACAGTAAGAGTATTGAAAGATGGGATTAGAAAAGGATAAAGTGGGGTTTGCAGCATGATGAGTTTTGACCAGTGCAATTAACTTTTAGGTTGGATTGCATGATGATAGATATAATAGAGGTTAAAGAAGTTGAAAAGATTGCCCGCCTACTGCCCACTTCCCACACAAACCTAATGGTCAGTGTTTGGGCTCGTGGGTGTGGTTAATTTGGGGATGGATAGTATTGTAATGGGATTTTGGAGACGTGGGCCAAGTGGGTGTCGTTCGGATCTGGCAGTGGCCCTGGTTGGGAGACCAAAATCTACCCTATGTAGCTAGGCCTTAATTCAAGTGGGGTGCAATTATTTTATTGCTTTCATTCCTTTGTTTTTCCAATTTATTGATTCTAAATTTTTTTTTTGTTCAATAGCGGTCTTTGTATCCTTTTTAGAAGCCAAAAGCTTTTTTTTTTTTTTTTAGTTTAATAATAGCATTTACATATGATTACTTAATTTTATTCAAAAGGGTTTATAAATTAATAATTAGTTTAATTTAAAATTTTATAAAATTTTGATTTTATCTTATATAATAAATTATTTCATATTTAATAAAATTTTTATAATATCAGTATTATATTTTAATAATTATGATTTTATTTTTAATTTTAGTTTCGGCTTCTCCAAAGGTATTTTAATATTAAATTAGATTAATTAAGATGATGTTTTTTTTTTTTTGACCGAATATAAAAAATTAAATATTAGTTTATGTCAATAACTAATTAATTTTTAGCTGAATAAAAAATATCAAATATTTTTATTTTATCTATTTAATCAAAAAACAAAACACCATCGGCCAACAATGAGAGGTAGGTATTTAGAAACACGTGACATCAATTGTGGTTGAGACATAATAGTATTGCCTAAAAAGGAAAAATTAAAATCGTGAAAGGATTTTGAATGAACCCACCGGCCACCATGCTAGAGTTGGTAACAAAATTTTGAGAGTTGTAGTGAAGAAAGGTGGTGCATTCATGCTGATGGTTTGTTTGATTAAAGTAGGATAGTGAATGAACTAAATTATTACTCGTATCAGTCTAGGCTGATCACAGAGTTGTAGATTGGAGTAGATCAGCTTAATTATGGCTTACGGGATGCACTGCAGGCTACTCTCAGTGGTAGCTAGGCCTTTGAATGTGAACGGCCCGACCGCTCGCAAAAAAGGCCCACTACCTGGAAATAGTTGGGCTGGCCGATCAAGTGGTCCATTATATAATTTACTGATATTATTTTGTTATTACAAAAAATATATATTTTTTAAAAGATTTTCTTTTACATTATGTTTGTTTTCAGAAATTTTGAAGAAAAATGGAAGAGAAATAAATCAAAGGAAAGAAAAAGTGAAAGGGTAAAAAATAGACTTAAAAGTTAATATTTTTTTATACAAAGATCAAATAATTTAAAAATAAATAAATTTATTACTAATTTTAATTATAATTTACTTTCTTCCCTAATTTCCATAATAAAATCAAATAAAAAAATTAAAAATACTATTTAGAGTGTGTTTGATAATAATTTTATGAAGTATTTTTAATTTTTTTAATATTTGAAAATTTTTATCTTTCAACTATTAAGTGTTGTTTGGTTTTTTTTTACTTAATTTTAAATAGAACTTAAAACTGAATATTGCTTAATAGTGTTAAGTATTAAGTTGTTTGTTTTTATAATATTTTATTTCTATTAAATACTAAAAAGTAAAGAAAAACCAACATATTACTTTTTTTTATTTTGAGAAAACCAAATATTTTAGCTTTTTATATATTTTTTTTTTTACAAGTCATGAAAAAGTAAAAAAAAAAAAAAAAAACAAACAATGTAAAGTTTTAAAGTAAATTGTTTTTAACAAAAAATTAAAAAAACAAACGTCCTCTTAAAAAGACTAGAACACTTTCTAAAATCATTGCTAAGCGTGCTCTTGGTCGAGTTATGAAAAATAACCAGCAAATTCTTTAAAATAATATCATCAATATGAATTGGACTATTAAAATTTGATTTTTGTTTTATCCACTAGCCAAAAATTGGGGGCAACATACCTCTGCAATGTTATAGACCCTTTGTGGGCAATGAATATGAATTCAAGCCCAACAAAACCCATTCATTCTTTCAAATGGAAAATGAAACCCATAACATGGTTTGGGCATCACTTCCATTTGGGGCCTACTTTGGGCCCAACAAAACCCAATACCACTTTCACTCAGCCCATCAAAATGCTACGTGGTAGGAAATAAGAGGTGCACCAATGCACCATTACGTACCAAAGCGTGCTACCCACATGGGTGAAATCCATTGGTTAAATTAATGTTAGTGTATATACTATATGCGCATCATCTAGTTTTCACATGACGTCATCATCCCTCATCCAAGGGCTGTAGGAGATCCACATCTAGGCTTTGATTTCAACTTCAAGATGTGTTAAAACTTAAAAGTGGTTCATCTCCCTTACTTGCAGAAATGGAGTACCTAGGTTCTCAACACATTCTTTAAGTATGGACCATGTTTTTCTTAGGGAGAATTACCCTTAAGGGTAGGCTGGGAAAAAAAAAGATGGAAAAGGGTGGGTAAATTTTATAATTCGTGTGAAGGGTAGGGTGAAATTATGATAATTCTTCTAAAAGCCTTATTTTGTTTAAATGTCAAAACTGCCCTTAATGAGTGAAAAGCAATAGCAAAGAAAAAAGTCTTCTTCAATCTGTCTGTAACTTGTCGATGTTGTACAAGAAAAAATGGAAAGAGGAAAAATGTCCATCACTTCGTCATGATCTAAAACCGTTTACACAAAATTTTTTTTTTTTTTTGTGAATTTAGCAAGAAATCCATTAAAGGTAAGTTTTTTTTTTAAATGCCAAAAAAACAAAAATACGTCAATTTATACAAAAAATAAATCAATAATTTAAAAATCGAAATGAAGGAATGAAAAGTTAATAATTTTAACAATATAGATCTAAGATATTAGATTTGAAATATTGAAAGAGGTTTTGAGAAAAAAATTACATTTTTTATGTAAAATGTTATTTAAATTTATTATTTTAAATTTTTTTTATATTATTTTGGTCATATTGATGGTGTGTTTTTATTTTTAATTTATTTTCTGGGTGGGTTGTTTTATATGATTATTATTGATTTCCATAGAAAATGTTTGCACTCTAGTTTTGTTGTTAAGACTTCTTTGACATGGTAAAAGAAATTTTTTTTTGAATTGTTTCATGCTTGCTTGGAACCACTTTATTTGGGTATTTATGAACATATTTGAATTTTCATTGAAAACTTAAAATTATAATCAATTGATACATATTTTATATAATAAAGAACAATATTTGTTGTATATTAGACATGCATATGCCAAAAAACCCACAACTGTCCAATCTCATAAGAAATTTAAAATTTTCAAAATTTTACCTTATCGTAATGTATTGTAATGTATCGTAATGTTATTGTATTTATATTGTAATTATAATGTATTTTTATTTTACATTTATATTTTTATATAAAAAAAACCCACAACTGCCCAATTTCATAAGAAATTTAAATTTTTCAAAATTTTACCTTATCGTAATGTATCGTAATGTTATTGTATTTATATTGTAATTGTAGTGTATTTTTATTGTACATTTATATTTTTATATAAAAACCCACAACTGTCCAGTTTCATAAAAAATTTGAAATTTTTTTTTTACACATCATTGGACTACCCATCAACAACTTCATGTATTAAAATTACAATAGTGTATTTTTGTTGTATTTTTATAATTTTGGCTTAAGATGCTTTATGATAGGAATGCAACATGATAGCCTAGAAATTCTAGTTCAGTAAAAAATAAATTCAATATTTTATCATTTTGGTATATTATAATATATCGTAATGTTAATATTTTTTTATTGTAACTATATTACATTTATATTGTATTTATACTTTATAATTGTAAGGAAAGAAAATGTACTTCTCAACTGGTAAATAGACTCGAGAAATTTAGGGTAAATTGGTCTAATAAAAGTGTTTGACCTTCATAAGAATTATCAAATTTATCCACCCTTTTTAGTAATTTTTTTTTCCCAGCCTACCCTTAATAGTAATTCTCCCTTTTTCTTATGCTACCTCCCAAACTTCCATCTTCCCATTTATTTATTTTTTTTAAAAAAAAAAAATCCAAGAAAACAAAAGGAAAAGGGTGGTCAACTTGGGTAGGAAATAAGAGGTGCACCAATGCACCATTGGGTACCAAAGCGTGCTACCCACAAGGGTGAAATCCATCGGTTAAGTTAATGTTAGTGTATATACTATATACGCATCATCTAGTTTTCACATGACGTCATCATCCTTCATCCAAGGGCTGTAGGAGGTCCACATCTAGGCTTTGATTTCAACTTTAACATGTGTTAAAACTTAAAAGTGGTTCATCTCCCTTGCTTGCAGAAATGGAGTACCTAGGTTCTCAACACATTCTTTAAGTATGGACCATGTTTTTCTTATGCTACCTCCCAAACTTCCATCTTCCCATTTATTTTTATTTAAAAAAAAAAAAAAAAAAAATCCAAGAAAACAAAAGGAAAAGGGTGGTCAACTTGGGTTGGCCGCCAAATTTCCACCGTTCATCCCAAATGCTCCACCCACAATAGTATCTAATCATTTTACTCCCTGAAACTAAATAGAATTTGAATTTAAAATTCAATCTTATTAATAAAAATTCATTGGCCAAAATCAAGGATTTGGCAAGGGTGGTTGTGAAGCTACCTTACGTTGCTATCTTTCTTGTCGAGAAGTTACTAACCCATTAAAAAAACGTACGTATAAGCATTTACAAAATTGGAATGAGGAATACTCATCTTGGGGATATTCTGGGCAATTAAGGTGGCAGTGACGATGAGGTTTCTTTTGAATTCTTGGGAGAAAGAAAAGGTAGGCCCCTTGATACAAGCAAAAAAATAATTGATGACGAAGCGTGGCTCACCCATCTCATCTAAATATACGAACGCATCAATACATGCTGAAAGCGAAGTTAATTAACGAAGACTTGTAGCCAAGACGGCCTTGTATGCAACCTGGGTACAAAATACCACCTCAGGGACCCCTCTTCAATACTCCAATCATAACGAACAGAATATCCTTTTTATCGTTTGATTGATCATAGGTATTATTATTAGATGGTGCTAACTTGTTGGAAAAATCAAAGGGTGGAATTGCTGGATGCTGAAGACCTAGCCTGCAACGTCTCTTTCACAATATGATACAACCTAGCCAAGATGATTACGGTATTGTGAAGCCACCTTGTTCTACCCATCTTGCAGTCATCTTTCTTGCCCAAAGGACTTGACCCAGGTCAGACAGTGTGGTTCACGGTTCACCCACCATTAGGTCATCACCAAAAGTCAGAATCTCAAATGAAAAGGGGCACAAGGAAGAATCTTCTTAGCTTTCTCACCATGCATATATTTGCATCGATCTTATCTCAACGAAGTTGTTGGATTAATTTAATTGCTTTATGTGACTCGTTTTAATCAAATAAAGCGTCCCCATGGTTGGGCAAGTTGAAACGGCACAAATCCTAAAGAGAAATTGGCTAACTGTATCATGTTTCCAGTTTTCAGTTATGTCACCTTCTTCTTTCTTCTCCTGTCCTTCTCTTGCTTTCCCGCCAGAATCATACCGGGCTCTTTAACTGAATTAACCGTCGATCGCCATAACGACACGTGGCGCTTTTTCGAGAGGTTCCTCGATACCGGGAAGGGAAGCCACGTCAGCGGCATGTCGGAGCTCAAAAAGTACTTTCAACGTTTCGGCTATCTTCCGGTGCCCAATACGAATTTCACCGATGTTTTCGATTCCCGGTTCGAGACCGCTGTCATGATGTACCAGGCAAAACTTAGCTTGCCGGTCAGCGGAAAGCTCGACTCAAAGACGATCAACACCATCGTGTCGCCAAGGTGCGGCGTCAGCGACACGACGCCGCTGGAGGACGTGCACGAGACGCGCCACTTCGCGTACTTTTACGGAAAACCCAGGTGGGCTCGGGTGCCTCCTATGACCCTCACCTACTCCTTTTCGCCTGAGGACATGATAGAATCCGTGAACTCGTCGGAGATGAAATCGGTGTTCGAACGAGCGTTCTCGCGGTGGGCATCGGTTATCCCGGTAAACTTTACGGAGACCGAGGATTTCGGGTCAGCGGACATAAAAATAGGGTTCTACTCTGGGGATCACGGCGACGGAGAACCGTTCGATGGCGTGCTTGGAGTGCTAGCGCATGCCTTCTCGCCACAGAACGGGAGGTTCCACTTCGACAGAGCTGAAACGTGGACCGTTGATTTCGAGACTGAAAAGTCAAGGGTGGCCGTAGATTTGGAATCGGTGGCAACCCATGAAATTGGTCACATACTGGGCCTGGCCCACTCTTCAGTCAAGGAGGCAGTGATGTACCCAAGCTTGAGCCCACGGACAAAGAAAGTGGACCTCAAGCGTGATGACGTGGACGGGGTCCAGGCTCTCTACGGTCGAAACCCGAACTTCAAGTTTAGTTCTTTGATGGAGTCCGACATTTCTTCAAATCGAGCCGTTGGATTACAAATCCGACCATCAAGGTGGGCCACCACCTTGGTGGTAGTGGTGGCTTTTAAATTCTTTTTGTGGACACGATGACATACATAAACGCGTGATTTTTTTATTTTTTATTTTAATTATTTTTCAGTTCTGTAATTGTAAAAATATTCACACAAAAAGAATTTAAAGTATTTTTTTATACTAAACAAATAATTTGTTTGATTATTATTTGACGTTTTAGGCGGACTTGTGGGAAGTTTTCGAGAGCAAATCAAACACGACGAGGACTTGGAAAGGGTAAAGGGGAAAGTGGAAAGCGGTTGACCCACGTTGGTAAAGAGACTTACAATTGGAATGGGCCGGTATGAAGCCCATTCAAAGTGCTCCAATTACTTTCATTCGTTTTTTGATTTGAAGTGAAGTGGACAGGTCCACTCATCTTATTATTATTATTATTATTTAAAAAAAAGGTAATTTTAACAAATATCTTTTAAAAATGTAGCAATTTACCAAATATTTCCGATTCTACGGCGATGAATATTTTTATTCTCTATAAGTAATTATACCTTTTCCTAATTTCTCAATTTCTTAACATTTTCATAACATTAGTTGAAAACACGCTTTTCTCAAAGTCTTATATGAGAATATGAAATATTTTCCATTTATTTTTTATGTTTTTAAGTATTTTTTAAAATGAAATTATATTTTTAAATAAAATACTTGCTTGTGGTATTTTATTTTCACTCGAGATAATCGATATATATACCTAAAAAAACATCATATTTATAGAATAAGCTCTCAATAATTTTTTTTTAATCAAAAAATTAACTAACGTATTTTTTATGCTAAAAAAACGTTTTAAAGCAAAATTTAAAGGCATGTAACTATTTTTAAAAATAATTATGACAAATATTATTTGAGAATAATTTTTAATTTTTAATTTTTGTAAAATAAAAATTTATTTAAAACTTAAAATGTTTTTAACTTATTTTTAATATTTTTAAAAATAAAATTTACATCTAATGTTTTTATTTTTTTAATTATTCTTATTGGGATGATGATTGAACAAATTTGCAGTAATTCAAAAGAGGAAACAAGAAAATTTTGAATGGAAGTAAAAAAAAGATTTATTTGTTCAAAGACTTGCAAATTTCGATGTCCTAAAAAGAGAATTTTGGCACCCTATTCTTGATTGCAATAATAAATGGTATATCTTTCAGGATATAACTCTCAAAATGACATAAAGAGGGCAATCTCCTATTTATATCCTTACAAATCAAGTGTTGTGTCCCCTTCAAAGATCGTGTCTCTTTCATTAGACATGTTCTTTGATTTCCTAACAATAAAAAATTCGAAAATTTGATAGTTATAACGTTTGAAACTCAATCAGAAAACTGAAAAATTGTGACTATTACAGGACTGGTCGGGCACCCATTTGCTCGACTGGTAGTGACACTGTCTAACCTAAGCCCATATAGGTCCTCACCCCTCTAAAAACTTCAGGCCCAAACCAAGGTGCACGTATAAGTCTTATAAGCTATTGAAACTTTCTATAAGTTTCCAATGTGGGATACTTGTCCCACATTTGTTTCTCATTACATCATTAACACACAATTCATATTCTTTTCATTCATCAATTTTTCAACAATTCTACATATTCGTATAATTATTTTTTAAAATAACCCTAAAAAAATAAGTGAAAACAACTAAAATATATATATATTTTTAAGTATCGTGGTTTTTTATTATTAAAAATATAAAATAGAAAATATTCTTTTATTATCAAATTTGTAAATAGACTGTGATATTTTGCTTTCATATCATTTGTTTTTATTTTTTTTAGTTGTAATTTTATAATGAATAATCAAAAGAGATAATATTTATCTTAAATTATTATGAGTACTTGAATGGATTTTTTTTTTCTTTAAGGTGATGTGATTAGATCATTAATTTATTTACATTTAAAAAAATATTATTCATAATATTTATAGAATTATTCCAACAAATAAGAAGTTTTTTTAAATCTAAAATAAACCAAATCCAAACTCTCTTAAATTAAGATTAATAAAATTTACAATTTTTCCATCTAAAATTAATAAAATTGAAATTTTTTAAAATTAAAATTATTAAAATTGAAAAGATTTTTTAACAGAACATAAATAAAAATCTAAATAAAAAATTATTTTTATTAAACCTTATTTTTAATAAAATTAAATTTCAAATTTATTGCAGGATCCATGAAATTGATGACGACAAGGCTAATAAAATTTATTTTTAATAAAATTTTAAAATTTATTTTATCGGTAATCTTGGGTTGATAAAGTGATAAAAATGAATTTAAATTTAGTTTTGTATTAAAAAAACATGGAGTAAAATAATATTAAAAGGAAAACAAGGGACCCGTTTTAAAATTTCGGCCGAGGCCTCTCATAATAGTGACTAGTGAGCCGCCCCTGTTTCTGCTAAAGCCCTAAACCCTAACTCGTTTAACCGGAAGACTTAATTGGTGATTGGAGCTTTGAAATTTTTTTCAGATCTTCTTCCGTCCTGTAATGGCGTCTTCGTGCAACAGATTTATTAGCAGAGCATCGGTATCGGCTGTCAAATCCGCTATTAGAGCAAACGGTCGAACAGCTTCAGTCAATAGATCTGCCACTCCGACATCTTCACCATTCCCTCTTCCAAGCAGATCCACTGTATCTCCTCTCCGTCGATTCTCTTCATCTAGGTCACTGAACCCTAACTCTCTCTTTTCCCTCTTTTTTGCTCGGTAGTCTATCTTTGGTTGCTCAGAAAACGAGGGAAACGGATAGAAAGCGAAGTTTTGAGTTTCCGTTATAAGTTGTTTTCAATTTAAACAAGGATTTAAGATCCCTTTTTTTTTTTTTTTCATTTCTCCTTTCCTTTTATTTTCATACATTTTCTCAGCAACAAAAAAGCACAATTGAAAGCGCTAGATTCTGGAAATCAAATCTCTCTCTTTACTTTTGCTTGCTACTTGTTTCCCCCTGTCCAATCTTCTCTTTATGTTCTGTTTAAAAAATGTAAAGTTTGCTCTGGACTTAGTTAAGTGGACAATTTGGTTTCTAGTGTCCCAAACAATGAAGAATTTCAGATCTTGCTACCTTTATTTGACAACCAAAATAATCAAAATATTAAATTTGTATGTTTTCTGGATTCAGCCTTAGATATTGATTTTGTAGCATTTCGTTTGTTCCATCAATAGGACTAAAGGGGAACTCGGATGCATTCAGTCTCTGTTGCCACTCCACAGTGCAGTTGCAGCAGCAAGAATGACATCATGCCTGAGCTCAACATCAAGGAGTTGCAAAGCTCTTTCTCAGGGTACACTCTGCCGTACCTCTCCCGGCCTCTAATAGTGTTATTTTATTTTTTAGAGTGTGAGTCTTTGCTTCTTCTCTTGCTGTAAATATGCTTTCGAATATTTAACTTATTGCCTCATTGATATTTGTGTCCCATGGAGTGTCTGATTTCATGCATTCCCCACAGAAATTAAAGGCCTATAAATAAAACGTGGGTTGAAAATAAGGGCTGTTATGTACTTACGTATTAAAGTTTGTTAAAATTTGATTATTTGTGCAATTAGTCTGAAGCTAGTAAGAGTGAGTTACGGATTTTTTTAGTTTGTTAGGGGAAAAATACTCAGCAGTGAAAAATTGCTGGAGACATGTTATGTGTCATCCTTCTTGACGGGTAATGCCAAGAATTGTGTTACTAACTTACATTCTCTTGGAGGTTCTCAGAGTTGTGCATTAGCCATTAGGATGGATGGATAGCATCAAGAAAATACATAAGGGGGAAAACTGACAAGTTAGGACTTCCATCTAAAATACAATATAAAACAACTTGTAAAAGATATCAATTGTGTAAATTACTGCTCTCATACTACGATGGGTGTTTTTTGTTCCAATCTTGATGTGGGCAATTGCTCGTAGTAAAAAATAAGGAAGTTATGCTACATATAAAACTGTCCAAGTTGATATCTTTGTCTATGTGCAACATTCCTAAACCTTTGATTAATGTTGATAAAGTCATTCGACTTAGCCATGATAATGAAGCAAAGTTGAAGTTTGAAAACCTATTCTAATTAGTTTGATGCTTAGGTTTTAAATTTCCTTCATCTTCCTTGAACTAAGTTGCAGACAAATGTGGCAAGGTTTAAAACCTTGAGTACTCCGAGCATCGACCATGCCTATTATAAAAAAAAAAAAAAAAAAAGAAAAGAAAGAAAAAGGGAAAAAGCTCCAAGCATAGACCATGACTTGGGTTTCTTATTCATGTCCATGCAATACAACTGCTTCACAAGTAAACTAATTGGGAAATGGTTTGGGGAAAAAGTGCATTGGTGGGGGTATCTAGCAGAATCTGATTGGACTATTTGGTTCCTGCAGGCACATGAGTTCCCCATTGCTTGAAAGAAATAAACTGGGATTTTACAGGACCTGCCAATTAAGCATCAATATCAAGTATGAATATGCCGTTAACAATCTTAAAAATGTTTTTTATATTGGATGGAGGAAGCCAAACTTGTATCTAGAGTTTCTATCAATTTCCATACATTTTAGTTATATTCTTTATGAAATTTATCAGGAAGAGTACAAGGCACTCTTAAATGTAAAACCTGGGAATTTCTTTTGCTTCCTGGAAATTAATGGCATGTCATGAGGTGCTCTACTTTATTTTCTATCTTTTGAATTATTTATTTATGGTATTAAATCTCAATGCTCATTCAGGAGAAGTTATTAATTTTGGTGCTGGATGGACCCTCCATATTTTCTGTTTTATCAATTTCAACTATTATATCAACAATAGATACACATTCTTTCATGAGAAAGTTCAGGAATACTATATTCTCTGTATCTATCTTATTTTTAGGTGTATTTGTTCCAGAATTATTGAAAATGCGAATCTTGAACTAAGGAAGTTAAAATAAGAATAAGTTTTCATATTCATTATCATTTGTATTATTAGCTTTAAATTTGTGCACCTTGTAGTTATAGGTCTAAATCAGCTTGTTCAAGATCTTTTTAAAGCTTTGGTAAGATAATATTTTAGGGAGCTGGAGATGGAGTTCAGTAGTGGACAATATGGATAAGCATTAATAATGTATTGGCCTTTAGGGCAAAACAGAAAGTGTCAGAGCCTTTTTATGTCTTCCTGTTAGGTAACCTTTATCATGGTATGATCCATATTGTCTAGATAAATCATTAGATGTCTGGATTCTGATGCAAATGGTGAATTTTAAAGGGATGTTACAACTCTACACTGGCATCTCACCTGATAACTGCACTTTTCCTGATTATTCCTCTTACTTAAATGTTCTAAGGGACAAAAGGAGACTGTAACAAACAAAAACATTAAACATTATACTTGTATCTATATATATCTAATGGCATTTTATGTGAAAAAGTCAAAATATGACCTGCTTCTAAACCTTTAGTGGATGCAGCAATAGAATCTTGTGTAGTTTTCTTACTATACAAATATGATATTCTATTGATCATTACAAGCATTCCCATTAAATGCTGAAGGGGCATCTTGATTTGTACAGTGGTTCAGGTTTAAAGAGAGCTTATAAGGCAATAAGCCAGATTCTTGAAGTTCTTTGTTTTAGTTTTAAAATGTTGCGCATTGAATAATTGTATATAAGTTAAAAAGAATACTATGGTAACAGAACTACTCCTTTTCCCAGATGGAATTGATGGTACGTGAGACATGCCTGGAGGTGGGCCCTGTCATTTATCCTCAACATGCCTTAGAATGATTTCTACAATCTTTAGATCATATTTCATTATTCATCATTAATAGAATACTTTGTTTAGCCATCTATACAATCTTCTGGAGGCAAATTATATGAACAATAGTGAATTAGGGTTTAGGTTTAAATATGAATCACATTGTGTCATTGGTTTGTCAAACTGCTTTACCAATGCAGCTCTTGTTTTTATTTTTAATTTTATCGATGAATCATACTTTCTCTGATTTGAATCTTTGTATTGTTTGTTGCATTAGAGCTTGGTCTGTCAGTTCCGAGGTGACTTCGACCACTGCTTGAAGGAAAGTTAATCCTGCTGTGATTGGAAATGCAAGGTTTTGTAGTTCTTCCTGACAGATTTTTCCCAGTTTATAGAAACTGCTCAAATCCTAAGAGGCAGTAAACCTGATTTTTTATTATTCCCAGATCCAAGGAAGATGTTCCATGAGAAATAAGTGGGGGTGAAGGAATTGCTTTGTTTATTACTTAAATATGTTTAATTGGCAAAATTTTCTACATTTTCTTCCATAAAATCCTGTTATATCTGCCTGATATATTTGATTTTTCCTTTTGCTTGGATTTTTCCATTGTGGGCGTGTTGCAACAGATGCCTACTCCCCCCCAGAAACATTAAATACTTTGTTTAAGCAATGCTTGATATTGAGGCCTTTGACCAGAACTGGCAGTTGTTAGAGCTTGATTTCAATAAAAGATTAGATGCCTTGGGGCATACCACTACTCCAAATCCCACCATTCTGTTCTAAACCGATGAAATTCATCTTTGATTTTGGTCGTTGTCCCAATGTTTCTGTATACTACTTACCACTGAAGTATAATGTCACAGACAAAGAGAGGCCTTCCTAGATCTTCACCGGTTTATAAATTTTATTCCTTTTTCTTAGCGCCGTAATGATTGGAGGAAGATTACCATGGTTATATCAAACTTTAGGTTGGCCAGGCATTATGGTTTTGCTACAAACTCTGATGAATGGTAAGTGTTATGAAACCCAACATCTGAAACATGCTGTATCTTATGGTTTCAAGCACTTCTTAGGGCCTTTTTTTTTTTTGCCGTTTAATCAACTCTAATCATATAATCTCTTGAATTTTTAGTAAAACTATTTTAAAAGAATAAATTTGTTTTTCTCTTATAGAAGTTTCTTTATACATACCAGTGGATTTGATGAAAAATAAGGGAGCTCTTACTTCTAAGATTCTGAAAGCTCAATTCAAATTTAGATTGTTTTTGGCTCTAAAGAAAATTTTTGTTGAAAGCTAAACTTTCACAGAAGAAAATTTAGTAACTTTGGTTCCTTGAGAAAGTCAAAATTGGGCAATGGGAGTGCACCCGTTGGCAGTTTCTTGTCCTAAGCGTTGTTCTTGTTCAAAGAGTAAGGACAGCATGGATTCGTCTGATTCAATTTCTCCAAAATCAAAGGCAGTGTGGGGGATTTCTCCAATGCAACACAGCGCTGGTTGGTGGTTTGGTTGACCGAAATGCAGCATTGGGCCCTTGTTTGGGTGGCCAAGCATTGGATTTGTAGTCTCTATCTCTCAAGCATCAGCATGCTCCATTTGTTGTCTTTTAGAGGGACAAATTACAATAATACCATTTTGTTTGTTTCAAAAAGCAGAAGACAGCATTATGCATTTTCTCCATTTCCTAGTGTCAAGCCTTGAAAGCCTCAGCATTGTCTCCATGACCAAAAGCATTGTTGGCCTGTCTCCATTCCTACGTTTCTTACTCTGCTTTACAATCTCTGATTCTTTGTCTCATCATCCAAACAAACCCTTGTGTTTATCGCGCTTCTTGGCTCAAGCATCTAACCATAGTGCTGCGTTTATATGGAGCTTTCGGCTTTCTTTGTTCCTACTTCCCTTGTTTCCATGCAGCAAGAATCAGCACTTACCCCCTAATTGTCCAAACATGGATGAACCCTCCTTCTGGGTTAGGTAAACTCTTCACTTTTTTTCTTCTTCTTGAATTTACAAATGAAACCATTTTCATTAACATTGAACATTTGATAATAGAAGTTTGAAGTTACAACTAAACTTAATTCTCTCCATTAAAAACACATTTGATTTCTGCTCTGCCAATTTCTGTGATGGTCAGTCTCCTCGACGGAGCTCATTATATGGGTAAAGTAACATGTCCCATTAAGCAGGGTAAAGTAAAAGCAAACCCAACTCATTTTTCACACCCCTGTAGTTGACCATGTTGGCAATTTGGATTTTGTAGTAAAAGAGATGCCAGTAGTCATTCCATCATGGATGAAGCTGGGATCAAATCTTCCACCTCAATCCAGCTGCAGCCAGCTCCTTTTCTCACCCCTCTCTCCCTCATCAGCTTCCTAACTACACTGACATCTCCCCATTTCCCATAACATGCATACATGTTAGACATCATCACATACACAAACTCGTTATGACCCTCCAATTCAATCACCTTCGCAGCTGCAACTTCTGCAACGTCCAAATCCCCACAAGCTCCACATGCACCAAGCAAAGACCTCCAGACCAGCCCACACGAGCTGAATCCCAGTTCGTGTATCATTCGCTCTGCCCTCCAAACCTCGCCTCTCTGTCCCATAAGCCGAATCATGGAGCAACAGTGCTCAGCTGTTGGTTCAATCCCATGGTCTTTTATCATGGACTCAAAGTACTGGATGGCAACCTGTAATGGAATTTGATTATGTGAACATGCCAATAGAACATTAAGGAATGTAATCCCATCGGGTTTCAAGTCCCTTTCAGTTTTCAACTGCTTAAACAGTTCGATCACCTCAGTGAAGTTGCCATTGTGAGCAAAGCCAGAGATCATTGCATTCCAAGTTACCAAATTCTTTCTGGGTAGTGACTGAAACAACATTTCAGCATTCTTCACCTGCCCGCATTTGGAGTACATGTCAATGAGAGCACTCCCAACAACTATAGACTCATCCAAGCCACACTTTATAGTGCAACAATGGATCAACACCCCCCATTTTAAGGCCGCCAGACCTGCAATGCCACTCAAAATGCTTGAAAATGTGAACCGATCCATTTCAATGTCTTTTGACTGCATTTTGCTAAAGAAGTCTAGAGCTTCCCATGAAAGATCCCGGTTTACATATCCGGTTATTATTGAATTCCATGAAGATGAATTCGGCCTTGGCATACTCGACAAAATCTGAATAGCATCTTCCATGTTGCCAAACTGTGCAATGCCATTGATCAATTCATTGTATGAGATTGTATCAGGTTCAGGCATCTGCCTCAAATAATTGAATGCTTGTTCAAGTTTTCCGTTTCTGGCACTTGCAGATATAACTGTATTCCATGAAATAATGTCCTTATCAATTATGCCATCAAAGACCCGAATAGCCTCTTGCACATACCCACATTTTCCATACATGTCAACCAAGCAATTCGCAACAACGACACTCCACTCTAGACCAAACTTCACAATTTTGGAGTGAATTGACTCGCCAAGCCGCAACAAACTTAGATGGCCACATGTAGCTAATGCGGCAGTGAATGAGAAGGCATCCGCGCAAATATCAGACCTCTCAAGCTTAAGAAACAAACCCAGTGCCGCGCGAAACTGCCCAGCATGTGCATACCCAGAAATCAAAGAATTCCAAGACACTACACTGGGTTCAGGAATTTCAACAAACACATTGTGCGCATCTTTCAGTGACTCAATTCTGATGTAAAAATTGAGGAGGGCTGTGGAGACAAAGACATCGGAACCAAACCCAGATCGCAGAATATAGCTATGAAGCTGCTGGCCGAAAGGGATCAAGCCCAGCTTGGTTGAGGCTCGGACCAAATGGAGTAGAGCATAGGCATTTGGTTTGGTACCAGAATTAATCACTCCGGAGGCCTCGGATAAGGCAATCTCAGTTCTGTTGCCACCTTGGGTGAGTGCCCAAGTGCTCCATGCTTCAGACTCTCCCTCTTTTTGGGGGAAAATTCTATGTACATGGTTTGCATGAGTGTGCCTTAGAATAAGATGATGGGACTGGTTTTGATTTTGCAGGTACTTTTGGACTAACTCTGAGAAAGATCTTTGCATAGCTTTGGAAACCTTAACATTGTAACATTAGCTACGCTTTCACTACCAAAAAGACTATGCTTATTCTTTCATGCATTCATTTTTGTGGGTTATGGTCAAAATGTTACCCTAATCCAAAAAAAAATAATGCTTGCACATTTTTTCCCTTTTTAAAATGCAATAATATCACTATTAAACCACGGGTTGTGATATTGATTATCATAAAAAATTTGATCTATCCTTATGAATAACAATTGATTTTTAAATAAGATAATCAAAACCCGATTCAACAAATAATATTAGAGTCAAGATCATCAAAGCATCATCTTAGGTAAATTATTACAATGTCGCTTTTAAATCCAAGGATGGAGGATAGGCCCATAGAGTCCGGGCCAACATTTGCCCAGCCTCAAAGTCGGAACCAACATTTGTCTTTTTCTCTACTTTTTTTAATCAACTTTTCCTAAAAACTTTTACTTCGTGGATACTCAATTGTAATTGTCCATTTTAAAATACATTGTCTACACAATCAAGTTTTAACGTGCCCTGATTAAACGTGAACAATTAGGTAAATAATCTGATTGCTGGGAATTCAAAGAAACTAGTTGCGTTGAAGCAACCTTATGAGGGAGAGAGAGACATCATCACCTACTACTCAAAGCTAACAGTCCACCACCGAGTCTTGCACTCTTGCCTTGTAAGGAAATATCGAGAGTGGTACATCTAGATTTTGGCAGGCGGCAAAAGGTGAAGATAGGTACAAAATGAAAAGAAAGGGTAGAGTGTGGAGACCATGTTGCTTGGTTTAACATTCCTGCCTTCCAAGTCATTGCCACTTCCATCGGTGCCTCAAAGAATGAAAAGCATCCCCCTTTTCCTCCCCAGCCGGGCAACCACTCCTTTTCAAGGGGTTGGTTTGGGTTTTGAAAATTATACCAAAGGTGGTATCCTCTATATATTTTTGGGTCTCATAATTTGTTTCCTTGTCAACTGATTTAAAAGTTTGATAGATACCAATTCAATATTTTAGTATTTTTTATGGTTAAATTTATAATAATATCATTACATTTTCAATCACAATGTTAATTTATTAAAATAATTACCTTAAAGTCAAGGCCTTTTTATGACAATTTAATGTTAATATTAAAGAATTGAGATTGGAGATAAGGGAAAAGAAAAAACAAGAGGTGACGTTGGACATTTAGAAGCTTCCATTTGATTGCGGACAATAAAGGAGCCAATTCAACGTGACTCATGTCACCTCCTCCTACAACCTAGCTTTTTGCTAGTGTGATATTTGGAGGATACTTTTTTGTTTTCTTCCATTTTCCTAGTACTTTCTCTTTTAAACGGTTATATTTCATCATCTTATTTATCACATTTTATTATGCTTAAAGATGTTTTTATTTTAAAAAAATAAAATAATTATGTTTTTATAAAAGATTAATTAACTTATAAAAAAGAATATAAACCATTTTTTAACATAAGGTAATTCTCAATAAAAAAAGAAAAAGATAAAGAGATTATTTTAAATTACCGTAAACATCACAATCAATAGAATGTGATTTGTCTATTTATCTATTTTTTGACTCTAAATGGGAACAGGTTTGAAAACGAATCTTAAAGAGTTCCATCAAAAAGATTTCTTTCTATCTTTTTTTTCTTCTCATTACAATTATTTCACAAAAACTTATCATGATAAAGAAGAAGAACAATCACATCTTCTAAAAATAAATATCCATTTCCTCTTAGTAATGGAAATTAATTTTAATTAAAAAATAAATAAATAAGTTTTTCAGATTATACAAACGTCCCATTCTTAAAACTTCCAAATAAAATAATAATAATAATAATAATAAAAAATCAATTACAAGACCATCATGTTGCCTAATGGGTCTTTAAATCAAGCATGTGAAGTGAAAATTTAATTAGGTGACATGAGGTTAGAAGTTATGAAGTTATTGTTATTGGTCGCGTGCGAGTACGGAATTTTCCAAAAGACAACAAGTGGCATTGACCACATAAAAACGAAGATGTCATAGTGCTGATTTTGAGGGTGAAAAAAATAAATAAATAAATAAAGGAAGAAGATGAGAGAGGAGAACAGAGGATGGGAGGAGCAACCGGTGGAGGGTTGAAAGGTGAAACCAAAGTTGAATGTAAGACCCCACCAAACCATGACAAATGACAACCTTAGAAAAGGGGGCAGGAAGCGAACGGGAGGGCGAAGACTGGTAGAGAGGGGAAAGAGGTGCCACGAGTATTAGCTCTACTCCAAAATAGAGACAGGCAGTTGGATATTGAAATTTGGCGCACAAGACAGACACGACCCCCCAAAAAACCTTTCTTATTTCCTAGCAAACCCACCAAAACCCAGAAGAAGAAAGGAAGAAGAAGGAGGAGGAGGAGAGGAGTAGCGTGTTGCATGCATGCAAAGACCAGGGTAGAAACAAGGAAGGAGGACTGGGTGGGTGGGAAGAAGAGATTAGTGATGGAGCTGCCAAAGAGGGAGGTGCTTGAGGACTTTGCAGTGATAGGGGGTTTGGTGGGGGTGCAGGTTGTGTATGCAGGCAACGCATTGGTGCTGAGTTATCTCATGTCCATTGGCCTCAACCCCCTCTCCCTTGTTGTCTATTCTGCTTTTGCCACCTTCATTGTCCTCACTCCTCTCTCCTACTATTTTGAAAGGTACCCTATTCCCTCCCCCTTTTTCTTTTTCTTTTCCATTTCCCCTCTGCAAAATGTTTGAGGGAATGGGATTAATTGATCTCCATGATGCAGGAGTAAATGGCCCAGCAGAATCAGCTGCAAGTTATGGATTCAGCTGATCTTGATTGCCTTCACCGGGTATGGGAATTCTGTGTTTCCTTACATTTTGGTGGATATATTGGGAATAAAATTGATGAGTTTCTGTAGTTTTGTCCCAAAATTTGTGGAGAAAGAACAAAACCCTGTAGGACCTTTCAATCTTTTTTCCAAAAATAAAGGTATTTCTTCTGTGGCTTCATTGTCCTAAAGAGGCATGGGAATCTATAAATTTCGATTTCCCCTGTAATTTATTGGGTCAATGGAAGTAAATGGCTTCAAATGCCAACAGGGGGAGATGGATTACACTACCATTTCTCTATTTTCTTGCATCTTTCTAAAATTGCTGCTATATTTACCCACAAAATAATTTGAAAAAATTGATTGAAAGTTAGGTATCACTCCAGTTCTAGACTTCTAGATCCTGTAGGTACTGCCTTCTTTCAGTGTGGTTTGAAAAGAGAAAACTCCTGTGACTGTTGGAAACAAATATTTCAAGAAATTGAGGAAAAGGAAGCACAATTTCACATGTAACTCAGTCTAATCACAACCCATCTGAGAGACACCTGGTTAGTCTTAGTTCACCTCATGTATTCTGTAGGGGGAAATTTTCAACCAGTGGGGGCCCAATTTGCTTTCTGATAATTTCATAATTGCCTTTTTCCTGGTAATTTTTTGCCTGGAGTATGGGCCATTATGCCAAGCCAGGTGCCCAAATCTCAAGGTTCTCAATACCTGCTTTCCTCTTCTTCACAATGGACAGATGAGACAACTTGTTTGGTTTATGGGAAAATTGCAGGGGAAATAGCAAAAAGAGACTGTCAAATGTGTATATCCATAGATGATGTCATAAACATTAGAGAAGAAATCTTGAAGAGATTTTCTTAATTCCCGGCCTTGTTTGATTGCCTAGAAACTATAATTGTAAATATTGTACAACTATTATTGAAATGATTGTAAAACATATTTAGTTCTTCCATCAAACCAATGACACTGATTTAATGGTAAGAATCGTAGCACAGCATGAGGCTGATATTTATATGGTATTTGATTTTCAGGGTAACTTTGTTCCAATCTCTCTTCTTAATGGGAATTGAGAAAACCTCACCTGCAATTGCCACAGCAATGCCCAACCTCGCTCCTGGACTCATCTTCATCATTGCTTGCAGTTTTAGGTATGGAATTTAACTTTCCACTCATGGTAATATGAAACACTAGCTGAGCCCCTGAGGACGGGCCGGTTTGCCTCTGATTTTTTTCACAATTTTTTGTAGCTTAATTAGTTGAAACTACTTTCCTAAAAGCAAACTTTAAATTCTTCTGTATGTTATACATATAAGCCAAAATAATTTTTGCTGTGGTACCATTTTATATCCATAATGGCATAACAAAATCTGCAATGTCTCATGCAGGCTAGAGAAAGTTAACATATCTTGTATGTACAGCCAAGTCAAGATCATAGGCACTCTTTTGTGTGTGGTTGGTGCTGTTGTGATGAGCCTTTTGCACAGCACCACGGCAAAATCATCAAAACTATCAGAAATAATCTTCGATGAAGAAAAGATTGTCGGTTGCTTGTATCTCTTGGCAGCCGTCTTCACTTTATCTAGTAATGTTGTGTTGCAGGTAGCTTGACTAAGCCATGTGATGATGAGAAAACGGTCTAACTTTGTAATTTTTTTTAGTTCTTTTTGATTTCCAACTGTGATGTTACACAGGCTACTACTTTGGGTGATTTCCCCGCACCGATCTCCTTGTGTGCCATAACATCGATAATCGGCGTGTTTTTAACTGTGATCGTCGAGTTCCTTCAAAATCACAAGTTTGATACTGGCTGGCCCAACTTGAGTCTCCGTGACATTGTCTTTTATTCTCTACTGGTAATTTCAACTTCCTCTTCAACCCCCATCTCCTTTTTGCTTTTCTAGGATTATATGTGTGTGATCAAAGTTTATTCATGTTTGGATGGACAGGGAGGCAGTGTGAGTGGATTATGTGTGAGCTTCAATGGGTGGGCAATGAAGAAAAGAGGGCCAGTTCTAGTGTCCATGTTCAGCCCCATTGGAACAGTCTGCTCTGTAATCCTCTCTGTTGTGACCCTAGGAGAGTCCATTTCCATTGGAAGGTATACATACATATTTGGGCTTTCCTAAATTTCCTTACTGACTCAATTACAAGTAAAAGTGATAAAGTTCGATACGATTCACCAACATGACTCAAACCCAACACGCTTTCGCGCGTTTGAGTTGAGTATAAGCATATTTAGGTCAAATTTATGTCAACATGTATAACCCATTTAATAAATAAGTAGTTTTTGGGTTATCATGCATAACACAAATTTGATCCGAATTGACCTATTTAATAATCGTATTGATTAACTTAACTATAACTTTAAACTATTTAACCTATATTTGACTCATTTTAAATTTATTTTCAAGTAAATAGGTCAATTGAGTTCTAAATTTGTTTGATTGAGATAATAATCTTATAGATTTATATAAGACCCAATCCAACCTGATTATTAAATGGGTTACTAGGTTATGACGTATTATATGTTTAATGATTAAGTAGTATTTGAGTTTATGTTTTTAATACGATTATTATTTGTATTGAGTTTGGGTTGCACTATATAGTAGTATGCTTTGACATGAATCCACTTTCACAAATTACCACCCTTAATTACAAGCCCTAATTGCTGATTCCGTTGGTGCAGCCTGTGCGGTATGTGCCTCATGTTCACCGGCCTCTACTTTGTGCTGTGGGCTAAAGGGAAAGAAGGATTCCAGGTAGGTGAGATCTTGGAGCCGGAGCTGGGGCCGGAGCTGGAGCCGGAGCTGGAAAATGATGTAGAGAAGCCTCTCTTGGGTTAGAATCCTCATCACTTGTTGGCCTCAACCTTAAGTTTCTTGACTGCTGGATTATGAAATCTGAACAAGGAAAAATAACTTTGTGCATGAAAATAGACCATACATAATTGGTTTCAAAGAGTCATGGGGCCAGTGCAGACCAGTGATCCTTCCAACACGCAAGATGGATGAAATTGATTGGGTTTGAATGTTCAAATACTCTATGGAATTGGAAGTTGGTTGAACTGTTATGTAAATATTTCAAATTTCTGGTATTTGGAAATCTTAATAACCAAGTAATCAAGAAAATGATTGCAGACGTGTGGGGTGGGGTGGGGTTCATAGGCGATAACACTACCAACATTGCCACATTGGGACATCTATTGAAAAGATTCAGATACAAAAAATTGACAAAATTTACCATCGAGATATTAAATTTTATACAGTTATATGTCATTTATGATTGAAAGAAGATAAATTTTTTTTTAGGAACTTGGTCATGATAAATTCTTAGGTCTAGAAATTCATTTTGGACCACCAAACCTTTTCAAACTATATATATATTTTTTTTAAGAATAAAAAAATTTGTACCAAATGATAGAAGTCAGGTATCGGACTTTGGTAACTATTTTTTAAAATAATTATAAAAAATAATTTTTGAAAACTATTATTTAATTTTTGTGAAATAAAATTCTATTTAGAAACCTAAAATGTTTTTAACATAGTGTTTTTTATTTTTAATCATTTTATATATTTGTATAATTATTTTTTAAAACTTTCATTAAAAAAATAAGTGAAAATAATAGAAAACAAGTAAAAGATATTTTTTTTTAAGGAATCTTATTTTTTATTCTTAAGAATAAAAAATATAAAATAGTTTTTTATTGTCAAATATATTTCTTACGTTTTTTATTTTAGAAAATAGAAAACTATTTTAAAAAACTGTTCCCAAACATATCCATTATTTTTGCTTCTCATCTGTCAAATCCATCCATTTTATTTTTGCATGTTTTTGCCCATATATATATATATTTTAATCCTGATATTTTAATATTTTAAAATTTACAAGAGAATTATATGATATATTATTTTATTTCTTAAAATTACAATTTGAAATTTTAAGCTGAGGAAAAATAATATATTTGATTATGACAGGAAACTAAAGCCTAATAATGAGTCAAAATCCTAAATTTTTTCTCGGACGTTGAAGAGTCGTTGTCCATGTGAGCCATGAGATGAGACATGGGCTTTCGAGCCATAAATATGAGCCCAACCCATTCCACGAAATGGACCCAATCCACCAGAACGTGAAAAAAGCGTTGGTGGGTTGTGCAGCCGAGTCCACGTGGCCCACCTCCAAAAGTCCTTTTCTTTTCGCCATCCATTGGAGTAGAAAAGTCGAGTCATCTGCACATCCCCTCACCCTCCATACATGATACATCATCATCTTCTGATAATGCCTTCTCTTCCCAAACCTCAATCATATCAAATTATTTTCTTGTTTTTCTATTTTCAAAACCCATTTCACCTTCTCCAATCACGTCATTTTCACTTATTCCCCCCTCCCCCCTCTTTTTTGTTTTTTTAATTCTCAAAGTAAAAAATAAAAATAAAAAAAGTACTCATTTGTTTTTCAAAAGTATTTTCAGAAATATGAGAGTGGGCAAAAACTCTGATGCTTTGGACAAAAACAACTTTACAGAGGTGACCCACATCTGGAACAAGCCAGAGCAGCTTAAATTGGAATGGGTTTGCCTCCCAAATCTGTTTTTTTATTTTTTCAAAAATGCTTTTTATCATAATTATGAATTAATTTTTACATACTTTCCATGCTTCCATCATGTTAATATTGGTCTCTGTCGGCACATTGGGCCCTCCTATTCAAAGATTCTACTTCCGAGCAGGGAGAGTAGAGTATAATCCCCAAAGTAATTCAAATTTAAATTCCAATTTAATAATTAAATAATATATATTTTTTATATCAAGAATAAATTGGAGAGGAAGGAGGGAAGCGCGTGGAAGAGGGGGGAGGGGCGCGTGGGGGAATGGAGGGAGAAGGCTCTCCATGCACACAGATAACGTGTAATATTGAAGCTAAGGTACTCACCAGATGTACTTGCAATTGTGCTGCGGTGCTTGTACCTTTCACGTTCTCTCTAGTCTCAGACTCTCCCCTCGAGATGCGTGTACTGCAGTCGTTTTTCCTATTTTTTTAATTGTTTTTTAAAAAAAATTTTGGGTTTTAACTTCAAAAAAAAAAAAAAAAAAAAAAAACTAATGTGGATGCGTGTGTGTGAGTGCGTATTGTGAGTGGATCTGGTAAATGGGCTCATTCTACAATTAGTGGGTTCTGATCGGTCACAATCACAATCACCTGCCATTTTGGCATTTAATCTCCAGCTCACCCTTTGTTTAATTACTGGTAGTAACCGCATCTCGAATTACTTTCCAAATTCATATCTATTTCTTTTTTTAAATAAAAATAAAAATTGAAAAAAACAGAAAAAAAGAAAAAAGAAAAAAAGAGATGGTATTAATTATGGGCGTGACAAAAGGAGCGTGGGTGAGTGGGTGGTGGTGTGCTATAAACTAAGCTCTACCAAAAAGCACCGGCCGGCACGCTAAAGCTTCTCGCTCTTACAGTTGGCGCATTTCAATATCAGTAAGTATTCCTATGTATTTTTATTTTTATTTTTATTAATCTTTTTTAAAATTTTTCCTTAATCTAAAAATAGAATAGCCAACTCAGAAAATGTTAATGCGAAGACAGATTACTGAGATAAACCGGGTCTGGCTGCATGTTACCTGTCTGTCTTTCTCCCTTCATCAACTCACAGAAGCATTTGGTTGTTTTTGGAAGTATTTAAAGCATTTTAGTAATTGATTTTGAAATATTTTAAATAAATATTAACAATTTTTATTTTACTTTATTGTTTATATTTATGTATATATATATGTCAAAAGAAAAGCATTTTTGGGTTGTGTGTGTCCTCTGGTGGTGGTGGAATGCTTGTCACCTACTCCTTTTTAAGTTCCCAAATCGCTTGATACTTCTCAAGCTGTGTCTCTTTTTTCTCCAGAGACTGCAAAGCTCTGATCTTTGCTTCAATGGAAAAGCACAAATGCAAGCTCTGTTCGAGGAGGTTCTCCAGTGGCAGAGCTTTGGGTGGTCACATGAGGTCTCACCTAGCCACCCTCCCCATTCCTCCGAAGACCCCGCAACACAGTGACCGGACCGACCCTGTTTCCTCTTCCTCTTCCTCTTCTTCCAGTGAGGAAGAAGAGGAGGGGGAGGAGCAAAGATCAGAAGGAGAGGAGAAGGCTCTGGTTTATGGGTTGAGGGAGAATCCCAAGAGGAGTTTTAGATTGGCAGATCCTGAGTTTTCGTTCGCTGTGGATGCTGGGTCTGTGGTCCAGGACCGCGAGAGCGAGACCGAGTCCAGGAACCCAACTCGGAGGCGATCCAAACGAGCTTGGAAACTGGGTGTGCCCAACCAGGGACTGGATTTGAAGAAACCTAAATTGGGAAAATCGGAGACCACCGAGTCGCCGACTGAGCCGGAGCCGGTGAGTTCAGTTTCCAACACTTGGCCTGAAGAGGATATTGCTATGTGCCTGGTGATGCTTTCGAGGGATACATGGACCAGAAGCGATGAAGATCAAGACATTAAAGATGAAGAAGAAAGATCAGTTGATGAAACATGCAAGAAGGTGTTCTCATCCTTTGAAGCATCCCCAGTTGAAAAAGTCGTCAACAAAGCCAGTAAGAAGAAGATCAAAGCCTGTTTTGAAGACGAGTCAAATCCAGGAAACGGAGGTAATGTGAAAATTTATGAGTGCCCATTTTGCAGTAGAGTGTTCAGGTCTGGCCAAGCATTGGGTGGGCACAAGAGATCACACCTCCTCAATAATTCAACCACCACAACTGCCGCCGCTGCCGCTGCCGCTTCTGCGAATTCTGAGAAATTCCAGAATGGGGCGATAGATCTCAATCTCCCTGCTCCACCTGAAGATTATGCCTTTAGTCAGCACTCTGCAGTTTCATATGCAGAGTTCATTGGCAATACCATAAAATGTTGATGAAATTGAAATTCATAGGTATTGTTAAGATCTGAGACTCTGTTTTTTAGTAATTCTTAGATATAATTTCAATCTTTTTTTTATTTATAGATGAAGGGAGTTGAAGTTTTTTGGTGGGGTGTTCTTTTATTAATTGATTCCACTTTTAGTCACAGAGATGATTGTTTTGTTCTTGGGCCTCCTCACAGTACCAGTACCAAACTGTCTGCCTGCATTTTCTGTTTGATTAATTCTGCTACTGTTTCCAGCTGTTGTTGCCTGCTAACCTTCCTCTATGAACAACTCATGAAACTTTCATAATTTATTTTTTATCTCATCATTGCCTTTGTTTGTCTAGTTGGGGAATGGAATGTAGCATCTCTCTCTTGCTTTTCAGCTTATTCTTATAAATTATGCATTTTTTTTTAACTTTTTGTAGAAATACCATCCACCTGCATGCAGTGGTATTGCCATGCTTCATGCTCTCTATCCCAATGGGTTGTAAAGTAGCATCAAAATGGTTCACAAAATTTTTGCTTTTAACTACTAAACAGTACTCAAATGGGTGGAGGACTGCATAATTGCATTGCCAAATGGTGTGGTTAAAAACACAAAAAGTGTTTTTGTTTTTAGTTTTTATTTTTTATTTTTTTTACTTCTTAGTTCCTAATGTTGAGCTGGAATAACAAGAAGAGAAGGAGATGCGGGCGGAGACGGCAATGCCATGGCCCATGATTGAAAGTATCAATAGAAAAGGGGCATTGCCATATTCATCCACACGCCGGATCAAAACGACGCGTATCGTGAGGAGTCAGGCGGGTCATTATGGTCCAAGGCACGTGATTGGATTCATGTAACAGTGACTAGCATGTGTGAGTGGAAGGGTAGAAATGTAATTAGGAGGGACGTGGATTTGGTCAGCGTGAGTTGTGGCACGCTTTATGTAAAATCTGGGAAGCAAACGAAGCAAAGAGACGGTGAAGTGGCAGAGGCAGGGCTTTTGGGTCAACTTGTGCTTCTCTGTTCTTCAAGTAGGACCCTTTTCTAAGCTGTTTTTTGTTTCTCTCTATGTCATAAATTTTCCTTCAGTTTTCTCAATAAACCGTTCGCCTGTTTCTCTTTTCCATTCCATCAAATGTGACGCACATTCGGTGGAATGGGAGAGAGAACCGACAAATGGTCAACAAGTATGTGTGCGGCTGGCTGTTCTGACTGCTGCAGAGCGTGAGAAGAAGGAAGAAGAAAGAAGAAAAAAGAAGATGGATGGGAAGATGAAAAGAAACAAACAATGAGGTGGCAACGCCGGCTTAGAATGGATATGTGCTGAGGCAAAAGTTCAAAAGAAGGAGTCCAAAATGTCTTAAACTTCCCTCTACTTTCCCTCCCATTTCGCCTAACTAACTCACCATGGTCTCACCATTTATTAATTCCTGCTTAGTAGTTGCTTACTTGTTATCTTCTTCTATGGGTTGCCCCCGTGATGGCTGCCCTTCTGGTCCCTTCAAACTTTAAAAATCCACCACAAATCCTAATGCATGAACCCCCGTTGCTTTGACTCTACACCCTTATCTTAACGTATCTCAAGGACTATAGGAGGAAGTTTTAGAGAAATAACATAGATTTTTTTGAAAGCTAATTCCAAAGGGTCCTTGTCTGATACTTCTCGAAGAGGAAATGTTGACGAGGACCACTATCTAACAACCAATGCCCACAAACAGCTCATTTTTGTTTCTCAGTGAAAACAAGTGATATGAATTAAAGGAGATGGTTGTGTGTGGGATTTTGGACTTTTGGGTCACCCCCAGATCCGGCTTTGAGAATCTGTGGATCCCCAGGTGGGGTTTCTCTGCAACAGGGCTACTAGTCTTCTGAGGTTCATTCACATGATGAGTGGCTATGTGAACACATGTTAGCTAATTGGGAATACGATAAAAGGGGTTTTGTTGGCTTTGCTTTGCTTTCAGATGATTCAAAGTATATATGCCAAGCTTGTAACATTACCTTCACCGTCCAACTGGGTCTTCACCTTCATCCCTGATCCCACCTTTTCTAGTTTTTCTGTTTTACAATTAGCCCACCACTTTTCTTTTCTCTCCTTCTCTCCTTCTCTCCTCTCAAGAATTTTTAAGGGATTAACCTTGATTCACGCCACAAACACCATGATTCCATGCCCCATTCTGGCTCTCGGCATGCCAACTAGTGCCTCGCATGTGACTCACGAGACTGGAACAGGACCTATGTTGTGGTACCCCACGACACATCCTTTCATTATATGATACTCTTCTTCCATCAACTATTCAATAATCACAAGTGTCCACTTCAATGAATCAAATCTATAAGGAGAGAGTTCTAGGCGTGGAAAACAACCTCTATCAAATGTATTTTCAAAAAAATAAAAATAAATGTTAAAAATGACATATAATATCATAAAATAAGATGATTACCTGCCACATTGGCATTATGAAATCATGATTCGAAGCAGCAATTGTAGGGAGCTTCTTTTTACATTTGGTTCATGCAATGATTAGTTGGATGGGTTAGTTTCATTCCTTTTCCTCGAGGTTTTGGTTAAATATATTTAATATTTATTTATTTAGAATTTTGTCAAATAACTTCTTTAAAATAAGATTTATAAAAATAAAAATAAAGGAATTTACTCTAAAAAATATTGTGATCCCTACCCACTCTCATCTATCCCACAAGCCTTTTATTACATCACGATTGGGGAGGAAGTCCAAATAGAAAATCACGCATTGGTAGAATCATAAACGGGAATATTTTGGAGTTACAAAGATGATTATCAAATCGTTTAATACTATAAAAAAATTTCTCCTATAAAAAAGAGTTATTTCATTAAAATAATCTTTTAAAAATCCAATTTTTAAAATTTAACCCCCACCCTTTTTTATCTCATTTGGATAAAACTGCCCTTATTAAAACTTACATATAAATACTCGAAATGACAAAAGATATTTATGTCAAAAATTGGTTATTTTTTAAGAAAAAAATCTGGGTAGGGTTAGATTTACCATTTAAGGATTATTTCATCATTTTTAATCAAATATTTCTATAAAAAAAATAAGGAGGTATTTAATGAAATTTAAAACCAATAGGATTTGAAATATTTAATCAAAACATAAAAAAAAATAATACGAGTAGACATATCACATAATGTTTCTATTTCTGTCTAAGGTTCTTAATAATAGTAATATTATATTAATTTTTATTTTTTTTATTTTTACATACAAACATGTTACTATATTATGAAATCATTCCCAAAAATTATTAAATTTCCAAAAAAATGAAAAAAACTATTGTGGTTTAGAATTTTCTACTCATTAATATACTAATATTCATTATTTGACCACCTTCAAAGACGAATCAATAAGCACCCATCTTATTTGAAAACCAAACCAATATTAATATTTCCCATCTTCTAGATCTTTTTGGTCTAAAGTCTTCAAAACATAAAAACTAGGGGCCCAATTCCCCATTCCCAAACAACACCGCTAGGGATTTAGAGATTTACTTTTCCAATTTGAATGAGTCCAAAGAGTGCCGAGACACCCAAGATGTTCTCTACCGTATTTAAAATAAGGACGTTTGGTTGTTCCTTGCTTATAAACTCATTACAATATATGACATGTCTTCCCTCATATCTTATTTTTGTCCCTCTCAATTTGCATAATACCATCTTTTAGTGAAAATATTTGTTATCATCCTAACTACAAGTCAAATAAGGTGATTAAATTGAAGATGAACTCATGATTAGATTGTTGTAACGACCGACTCTGTGCCCAAGTGAGTCATCACGACTTTAAAATACATCCATGTGATTAAGAAATTTTTATGTATATAATGTTAGATATCTAATATGAGACATCATAATTATATTATCAAATCCAGTTTAATCTCATTTTAAATGAAGGTGTACCACAAAATTAAATTTCATGATATTTAACATGTCACCGAAAATTTTTAAAGCATTGATTTAGCACCCATCGAAACCGTGATTTAGGTTGTTAAAAGTAGAGTGAAATTTCATTCATTGAATGATGATACAAATAAATGATGGTAAAACACAAATAAATGAAAATAAAGTACAAATAATCGGGATCGAATTTAAATACAAAACATAAAACTTAAAATATACAAATAAGTTTTTTTTTTTTTTTTTTGTCCCATTTTTTTTCCGATATGTATCAATTTGATGCTATAGAGAGACTAGACTTTGAGATTAAATTTATTTTCAAGTTGCATACTCTAAATTAATATGAACTCATGTTACATGTTTGTAATAGTGGGTTGGTTTCTTTCACACTTGATATTTTGCCTAACTTATTTTCTCATAATCATATGTTGATTGCAATGGAAGTTAAGTCAACTTGATTGATCTATTGTTACTAAAATCAAGTGAATGAAGAGATTCTTTCTCCTCCATTTCTTGCAACCGCTTATAACTTTTTAACTTAATTTTCATTAATGCTATTAACTTAATTTTCATTAATGCTATTAAGTTGACCATGAAATAAAGTGGTAATTAATTTGCCCCACCATAAATATACAAAATAAAATTAAAATCCAAATAAATTTTTTTTCCTTAATTATCTCCTCATTTCATAGTCAACCATTGACTATTACAAAAAAAATAATTTTAAGAATTTTTATTTTTTTGTATAATTTTACGTTAGAATCATATTTTCGATTTTGTTTGGTAATTATGGGTTTCACAAGGAGTGGCTAGTAATTTTCCTTACAGATTTGGAATAAAATAAATAAAAAATAAAAAAAGTGGCGGCGGATTTTCATAGTTTTTGAAAATGGGGAAGATATTTATTACTGGGGTCTAGCGGTAAAAGTAAAAAGTAAAAAACAGAAGAAGAGAGTGGTAAAACTCGTAAAAGAGGAGGTAAAAATTGAGAAGAAAAGAAACGAAAAAACTAATGCATATGGTGGTGGGTGGGTGACGCCTCTGGTGCCAAATTGCGGGTTCTTCCTTGCGCGCTTTCACACTCCTGCAAAGCCTCTGTCTTCATCTGTAAGTCAAATTTGCTGTAGAAATCTCAATTTTGTTTCGATTCAATATGATTCTTTGAATTGAAGTCAAAATTCGCAAATTTTTGGTGGATTTTTTTCGATTTTTAGTCACAGAATTGGAGTGATCTAGAAAACCCTAGATCTTGAACTTTTGTTGTTTAGTTTACTGCGATTTAGGGTTGCTTCGTTGGAATCAGTCTCTGCAGTGGAATTTCGTGGTGGATCTTGAGTTTTTGGGACGTTACAGCTCGGTTTTTTGGAGGTTCTAGGTTTGGGGTTTTCTGGGTTCGAGGTTGGTTTGTGGTGAATTCTGCTGATTTTGGTTTTAAGGATCTTTAGGGTTTTAGGTTTAGGTAATGGCTTCGAGTCCTCCATTCGCGGTGGAGGATCAGACCGACGAAGACTTCTTTGATAAATTGGTGGAGGATGAGTTCACGGTACCAAAATCGAGCCCAGGGTTTGCTGACAGTGATGATTCTGACGAGGTAAAGGCCTTTGCGAATCTGAGTATTGGTGAGGCTGGGACTGGGTTTGAGGATTTGGGTGGGGAAGGTGGGGTTGAGGTGAAGGGGGAAGCCGGTTGTATGGATGATGGTGCAGCTCATTTAGGTGCTCACGTAGAGGAGAGTGGCTTGGCGTCATCTAATTCGATTGGGTTTGATAGTGTGGTTGATTCGAATAATGATCTTATAGGAGATAAAAGTATGTCAGACTCCACAGTGATTAAAAGTAGTGAATCTGAGGGTTTGGGGGTTAAGGAAGTGCAGTGGAGTTCATTTTATGCTGATTCGGCACAGAAGGAGAGTAATAGGTTTGGATCATATTCAGATTTCTTTTCTGAGTTGGGGGTCGGTGCTGGAGATTTTCCTGGGGGAGTGGAGGAGAATTTGAATAATGAAGCAAGGATTGCATCTGGTCATGAAGGACATAGAGCTTATAATGCTGAAAATTCGGTTAACTATGTACAATATCAAGATGGTCAATCCCATGAAGGGGTCATGGAACAAAACACTGATGGGCAAGATCTGAATAATAGTCAGTATCAGGAAAACACCTATCCAGGGTGGAGGTATGACTCAAGCTCTGGACAATGGTATCAAGTGGATGGTTATGATGTGACAGCCAATGTTCAACAGGGCACTGAGACCAATTCAGTTAGTGATTGTGCTGCTTTGGATGGGAAATCGGAGGTCTCTTATTTACAGCAAACTTCTCAGTCTGTTCTGGGAACTGTAACTGAGACTGGGACCACTGAGAACGTTTCTAATTGGAACAATCTCTCCCAAGGGAATGACAAGTACCCAGAACATATGGTTTTTGATCCTCAATACCCAGGTTGGTATTATGACACAGTTGCCCAAGAATGGCGCTCACTGGAGTCATATACTTCATCTGTTCAGTCTACTATTCAAGCTCAGGGTCAGCAGAAGGAAAATGAGGTTGTGGGAACTGCAACTGAGAGTGGATTGACTGAGAGCATGTCTAATTGGGATCAGGTTGCACAAGGGAATAATGGGTATCCGGAACATATGATTTTTGATCCTCAATACCCTGGTTGGTATTATGACACAATTGCCCAAGAATGGCGATTACTGGAGACATATACTTCATCTGTTCAGTCAACTATTCAAGCTCAGGGTCAGCAAAATCAAAATGGGGTGGCTTCTACTACTCAAGATAGCGTTGCTTCAACTGCTCAAAATGGATTTTTTTCAACTGAAGCTGTTGCTCACAACAATGATCGTAGCATATACGGATCAATCATGGATCAACAGAAGTCTCTTAATTTTATGGGGACTGTTCCTTTATTTGAGAAAGAGAAAGCAAGTCAGATTCATAATGATGCCAATGGGATTTCTTCACTGCAAAGCTTTCCCACTGCTAACTTAAGTCAGCAGTATAATCAGCCAAAATTGGAGCAGAGCGAATATATGCATTTGTCAACTGATTACCACAGCAATCAGAAACCTGTAAATTATGCTCAGCAATCGTTTCAGAGTGGCAATCAGTTTTCTTATGCTTCCAATGCGGGTAGATCTTCTGCAGGCCGCCCTCCACATGCGCTGGTTACTTTTGGATTTGGTGGAAAACTCATAGTGATGAAAGATAAGAGTTCCCTCATGGACTCATCATATGGAAGCCAGGTTAGCCTGGAGCTCTTCTCTCTATCAATTTTCTTATCCTTTGTTTGGTTGTCAAGAAAACTGGTCCAATAAAGGAAGAAAATAAATTTTAAATATTAAAAAATTGATAAATTCACCGAATAAGCAAATTGTATTAGGCCCATTCAGTGGAGTTCTTCTTCCATTGTTATTCTTGAGCGTGCATGTTTTTGGGGTGGGGCAGTGGTTTGTTGTTTGGTTGTGTGGAGGACACAGGTTTCCAAATGATAAAAGTTTAAATCTTGATTTTTTTTATAATTTTTAATTTCATTTGGTTTCCCAAATTCTCTCCACAGTAAGATTTCAAAAGATCACAAAACTTTATTTATGACATTGCCATCACAAGAAACTAAGTATGTACATTTTTATTCTATGTGAAGGATCCTGTGAAGGGCTCAATCTCTGTTCTCAACCTGATGGAAGTTGTCATAGAAAATGGTGATCCAACAAAGGGCTGTAATTATTTTCGTACTCTATGCCAACAATCATTTCCTGGTCCATTGGTTGGTGGGAGTGTTGGAAGTAAAGAGTTGAATAAATGGACTGATGAGAGGATCACAAACTGTGAATCTCCTGATATGGATTTTAGGAAGGGTGAAGTTTTGAGGTTGCTTCTCTCCCTGCTCAAAATAGCTTGTCACAACTATGGAAAATTCCGATCTCCTTTTGGCACCAACACCATAGTAAGTGTGGTTAACATTTTTGGCCATTTGGTTGAGTACTAACTTTCTTATTCTTTTGATACCCCTTTTAATTAACATGGTTGCACTCATCATTTAAGAGTAACTTGGCCACCCTGTTTAGTTTGCCACAAATATGAGCAATTTTTATTGTGTTTTTGAAATGCATAGGGACCCCCATAGATTGCTTACATAGCACCTTAAAAGCCATATGCTAATTACAAATATTTTTTGTCTGTGATGTATGTTGTATAAGCAGATGGAATTGAATTTATGATACAAAGGTCCTCCATGCATTTATCCTTTGTTTTTTGTTTTTTGTTTTTAATAGCATTTTCCCTAAAGGATGAGATTATAATATTATTCTGAAAGAACTTTTTGAAGTAAATTGAGGGTAAAATTGTGCTTTATACAGATTAAGATTTTAAGAAACATTGATGCTGTAAGTCATCATAAAAGATTCCGATCAGAGGAAGGTTATCATAATAAGAAAATTGATGGCATTTATAGTGAAATGGATTTTCAAGCACTGCATATGAAAACTATAGGGGTTTGTTTCACTATTAGAAACATGAGAGATGCCTATATTTCTGCCTAAGCAGTGGATGCCAGAGTAACATGGTTTACTGGTTTCTTTATGATGCAGATTTTGAGAACCTTGCAGTTTCATTTTCTTAAAGTTCAATGATTTTTTCTAGTAAAGATCCTTGCCCCCATTATAACTTTCTAAAAAGGGTCCTATGTTTTTTGCTTGTAACAATATTCATCATGAGCCGTCTACAGATTCAATTAAGATGGAATTTCATATTCTTCTGCATTTGTTACTTTTAACAGGAAAATGATACTCCAGAATCAGCAGTAGCTAAACTCTTTGCATCTGCCAAGAGGAATGGTGCACAATTCAGTGGCTATGGTGCTCTTACCCAGTGCTTGCAGCAGCTGCCTTCTGAAGGACAGATTCGAGTATTCCGTGATTCACTTTCCACACTTCAGTATTTCTATTCGCAATTTGTCCCTTTAGTAATAAATGTCAATATATGTTTTAGGCAACTGCTTCTGAAGTACAGAGTCTTCTGGTTTCTGGTAGAAAGAAAGAGGCTCTACATTGTGCGCAAGAAGGGCAGTTGTGGGGACCTGCCCTTGTTCTTGCTGCACAACTCGGTGATCAGGTTTGTCCTGATTCTTAAACTCATTTATCATTTTTTTCCAACGATGACTGGCAGTAATTTGCTTGGGTGTGGTTTTGGAATCAATGCAGTTTTATGTTGATACTGTTAAGCAAATGGCAATTCGCCAGCTAGTACCAGGATCACCTTTGCGGACACTATGTCTGCTAATTGCTGGACAACCGGCTGATGTGTTTTCCACAGACAGCACAACTGATGTTGGCATCCCTGGAGCTTTAATTAAGTCTCAGCAGTCTGCACAGGTAATGCATCAATATGAAGACTGTTTTAGAATATGATATTGCTAAATTATCCTTATTACACTCTTTCTTCCTCTACAATGTTTTGGAGATTTTAACATGGATTTCTATTATAGGCCCTTGTGGTTAGTGGTAAATCCCACAAGTCTTACCCCTATTCCTATGTACCGGGATCCTGACAACTTACAGCTTTTGGTTGATACTTTTCTTAGTTTTGTTTTCGACCTTAACATTTTGCAAAAGTTTCTATTGTATCTTTGCCTCAACAAGCTCTCTCTCTCTCTGTGTCTCTCTCTTTATCTTTTCTTATGAAATTTCCAGTTTGGGGCTAATAGTATGCTAGACGATTGGGAAGAGAATTTGGCTGTGATAACTGCCAATAGAACAAAAGATGATGAACTTGTACTTATTCATCTTGGAGATTGCCTATGGAAGGAAAGAAGTGAGGTATATGCTGCATGTACATTTTTTTAACATGTTTACCTGTTGTCTTTCAGTCCTAATTCTGAATTTTTATGCTTACATGAGAGTTATGATTCAGATTATTGCTGCACACATCTGCTACTTAGTAGCAGAAGCCAATTTTGAGTCATATTCAGACAGTGCAAGACTGTGTCTAGTTGGTGCAGATCACTGGAAATTCCCTCGAACATATGCTAGTCCAGAGGCTATTCAGGTGCTATTTGTTGTCATTTGGCTCATTAATTTGTCTTTCATGAAATCTGGGAACTTTCTTATTTTTTTCATGCTAAAGTGGGTCCTCTAAAATGTATGCTTCCAATACCTAATTTTGGGTTGTAGCAAATGTGTGTGAGGTTATTGATGCATGGAGTGGTTTTTGGGAGCATAGACGGACAAATCTAACAAATTAGTTGCTGGGAGAAAACAATTTATCACCCCCGTGTACTTTGACGTGTATCAGTTTACATTGTTATGACCAATATCACTAGAGACTCGGCATGAATCACCTTTTAGTGTGATCAAATTGCAGGCTAAGTCAAATGCGTTACTTGCTGGTTCTTCAGTTTCTTGATAAAAAAAGATACCTAACAATATGTCAATTGCTTCAAGGTTTTGAGCACTTTATTCTGGTTTTCCTTTTTTTTTTTTTTTTTTTTTTCTTTTTGAATTATTTATCTTGATATATTATCATATCCACATTCCCCTGTTGTGAATTCTAGATTTCAGGCACTTGGTATTTATTTGAGAATTCTTTATGTATCTTAACACCTTAGTTGGCCACATCTGTGTTGTGACTTAGAGGTCGGTCTGTTGAGTGCTTGAAACCTGTGTGATGTGTCAAGTACAAAGTTTTCTTTTTAACAATTTCTTTTTGAATATAAAAGCTTGGTTGATGAAGCTTGCACATTTTATCATGTGTATATGTCATATGCAGGGAATGTTATTTCTAAATTAGAGTTCTTCCTATCAAGCAAATCTTAGCATGGAAAAATATAGCACAGAATTTTCTTGTGGATGCACGTTTTGTATCTCATTCTTTTCAGGAATTTAAGCACCTAAATCTTAGATCCTGAGTTGGTCTAATTGTAGCTTGGCTTCTTTGTACCTCAATAAGGGTCCCTTCCCCTCCCCCTTTCCTTGCCTCCCTCTCTCTGCTTTGAATTAACCTTGCTTAATGGCCTTCTGGGTATATGGCAGAGGACCGAGTTGTATGAATACTCAAAGGTGCTTGGAAACTCTCAGTTTGTTCTGCTACCATTTCAGCCATATAAACTTATATATGCACACATGTTGGCTGAAGTGGGGAAAGTTTCGGAATCGTTGAAGTAAGTTCTTGTAGTTTTTCTTCTTCTGATGTTTCATGCAATTTTGTGTATGCCTTTCTAAATGTTAGGTTAATTCAGGTACTGTCAAGCAGTATTAAAGTCCCTGAAAACCGGACGTGCACCTGAAGTGGACATGTGGAGGCAATTAGTAGCTTCTCTTGAGGAGAGGATAAGAACCCACCAACAGGTATCCCCCTATCCTCCGGTCTTTAGGATATTTTTTATTTCCGGAAAGTCCTAAGGAATGAATGATGCTAAGGAAAATGATTTTCTTATGTTTGGTTTCACTATGAAAAACACAAAAGAAAATAAAATATTATTAAAATTAGTTAAAAATTTCAAATTTATGCATTTTTAACTTATTTAATCTTTCATAGAAGATGAAAAGTAAGTAAAATAAGTTTGATGTAATGTATAAAAAGGATTTATTGACTTCAAATCTATTTTGTATTCCGTTTTATGCTTTCTTCTACTTTTTCTCTATTTTCTTTCTTTCACATTTTTCTTCAAGTTTTCAGGGAACCAAACATAGCCTTTTGGTTCTAAATATTGGGATTCTTTTTTTGCCCTGGGAGAAAAAAAGGAACTGATATCTGTAAATGAACATTCCATTTTTAGGGTGGGTATGCTACAAACCTGGCTCCAGCAAAATTAGTGGGTAAGTTGCTCAACTTTATTGATAACACCGCACATCGTGTGGTTGGAGGCTTGCCACCACCATCCCAGAGCACTGTTCAAGGTAATGAACATGATCATCCACTGATGGGGCCTAGAGTTTCAAGTAGTCAATCAACAATGGCAGTGTCATCATTGATGCCTTCAGCATCAATGGAGCCCATAAGTGAATGGACAGCTGATGGCAATAGAATGACCATATCTAATAGAAGTGTTTCAGAGCCAGACTTTGGTCGAACTCCAAGACAGGTCAGTATTTTATCTCCAGGCAAAACCCATTTTCTGTTACTAGTTTCTTGATATGTATGCATGGTTTCTAATTGGAAAAAGGGGGGAAAATGAAATGAAATATATGCATAATTTCTATAAAGTTTAAGAGGTTCTATGGACTTATGAACAATCAGGCTGATTCTTCAAAGGAAGCAACGTCATCCAAATCACAAGACATCACATCAGTTTCAGGGAGGCCTTCTCGCTTTGCACGTTTTGGTTTTGGCTCACAGCTTTTGCAGAAGACTGTGGGCCTAGTCTTAAAATCCCGCACAGACCGCCAGGTAGCATCTTGAATTACTGATTTCTATTATGTTTCACACCATGGATTCTCTTTCCTGAAATACCTATATCTTGGTTCCCTTATTTATCATTTATTACATTTTGATACTGAAGGCCAAACTGGGTGAAACAAATAAATTTTATTATGATGAAAAACTTAAGAGATGGGTAGAGGAAGGGACTGAACCCCCAGCTGAAGAAGCAGCACTACCACCCCCACCAACAAATGCATCCTTTCAAAATGGCATGTCAGATTACAACTTGAAAAATGCATTGAAGAATGAGGGTTCTGTCAGCAACGGAATCCCTGAATTTAAAAGCCCACCTTCTTCAGAGCTTAGTTCAGGGATCCCATCTATTCCCTCCAGCTCGAATCAATTCTCAGCTCGTGGACGAATGGGTGTTCGTTCAAGGTAATTGTGAAACCTTTCCTCATCTAATTTGGCTGATGCCACTTTCAAATTTAGATACAACATGCATTTTTTTGGTAAAACCTGAGTAGTACATGATGTTATCGTGAGAAAGTTCTATTGGTGGCATAAAGTTTACCAGAAGATACTGTTAGCTTAGAGGTCATACCCTGAAACTGAGTTGAACATTCCTCCAAATCTTGACAGTGATTTGATATTTTCATGGGCACTCTGAAATAGAATTTTAAAAGCTGGGATGACAGCATTGAGTGAACTTGCCTAAAAATATATGCAATTATTGCATGTGCATGAGTATAAATATTTATATCACATGCCTACATAGAATATAATCATATATTTTTGTAGTTCTTTTGGTAGTTGACCTCATATGAATGCTTCTGTCTTCTTCTCTATTGCCCCTCCACTGTAATTTCCTATTTTATGCTAGTTTCATTTTTAAGTCCACCATTTTTTTTAGTAATTTAAGAAAAATCCTCGTTTTACATCCCTTTTTCTTGAGAATTTTATTTCTGTAATAAAATAAAAGCTTATTTCCTGGATTGTGGCAGGTATGTTGACACCTTCAACAAAGGTGGTGGGAGCCCAGCAAACTTATTCCAGTCTCCTTCTGTTCCATCTGTTAAACCCACCACTGGTGGTGCCAATATGAAATTTTTTATTCCGGCCATGGCACCCTCAGGTGAGCAGACATTAGATGCAACAGAAAGCATGCCTGAAGCTGCTGCTGCTGATGAAAATCCTTCAACATCCACTTTGAAGGACTCAATTAATTCTCAACCTTTACCTCCATCATCAACGACCATGCAAAGGTTCCCAAGCATGGATAGCATCCAGGATAATGGGGTGATGACAAATGGCAATGGCTCAGTTTCATTGCAGACACAGCGGCCAGCATCATGGAGTGGAAACTTTAGTGATGCATTCAGTCCTCCAAATATGGCTGAAATAAAACCTCTAGCCAGGGCATCGAGCATGTCGCCATCATCGTCTCTGATGCATTTGCCAATGAATGGTGGCAGTTTTGGAGATGATCTTCATGAAGTGGAACTTTGACCCTGAATAATGAGGATGTAAATATGAAGTTTTCCTTCTTGTGATCAATACATTTTACTTGGGAGTTGGGTTGCTCCTGCTCCTGCTCCTGCATCTCCCAGTACAAAGTGGTGGTAAGCAGTGTAATTGGGGTCCAGGGAAGTAACAGAAAATGTTTTTATTAAAGCCAACCCGACCAATTGCCTCCACCCACCCAGTAACCCTGCTCTTTTTTCAGGTAATGGTACTGATTTATGATAGAATGGGGGTTGGCTCAACTGCTTAATGTACTTTAGGGTTTCTTTGAATTTTCCCCGGAGCTTCCACCATCCGATGCTTGAGGAGCCAGTGGTGTCACTATAAGCAAAGGGGAAAGTGTTCATTAGAACCAATGTACAGTTCATTTGTTCATTTATTGAAAACAGAAATATACCTTAAGGAAGACGGTAGAGAACCTCCGAACAACTGGAGGGGAAAAGATAGAGTATTGAATTTGGAAAATAAGATTATTATGTTCTTTTCCAGTACATCATGAATCCAACTTAAACATGTAAGGGAAACACCAGATTGTTTGGTAAGAACAAGTTGTGATTATTTGATTTTTCCTATTTTGATGCAACTGCGATCTTTGTCCACTATCATTTGTAACCGTGTATTCAGGAGTTCTTGAGTTAATGGTTCTATTATACATTTCAATTTTGGTTTACCACTATTGAGCCTCTATTCATCTAGGCTTTGCTGTAGATATGCTTTTGGAAATTATGAAAACGAGGGTTGTGGGTTTCAAAAGTGGGGGTAGCATTGCAGGCACCCATTTGATACTGAATGTGTAATTGATGGCATTTGCTTCAGTGAAACAAATAAATGAAACTAGTAATACTGTTCCCAACTGCAATCTCTGTTAGCAAAGCCTACGTACACCCGGTAGTTTTGAACATTGCATCCAGGGATAAAGCATATTCGGTCATATATGCTCATGCAATCTGATCAATTTTATGTTGGTTGGCATGAGTTACAGTTTCATCCACTCGCCTTAATGGAGCAATGGTTGGTCAGAATTAAGCAATGAATTAAAGCCTGCATTTGCAGGGTGGTTGTTACTTGTTACGGATGGCCATGGGGGTGAATGAAGATTGGGCAACATCTTAAAATTTTTTTCTACAAGAATCAGACACCTCTTCTTCATAGCTTTCTCCTAAGTGGATACATCAACCATTTTTTTTTTGTCTTGCATTACAGATACACTGACTGATTAGCTAAGTCTTTTGTTAATATGTTAATCATAAAAGCCATGTGATATTACTAAATTTGTTAAAGGAATGTTTTAACATATAGTCAGGAACAGACACACAAATCAGAGAAGGAAAGATTAACTCCACAGGAAGATTGTAACTCCACCGTGTTTAAGACATCAAGTTGTCTGTATACAGCAGCAGGAGTAAGGAAGTAGCAAGTATGAAATATACAATGTACACTATTTAAACTTTATTATTATTATTATTACTTTGCAACTCTTTACATAAATGTCATCTGTCGATAAGTTTGGAATGGTACAGCTTAAATAAAGCAATAATCTCCGTCCACAGTTCTAAGACTGCAAGACACAGAAAATTGAAGTAAAAAATGACAAAAGGCAAGCCCAGCTGGGCCCAAAAATGAATTTGTCAGTAATTTTTAACAATAACTCAAAGAGGCAAAAGACACTATTTTACCATCAAAATTCAGCAGAACCAGGTGTCCGAGGGAATGGTATAGCATCTCTTATATTATCCATTCCAGTTGCAAATTGCACAAGCCTTTCAAAGCCCAATCCGAAGCCAGCATGAGGAACTGGCAAACATTCAAACAAGGAATCAAAATTCGCATTTTAGTGAATATCTGCAATAAGAACAACTCTAAACAGCAGTTAATGAAAAACCTCAGGTGTATACATTTATTTTAGCATGTAAAAACAAAGTGTTAAAGAGAGGGGGAGAGAGAACAGTAGTAGTTCTCATTTCCTTTGACCCCCACTTCTATGTGTATTAAAAATTCTAGGATGTGTGTGGTGTGCCCAATGCCTCATAAGAAAGACGGAAAAATAAGGAAGGGTTTAGTAGGTAAATAGAGAAGAGAACATCACAGAAATTCCTTTAAATGCTGTAGGTCATTGCAGCAACACATTATCAATTATTAGAGGGCACCTTCAATTAAATTTCTTGTTTCCATTTAGTCCATGCAAAAACTTTGAGCTTTTTTGAAAAATGTTTCTGAAAAATAGTTTTCTAAATAAAAAACCACATTTGATAATTTTTTTTTTGAAAACAGGTTTTTAAAAATTTGTTCTAAACAGGTTGATTTTAAAAACAAATTTGAGGTGTTTTCCAATATTTTTTGTAGATGTTATAAGAAACAATTGAAAATATGAAGAATACTTTAAGAACTTTTATATTATTTATAAACAAACAGTACCTTCATGAAGAATAAGTTGAGAAGACTTTTTTCCATGTTTGAGTTTCTCAAACAAAATTTTATTTCTAAAAAAAATTGAGAACTGTTTTTTAAAAAAAAAAATTATGAAAAAATTACCAAATAGACCCATTAACTTTTTTATGAGAAAAAGGAGGGCTACAAGGAAGGACAAGATTTCTTAAAAAAATGAAAAGAAATAAAAAAAAGCTAAGGAAGTAAGGAAAAACGAAGCAAAAACCCATGAGGGTAAAAATTAACCGTCATGAACTGCAAAAGAAGCTCCTCTTTTAGATGAGGATTCTACTTCCCTATTTGCTGATCTAGGCACCTGTTTATATCCAGCCCCATTGAGACAGGAAGATCCAGAATAGCCCTATGAAATGAGGGCACTGCCACAACCAATGGTGGGCTTGGGGCCCATTTAACAATCATGAAATAATCTCCCTCATACAAGGTTTGGCTCAATAGCCAAGAGCGAAGCCTTCCCATGGCTTTCCAGGAGGGCCAAGATCTCAGCTCCATTACAATTTCCCTCCACCCTTTCTTGGTTTCTTTTAAGGAACCACATCGTGACTCCATGTGAATCAAAATTCATGGTGGAAAGATTTTCAACTTTTTTTAATGCTTTCATCATTGCATGTACCGCTTAAATATAGATTGAGTCACTGTCATCACCAACAGTCAAAAGAAAATTGCCCATAAAACTCATGGGGAAGTAGCAAACTCGAGGGAATCTATTTCCTCGATGTTAGTACATAGCATGTCAAACTTTTCTTCTTTCCCTTTTGCTTTTTCTTTTTTTGTTAACATGTGAAACAGGCATGTGGGTACTTGTTCCTTTTTCATTCTTTTATCTTCTAAAAAGTTGCTCTTGCTTCATTTGCACGGAAGGGGCAACATCTTGCAAGTCTTTTCATGGTCATGCACTAAAATCATGACCAAATATAGTCCATGTGCGCAAGAATTGGACTATTGAGCAGGATTGTTTAGAGACAAGAGACTTTTGATAGGTTCTGAAAGGGGCAATATCTTGCAAGTCTTTTTATGATCATGCACTAAAATCATAACCAAATACAGTTCATGTGTGCAAGAATTGGACTATTGCACAGAATTGTTGAGAGGTAAGAGACTTATAATAGGTTTTGAAACTGTCCAGTTACAAAGCATAAAATAAAACTACTATATTTCAACTTAATGAATGTGCATGATATGGTGGTTCAGGTGCAATGGGGTGGGGATGGATAGGAAAGTTCCCTAGATTTGTTTCATGTACCCTAAACACAAATGGAGAAAAGCATGCGCATCGTAGAACTTGTAAATGGGAAAAGGCAGCATTTTCACCAACTTAAAAAGACAGCACTAAATTAGGAGAAGAAACATCCCTGACCTGAACCATACCGACGCAGATCAAGATACCACCAGAAGGAGTCCTTATTGAGCTTTAAGTCATCTAAACGCTCTTCCAGATATTCAAGTCGTTCTTCTCTTTGGCTTCCACCAATAAGCTCACCAACCTAACAAACAAAAGGCCTTTAAACCAGAAGCTAATTGAAACCACAAAACAGAAACATCCAAACAGTTCATGTAATGTTTTGTTGAGTCACATATACACTAAGGTGCAGGACTTAGTAGATATAGGCAGAAAAGCAAACTAATGGAAAGATGGGTATAGTCACAATTATGTGAAATTTCCTTTCCAAACCTTTGGTAAGTTAGAAAAGTAACAGAATCAAAATCTCTTAGAAAAATAAGATAACAGATCTGGGACATGTGATTAGCCAAACTACTAAAATTTACAAAGTAGCCCAAGTTTGAAAGGGAATTATTTTTAAAACAGGCACAAGGAAGCAGTATGATGGAACCACTGCCCTCCCACCTCATATGTGTCAAATACAAAAACTTATCTTTTAACCAGTGAGGTGAATAGGCAAAGAGAAAGAGAAAGATAATAAAGTGTCTACCAAAAGGCAGAGCACCAAGTACATCAGGAGCATATGGAGAGTGCCTAAGGCAAACAAAAACAACAAGAACCACACACCTAAGCATTGATCCAAACCATGTACAAAATCCCAAAAAGTAGCATCAAACTCCCAAGAGGATCCTACACCAATTAAAGAGGATCTTAGGAAAATGCTTTGAGCGCCTCCATAAACACCAAACCAGCAAAGGGGGCAATCCACGACAGTCTTCTTCACCTTCTTCTCACTCCATTATGATGCCCGCCCAACAGCACCTCCCTAATGGTCTTTGGAAACACCCACAACAACCCAAACAAAGCAAGCAGAAGGTCCCAAAGCATACAGGCTTTAGCACAGTGAATTAGGATATGATTTGCTAACTCCGCCTTAATCTTGCACAAACAACACCCATTATACCAAATATCTAACCAATGTACAAAAGTCAAACTGAGAGAAAATAACAGTACTACTGGGTCGCTTCTTCAAAATAGTTTCCCACCAAATAGCTACACAAAGCTAATGCACCATAGGCATTGATTTCTCCTAAGCCGATAGCCAAAATTTCCAAGTTGATTTAATTTTCTTGAATAAACTTCTACTAAGGCTGCTAACCCTCTAGATGCTCCAGTGGCCACTAAAGCTAAAGGCACTACAGATCCACCATTCAAGAAATTTCACCATAATCCTTAGAAATATCAAATAGAAAACAGCACCAGGAATTACTCTGCATACTTCTAGTAAAAGTCACAGTAAAGAATTAAGTGTTCAGATATCTCCCAACTCAATTTATAAAAAATAGTGTCCGAAATGGATGAGTTCCAGTTTGGAGTAATGACCATCAGATGTTTTCCCAACAATACTGTCCAAAGATGACAACCTGACTAATGGCCAAAACTGTCCATAATAACATAGAAACGAATTAATGCCAGTTTTAAATTTGAGAGAAGAATCAAAAAACATGAATGAAACTTGAGAGATGAGATCCCAACTTATACTCTTGCTAGAATCCTAAAACATGTGCACTTCATCCAGTGGACCCAAAAAAGGATGAAAGTATACACAACCCATTAGATCATCTGCCCTTTAGAATGATAGATCCCATGCCACTAGCCATCAACCAACCCTAACATTGTCTTGTCATTGACTTGGATTGAATAATTAGGAAATTACATCTTAATGTATAGTCCCGTGCCACATATTTTCTCATTTTTTAAGTTAAAGGAGGTACTTTGAAAGGCTAAAACCTTGCAGATTCCTCTCTTTGTTCAAATTTGTTTATTCTCAAATTTTTAGTTGTTTAGGATTTCCTAGCTTAATTCAGATATAAAAGGGCTTTGCCTTTGCTGTTAGCAACGCATTTCAGTGAGGACTTATTGATGCTAACTCGTCCCCACATGTTTTCCCCACCATCTGATTATCTGCAACAAATCTGCCCTATATCTAGGGCCCCCAATTTGATAAAGAATCTGATGTTCCTGGTTTTTCTTTCAACTTTAGCAACTAACTCTTGGCTGCTCATAATTGGAACTCTAATGTCAAACAGATTTCTAATGAATCTCCCACCATTCATCTTTTCCAACTACATAAAATGAAAATACAATCTTAGTAAAGGGAAAAACAAAATATAAAAGATATCCTCATGATTTCATATATTTTATAATTGTAACTATATATTTAAATAATTAGAACTATATAAATGTGCTTGAATGATGGTGGCTCATAGTAAAAATATTCTGCCTTGAATGACTGCAAAGGGAGTATGAAAGCATCTTCTGAAGCAACCTACTCACAAAGTTTCTTCCCTAGTTTTAATCACAAAACAATTTGTTTGCATTCCAATTTCAGATCAACAAAATTGAATATCTTTTATTTCATGAGAACTAGCATTTCTTAGTACTCATCTATATTGGATATCTTTTATTTTCACGAGTACTAATGTTTCTTAGAACTCGTCTATTATTGTATTCTTTTCAAGGCAAAAACAACCTCACGTGATTTATGAAACAAAAAGAAAAAACAATAGGACTAAAAGTCACAAAAGTCCAACTGCAGATTAATGTGTGCAGTATTAACATGAGTTGGAGTAGTCAAGTAACTTCCTTCATTAAAAATAAAACGCTAGGCAAGAAGGTGGAGACACTGGCGGATTTAGGTAGGGCTCAGAGGGGGCACATGCCCCCTGAAAAATAAAAAAAAACTACCCTGCAATATGAGGTTATGATCCTACGACCTCAGTTTTAAAGAGAGAAACAAACCAACCAGTAAGTCAAATGTTGCTTTTTGGCTCACATTTGCCCCCAACCGGAATCCTATTTCTAGCTCCGCCCCTGGGTGGAGAGGAGACATATACATTCCATTCATATGTATGTATTTATATATGTGTGTGATATTGTGTCAATTCATTATTGTGAAAGATGGACAGAGTATATGCACATGAGGATAAAGTAAATCACTGCAGGAATCAAACATCAAACAATAGAAGCGAATGGAAAATCCAGAAATTACCCGTGGAACCAACATATCCATGGCTGCAACAGTCTTCCCATCATCATTTCGCCGCATATAAAAAGCCTTAATATCCTGAAAGGTTCCCATTGAAGAGAATTTTAATAGTATTTCCAAGCACAATAATACCACCTCAGAATAAGTGTTGCTTTTCCAGTGGTTAGGACACATGCCTTAGGATAGTCTCTAATTATCACAGGGCATCCACCAAAGGCCACTTCAGTTATGTAGCGCTCATGCTCACTTTGCAAATCGCATCCCCACTTCACCTATAAAATGTTTCAGCTCATCAATACATACAAAATATTTTCTGCACATTTCTTTTTCTTTTCTCACAGATTTATTAAAAAAGATGCAAATTTCATTTACTTTAAAGTTATTTCTGTGGTAGTTCCAAGCATCACTAGAAGTCAAGAAAAATTATAATTCCAGAAAAACTAGAATAGCAAATACCAGAACTTCAAAACATAGAAACAAGAGGGAACAGAAAGAAAGAAAACAAGAATTCCCAAAAAAAAAAACCAGTTTGGCAGCAGGACAAGGTTGCCCAAATTGGGAGAATTGCATTTACAACATGATAACTTATAAGCACAAATAAAGGAGGGATAACTAATGTAAAAGAATAATTCAAACAGTTCACATCTCAAGTCTAGTCCATCAAATGTTGATGAATGGACCAGTTATATTTGGAATAGGTTGTTAATTATAGGAAAGTGTGTCTCTTGCAGGCATGTCCCTTAGTAGGATATTCCAGAACCAAAAAGCAAATGGCGTCATGTCAATTTGCTCGTCTCTACTTGCTCATCTGGACAAAAATTTTGTTTGGAAAAATCTAGAAGTTGATAGAATCATGTGATCATGCAAAGCCGATGAATATGGTTGAAAAACATAGGAAGAAAACAACTGTAATAGTGTGAGAAAGTGGAATAGTTGACATATAAGGCTTTACTTTGGAAAAGAAAAACCACAAAAAGAAAAAGAACAATGTAACTTCCTCAATTGAACCCCACAACAAACATTTACTTTCATTCTATAAATTAAGGAATGGCCTCTTCTAATGTGAGAGAAAGTCCAAAAGACACTAATTAAAGCCAAATTGTGAAGAGTGGGATAGGGCAAGAGTCCTCAACATGCATCTAATTGAAACAACAATATTTGGGTACCCTCAATTCTACAACATAATACCTTATTATACCTCTTTTGTTGCTTCTGTATGAATTCAGAAAAATCAGCTAATCACATGCTAATCCATTGTGGAAAGACAAGGGCTTTTTGGCATTTGTTGTTTTCTCTCTTTGACGTTTTTTGGGTCCTCCCTTTTTTCTGTGAAGGATTTGCTAAAGGGACAGCATGGGAATTTGGTCAGCAAAAATAGAAAAAAGAGTTGGAGGACAACCCCTCTTTGCTTGTTTTGGAATTTTTTTAGTAAGAGAGGAATTAAAGATACTTTGATGGAATTCAATGCTCAAATCAAGCACTAAAGGACTCTTATTTGTACTTTTTTCAATTGAGCTTGCCAACATATTCAAGATGGTCATGTTTCCTTGTTAGATTTTATTGATTAGTTGAGTGTTAGCGAGAGGGTGTTTTGTGTGCTCCTTTGAGGTGTTTATGTTTTTGTTTTGGCATCCTTTGCATACCTCCCCTGTACACCCCCCACTCATGGATTGGCATCTTTTAAATATTCTTGGTTGCCTATCAAAAAAGAACTATTTTCCTAGCTTTCCACCCACATTAAGTGTGAATATGAGTGTGGTCCCAAAAAAAGAGATAAACAATCATCTAATTCATTATCTCAAAGAATTGCGTGAAAGCTAGATGAGTAATCAATTCTTAGTTCTGAAATAGCACTTGATCATGACATACTGAGATCTTTAGGAAAATGTCATCAAGCAGAGGCAAGCAGTGAAAAAGGCATGATTAAAAGCTTCCAATAATCTTCCAAAACAAAAAACAAATGTCAAACCCATTTTCCCTACTTGAAACTAGTCAAGCAAAGAAGGGGGCACAACCCAAAACACAAGAAGTATACATGGAGCAACACACTTAGTCATCTTTGCATGAAATGATGTTCACCAAATGTCATTTTTAAATGTCAAAACTAATCTCTGTTATCTTTCTCACATTAATTCCCTGGAGGCTCTTCTGGCAGAGAACCCAAACATAATCAAGTGAAAAATCAACTATTTGACACCCGGTGTCAAATAATAAGATGTATCATAAATAAATTAACAACCAATACTCAATCCAAGATTTGAAGAACTAATTAATTCCGTTATAGTTTAACAAAAAATGTTTAAATTTGGCCCATCAACATATAGGATAGGGAAATAGGTTAGAATCTACACATCCTACTAAATTAGAAAAAAAAAAAAAGTCCCCTAGAGACAAGCCATCAAAAGATAAGGTTCATCATTATCGCCGAACTACCAATTTTTCTAAAAGCTTAAAATTGTAGGATTTGGGTCACAATGTACATCATGCACTATAGCACCCTCGTAACCTCTTTTGGGCTTACACATGGACTTAATAAATTTAGGAAATAAAGTAGCTTCTTTGGGCTTAATAAATTGAGGAAATAAATATGTAATAAGGTTTGAACATATGATTTCTTACCAAACAAGGTTGTAATATCATGTTGAACTATCAATTTTCCTAAAAACTTAAGCTTATAGGATTTGGCCCACAATGTATATCATGCACTCTAGCAATTGCAAACTTCAACAAAACATGTATTATAATCAAAATTAATACTTTAAATGCATAGAAGGCATGAATTTCAAGTTTGAACATCAAAGTATTAGAGACAAACATAAAGAAATGCCCATTGGAAAACCTTGCAAAGGAAGTAAAAGTAGAAGGTACCGGGAATTCAAATTTCTTATTTGCTCTTATAAGAAGTTCAACCGCATCAGTATAAGTCAACTGCACAAAATTTTTCTCAGCCACATCCTGTTGATCAGAATTTAATAAAATAAAATAAAAAAGAAAGAAAGAAAAAATTCAAATATCAGGGCACACACGAAAACTAGTATTGCAAAACAAGATCTATAAAAAAGCTTCAGACGGAAGACCTAGTCATGAAACAGAGTAACCAGAAAGAGTCAATGGTATAACACAAAGTTTTAAGAGGATAAGTTATGCTGGAAGCTCATACACTTAATCGATTGATAATGCCTTTCTCAATCCAAGTGTTGAAAAATTCCATGTCCTCCTTGCAGTTTTCAAGGATGTATGTTACCTAGCATACATAAAACTGCATATTACTCCAAGAATCAAGCATCAACATGGAGATACACTCAAAAAAATTAGTGTTCTATATGAAGGGTGCTAAATTGACAATGGGTGTGAAAAGTAACATACTACATACTGGAGATAGGCAGTTGCACAGGCCATGTCATCATTCAGATCAGCAAATGCAAGTTCCGGTTCAATCATCTTAAACCAAGAAACAAAAATCAACAGTGTTGTGTTTGATAATTCATGAACCAGGATACAATTATCTTGGGAAAGAGAAAAAAGAAGTTGACATGTCTAGTAACTCTAGTTGTTTCTTTTCTTTTCTTTTTTTAATTTGGAAAATTCTAGTTAAATAAGGAGGAAAAAAAAAAAGGCTAGATACCCAAAATTCAGCTAAATGTCTAGAAGTGTTAGAATTTTCTGCTCGAAATGTGGGACCAAATGTATACACCTGGAGAAAAAATGAAAATTTCTGTTATTATGGAATTTGACAGTGATGATTAAACAAAAATCATAGTATAGAGGCAACAATAACAATTTGAAACTAACATCAAGACAAGAAAAGATATACATCAGAAAGAGCAGTGGCATATGTTTCAGCATTGAGTTGGCCTGAGACAGTCAAGAATGCTGGTTTACCGAAGAAGTCCTAAAACATGATAAGAGGAAATGAAGGTTACACCAATGCCATTAACAAAATCAGATACTTAGTATTAACCTTTCCAAAATAATACTTATCAAAAAAAAAAAAAACCTTTCCAAAATAATGAATATGCTAAGCTAAATCTAAAACTGAGAAAGACTTTCATTTGTGATCATAGAGGATGACCACATCCTTTCATGATGGTAGCTATGCTCTAATCTTAAAAATCACATGAGAAGTCTCCCACATTCCTTACTTATGGTCACTTGTGTGAAAGGATGAACTACGAAAATAATTATTGCTTAGAGCATGACAATTGGTTTCAGTAACCAAGTTCTTTCATAGCAGTCCTCAACATACATAAGTTCCAAAAACCAGGCACCTAGATCTGCTATTTACCATATCAGCTGTACCATAGTAAAAATATGAAATTTGGCTGTAACACAAACTTGAATATGAATTTGACTCACTTGTGACCAATCAATTAAACCATCTTTAGCTTTAGGAATGGCATCCACTGTAGAATCAGTAGCTTCTCGGGAGCTAGGGATCTGTTAAACAAAAAAAGAAAATAAATAAATAAATAAAACCTTATCAAAGCATAGAGAGATATATAACAGGATGCAATAGAAGCTACTGATATGGAATTGCTGTAAGAAGACACTGACTAGCATAATAAAACATGCAACCAGTGAAGCAATATCACCCAAGAGCTCCAGTATATAAAAGAAAAAGGATGGCAACTTCAATCCCCTCTCAACATCTTGGTCAAGTGACCACAGAAAATATTGATTTGCTTGCATAATACATACAAAATCATACCAAATCTAAATAACAAATGTATTTGTTGCTAATCTAAGATCTGGTGCAGTTCCTATGGAGTCACTCTTAGTTTTCAAGGCAAAGGAAAAAAAAAAAAGACAATTTTGTAATAAGAAATAAAGACTTAGTGAATAAGAAAAATGGAGTATATTGAATAAGAGGAAAAAGAAAAGGAAGAAAAAAGTGAGATAAAAGATCTCATCCATGAAAAACACCCACAAGATACACTAGTGTTGTTAGGTGGCAGCATGAACATTCAACTTCTTTTGTACCTGATGCTTGGATAGAAACATATGTAGCTCAAAACATGTGGCAATCAGAATGCATAACTTGATCCATACATATTATCTAATGTAGTCATTATAAAAGAATTGAATCTTGGATTCTCATTAATCTTCATAATTGCAAAAAGATAATTTAAACTATTCCCTACTTTTCTTTAATAATTTTTTTCAAGAGAAACTCTTCCTCAATTTTCCCCCAATATTAATTTAAACTTGTAATTAAAGGAACTCTACTTATCATGAATGATGTTAATTAGTCAGTAATAAGACATAAGAAATAAAAAATGAGTGTGTACTGGGAAAAGCAAATGCCATACACATGATGTGCACTAAGAGGTGCTAGGAAGGTTAAAGAATATTGGGGAAGAGCATCCTTTTAGGAGGACGATATAGAACAAAATGAATTCCCTCAACAGTCACTTGGAGACTTCTAAGATCAAAATTCAAACTCTGTTACATTCGAGAAACCCATATGTTAATATAATATTTCTTTAATTCATGCTTCAATTAGAAACAAAAATATATTCTACAGCAAAAATAATATGTAAATTGAAAATTATCCATTGAAATAAGAACAAACCAGTCCATGACATAGAGCGTACCAAAGTAGTCACGCAGAACTGTTCACCTGCTCCTTCACAATCTGAAGCTGTAATAATAGGACTTGAGATCCAAACAAATCCATTTTCTTGGAAAAACTTGTGAGTGGCATAGGCAAGAGCATTTCTCACTCTTGCAACCTAAAACCAGGTTGCAACATTAAAAAGATCAAAAATTTTGCCCTAGAAGAGGATAAATCATGAAATAAAAATATTCTCATATAAAAGCTTTAACCAAATTGATTTGTTAAGCATGAAGTGTTTGGAGAACATTATAGGCAAACATGGAGTGATGGAGTGGACATAGAATGTCTCAGACTTCCAACATTAAAAGCATGCCAACTAGGAGTTGAGTAGCACAAATAAAAATCAAGTCTGAAATAAAATAGACTTGTTTTTTCAAATTGGTGATCAAAACCATCAGCATAACACAAGGGTTTTCATAAAGATGAAATCTTTATTAGAACGGCTAGTGAATTACAAGTGCGACAGAGCTCTGAAAACACAAAATCATAAAGCAGTCCAAGAAAAAAAAAAGAAATTAATACTTAAGGGAAAATTCATAAAATGTCAAGTAAATTATCATTAGAATTGTAATATAGAAAATGGTTAAGATCTTGGAAACTTGAGTGCCATCTAAAAGCAACTATTGTGGGGGCAATTTAATTATCCACCAAAAGCCACTTCCAAAACAGCCATTAACCACCTTTCAAAGGAAACAAACCATTTTTTACTACTATTTTCAGTGCTTAATTCCCCGCATTTATGGGACAAGAATAATCTTCCTGTTTCACAATTTCAGTCTGATTAAAAGCATGTTGGTGATCAAACCATAAGATGAATTTTCTTAAGTTCTTCTTCACCAAATACATATCGTCCTTTCTTTCCCATTTTAGAGCATTCAACTCACCCTCCAGCGTCATCAATCAAACTTGACCATTTCTGAACCATCTAAATTGACATACCACATTTCATCACATATCGGACTTAGTACATTTTTCAAACAGTTCATATCTTCTTCTTTTTTATCTTTCTTAATGTCTATTCCTTACAGCCATCTTTCTGAACATCCTCATCATGACCACACTCATTTATAACATGCTGCTTCTTGGTTATTGAAGATACAGCTTCATAAAGCATTACCTTGAACGGTTATTGCTCCATTTTGATCAGTGCTTATCATCACATAAAGGCCAAAGCACAACCATACTATATGCATCCAATTCCAGTGTTAAAGGTAGCATACAAGTCATAAAGTCTTCCAATACCAAGTAAAACTCCATTAATCCATCATACATATTATTTGCAAAGTGGATTAAGTGATTGGAACTCCCTCCACTTTCAGGCAAGGAAATGGAATTTTCTTCCCAAGCAGAAAAAATAAATTAAAAATAAAAATAAAATCATGGAAGTGACTGATTCTCCAATTTGCTTCTATGATAAAATCAACAGCATGCCATGCAAATTTTTTGCAAAATAGAGTGCATTTGTGCACCAAGTCTGTTCAAATAAACTGTTCTTACTGTATTGTAGAATCACTCAATACTTTAAATGCTCTATCTTTGTATCATGAAAGAACAAAACTGAGGTATCATAACAAGTTCCATTTTGCTCAAAAGAGCTGAAGATGTAAGAAAAATTACATACAGCATTTGAAAGAAACTTTCTAGAATCAATGAAAAAAGTCCCAAAATGGTGCTAGGATTCCACCTATTTGGAATACTTGTCATACATGCTAACTACTACTCCTGGAACATGAGTGTTAGTAAAGGCTATGTTATCTGAACCATAAACATATTTAGACACCTCCGAGGATAGAGTGCCATCCAAAACCATGTAGCCGCAATAGAAGCAATGAAAGGCTCTTTTCGAATGCCATAAACATATCTGATTGTTTCTCTTTTTGGAGTGGTTAGTGTCATGCATTCTACATTTAGAAGGAAAATTTTGGGTTGGTATGACTCTTTCGTGGGAAAGAAATGGAAAACAGGCCGAAGGGCTATACCCTTGTGCTTGTTTTGGACTCTTTGGAAACAAAGGAATAAAAAGGCTTTTAATGATATTAAGCAGTTGGACCAAGCCATCCAATCCAACTTTATGTAATCTTTCGTGAATTCAGCTAGGGTGTAAATAGTGGACCACTCAATGAATTTGACAGGTTTTGTAGATTAGTTGAGCATTGAGAAAGGTGAAGGTTTTTTTGTTTATTCCCTTCTCACCTAGTTTGGGCTATGTCCCCTTCTCACCTAGTTTAGGCATCCTTTGTATACATTGTGTGTGCATTGGTGCGCCTCCTATTAGATGCTTTTAATATGTTTACTCGTTTGCCGACAAAAAAAAAAAAGGGTTATTTTTTAACGCCATATATACAATTCAGATTCCAGAAAACTAGCAAAGGCCCAAATATATAAGATTTCCATAAGCTCTTATAATGAGAGAATTGTTTGCATAACAAGGACATTTTGTACAAATGAAACCCCAAGGAAGAACCAGTTTTTCTTAAGAGCAAGTTTTCTTTGGAGGACAAATTCAATCTCCTATAATTACAAGTGCTGATGTTGGGAAAACCCTCAATAGCATCCTTGCATAGAAAATGAAAGAATAATTAATTGCCAAAGTTTGTGGGAATGATAGAGAACAAATCTTGCATTGTTCTTAATAATTGAAGATGATGACTACTTGAAGATGTAACGTTGCTTTAGGTGTTTCTAACTGTATTTCTACTTAGCTAGTTATCTTGTTTGGGACAGAAAATTCAAAACCTACCCCTTGCTCATAGCCTAACACAAGGGTCATCTATGAAGCTAAAACAATCTTCTAAGAGTTCTTCACAGTTTCAATGCAAATTAAAATGAACCTCTTGAATCAGGATTCATCCGTGAGATAACAACTGAATGTGGAAAATTTTGTTCATTTTGTTTTTCCCTGTTTGACTGAGTATATTATGAAACATCCTAACAAATCATAGATGACATATGATCAAAATTACTAAATCAGAAAAGAATTCCCAATAAGATAAGTAGATATAAAACCACTAAAAGAAAAGGACATTCCATTCATATAATTAAAACAAGGCAAAAAAATGGAATCACCTTTTGACACAAAATTATAGTAATTGGTATGAAATAAAAGCCATGGCAAATTCAAGTAAAAGAAGCCAAGCCATACCGCACCAAATGTGTTTGTTCTAGGACGAAGATGGGCCTTAGTTCTCAAAAATTCTCTGCTAACCCTTTTCTTTTGAATAGGAAAAGAAGGATCGCTTTTACCAACCTATAAAAAGAACAAATATATAGTAACTAAAAATTTGCATGAAAAGCAGAGAACATGTTTACATGATTTACAGATTATCCATATGGGGACTCGTATAAAAAAAGAATACACGAAACAAAAACATTCATGTCCTAAATGATCGACACTGCCTTACCTATTTTTAGATTTCAACCTTATTTATTAAGGAATAAGGGCAAAGGACTCATCCCTAGTATTGTTATTACTCTCAAGTACAAATTTTAACCAATTCTCTTCACCTCGGTGAAGGTGGATGGGACATAGTAACATACTCGAGTATCATCTGGTTAATGCATCTATCTGTTAATTATACAATGCTAGTCTACTGCAGAGAACTCAACCTAAATCAGGAAGAGCAATTTTGGGTGGAGATGATTCATTAAATTGTGAAACCACCAGATAATGTGCAAAAGCAAAAAGCAGTTTGCTTAAAGAAAAGAGTGATTGAAGTATCTGATAAAACGTGAAACACGACAGAGAACCCACAACCTCCCTGGTGAATCACCAAGGAACAAAACTAACACCCCTGTGGATACAGTTGTCCAACCACTTTCTTCCTCTGACTTTTGTAGCCACTGTCATATCTACCATATCCCAGAGGGCCTTTTTTGGTGGCCCCATTCTTGATTCTCAAGATTCAAGGGCTATCTCGCAATTGTGGGCATCAGAGAGCTTCTTGTGGAAATATAAAAAACATATCATTCCCATTTTTACAAAGAATCCCTGTTAGATCTCTAACAAAACTTCCAGAAATTTGTAAGAAATGCTCCCTGCTGGTTCATCAGGAACACTTGCAAATCTACTGTACATATAAAATAAGGGGATTTCAACAAGGATGCCAAAGAGTTACTTACAGTTACAATTTTCAGAACATTTAATTCCACTTTCTGCTTTGATCCTTGACTAGCCACTAAAGTCCCTTGTATTGATACCGATGCACCAGTCGTGATTGAGCCCGATTCCACCTATTAACAAGCTACAAGACTTAGGAAGAGAAGTATTGGCAATTTAAATACCGTGACAGCCATAAGATATCAGGATAACAACATAATATACAAATATATTTCAAGAATCTGTTTGCATGTTACTGAAGAAACTTCTAGAGATATATAATAGACACATTTACCTATCAAGCTTCTAATTGAAGTTCTACTTATTCATCTATCAAGCTTATAATTAAAGTTCATATCACTTATATGATAGAGACATTTATCTTTCAAGCTAGCTCTGTTCCATACTTGAGCTGCCCATTTATCTATCAAATTTGCATTAAAGTTCAATTTTACCTATCAAAAAAAAAAAGTTCAATTTTGACTCGCCCAAGAAAACAAACTTCGAAATAGCTCAAATGAGCCAACTCAGCTGCTCATGGACACCTCAGTTCTTTGCAGCCTTGCAATTTGCCTTTCAAGGAGCGAAATGCCTTGCATGCATTTTCACTTCACAGCAATATTTTTCTTAGCTTGGGCTTTGTATCATCAAACATGAGGATAAAATTGGAAACGGTTAGCATCAGTTGCAGTCATGTTTCAATTTATTACAGAAACTGTGGAGAGTATGATAGTGGAGGATATGTCATTCAGATATATCATAAATAGATTTTTACAAACGGAAATAAAAAATAAGAATAAAATAAAAACTGAAATTATTATCATTAATTGACAATGTAGAAAATATGCATATGTACATGTGCAGTATAAAAGTCTGCCTGCAACATCAGCAGTCAAAACCATTGTAAATTTGCTAACAAGTTAAGGCAGAAACTGTAGTGACTCAGATTTGACTCAACACCCCAAAAAAATATATATTCTTTTTGAATGGTACCTGGTCATAACCATCTGCATCTGAGTTCATCACGCATTGCATGTTCGAAAGGCATGAACCATCATTAACCTAAATATTCACGGTATAAGATTGATTTAAATGATTGCCAGACCATAAAACAGCATTTCATTCTATATTAATGCAGAAACAAAATCAAATATCATTTTCCAGATCAAATTCACAGACCAATACAATGGACAAATAAAAATTATCCCACCCCAATTTCTTATATTGCAATTCAATAATTATCCATTGGGTTGCAGAGAAAACGTTCCATCTGAAAGACATTTGACTGTTTAAACCGCAAACCGTATATAGTTACTTTATTAAGTTGTTCTATGTATCTCTAGAATACAAGCTCCTTTCTTTTTATTTTATTGTCATTTCTTCCGTTTCCCAGCAACCAATCGCGGTAAAAGTCAATCAATGAAACCTCGATGAATATGACACTGCTCTGCACTCGGAGAGTTCGGACCCAGCCCTTCACCGCCAACGTTTGCCCTAGCCGATCCAGACCCTCGTCAGGGCCTCCCTTTATATCAACAACCCTCAACCGCTTCCGAAATTCGCCAACCTTTTCGCAAGTTTCGGCACCGAAAAACTCCGGCTTCGGCTTCTCAATGGCCTCGCCGGAGGAGAGAGCTCCGGATATGGCAGTGCAGAAGCATCGCCGTCGAGGTCTGGCCGCACCGACGGGGAAAAAAATGAACGGCGGAGTAAGTGGCTGATAAAGTTGTGGGAAGTGGAGTGTGACCGTTCGGGTTTGGGAGCTTGTGGGGAAGTTTCTAGGGTTTGTTTTGGCGTATGCAGAGAGTAACCGGACGGCGGATTGGGGTTTGAACCGGAGAGAAACGACTGGGGCTAGAGCAGCAGCCATTTTCTTCTTGGGGCTCCCTCCACTGTTGCGTCGATTGTGGCCACTGCTAATGGCTGAGTATGATTTTATCTTAATTGTAATAACGCCCTTCGACTTTTCTGATTTACCATGCCCTAAAACTTGTAACCAATTTGCAGCCTGCCTTTTTCAAAAAAATATTTATATTTATTAATAAAATGAAAAAAAAAAAAAAAAATCGTAAGCGACACGACTTTTGAACTAAAATAATATTATTTCAAAAATAGATATAATGGTATCTAAAATAACTTTTAATATGATCAGCGAAGATAGATTGGGTTTAGAGTATATAATATCTAAATAATTAATAATATATCACTCAAAAAAAATATCAGAGCTCGTCTTTTACCTCAAGTTTGAGGTTTGATTGTTCTCATAATTGTTTAAGCTTGTAATCTTATGAAAATGGTTGTGATGTCTCATATTAAATAAGTGAAAAGGTTTATTGGGTGTACCAATATGGTTCCTCTTACCTATATAAATGTATTTCAAAACTCACATTATATTTAAAATAAATAATATTTATATGATTAATAATAAATCATTACATTCATTGTCAAGACATACTACTTTATCAAATAAAAAAAAATCATCTAAGCTCATTTTAATTATTTGAAAAAAATCACTATATTCTATCAAATTTTAAGAGATTTTATAATGACATGTTAATCTCAAAATACAACATTTCTATTTATTATTATTATTGTTAAAAATATAAATTTAACATTGTCTTTGGGTGTGTTATTTTATGTGCCAATGGTAGTTAGTTGTGTTTATTATAGCAATATACTAAATTTTAATTATTACAGCATACACTTTGATTCACAACTCCAATGAGCATTATATTCCCTTCAAGTTCTCAACCAACTTGAAGTCTTAAACACCCAAATTATAACAATGATACGAGGATTTAATGTTTTCAATATTAGTACAATTGTGGCTCAATTACGAATAAATAACTATAATGATTTCGATTTGTGCATTAAAGATTTGCTAACGAAATAAGCAGTGTAGTTTGATGAATAGCTCTGAATGAGATAAAGCAGATGAAAAACAATTCAATACAAGTATTCTATAATCGGTAAATGCAAGAGAACTCTCCAATTTATAAAAAATAGCTCAAGTACCCAAAACCACATAAAAATGTTTTGATCGATCAAGCTTTGGTTCGATTGATCAAGTTGCTGTTGGGGTATCTATCGCTCTACAAGTGGTTGTTGGTGTTTTTAATGTTTGATCATGCCTCAACTTGATATTGATTTGCTATACATCGACTATTGAAAGATGAAATTTTATGCAAGTTTGGTCAATCTTCAATTGGGAAAGTTCAATCAATTCGATCAATTTGTGATACCCTTGACCGATTAGGCAAAAAAAAGTTTTAAAATATTCACTTTTTAGTTTTATTCTTTTAATAATTTGAGCATTTCATTGAAAAACCTTTTTAATACCTTTTTGAAATAATTTAACCTAAGGTTTTTTAAGTAAAACATGCATTCATTCATTTTAAAAACAAAATGTTACTTTTAAGCCAAGACATATCTACATGAAGGGCATTTGAATGCATAAAAAGAGTTTTATCCTAAGCGCACCAATGAGATTCATCTTACATAGGTTCTTAGATATTTTGTGCTTTCAAAGATTTATTTTTTCATGATATTTAAATACCTTTTAAGCATACTTAAGTTTTATTTTCATCTTAACGATAAAACCTAAAAAATTCACTTGATTTAAATATGTTAGTACATTTAACTTTGTTTTATTATTATCAAAATATAGTTAAAAAAAATCTTAGGCTAACAATTATTAATGGTAAAAAATAGAAACACCTCTAAGGAGAAGACATGATGTCAAATTTAATACCCTAATAGATAAAGAGGTTTAAAGTATACAATGGTTTTGAAAAAAATAGTTAAATTGAGAAAAATACGAATTATACAAATTTAGTCAGTATCATATCATAAAATTTGGTTTGCTGTTTTTTATGCACTTAGTTTTTTATTAACCTATACTTCATTGGGCTTAGTATAATATTATCTAAAATACTAATGTTATATATATATAAAATGCAAATAAAGAGGCTTAGTATAAACCCAAAGATCAATTCAAAAGTAAACAATATTCCCACAACCTATGCATGATTTAAGTCAAAGATATCGGTTATTCAACCTTTAGGATAAACTTTCAAGTAATACAATCATATATATTAATATTCATTTTTTGATATAACATTCTACATGAGATAAGAACTAAGTTTTTGAACTATATATTTATAAATTTCTCTTAATCATGTAGGCATCTTTTAAAGCCATGAAGATTATTTGGACCACATTAAATAAGGAAAAAAGTTTTTTGATACTATATATGTATAGATTTATTTAATTACATAGACATTTAAAAAAATATTTGATAGTATAAATCCACATGAGTTAAAAACCTCACATTATTCTAGAGTCACGCATATTTTAAATTTTGAAAAAAAATACAAATTCTTTTAAAATTTTGATTAATTACAATAATTTTTTTGTTATCATAGTAAAATAATAGAGACGTGTGTCAACAAAGGAATCACCATTAAATCATTTCTAAATTACTCGTTTTTAAAGCTACATTTTCAATATACAATCATTTGTTAATTGGCAAAGGGGAATCCTCTTCAAAATGATAGAAAGTCGGTGTTATGTCTAAAAATTCATTTAAAACATGGCAAAATTACGAACCGATCGGACAAAAAAATTTCACTGCTTTTTGAAATGCGAAGTACGTTGAAGGAACAACATGAGGCTTCATCTCAACCGGACACGCGTCAATCATACAGATGTCAGTTCAAAGGGGTTTCAGTACCCAATACTTCCCACCCTTCAATACCCTAATTGCGATTTGCCTTCCCCCTTTCTCCCGTGGAGGGGAGATAAAATAATCAGCACAAAACCCTAATTTTCCCGTAGAAGCCTAATCATTTCTGAAACCAGAATCGATGGATCACTCCTCTCTAACAGAAGCGCACCAGCAGCAACAGTACCAAGAACATCAACAGGCGGAACTAGCGCAACAGCATCAACAACAGCTGCAGCTGTATCAGCAACATCAAAATCAAGATTACTCTTCGCAACCGTACGATCCCTCTCAGGTTCAGGCGTATGATCAATCGGCACAGGCTTATGATCAATCGGCGCAGGCGTATAATCAATCGGCGCAGGTGTATAATCAATCTGCACAGGCGTATAATCAATCTGCACAGGCGTATAATCAATCTACACAGGCTTATTACCCTTATTATCAATACCAACAACCGCAACAATCTCAGCACCCGCAGCAACATCAACAGCAACAGCAATACCAGTATTATCAGCCGGATTACGGCAATGTGTATCAGCAACCGGCGCATCAGCAGCAGCCGCAGCAGGAATTGGGGTCGGTGCAGCCGCCGGGGGTTCCGGTTTCGCACGAAGCACCTCCACCTCCGAACGTGGAGGGTGGTGGGGCTGGATCGGGGCATGGGCAGGTGCATGTGCAGCACCAGCAGAATGCATATTATCCACAGGGGGGTGGTGAGCAGCAAAGCTCAGGGTTCCCACTTACTCCGGGGCTGAACCCGGCTGCGGCAGCCGCAGTGGCAGCATTGTCGCAATTGACGCAGTTTGCGGGGACTATGGATGCGGCTGAGAGAGCTATGGCAGGGTTGCAGGCGCGGCAGTGGCATGGAAAGGGTGGGGGTTATCGGCCCATGATGGGGCCAGGGCATGGACCTGGTGCATTTCATGGGCATGGGCCAATGCACCATGGTCGGGGTCCAATGCGTCCACCGGTATGGTGCTCTTTGTTGTCTTGATTGTGGATATTTTTAGCCCTTTACAGAAATTATGGTTTTGATTTAGTTTGATTCATTTTCTCCAATGAATTTAATTCAATGTTGCAATTCTCCATCTGCTTTTAAGTGTTTCCTTTTGCTTTGACTTTAAGACATGTAATATTATGCTTTGACGTGCTTGTTATCTATTTATGCCTTATTTCGGATTTATTGTAAATGGTATCATCTAATTTGTCCATGACCTGTCACTTGTGTTTTTCAGTCATTTTAATTTACAGTTGAATAATTTGGTTAAGAAAAATGACGAGTTTTGCAAACTATTTCTCAGTATCGCTTTTCTGGCATATGGTGCCTGTCAGGTATTTTTTTTTTCTTTAGAAAAATTAAGGGCATAAGTACTGTTAAAAAAATAAAAATAAAAATAAAAATAAAGATACAAGGCAAGTGCGAATTGTGTTTGTGAGACAGTCTGATAGAAAATCTCTTACCACCTATGGTTTGTTTGTTTCTTTCTCACTATTACCAAACAACAAGTTTGAATTTTGGGATAAAGTTGGAGTTTACTTGGTCAAGTTTTGTTTTGGAGATTAGATGAAATGAAAATAGTAGAATCAAAATGTTCCATATTTAGATAATATTTGTAGTTCTTTAAGATTCGATACAGTGACGAAGTTGGATCAATTTGAAAATTGTTATTTACCTTAGTGTTTTCTTGTGGGGTTTGGAATATATGGTTTCAACAAGCAATTAAAATTTTTTGAGTTATATGGTCGTTTTATTATTTTTTTGTGTTACTTGTTCTGATTATGATCATTGCATCAGAAATAATTCAGCTGCAATTAGAAATGAATTATATACTTATTACAATCTACAATTTGAATACTGCCAATTATTTTAACTTTTCTACTATTAGTATAAACTTTTTAGACTTCTGGGAAAAAAATGTAGTTTTGAATTGAATTATTACGAATCACAAAATTATGACTTGCAAATTATCTTTTCTTTTTTGTTTTAGTGGTCACTGTCATGATGCCCATGTAAAGGTAATGCATATAGGTTTTGTAGTTTTCATTTAGTGTGTTTCCTTTGATTCCAGAAGTCTAATTTGTATCGTTTTACATGATTTTTCCATTAACTTGATTTTAGATCCTTTTCTCTTGAGCATGATTTTAAGTGGTCTATAAGTTAAAAAATAAACTTGAATAGCAGCTCTCTGGTGCTTTGGTATTTTCTTGTTGGATGGAAATGTTTGTGGGGTGTATTGAAGAATATAACTCAGAGATTGTAGGACATTCTCTCACAACTACATTATGGTTTTGAGTTTCTTAGATTTGCTTTTATCATTATGTCCATTGTCATGTATTGACTCCACTAAGCCGCCAGCCAAGCAATGAAAGGAATTGCAGAATGTGTTTTTGTTATTACTTTTATAGATTAACACACAAATAGAATGACAAGATTATCATGTTTAACAAATTGTTTCTTTTATAGTTTTGTACATGAATATAATAAGATGATTGACATCTATAACCAATTACTTTTGGTGTAAAACTGTCCAAAGACCTCACTAATCTGAACAGTAACGGCAAAAGCTTAACTTGTTTTTTGTTGTTATTTTTCCTAGATTAGTGTTTATTAGGCTAACAGGGTTAGGTTCTGTAGTAGTTTTTTTTTTCTTTTTTTCTTTTTTTCTCTCAGTTAATGTCTTCGTTCCTTGGTGGAAATATTAATGCAGTGCCTTGAAGAGTTTAACTTCGTAGTTGTAGGATATTGGTTTTAAGTTTCTTAAGTCTGCTTTTTATAGTTATGTTTTCATATGTTGGTCCAATTGGAGGCTAAGCAGCTACAAAAAATACAAAATGGACTTCTGTTATTAATTGACTAGCATGTTAACAGAATGACATGGATTAAAGTCTATGACAAAACTTGTTAACTTTAATGTCACAATCCCTTGATGACAAAGCTTTTGGTAGTTAATGATGTTCTCCAATCTGGACATATCAGTTGTCAGTCTTCCTTGAGGACATCCTTCTTCTACCAGCAAACCTTGGTCTTGTAATACCATGATTACTCTTTTGGTTACAAATCTGCATGAAGAATCCGTCATGCTTAGAGAATAGCATGCATCAACCTACCAATCTGGACGAATCAACTTTTAGTCTCCCTTTTGGTAGGGGGAATGTTTAATTTGGTTCAGTTTAGTGTAAATGGGTTAAATAAAAGCAGACCCTATCCACCAAATTTCGACTAGAATTTAACACTCCCATGAGGTGGCTAAATTGACAGTTAAGTTTCTAAAAGAGTTGCCCAATCTACAGAAACTGTGTAAAGATAAATATCAAGCCCAATTTTTATAAGTGTAATACAACTCAAAGAACTATAGGAATTGGGATTTGTGCCAACATTAAATATTTGGGGTTTGCAGTTGGTATATTAAGTTAGATTTTGTGTGCTGTCTGCTTCTTGTGTTTGAATTAGCATGCATTAATATCTTTTGAAGCATAGTAATCAGAATTGAACATTTGAGTTGAAGTTCAGACACCATTTGTACTTGCATGTGTTTCCATTCATTGTTATTCATGTACTCTGTGCTTACACCATGAGCTAATTTTCCATTACTGGCAGTTGTTGCATGCTTTGTTTAGTTTCTTTCTTCGGTGGGTTGGGGAATCAAAATTCGATGCCCTCTGTTATGAAGAGCTGACCTAATGCTCAAATGTAAACTTTTGAACTGTTCATGTTCAATCACTTTTTTAATTTTTAATTGGATGGAGGTTTGGTTTATATGTTAATTTACAAGTTCTAATATAAGAAACTTTTCTTTTGATTCAACAGACAACACCCACCTATCAAAAGAAAATCTCTTGCCTTAATGGAGATACAAGATTTTTTTTGTGGATGCCATGGGAAGCCATGGTATTAAGATGTTTTTTTTTTCTTTGGAAGTGTACCATCTCATCAGAATTTTTATTTCCTTGGAAATTTAAATGTTCTTAGGCATTTGCTGCTGCTGTTGGTGCTGCTGTTGCTGATCATTCTATGAGCCTCATTGGCTAGATGGTTTGTATTCCATTCTAATAAACTTCTTCTAGTGCTCCAAATAAGGCCTAAAGTGATTATATTTATTGGACTTAGCATAATCTTCAAAATGCATCATAAGCAAAGAGATCAGCACTGTTAGCTTGACCATAAAACTCTGAAGTGATCCTAGATGGTCTCTGGATTTAGATATTCTAGTTGTTAAGGGAAAAATATGGTATTTGCTATAGATGGCCCATCAATCAGTTTGTTCCTTTCTAGACTTAAAGCTCAAGCTTTCATGAGCCTTGATGACCCCTCGAATTCTGATGTGCTTATTAAATCAATTGATGCCTCTGTTCTCTTACTTTGTGGGTTGATGTTAGTGTTGACTCACATTGTTTGTTTGGATGGTCATCATTTGATTTGGTTGCAGCTCACCCTTCTATGTTCATGGATCTCGTTTCATGTTCATTTGTTCCCAAATCATTGTGGCCTCATCTACTCAAGCATTTAAGTGCATCACACTTGAGTAGTTGTCCATATTTTTTTTCTCTTAAAATCTGGTTTCAGCTTCCTTCATCCTGTAGACACCCAATATTGATCCCTTGCTTTTGAAAGCATGCCACTTTGCTGTTAATCTCTCATGTATTTTTTCAGAATCCATCTTTAATGGGATTGATTTAAATTAGGTGTTCTCCTTTTGGACTTAGGACTGTTCATGGTTTTGTATGAGAGTTCTTGAGGAGCGCACGTTCTTGTATCTTCATGCTGCCCAATCTTTTGGAACAAGATGGCGTTGAGGATGTGGAGAAAAAACGGTTGGTTCTTCTATCTTCTTTTAGTCATTTTTTTTTTAAGAAACTAAAACAGGGTCCTAGAGCTGTGGATTACAACAAATGAGTTATAAGAGAAGGTTATTTAGCCTTGTTTATAATTTTTATTTTTCGTGGTGCCTATTAAAATGGACAACCTTTACCTAAATGCTTAGGTTATATATATACCCTCATAATTAGGTTTAAAACATTTTCTGCACCAAAATCTACTTTCGAAATGAAACTCAATATTTAATTTTTTAGTTGTTCAGTGATTTTTGTGACCTTCTGACATTTTATATAAAATGTTTTTGTTTAAGGAAGTTCCTTAAAAACTTGTTTTAATTTTTCTGCTTCTTATTCTCCATCTCTACCATCTTCTTGATTTTGATTTACAAGTTGTCAGATTGTATAAAATTCCTTGTCTAAGAGAATCTGATTATGGTTTGCAAACTCGTAACTGCTGGAGATGGACCAACTTGAATTTTGCCTTTCATGATTGTCCTGGTCTTATCCCCATCGTTTAACCATATTTTTTTTTGACAAAAAGAATAAACAATTGGGTTTGGATAAGAAAAAGGAAAAAAAATGAACCCTTTTAATCCCCCAAAAAAAGGATTAATTTGTATTTTCGTTTTAATTGTCCAAATAAGCGAGCTTGCCTTTTCAATAACTTGTATATGTTGATTTGTCAATTTGAAAGAATTTATTCTTTCCTATAAAAAATTTTAATTTTTCTTCAGTTTTCTGTACTTTTTTTTTTTTTTTTTTGTGAAATTGCCCTGGTTCAATTGAGTTTTGGCTTAATGATCAATTTTTTTTTTAAATTATTTATTGGAAAAGATTTGGCATAAACCATGACATTTAAACTAATTTGTGATTGTGAAATAAACAATGTATATGGCCTATTAAAATTGTACACAGCTTGGTTTGACCCTAAACCAATTCTAGGCAGGTCCTTCAAAGTGAAAAATGTTGGAAATGAGCGCATAGGTTTCATTTGCCAGTTTTGAATATGACATGTGAATATTGAAAAATAGGCCATATCTGTGCAAAGTGAGGTTGGCTTGTTTTCATGATGATCCTGTGCTCAACTTAGGTTTGAGAGACAAGTATGAAAACAAAGTGCAAGATTGCTTTGATGGACGAGCATGATCTTGCTTTTTATAGACTATGAAGTTATGGCTTTGTGTCTACCTGAATAAGATTTTTTTGTTTTGGGCTAAAAAAAATAGTGGACTGTGCCAAGTTGGTCTTGCACTGCTTGATCTTTTTTATATGAATCCATGATAGTAGAATCAACTCATGCTTATGTCAAACCCATTCCACAAACTAAGAGCCCAATTTGAATTGTGCAAGGCTTGGTTGGGTTATAGCACTAGCCATGGCGTGCTTTATTTTTTTTATAATAGTTGTTGTATGAAATTCTGATGATGTTGATAGAATGATAAATCCCATTAGGACAAGGAATTGCCAAACTATGTCATTTGTCAACTCGAGGAGTTTGAATCAAGAGCTTTTGTCTTGTCCGTTGTCATCATTCCTCTTATCATTTTGGATTCTCGTTGGAGTGGGATTCATTGCAAGAAAATAGGTATGGATCTTTCAGTTTTCTTTTTATCTATTTTAAGCGTAACTATAATTAAGTGTTTGAAAGCAGCATGGATTTTGTGTGAGTTAGCACACCATTCTGAAAGGTTCCATAGTTGTGGGGTGGGATTTGGAAGTTCTAGAGGCTTGTTGCCTTGTTTCTACTTCCCTAGCCATGAATACCCTGTTGATCTAGTTGATTCTTTTCCAAAGTCATAATATATGATATTTTTTGGCACATAAAAATCCATTACTTGGAAAAAATATAAAGCTAATTCAACTAATTGAATTAAGCATTATTTGAAGTAATTTTTTTGGTTTCTGAATTGTTTTTTCTTTATGTTTCCTGCTAATATGGATTTTATTAGAGCCTTTTGTGCTGGTTGTTCACACACTGCAAAATGCCCTCACTGTATTTGTTTTGGGCTGGCAAGAGAAGAGAATTAACAATGTTGTGCTCTTGCTCAAGCAATGTTGAACCCTGTGATTTGTTATTGTCAAGCAAAAATTCCTCAAAGTTGAAACCTATCCAACTAAAAAGGGAGGGAGGGAGAAAGAGAGAGAGAACACTGGAGCCTGACTTTGTTTAGGCACTTGAACACCTACTGGTACATCTTTTTGGAAATTAGCTGCTGCTGCTGCTCCTCTTTATTTTTATTTTTTAATTCTTTTTTAAATTACTCATTTCAATGGTATGTGATGAAAAAATTATTCTTTTGTTTATTTCATCTAAAGAAGCAGTAGCGTCTCCTCCTCCTCTGCAAATTACTTATTTCAATGGTATGTGATGAATAAATTATTCTTTTGCTTATTTCATCTAATAAAGCAGTAGCTTTAAGTATGTTCATAGTGCTAACTGATGTGCAATTTTGGGCCTTTGATATCTCAATTTATATTCTAGAAAAAATGCAGGTATTTTTTTTAATAGGAATTAAAAAAAGGCAAATCTTATAGGTTCCCATATTTCTAATTTTTTTTATAAAAAAATCCTAAGCATTATAGCAATCTTTTGTTTGCCTGCCAAAAATCATTTGTGATTCTAAAAATGTAATGCCTTTTATTATTGAATCAGGATTTTCTTCTGAGTGATGCACATAGATGGGAATGAACATCATTAAGATTGGGATGCCACAATGGAAATTGATGTTTACTTATCCATTGTTTCTTTTTGGGGAGGGTATGTTGGGCCTGGGGTTTGTGGATGGTTGTCAGGGTTGGGAAGGGTGCGGTTTACAAATTTTCAGTCAATGATTATATATCCAGAGAACTAAGCACGGTTCGGATAGTCATATAACAATTAGCTTTGCCTCTACTCATTCCTATTCTTATTTTCTCTTGCATGACTCCTGCAGCTATTACTGCTACGAAGGTTTGTCAACTTGCATTTTTTATGACGTAGTCTGAGGTTTCAGACATTGATATTAACTTTCAGTTAATCTTGCAGTTGGTTCTGATTAAGAAATTTCAGTTATGCTAAACTTTATTCAATCCGTGTAGAATTTGTTCTCATTCTTGTAAGAATAGAACTAGACTGATCAAGGTCCTTTTGCGGTTTACTTTGAGGAAGGGCAATTAGTTCGAGGATAGCATCTGTGCATGATTCCCTTTTATTGGGTTGTATTTGGTCTCTCTATGGTGTCGCAGTAGGCTTGATATGCCTTCTCTGCTATATTCCATTTGCACTGAAAAATTGTTTCCTTCTGATGATGCTGACTCATACCTTGTGGTGGAATTAATGCATGTTTGCATTTGGCACCACATGGAATCATGAACATGAAATCATTCCTTAGCTGTTATTTCCCTGATATTTGGAATATGTCATGTTTTGCTCAACATTTGAGATGGTATTGTTTCATAACATGTGTAACATCATCTTTACTGTTTTTAGTCAATGGCATTTTGTCAATTATTTATTACCTCTTCTTTTGGATACTTATTCTTATTCTAAACAATAAATTTTTGCACATGCTATCAATAGGACTCATACCACCATGGATGCATTAAAAATGTGGAAGTTAATTGCCTTTGATTTAAATCTTTTAAAACCAATACTTATTTTTTGTCTCTTCTTTTTGGGATATTGCATCCATATATGCTCGACAAGTTTTAGGACAGAAGATAGTTCTCTTAATATGTTTGACTTGACCTTACAATAAAGGAATGGCCTTTTTAGATTGCTTAAAATGTGCCTAACGGAACCCTAGGGGTGAAGTGTCAAAGCTGTAGTTCTTTTAGCTGGCTCTTGTTTTGTGTAATTTGTGTTAGGTTAATTCTGTGCATGAAGTTAACATTTTTTGAGCAGTTGTTTTCCCCTCAACATTGAGCAAGCTCATCTTTGACCGATTCAGCTTTATATTCTTGAAAACCTTTAGAGACTTATTTTGCAGGCTGGGCGATCTCCTTACAGGGGTGGTGGTAGAAGGGGTGGTGGTGGTGGTGGACCATTTAGAGGGGGTGGCAGGGGAAGTTTTGGCCCCCGCCACCCATTCAGAGGTGGTGGCTCTGGTCCGCCTTTCCGTGGTCGGGGTCGGGGTCGGGGCAGGGGTGGTTCGAGGCGGTTCGCACCATATGCTGCATCATCTTCACACCCAGAGCTTGCTGCAGTTGAGGATGCAGAATTGCCTGAAGAAGAGGGAGAGCCCTCAGGTGTTCTACCTGAAGAGGCAGGTGAAGCTGTAGTGCCTGCAGAGACATCGCCATCAACAGCGGCACCAGGGGATTCAGCTCCGAACTGGCAACCTTCACAGGTGGCATGGTGTGAGCTTTGCAGGGTTGATTGCACTAGTTTGGAAATCCTTGAGCAGCACAGGAATGGAAAACGACATAAGAAGAACCTGCAGAGAATTGAAGAGCTGAAAAGTGCTAACCTTACTGGGACTGAAATACCGAATGAGCCTGTGGGTGAGTCCAAGTTCCAGCCAGAGATTGCCCAGGAAGGTGAAGAGGAAAGTGATGAGGAAGGTGAAGAGAACCCAGAAAAAAACTTACCTAGTGAAGCAATTGTCGATGAAAATGAGATGGTAGGTGAACAGAAAAATGATATTGCGGAACAGCCTGAAAAACCCATGGAGGAGTGTCCGGATTCACAAGTGGGTAAGCCTAGGATGGAGCACTTTGACAATTGGAGGCATGGTATGAAGCGCAGGATGCGGGGCGGTCGAGGTGGGAAGCGTATGAAAATGTTTGAAGCACCAAGGCGATCAATCGAACCTCCTAAACCTAAAGTGGTGATTCCCCTAATATGTGACTTGTGCAATGTTAAGTGTGACACACAGGAGGTCTTTGATCGCCATCTCTCTGGTAAGAAGCACATTGCGAAGCTAAAACGATTTGAGGGTCACCAAGCTATGTATGGGCCAATGGGGCTTCAGGCTTTGTATCCTCCTAATCCAATTGCACAAACTCTTTTACATCCTCAAGGCCATCAACAACAAGGCTTCTACAGCCCTCCGTCCTCATTTCCTCCACAAGGCCCTTATATGCCTCCACAAGCTCACCAAGCAGCACCACCTGCTGCGGGTGCAGTTACTCAGTTTCAACAAAATGCCATTCCTCAGGGGTCTGAAGCCCATCCTGGATCTGGTAGCCAGGCAGTTGTCTCAGTGGTCCATGAACCTCAGCAGCAGTTTGCCGGAGTGGAATCTGGAAGTAAGGAGTCTGTGACTGCGGAGATGAATCATGTGAATGGTATTTCAGAATCTGGGGGCAACGGGCCGAGTCCTGCAGTGGAGCAGGTATATGCTGCAACACATGAAGCTGCTCCACTCCCAGACCATGGAGTCACTGCTGATCATGTCGATGTGCCAGGACCGGAGATACAACCAAAGGAAGGAGCAGCTGAGTAAGAAGGAATGTGGTGGTGGCGAATATCGCTTTGTGTTCCTTGTAGGTTCAATCCACAAAAATGCTCTTTATATTTGTTTTTCCCATACAGTCTCTCAGGATGGTTCGTTTGAGCAATTTGCTTTTGAGGAATTGAGGTTTAAGATACAAACATGCTCTTGCAAACTCCTTTATTAATTAACATTTACTAGACAAAGAAAGATTCACCCCTAGTGATGTCTTATGATATCTTACTCTAATTCCATGCATCGGACTATCATTTTTGCCCAGCAAATGGTGGAGTTGCATATCAGCTGTTTGTTGCCTAGAAGTAAGATGGGGTAGACGATCAGCAGAATCATAGGTGTTGGTTTTCTGTCAATGAACCAACATAAAAGTTTTGTTTTCCAGCATTCAATCAATAAGAAGATTATATTATTGTTATTTAATGAAAAGGCTTGGATTGTCAGGAATTAGGCATAGGAATTTAAAAATCTTAAAATAAATATGACATAATTTAAAATGGAACTTTAAATTTTTTATTTATTTATCTTATATTTAATTTTTTTAAATCATAAACTATTTGAATAAAATTAGATTTAAGGTTATGAAACTTAAAATAAAAGTTTTTTCGTCTCAAAAATCAATTCCAATGGGTCTAAGATATTTTTAGGATTTGTAATGGGCGAGGGCCCACATCCTAAAGCCATGTGAGCCAATTTGAGGCCTTTTTGATACTTTGCCACCAATGCCCCACTCCCTGCACGACGTCGTTTTGTTCAACTCGGGTAATATCGTCCCCATAGAGTAGCCTTCATCCCCGACTCCTTGACCCACGCAGCGAGAGAAAGAAGGATTGAAAGATTCTGGGAGCAATCATGGCCGGCCACTCCGATGATTTAGACGAACTCCTCGATAGTGAGTCCCAAAACATCTCTGTCTCTCTCTACTCTCTCTCTCTCTCTCTCTCTCTCTCTCTCTCTCTCTAAAATTTCTGAATCACTTTGGGATTGTTTCAGGCGCTTTGGATGATTTCAACAATCTCAACCTCGCGTCTTCTGCTCAAAGGTTCATCTCCCTCTTTCTCTTTCTATGTATATGTCGTGTGAAAATTTTGATTTTTAGGTCTGAATCCTTGTTTGTTTTTCGTTTGCTTATGGAAATAGAGATGGGACAGAGCAGAAACAAGGGACGGGTTCTATGCCACCTGGGGTTCAAGGATTGGGGATGGGTTTGCCTGATTTGAAGAGCAAGAAAAAGGGGAAACAAAAAGTTTCAAAGGAATCGCATGTTGCGGAGGCGCTTGATAAGCTCAGGGAGCAGACTAGGGAGACTGTGAAGGAGTTGGAGTCGGTCACGGGTGCGCAACCTGGTGGAGATGAGTTGGGTAAGGATGCGATGATGGAGGATTGGGTTAAGCAGTTTGAGGAGCTTGCTGGCTCTCAGGTATCTACATGTTTCGTTTTCTGAATCGGGATTGTGGGGCTCTGTTTGGGTCTTTTGGGTTTTAAGATTAGTCGTTTGATTGAATTTTTGTGTTTTTGATTGATTCTGAGTTGCTTTATTTGTTTGCCATTGGGTTTTATAGATATTCTGTTGGGATTTTGGATTGGGGGTTTGGTTTTTGATAATTCTGTGTAGTGTTAATTCAGAAATGTGATAAATGTAGTTAATGTCCTTTAGGGAGGGAACTTTTTTACGGTTGCTTTTCAACTGTACTTTGACATTGAGCTGGTTCATCTGGAGTTAAATTGTGTTTGAAGATTCTTAGGTTCAAGTGTGTTTGAAGATTCTTAGTCTGAAACCCTTATATATAGTTTTCATTTGAAGACTTAAAATTTTAGCCAGCTTTAGCATTAGCTTTGTGATAGACAAAACTGCTAATATAACTACTCGATTGAATCTTTTTGTTTTGCTGCCTTTGGATTGATATCTTAAAATTTTACTTCGTTAGATGCGTTCTAATTATGTGCTTAGTGTTATGGGCTTACTGTTGATGTGTTCTAATTATGGGCTTACTTTGAGTGGTCTGACCAAGCAATTAATTTTTTTTTTCATGTATACTTTTGTGAATTGGGTTAGGGTGTATATAGAGGATCACATTTTGTCTATGATTGATTTTGTAGATTGGTTGTTTGGCAAGTAAGGGGTAGGCCTTTTTTGTCTCCTTACTATCTAGCTTTTTTGGGCATTGTTTGTATACTTCGTGTATACTATTTTCGCTGTTTTCAGGCGTTTCTAATGCAAGCCCTTTTATTACCTATCAAAAGAAAACGAGCTTGATGTCATGGGTTTACTGTTCACCATGCAGCTATACATACACATAGAACACAAAAGGTTAGGAGAGTGTCATTGAAGGCATTCTTATTATACTTTGCATTTGGTGTTGGAAAATAGTGGTAAGAATGATTTGCATCGGCTCCAAGTCATACCTTTCTTCATGTGCTTTGAAAGGTATGCTAACTTTGCTTTTAAGATTATCATGAGTGGATTCCAGAAATAGGAATATATATTTAAAGGTTAGCAGAATATCCTGGTTTCAGGTTAAACAATTAAATGATACTGATTTGACTGTTGCCATGTCTGATACATAAGTTTGAGCCTGATGACTTTGGCCAAAGACCAAAATTGAGCTTCTTTTGTGGTTAAAAAAGGTCTGATGTTTGGCAGGAAGATGACTATTAATTGAGGTGATGTTATTCCTTTGGAGTGAATTTATCAGTTTTTTGCCCCTCTAAAATGTTTTTGACTCGTGTTCTCTATGTTCCTCTGTTCCTTCCCCACCCCCACCCCCACCCCCCACCCTTCCCCCCCCCCCCCCCCCCCCCCCCCCCTTTTCAATATCTACCCCTGAGTTTATATCCTTCATTAGATTCATTACCACCTAAGTCCCTTCTTGAATTCGGAATCCCTTGTGCAAAATTGTTCTAAAGTACAGTTCTATATAATGCGAGTTTTACTTGGGTTTGTTGAATATTCATTAGTTCTAAGTCTAAGTTTGAAATTATGTGGCTAACCTAGCATAAACTTTGTAGTTTGCTTTTTGTAATTTTAAGATTGCTAGTCTATCAGCTTTGTGCGGGAAAAAACTCATGATAAAATTTCTTGATGAAACTTTTTGGTTGTTCAGTGGTTTGGGTTTGTTTTCTTGGAGTGTTCATTTCATTGTGGGTGAGTTTTTAAAATTTTTTTGCGTCTAATCACATCCAAGGGCATTGTTTGATCATGAGCTTAGTTGCAGATTTTCACAAACTGGGGCCAAATTGTGACACTGTGGGTCGGTCAAGTATATAATGTTTCTTGCTCAACCATGTGGCTTTCAGACACCCAGTCCCATGTGAAGCCTAAATTAGGTCTAATCCTGTTGGTTAGTCGTGACATATTTAATTAACTCACAAACTTTGAAAAATGTGGCATTTCAAAAGGGATGTTTGGTCTTCCTGTGATACAGGAAGTGAAAACAGTGAACTCCACCATATTCATGGCATGCTTACTTGCCTTCCGCTTGCAGCATGTACATCAAATGGCATTGCCACTCTCATGTATATCTCTCCAAGTGGAGTTCCTGGAGCCTTAGTGCCTGCAACTTCTTGATTCAGGCATGAAATGTCTTGTTCGCTTTACACAACATCAGATATTTAAGCATGGGTCAAGTGACACTACCAAACAGGAGTTTAATTGGTTGAATGTTCTTAGCTTTAAGATGAAAAATGGGTTGCTGTTTCGCCACCCAAGAAGATACTTTTTAATCGGACTGATACTATACTTATGACAGTGTACAAGGGTTGTGCCCCCTTTTCTTGCCATTATTTTTTAATAAGAGTAGATGGGATTCACAAGGTAGAAATTCTGTTTGTGCTTGAACCTCTTTCTTTCTCTTCTCTTCTTCCCTTCCCCCCTCCCTGTCTCTCTCTCTCTCTTCCTACTTCTATCTCTCACGCACAATCACACAGATTCTCATTCCTTTGACAGCCCTTGAATCAATACCGAGTACCTTTTTAGGTAGAGAAGCTGCTTGGTGGGCTGCCCCATTCAAGGTTGAAATTTGTGGAACATTGTTCTGAAGTAAGGAATGCTTTTGAGCAGGTTTACTGGAGCTTCTCTTTCTAGAAGTTTCCTTAGGTCCTAGTATCAAAAATGAGTTTAGTGTAAGCTACATTTTTTCTGAGATTGCTATTCAACATTTTTAGGTCCATGTGTTAATCAGCGTTGCCAGAAATCAAACTGTCAAGGATTTGCATGATAAATCCTTTTCAACCTTTTGTCACTGTTTAGTGCTTTTCTTAGAATTTCACATTCTGGGAGGTTCTATGGTATGAGCTTAGTAATGAACTTACTAGTTGTCCCTGCTTTAAGTGACACATAGGTATTCCCACTTTGATGTGATGTCAGTCAGCCTTAAACTGTCTTGGTAGATAAGTTTCAAAGGGCATGCACAAAGAACAGAGACTAAAGAGAATATAGGACTTTTTTGGTTCAGAGAACTCTTCCGCTTCATGTGCACTAGGAGTGATGATGATGATATTGGCTCCATGTGGATGTTTTCCCCATTCCCCCCTTGCATTTCTATGCTGCCTACCCATTCCTTTGCTGCAAATTCTCCAGATGAAGATGTAAGAGCCTTTTATTGAAGCATGATATCATGTTCTCCCATTTTACATCAAATGATTTGGCTGAATCTCCTTAAATAAGCCTCACTTGTGAGACTTACCTTTGATCCGTCAACCAATCAAAATCTCTACTTACAGGAAAACTGAAAGCACATGCCAGTGCAGTCTCAATAGTTGATGAGGATTCTGCCATATTTTCTATAAGCGCAATGGTTCAATTCTTTTGCGAGATTCATTTAATTGTCTAAGTATTATAACTTCTCTTCCTCTTTTGTAGAAATATAAATGCTGTTGCCCTTGCAGTCAATTACCAAGCTAACAGTTCTTCTAAGGATTGTGCATGTGTTCCTACATTTTAATGTTATGATCTCTTTTGAATAAAATTAACTTGCTTTTACCAGTTTACAAAACCTAAAGAGTAGACATTATTGAGTAGTTAGTTGGAAGAGAGCCTTGGGTATTGAAGAGATCTGCCTAAGGTGTAAAAAGTACCCAGTATTAATAAATCTTATGTTATTGCCCTTGGTACTTGGCCAAATTAACATCACTCAGATTATGAAGGTTGTTGTCCATGATATCTTAAAAAGTTCAAAGGTGTGACCAACGGCAAAAAGGTTCAAGGTATGGTAGTGCTGATGGTTAGTGACAGATAAATTAGGCTGTCTTTGGTAGTACGTTTATCCCAGAAAGCAAACTATTGCTGATGAATGGTGAAACCTGTGTTTAAGTAAGAACTCGGATAACCTTTACCTTTTAGTAATTTATCTAACATAACATTCAGTATTTATATCCTTCTGCCTAGGGACATGGGTCTTAAATTTCCTCAAGGAAATCCTTGCAGTCACCATGGTTTTTTTATTTAGGAACCAGTCACATGGAATTTGCTGAATTTGGAGTTGGCCCAAATCTTTTGGGGGTTAATATATTGGGAACTCTATAGGAAAGGAGAAATGGTTATTTTAAATATATTAATTGGATCCGATAGTTAGAAATTGTGTTGACGTGTGTACCTATGTGATTGTAAACTGCATGCTTTATAAATTTGTTTAAGACACTATTGGACAGAAAATTTTTCCATATTTGGAAATTTGGCCATATTTCATCTACTATGAGCAAATTTTAATATTTTGGTGTCTTAAACTGTGGGAAAAACAAAATGTGGTATCAGAAAAGATGTATTCCATAAATAAAAGGACTAATATAACCGTTTCTAAAATTTTGGAAAGAATTTTGAACTATGGATTTAGGCCTGATTCTGAAAAGATCTGCCAATTAACTTTCAGATTGAAACTCTATGGACCCTTTTTCTGCATCTTTTCTCCTTTCTCCTTTCTGGTTATAGTTGGCATTAGCAGATGTGCAATAGCATATATCATTGGCTACTAGAGACAGTACTCTTCTGTTAATGATATGTTTTTGTTTCTTATAATCCATAATGAATGTGTCCTTTCTTAAACCTCTTGCTCAGGACATGGAGTCAATTGTGGAAACCATGATGCAGCAGCTTTTGTCTAAGGAGATTCTTCATGAACCAATGAAAGAAATTGGAGAAAGATATCCAAAGTGGTTGAAAGAGCATGAAGCTGGGTTGAGCAAAGAAGAATTTGAGCGTTATTCCCACCAATATGAACTTATAAAAAATCTAAATGAAGTTTATGAAAATGATCCAGGTAACTTCACTAAGATTGTCGAGCTCATGCAACGAATGCAAGAGTGTGGCCAACCGCCTAATGATATAGTGCAAGAGCTTGCTCCCGACTTTGATCTAGCAAATCTTGGCCAGCTGTAAGTGTTCTGATCAGTTGCTTGTGGCAATCTGAGCCATCATTTTGTTAGAATTTCTGAAGTGCTTTCCTTGATTTTTGGAGAAAGTCAATTTTAGCTCTTGGAAACAATAGTGTACACACACACACTCAATCAGTCTGCTGTTGGAGATTGGTGCGTTTATTTTTTATTTTTTAAATCTTTGTAGAATATGCACCTAACTTTAGATGCTGAGGAATATATAAGCCTTTTTTTTTTCTTTTTTTTTTAATGGACAAAAATAAAAATATATTAGTAGAGCCCCCTAAAAGAAAATGAGGTGTAAGCATGTACACATGATGTATATGATTGATAGCTAGAGTAATGGAAAAATAGCAGAATCCCCCAACATCTAACTGGCTCCCAAACTATCAACAAAATCTGACAAAGAAGAGGAAGAGAGTAGCCCCCCATTAGATTGCACAAACAAGGTCCTTAAGAAACCATTTTTAATTGCCAGACTAGTATATTCCACCCCTTCAAAAAATTCTGGTATTGCACTCTTTCCCAACAGTCGAGAACAGGCTAATGGAATCAGCATCCAGACTATCTTTTGCTAAGTACCTATCAAGTTTCCTTTCCAGCTAAGCATTACCTTTCTAACTGAACTTGGAGGAACTCAAACACGTGTACGTAGGGCACACCCCCTCTTTTTAGGTGTTTCTTAATGCATGATTTTGTTGTCTATCAAAAAAAAAAAAAACAAAAAAGAACCCAAACGCTGCTAATAGCATTCTATAGGCTTGAATCATAAGCTTCTATACCTTCTATAGTGCACCATCCCCCTTCCATTTCCTCATATTTTCCCAGAATTACCTTTCTCCAAAAGTTTTTGTGCACATTTGTCAATCTCCAAAGCCATGTACCAGATAAAGCTTTGTTGAGAGGCCTCAGTTTCCTTATTTCCAAGCTCCCACCAGATTTGTAGGAACAAACAGTGTGTCACCTACCAAATGATATTTCTTGTTTAAGTGGCCTCCCACCCCAGGAACTTCCTCTGAATCCTTCGCAATCTACTTCTCACCTTTCTAGAAATTGTGGAAGCCAAAAAAAATATAAATTGGTGAACTAGAAGGGTACCCTTCTCAAAAGGGTCAGTCTCTCACCTATAGGAAGATACTGTTGTTTCCAAGAGGCCAACCTTCATTTGAAATTACCCTCAACTGTATCCCACACCAAAAAAGACCCCCCACTCTACAATCCAGCTGATTAGCCAACCTCTCAAGCCCATCTACCATCCCAATCAGGATAATCTCATTTTTATAGACGTTAATTTGCAAACCAAACACTACTTTGAAATAGAATAGAGCTGATCTGATGTATGGTAATTGTTCACTGTCAGCCTCTTAAAATAATAGAGTTGGCTGCAAAAAAGAGGTGTGAAATCTCCTCTCCCTTGCCTTTTCTGCATGTGTGGAATATTTAGGGGAAATTTTGTTAGAACTAGTTTGGTATTATGAGAAAACTAAAAAGAAACTGTCCTCTGAGCTCCCTCCTAGAGTTGCTAGACTGAAGCATTCCTTGAGATTTGCGTTGAACGAAGTTGGTCTGATACCTGTTCCATGGAATATTTCATCTGTGATGGTCTGTAGGGAGAAATAGTGCTTTCTAATTATGTTGATATCTCACTCATCCAGTGAAGGTTATTGTTGCATATATTCATGTGGGTGGGGAATTGAGATTGCGTTCTGCTCTTTTTAACAGTGACTTAATGCTTTTCTGCAACATCTAAGATTGGAACTTGTGGAATAGCACCGATATTATGTAGTGTTCCATTTGGTATTTTATATCAACTGAACTGACTGTTGTTCTACCTCACTTGCATTGCAGATCTCCGGAGCTGTTGGAGTCTCAGCCAAATTGTTGTCTAATGTGAAACAAGCAAAATTTCTTTCTGGGTCACTCATACCCCATGTGTCGCTCCCCTCCTTTTATCTCGCATTATACCCTTTCTTAAGATTTAATAGAAATAAATTAGTTTCACTTGAAATTCTTTGTCAGATTTTGCCCTCCGTTTTCTAATGGAATTTTATTAGATGCTGCATGCTCTATTTCTGAGAGCTTGTGTATGATCTGAGCGTGTGAATAAGAACTGCAAGTTCTTCGTTTCTTCCCTGAAAAATGTCCCTCATTCATTCATCAGGTGAGGTTGCCCTTGAGTTGCTTGCTTTACATGCCCTTGTGGCATTCTACCCCTTTGAATTTTGTATTATTATTATTATTATTATTATTGGTTTATTTGTTTATAATTTTAATCAAAAATAGGAAATATATAAAATGATAAAAACACTGGAATAATGATCTCAACCTTTTCTCCTACATGTTTATCATTATCTGTTCAATTTTCACTTCAAACATAAGATATATATATTATTACTTTCACATAGAGCTTTAATTCAATCATATAAAAATAATTGTAAAATAAAAATTTCCAAAAAATAATTTAAGTTTTATACACTTATTGATTAATTATCAGTCAAATGTAGTAAGTACTTAGTATGTTGAATGCAATACTTGTATCATTTAAAAGTAGTATATGAAAGATCAAATATAATATTTTTGATCAAAAAATGTATAAAATATTAATTATTTAAAATTTATATTTTAAAAATTTTGGATTTTCAACTTTTCACGTTTAAATTCAATCGGAATCTAGAAAAATAAGATTAAATTAGGTAATGGGTGATGGTCAACCCAATCAAATTTGTCCAAGCTATAGGCTTATAGCCCTATTAGTGTTGCATAGGTGGGGGAAAAAAAAGGTAGAACGGTGCTTATAAAAATGAAAAAAAAAAGAACAAAAAATATGACATTTGGTTGATATTTTCCCATTCCAACTTCCAAATTCAAATTGATTAAAAGGAAAACACGCACACACATCAACCAAAGGAAATACATATGAATTGAATTGAGTATTACAATTATGAAAGTAGTATAATGGTGGAAAATCAACGAATAAATGAATTTTGAAATGCACATGAAATAATATTTATGATGAATGGAAATTTAGGCAAGTATAGAGGCGTGTCGCTGTAGGTGTAGCTTCTAATGCAGTAACAGCTAAGCATCAGAGAGTGCAATCCAGTGCCTTCCATTGACGAAACTCTTTACAAGGAATGGATGTGCCGTCTCAAAATCTAACTCTCTGGCCCATGTCACCCCCCTCACCGCCTCTGCTCCTGGGCCCCAGCACTTGTACACCCCGAAAAACACAGTCCTGCAAAGTCAAACCAATACCACCACAGTTATGATTGGGCTGGACCCACATTTTGAGATCCAATCATGAAAAATTAAAAAGGCAAATTTATCGAGAATATTATCAAATTTCTTCGAGCTTTGGTGACATGGTCTTTGCCACCACACTACATGGCAGATTCGGAGCAACCCAAAGCCCAGCACAAAATGGGCCCACTTAAAATACTGTCCCCTTTTCAATCAAAATAGACTAATAGAGGAGTTTGGTAGAAATGTGAGAATGTCAAAAGTCTAAAAAGAAATGATTAAAACAGAGTACGGTGGAATTGTATTATAGGATTACTTGTTCTTGTTGCTGGTGTGGTCCCAATCATCCCACCCCCCATGTGCCACCACATCATCAAAGTACGTGTATGAGTAGACTATCCTGGAGAACTGGCCCATGGCCCGACCCACGTAGAGTGGGCCTCTGCCAGTCACCTTGCAGCCCACGAATGCGAACCCGGTTTTTTCATCGGGCGAGTTCCTATCTTGCGCCGCTATGGAACCGAACCTCGTGGCTATTGAGTGCAGTTCGCAGTCCTGAAAGGACAGAAAGAGACCATCATCAACACACACCCCCTCCCCCCCTCCCGATCATTCTAAACTCAAAATCATACCACAAAATATTCATTAATTTACACGACATGCTCTTCAAATTCACATGAAATTCAAATTGGTGAAAGCCAATATATATATATATATATATATATATATATATAATGAAGTTTTTGTTTAACAATCAATTTTCTTAAAAATTTAATCTTATAAGATTTAAGTTTACAATTCATATTTTTAAACATTTTTTTTCATCATGATCATATACTTCCAATTTTTACAAAAATTTAACCTCATGAGTACCCTTCCTAAAATGCAATCTTATACTCATTTGAGAGATCTACATGTATAATCCTGTCAAATAGAGTTCGGATGTTATATTAAACAATTAATTTTCTTAAAAATTTAAGGAGGTAGGATTTGATATTTATTTCAATTGTTTCAAATACGGACACTTATTTAAACAACAAATTCACCTAAAATTTAAAATTTGTATGAGACAATAATAGAAGTACCGCCCAAATATGACATTTTAGGGTCAGATGGCGGAAACCCGTGAAGAGGGAGCGTGAGCGCTTTTCAGCCATGAGACCAGAGCAGAGCAGGTCGTACACAATGCTGTGGGCGCTTACCTCTACTGTTTCTGCACCACCTCCTATTCTACCACATTTTACAGGTACTTTTTGTTGCCCTTTACTCATGGACTTTTAGGGAGGGTACAGTTCACAAAAGTATTCCCCCTTTCCCACTTTTCAACCAGCTGGGCCCAGACCCCAGATTCCACTCTCGTCTAAAATGCCCAATGCCCATAACCCTTTGTCCAAAATGATTAAAAAAATAAAAGATGGACAATATTCTTTAATAATGGAATGATTACCTACTAAGATTCGTAGATATGTAGTAATTGCTTACTTTGTACATGGAGCGACCATTGCCAAAAATGAAGTCTATAGAGCCCTCAATATAACACTCCTTGAAATAATGCCGTCCGGCGTCGTCGCAGAGAGTGTCTTGTGCACCATAGAAACCGCAGCCGGAGAAGTAGGCCTTGTCCCCCGATATTCGGAATGCTGCCGCCTGCCATCCCTGCATCCCCGGCATCGGTGCCGGTGCTGTATTCTGCACCCACATTACATCCATTTTTGCACCCAATACTTTAATCATAACTCATAAGAAGAGAATATTACTAGTAGTACCATTTTTTTTCTTTGAAAAAGGACCGGAGTATATATGTACCTTGAAGCTGATGTTCCTAGCAGAAAAATAATTAGCAAAAACAATGACAGAAGCAGTTCTATAAGTACGCAGCTGTTGGCCATTGGTGCCGCGGTCACTTGCTCTATCATGCCACTCTATCACCGTCTCGTCCCTCCCGTCTCCTTGAAACGTGATGTATGGCTTTGTCACCGGCACCACCACCTTCTCTCTGCGCCATCACCAACATTTTAGAAAAGAAAAAATAAATGGTAAATTTAAGGACCATTTAATTACATAATAATAATAATAATAATAATTACTCGTAGCATCCGGCTTTGATTTTAATGAGAACGTTTTTGGTATTGTTATCAGGCACCGCGTCGACGGCAGCCTGGACAGACAAGAAGTCACCGGTGCCGCGAGCGTCGACGGTGATGAACAGGTGGCCGGAGGGTCCAACCCATTTGTGGTGGCGCTTTGTAGAGTTGGTTGATGGAATGATGGTGGCGGAGTACTTCAAAGGGGCATAGCACAAGAACAAGGCGAGGATGGAGAAGAAAGAGGTGAAAGGAGCCATTAGAATAGCATTAAATTTTCAGAGAGCGAAACAGAATATTTGGCGAGAGAGATGGAAAGTGTGGAGAATGTTTTGGGATTCTTGGGTTTGGCTTGAAGAAATATTTAAGTACATTGAAGAAGACACACACTCAACATCCTCATAACTATACTTGGCTTATTTATTCACTGTTTTTGTGGGAATGGAGTTGGATCCTTCCAACGGTCATTTTTTCTGTGCTCTTCCCTCTCTTTTGGACTCATGTTTTGTTTGCATTTGGACACAAGTCTCGATAACGCTTGTTTTCCACTCCTATCATTTGCACTCAAATTTTCTGCCTATCCAAACAAAAAAACGACACATTTTCTAATTGTGCCCATTACTATAACATTTTGTCCATTTCACTAGGAATCATCGAAGATGCCTAGGTTATGGGTTCGTGTTGTTCTCTCTTAATTAATCACATTCCAAATCCCCAGATTATTTAATTTAATTTAATTTTAATTTCGATATTAAGAAAATAAAGAGGAAAATAGAAATGCATGGAGGGTTCTTATGATGAGGGCTCAGTGTTAAGGAATTTGTTAATGATACCATCCAAACGGTCATATATACACCAGCGCATGTGGGAGAGGGAGTGTGTGATAAATGATGGTCCAAGCATGGCTTAATAGTATTTTGTAGGGTTCCTCCTTTTCTTTTATTTTTATTATTTTTTCTTGCAAAGGGCAAAAACAGTTTTTTCGAACGTTGGGCAAGGGACAAAAATGCCCAAACTCGTAGATTGCATAGTGGACCAAAATGCCCCTGAAATATTAAAGAGTACTTTATGATGATTGGCATGATTATAGGGTGTGGGCCAGAGGGGGTTCTATAAAGATACACCTGCTGTAGTGCTGTGGCCTGTGTGTGTCTGTAAAAGTGAGTGGTGGAGGGTACAAACGTCTTTAAGGTGAGTGGTGTGAGATGTGAAATATGATTCCAGGTAGAGAGTGGACCCGACCACCGCCTCATCAACCAGTCCCAACAATTGACGTATAGGTATAGATGTAGATATTTTTTCCCTAGACATGAAAGATCATTTTCTAAATAAGGGGGTTAAGATAGGATTATGGTTAAATGCTAAAATGAGAGTTTTTTTTTTTATAGGGTAAGCTTCTAGTGACCCCAAGGGACCCAAACGAGTGACTATTGAAGAGCAAATCTAAGACCGAACCAATTGAACTACCCTTCAGGATTGCTAAAATGAGAGTTTTTCTTATTTCCAACTTAAAATTTATCTAAATCCTACTATTAATTGAATCGAAACATTGATTCTATGTTAACCTTATTATATAATGCATTTGCATGGCTAAGTGATCTTTAACATGCTCCTCTTAATGAAACTTCTAAAGAAACATAATGAATATCAAACTCTGTCAAAGACATTACTAGTCAATGCAGGTCTGTCAATTCAATGGGTTTAGGCGGAAAATCAAATGCACCGAAGGTTTAGTCATGTGCTCAAATAATGTCTCAATCTCTTGATGGCCTACTTTATAGGTGCAATTTATGATTGTAATAAGAGCAAGTTTCTTTAGAGATGGGAACAACGATTGGGAAAGTACTGAAATTGTCTTTGAAGATACAAGTTCAACGTATCATTTAAAAAAAACAAACAAACAAACAAACTCACCTCTTTAATTCAATGCAATTTTTTTTAACGACCAACTTATGCTGCTGTCTTTCGGCTGTACTTTCTATAGATTCACAAATTGGACAAGGACCTCAGTTCCATTTCCCTCAAACTGGGCTCTCAACCCATTAAATGCCTCTGCGTGTTAGGTGCTGCTCTTGGACTCCGAATAGTTTTGAATAGCCCAAAGGTACCGGCTCAGTTGGTCAGAGCCTTGAGAACGACTTGGTTGTATAACCAACCAAAGAACAGGTAGAGATAGCGTGGTAACTGAGAACCTGGTTCCAATGAATGTTATGGGACACTCATTGAATTGAATTTCGCTCATCTCTGAATTTAATAAGTACAATACAAGTAACAATACCGGCAGCCATACAAATTGGTACTTCTCTGTAATAGTTCCTTTCTCTCCACAAAAGAATAACTATGTTGAAGAATTCTTATGATTTCCCAAGAAAAATTTCCCATTTTCTTTTGGGACAATCAATTTTGCGGGTGCCCTTTGTTCCTCAACACAACTTGATGGACTCAGGAGATGGTTGAGAGTCGCCCGACTTTGGGAAGAAAACTTCCTTTTCAAGCGAAACTTGAAGACATGTCATGATCTTAACTAGTGAGGTCCATGCGATGGGTGCACAGCAAAAGGCATAGGCAAAAACAACTAGAGCTCTCACAACCCCATCTGAGTACCAAGGGAATGCCATGACCAAAAGGGCCCCCAATATCCCAAGCCCTGGTGTTAGCACAGCTAGCGTTGGCAGCAGAAAAGCATTCATTGCTATAGAGGAAAGTGCAAAAGAGCCCAACAAGTAGAGGGTCCAGCCTAATAGTGGATGCACCGTGCGGGGAATGAGGAAGAAGGGGAGTACATAGGCAGCCACAATGGACCACATAGTCAGCAATTTGAGGCCAGTTTGAATGCTGGAGCTGCTCTTTTCTACGCGTCTGTAGCACAACTTTGAGAGGTTTGACCGGGCTAAATGGGCCATTGCTATTACACCCAGGTAGACTATCCACTGCATTAACACCACAGGCATCTCCGCGTTGTAGCTGTTAAAGATATATGAGAAGAAAAATGCCCAAGTTGGTTATTAATGGTAGCTTGAGGTATCCTGAAAAAGTCGAAAATTATCTAGAAAAACAATTCCAGAATGCAAGCAGTGGCCACTTCATATTCACTTAGCAATGCTTTCAGGCCTTACCCGAGAGTTTGGAGACGCTGTTGGTGCCATGAGAGGCCTAATGGGAGGACGGGCCATGACCACCAGTACCATGGCTTCAACCATGGTGCGCTCGGGAATGTAATCACACTGTTTGGTCCACAAGGTATAGTCCATCTAAGTTTAAGATCTGAAGCACCAAAGATTGAACATGGATTGAGATATGGTATGAAAATAATAACAATATGAGAATTATTAATAATAAAAATAAAAATCCCTGGAACAAGTGTGATATATACTCACAATAGTATGAAGCATCCATTTGGTAGCCCAAAGGAAGTCTGTAGTTTCCATCAAGCTTGGTGGCATTAGGAGGTGGATGGAACATTGGCTGATCAAGCAGATCTGGGAAGTAGCTAGCCAGGAACCCCTGGTCTGCACCATCTCGGTTCTCTCGCCCAATTTCTAACTCATGAAGCATGCTCCTGAACACCTCCATTGATGGCTGCAATCCAAAATTCACAGTGATGAGGTTGAATTAATGGTTTCATTTCAGATAAATCAAAAGAAAACAGACTAGGGTATTTGCACTTGTTTAGAAGCAACTTCAATTCAGGCCATTTTTTGGATGAAATGAAACACATACTAAACAGAGAGATTTTACCTGCAAAACAAAGAGGCCTGTATGGAAGATGCAGGGGTTGATGAAGACTGCACAAAATTGGCCACATTGGAACAATTCATCAGTTTTTTGGAGGAAAAGGTTATCAGAATCGAGCATGATCACCCTGTCATAGTCCACTAGACTCCATGCGTAGAGTTTGTTCAATGTTAACTTGAATCTCATATCAAAATGGTCCTGATTCTTATACGGATTGTTCATGTTCTTTACTCTCACTACCTTCACCCCATCTTCTTGTTCCCTGAATCACAAAACACCCACCTGTCAGTACTTCATTTCTTCATAACTGAACTCCGAATTAGCACTTGAAACAGATAAATTTAACCAAATTGTTAGCAATATGATCAGCCAGGGTACATTCAACAAATCCAACAATCATGATAACAAGCAGTATTGACCCATCTAGTCTGAGTAAAGACATAATCAGAAGCCATGAGGTCATAGGACTGCGACAACAAGGAACAAGTGCATATAATTTTAAATATTTCTATGTAGGCCATGCCTGTAAAACTACTATTTCTCCCCATAATATTCTGATAATTACCACATGGATAAACATAAAAAATATCATCAAATTTTGAAATTGCTTATCTCCATTAGTTGTCATGTTACTGCCAACATGGAAAGAGTAGCAACATCACATAATAAATAGGCATGGCAGTTGGCAACCTGGCATGAGGCAAGTGGTTCTTTTTTGTTTTTTTTTTGGAAGAAAACAATTTAATCATAACATGGATATAGCTTTGACTTGAAGAAGCATGTAATGGAAATGGGTGAGATCTGTGATGGATGGAAACACATTAATTTCTTGGAGTTGCTTGATTTTCAAATTCAATGCTTACACATCATTTCATGTGTCCCTAATTTCCCAATTTTAGAATCCTAAGTACCAAAACAAAACACGGCAAGGCCCTTTACCCCTTTCTATTCTCCTCCAACTATGTTGTTCTTGGATTCCCTACTAACAGCATAGTCTAAAAACTAGAAAGGATCATACCCCTCAGACCCTTTTTTGTCTTGATTCCATGGAAAATATTTATATATTCGTTTAAAATGCTATTCCAGAAAAAGGAAGAGTAGATAAATGATATGGATGTTCAAGTCAACGGGGGTGGGGGTGGGGGTGGAATGGTAGCTTTCTAAAGGACACCGTGGGTTACGGCGCACATTAGCTTACTTACAGAGCTTGGACCCAGCGGAGAGGGACGTCGGTGGAGGCAATGACCACCAGATCAGCTTCAACCTTGAGCTTCATCAGAGATCTCATCATCACCCGTAACGCCACGTAGTACTCATAGTCCCTCGGCGTTCCCATGTACATCATCGCAGCGTATGCGTTCCTGTGCGTCTGGCTCTGGCTGCTCCTTCTGTAACCATCCTCGCTTCCAAACGCCGATGAAACCAGCAACAGAACCTTCAAAATTCCTAAGACGCTCTTCTCTCTCCGCCCCATTTCGATCTCTCCTCCCTCTTAACTTCAACTTATCAAACGCACAGATTTAAATGCGCGCCCGAGTTGACGTGAAGCTTAGAAGTTTCTTCCGTCTAGGTTTCCGAAAGAAAGCAACGCGGAAGAGAGATGACTCGGTAGGATGCAGTCAATGCACGCAAGGCTCAATGCTGGCTTCTGTATACAAGTCGCATCCGATTTTTTGGTATTTAATATGTCGCTCTTGTTTCGGTGAATCAGAGGTGTAAGTCCACCTCAGGATCTCCGCTGTGGGTTAGGTGTACCGGTGCTGCAATTGTTTGACTTTTGAGCATTCGGACTGCCCTGAACTTATTAATAATTAAACCGATGTAGCCATTCAATTTTTTGATATTATACTTAACACCCCTGTTATTATTTAACGCTCGAAAATTCAAAATATCAAGAGTCTTTATTTTTACAAAAAGAAGCCACTTCGTTTGAAAGTTGAAAAAACCAAACTTCTCACCTACTTCCTTTTGATTTTTTTTTTTTTTCCTTCATCTATTTTTTTTTTCTTTTATTTTTGAAATCACAGCGTTCCCTTCATCTTCTTATATTTTTCAAATATTTTTTATCATACCTCAATTTTATTTTCTTTATCTCTCATAGGTATCCCATAATTTTTTTCTTTTCCCCTTATTCATATCATATTTTGTATCTTCCAAATTCCATTTGTAAGTAAATACGACAATGCAGTGGATTTTTTTGAGGACTCACCCCGTTTTGCCTCTAATGAGATGAGTTTAAAATTTAAATAAACGGGTTATGAGTGAATTTGATATTTTTTTGAAAACTTGACATAGGTTTGGAGTGAGTTTGAGTATTACCTTGTCTTATCCCGTCTTGTTTCGATTATATATAAAATTAATTTTTATTTTTAATACATAATAATAATAATAAATACTTTTAAATAAAATAAGTTATAAAAATTATAATATTTTAATTATTTATAAAATATCTTTTTTTAATGTAATTAAATATTTTATTATTATTATTATTTTAAGTTAAATTGTAATACTTTGAACCATGTAGATATTATCCTAGGATTAAGAGGGTCGTTAATGCTTCAAAACCCCCTACATCAAGGTCGAGGATTCCCATGTAAATATTTTTCGTTTTGGACCTAAAAGGTTCTCGTGACTTTAAAACAGATCTACAAAGTTAAGAAAGACTCATATTTATTTAGTATTAGAAACTTTTTCTTATATCCAATATGGGATATCACAAACACCATCTCATGGGACACAATGATGATGTTGTGTCTATGTGAAAAAGTGTTTAAAGGGTTGTGTTTATATGAGAGGGTGTCTATAGACACAACATCCTCATTGCGTCCCATGAGATTACGTGGCCAAATAGACAAACATCTCTCACAAAGTCAAACAAACCCTCACACAAGGGTCGAGAATCGGCTCTGATATCATTTGTAATAACCCGCTCCTTAGCATGTAGATATTATTTGCTCTCAGCCCAAAGGGGTCCTCATAAATTTAAAAAATGTGTTTACAAGATTAAGAGGAGTCCATGACAAAGTTGTTACAAATAATATCAAAATCAATCTTCGACCCCGATGTGGGGGTTTGTTTGACCCAAAACAAGATGTTTATCTGTTTTTTTCCATAATTCGGTAGGATATAACGAGGACGTTGTGTTTGCATGAAGGGTGTTGGTAATGCTTCACATTGGATAGGGGAAAAAGTTTTTAACGTTATATATTTATGGACTCTTTTTAACCATGCAAATGTGTTTTAAAGCCGTAAGAACTCATTTGGTCCAAAGAGGACGAATGTCTACATGAGTAGGTACAGGTTGTTATATAAATGACACGAGATAGGACAAGTATGAGAAATTCGCATACTCGTCCTACCCTAAACCTAATTTTTTTAATGGAACAAGAATTTGAAACAAATGCTTTAATAGAACGAGAATGAGAATTATTTTAAATAAATGAAGCCCAATAAATGAAGCGGGGTTGGGATGAGAGCAACCTGTCTCAAACTCGTCTTGTTGTCATCCCTTTGTAAGCCACTTCTTTACTTTTTCAAAAATAAAATTATATCGTCTCTTTGAACTCTAATCATAAGTTATTATTTGAATACATTTTTTGCTTTTTATTTTTTTTTAAATTACTTCATAAATTATAAAGTATAAAAACTCTTATCCATAAAAGCTTTTTTTTTTAATCTTTAAAAAAAATTCAAAATATTTAAAATTTCAAGAAGTAAAACAATTTCACCTCTTCAAATTTTAAAATCTTTGAAAATCGTTTTTAAAAATATAAAATAAATTTCTACTTTTTTATATAAGAATTTGTTTATATTTTTTGTGAGACATTCTATTTTTAAAAATAAAAAAGGGAAATATTTAAATGTCACCAATTTTGTTATTTTCATTTTCTTCATTTCTAATCTTTATCCACTGCTTATCACTTTTTTTTCCCAAATCTAGAAAGCAGCATACTCAAATTCAGCTAAAAAACCTTCCAAACAACAATCAAAATCTTCTCATATCAATGTAAAAAAAAATATATATATATATATATATATATAAGTAATTAATTTATATTAGTTTAATTGGCAATAACATAAAGGAGTATTAGTTTAATCTTCTCATAAATAATAAAATAAATAAATTTAAAATCTATAAAATATTTATACACCACTTTAAATTTATTTTAATTTTTTTATATAAATAAAAATATATAAAGTTTTAACTAATTTTAATTATATATTAATTTTTATAATAAAAAAAAATTAAAAATTAAATGATAATACTTTAGTCCTTTTTAGTACTCGGAAACTTCTAGAATCGAAAAGTGATAAGCGATAACTGAGTCAATGCAGATCTGGAGAGGAATCATTTGGAAATTTCTTCTCGTTGCAGGTGACAACTTCCCCGCTAAATCCATAACTCCTTGGTTCATTATGTAATTTATATTATATACTATAAATTCCTCCCATCTAGTAGGGCTGCTGTCGTTGAGGCCAGCTTCGACTGGGGATAAGGATGATGAACTTTTAAGTCTTTTCTAAAAGCCAACTTTTCAAATTCTCAAAAGCTGGCATTAAAATCATGTCTAATATTTTTTAATTAATTTGAATTTATTCAGACCACGCATCCCCATTTTAATAATACCATTTAAAATTAGTACTCTTCACTTCACTTCAGGGTATATATTATATATATATATATTCTTTTTCTTTTGATCTATGCTTATTATTTTTTTATCATTAAGACTTAGGATTAATTTTATCTTACAAGAAAGATAATGTTACATTATTGCCGGCCTCCACTAAGGATTGTGTCATAGTGACATTTGACCACCTACTAACCAACCAGACAAACAGGAATAATATACGTGGAAAATACTCACGGATCATGAGGAATCTTAATTTTGGGATAATTAATACTTTATTAGAGGGATTAAGATATTTGAATGCGATATATAAGATTGATTATTTTATGGAACACTTATAATGAAGGAACATTATGAAAACTTTTTTTTAATATATTTTATTATAAATATCAATATTTAAATTGGAATTTATTCCGTTTTTAATGGTATGTTCGGTTCCTTAGACGAGAAAAAATGGTAGACTATGTTTGCTTTTTAAAAAATTTGAAAGAAAACATAAAAGAAAAAAACTTATTTCACGTATTTTAATTGCTTAATATAAACATGAAATAATTTTGAAAATATATAGGCTTTTAACTAATTTTATTTTTTTAATATTTTTTAGAATGAGAAAAATATTTTTTAACTAATATTTTATGAGAATTAAATATTGTAAGGAAAATCTATTTTTTTTATTCGATTTTAAAAAATAAATAAATAAAATTAAAATTAGTTAAAAATTTACCTATTTTTAAATTATTTAATTTTTAGATGGAAGAAAAAAAATAAAGTTTTAAATCTATTTTATATTTTTTTTTGTGTTTTTTTCCTTTTACTTTAAGGTTGACATAAAACATAGGAAGGTACAAAATAGTTGAAGTTGACATTTTTTTGGGACCATTGAGTGGAGAATCAAAATTACGTGGAAGATAAGTCATTAATGAATTTTATGTGAGAGTTACGAATATATATTTAATGATATCATCAAACTTAATAATAAATTAATGTTGATAATTTTTTTAATATAATATTATTTATTTATTTATTTATTTGTCATGACTTACAAAATAAACTATTGCATTATTATTCCATCTTCTAACAAATAAATAAAATTAATTGAGAAGTTGAAATTGAAAGAAAACTTTTAAAATTAAATATAAAATTAAAAAAGCATAGAATGAGATTTTTTTATTTTCATGCACTAAACACGCCGTACAAGAGTTGAATGGTTAGGAAATAAAATGAAAATCAGTGGAAATGGAATAAAGAAACCAATGACAACTAATGATATCATCAAACTTAATAATAAATTAGTGTTGATAATTTTTAAAATATAATATTATTTATTTATTTATTTATTTGTCATGTCTCACAAAATAAACTATTACATAAATATTCCATCTTTTATTAAATAAATAAAATTAATTGAGAAGTTGAAATTGAGAGAAAACTTTTAAAATTAAATATAATATTAGAAAAACATAAAAAGAGATTTTTTATTTTTACGTACCAAACATGCCTACACGACTTGAATAGTTAGGAAATAAAATGAAAATAAGTGGAAATGGAATAAAGAAACCGATGACAACTATTATTGTTTTTTCATATTAATGATTTTTTTTAAAAAATAATTTATCTTTATTTAAAAAAATTATAAATAGAGTAGAATTGATCTATTATTCTCTTTTTTTTTTTTTTTTCAATATTCCAAATATTACCTAGATACTTTTTGTCCATCTTTTCCTACTATTAAATAATTTATCAATAAGTTATGCTTAATAACTTAAAAGTGACTTTAAATTAAATTATATTTTTATTAAATTACATTAATTTATTAAGTTGATTTATCAACTTTAAGTTACAATATTTATTATCATGATTCATTAAAGTTATTATACTGTATGGATTTTCAACTTTAAAAGGATATTGAGTTTATATTAAAATCGGTAGGAGACTTTAACTTATGGGTGAGATCTTTAAATTGTCATATATCTTCATGGATTGGATGATCATTGTTGGTGAATACTGGTGACAATAAGTATTCTCAATAAAGGCATCATAATATCTCATGAAATTAAAACAGTATGTTCTTTTAAATTAGTAGAATTTGACATATGCTCATTAGAATTAAAGTATATCAATTGATCACATAATAAGTGAGATCTATAAGTAAACATATTTAATATGTTTAATAACTTTAATATACATCGAGTTAAAGTTCCAGTGGATAAATTCTCCGAAAACTTCCCATTCACGATGAAACAATATTCTTCAACAGGACAAACTATTGCTCCAAATCTTAAATGGGGTTTGATTTGCTTGGTATGATTTCTTATTTTGCTCCAACATTTGAGCCATATTAAAATTTGCCCTATGAAGTATGGTCATACTTACATTAATTGCTACCGCTTTCCAATTTTTGCATACTTGGACCACTTAAATCTAAACGGTGAAAATTGTTGGACATCCCCAATTAATACATAGCATGACTATAAGCACCAAGTCCAATCCCACCCCAAAAATGACAAAAGGAGAAACCAAAACGAATATCTACCAAGGGCACAATTTATAAGGGCCTTTTTCAATTTATAATTTTGGGGCTACAATTCACATGGGCCGATAATTGGCCAGATAGATTTCAGGCCCATTGTAGATTTTCTGGTCCATGATTTGGCCCAATCTATATTCATGTAGATTGTACATGTGGGCTTGGGGTTACCTTACCCCAGGCCTAATAATCCTTATCTGATTCAATTTGTATATTCTCAATGGTTACTATTTTTTACGCACTCTTGAATGCACAATTGTCAGTGGGTTCAATCCATTTGGTGAACAACAAAGTTGAATTTAGATAATAAACAATTTTCAAATAATTAAACTGTTTCATGAGATAAAATATGCAAATGTTCTCAATTTTTGTTTATTAAAAAAATTTATATCATCGAATCTTTTCGAGTGTCTTTTACTATTTGCTCTCACAAAATCTTTACACTATATTTGATTCTCAGAAAATAGTAAGACAGAGAAAAGATACTAAGAAAATGTTTTTCTTATATTTAGTTTTGCTATATATAAAAAAATATGAAAAATTGTCAAACATAATTAAAATTATTAAAAAATTTGTATATTTTTAAAATTTTAAATTTTTATAAGAAAGAGTCAAATAAATGAAAAAAAAAATAAAGTAGTATATAAAAATAATTTATTAAATTTAAATATATTTCTTATTTTTCTTTATTTTTTATTTTCTTATATTTTTTCTTTTTATTTTCTTTCCCCATATTTTCTCGTTAAACTTTTTGAGAACCAAACATAGCTTTAATTGTCTGAAAATGCCTAGATCGACTCTGCCAGGACCCATGTTTGGCTTCAAACTCGAGCAGAAAAATGCAAATACGGTTATGGGTGGTGACCCTGACAATGCATTAAGTTGAATTTCAGGTTGCTAGTCAATGAAGCTTTCAAGTTGGACTAATTGAAAGGTGACACTCAAGATACTTTCATGGGAGAAACCACACAGATTTCGGTATGACTTGAAAAATAGAACAAAAGGTTTGGTAATTCATGTTAAGCTACAATTCACCTAAAAAGCTTAATCTCTTAAGTAGCTAGGGGCAACCATGTATACGAAGCCTATTTAGATTTCAGACTTTAAGAGTAACCATTCAAACCATACTAATTAATAGCAGTTTCATATGATGGAAGAGAATATTTTCTACCAATTAAGTGCAGTCATAAGTAGCAAAAATGAGATTTTTGAGTCCAAATGACCTTTTTTTGGTCAAAGAATATTAATTATGGACACCCTTTGAAACCACCACATCTTCTAAATTTAGCTTTTGTTGTTTTTAACTGAAGTTGTATTTTATGAAAGTGGCTATTTCTATGAACCCACATCTTTGAAGTCCAACACACATATTATGCGGCTCTTACGTGACATCAAAAGAGTTTTTTTGACAATAAGTTTGGAAGGATGTCTACCCGCAATAGTATCATGGGATTACCAAAGATGGGTTATCATGCTTTTGTGACATCCCACATCAAATATGGGGAAAGTTCCTAACGCTATATAATTATGGACTTTTTAATCCTATAAACATGTTTTAAAGCCATGAGGGACTATTTGGGTCCAACACAGACAATATCTACATGATTAAGAGTGGATCATTATAACTTTGTTGTAAGCTTAGATGATTAGTGTAGTCTGAAATATTACACAACTGACTTAGCCTGATTTATTCAGCTTTTGGTTAGTCCACCTGTCTAGTAATTGTTTGTTGAATACCACTCCTTTCATTCTTGCATGGTTATATATATATATATATATATATGTATGTATAGGGAGATGTAGAATCTACCCACTAGCATTGTTGGAATGTATGAATAATTAAGCTTTGAATCAACAAAAATGATCACTTTTTGCTGGTAGAACTGCAGGAGTTGTAGGAATTAAGGATCATGACGAAGGGATTGCAAATTGGAGTTGGGACTATATTAATTGCCAGATATGTAGAGTATGTGCCATGCATTGTGCCTAGGACTTCAAAGTGCATACTATCTTTCTCGACAAACTTAATTAACCCTACATATTCTGCAAAGAAAAATGCTTTCTTTGTCAAAATGCTTCTCAGTTTGGCATGTGTCTCAGTGGCAACACAAATCCAAGGAGGCCTGTTCGGAGATACTGAAACTGTTCGATCACTGGTAAGCTTCAAAAGAAATGGGGTAGGCAGTAACCAAATTAAGTGAGCTTATAGGAAATGGGTCGCAGTTGGCACTTTTCAAAAAGATATACCTTGATCAAAATGTTAATGTTCACCATATATAGATCATGCTTTCTATAGAAGTGTCAACTTATCCTTCAAATATATACAACGAAGGGCTATAAAAAATATATATTGCTTTAGAGAAAAGCATAGATATATTTTTCTTGGTGGCAAAAAGCTTCATTATTTTCCTTCTTGGAGTATGCATATAAGGAAAATAACAGATTTGATCGCTACTCGATGAAATTGTTTACGTGCAGAAAATGGGTCATCTAGATTGACCAAGGAAATTCGCAGTCACTGTGATGAAGGAGAAGAAAAGCAAAACGATTGAAAAGTATTTTAATCCCTTTAGTAAATCCAGCTACTTAAGAATGCAAAATGTTTCAGTATACCGATTCATCATGATTGGTAAAGCCTCTTGGAGACTTCCAAACAATGTAATTATAACTAAAGAAGGAATGAAAATAGGTGCAAACTAAGAAATTAACAAGAAGATGCACGCACCATCTATCAATCAACAGAGGTAAAGTGCTTCTCTTCATGCTCTTTGCTGTCTACACTCCTTACTAGTGATATGGTATCCACCTAGCAATCAATATCAAGGAAAATAACCCCTCATAAAGCTGCACCACCTCCAATCCTGAAGGAGGTAGCCCTAACTACTATTTCTGTCCAACCACATCTACATCTGATCCATACCCTTCGCACAACTAAGCCAGTAGAATGAAGGAAAAAAAAACCAATATATCTACTATTTCGGCTTATCATGCAATGTATTAATGACAACAAAAATTTTCCCATGGGGAAAACAGTTCAGTGTTTTTTAATTCTCTTTGCAGTTTGATTTTGGGCATGGGATATAAAGGGTTTATCATGTGATGAACCCCACCTACACCTTGTCCAAGAAACCCAGAGTCTACATATGGAGCTGAATTTAATTAGGATCTTCCATCATGATCTATAATTTTTGTTGTTTGATTCTGAATATATATATAGCACAAATCATAGATAAATATATCAAGCATCAGCCTTTGTCCCTTGACATATATAGGGCAAGCCTCAGACATACATATCTAGGGCAAAGCTTTGTTACTAAATGAATAAACTTCACAATATGATCTGCGGTCTTTCCTTCTATATGTAGATTATATATCAAACACATCCAAATACATTTAAAAACAAATTCCACTTTATCACTTCCAATAACCTCTTATTGATCACAAGTATAAACCAAAATAAACAAAACCATGAATTCATCAAGAACACAGAAGACAAATACCTTTGATGATAGAGATAAAGATGGATCATGAATTCGTAGGCTTAAAGTGCAAGCATAGAGAGAGTATGCAAGCTATCTTCATCGTCCATCTGGGAGCGTGATGAACGGGTCAGCCTCCGATGGACCAACCGGATGGCTCTCTCCAATCTGGTGCCATTGCCGAGATCATCCTGCTGAGGATCAAAGGTGATCTGACGCAATTGGAAGAAGAAGAGCCTTGATGCATGGATCACATCAGCGTAAGCTCCATGAACGAATCTGAAGCTGTAGGAGAGCTTGATCAAGAAAGGCCAGACGAGGTTGACGACCAAGGGACTACAGCTGTGAGAACTGGACAAGAGCTTGAGTTTGGCAAGAACCAACAAGTGAAGCCCCATGGACGCTTTGATGAGGCAATTCAAAGGTACCCACACCTACCTCTAAACAGACAAATGGGGTTTTGGTTTTATTCTCTTTCAGCTAAGTAGATGGAGAGGTCTGCGAATCAATAAAAGTGGAGAAAAGAAAAAGAGGTAAGCTTTGGCATAATGCTGTACGACTCCATGTGAAGAGAGAGAGCTTTTGCTTGTTTGGAAGATGGGAAAATCCTCCAATGACTTGCTGGGTCTGCTCTTTTTCAATCAATTCTTTTTTAATTGGACGCGTATTCCTCTACAATCCCCATAAATGGTTCCCTCTTAATTAAAACATTAATCTTATTGCATCCACCCTCTTCTCTTCATGGGCGATATTCAATTTTCATGCATATTAATTATTCATCACAAGCATAATCCTCAAAACTTAGAGCTTTCTTCAAATTCAGATAATTTAAGAAGAATTTTAAGAAAATAAAATGAAAAACGACAAAACCCATCTCAATTTTTCCTTAATTTTAAAACCAAAACATATAGATTAATTTATTTTTTTCATTATTCTATGTGGGTTGTTTGATATGATCTTGTCTTTTCTAGTTAATATTTTAAAATTTTTATCAAATATAAAATAACTTGGTAGATAAGTTAACAAAACTTCTGCATTAAGCAATATTTTTTTAGTGTCTACAATAAGCTTTTTTTTAGAGTTATTAACGGTCTTAATAAAACTAGTGATAATTTTTAAAAAAAAATTCAACAAAAATTTTGATTTCTTAAAAACTATCAAACAAAATTTTGTGAATGATTATAGGATAAACTGATAATTAAAATTAGTAACATGAGAGCCACGTCTTGGAATATTGTTGGATAAAGATGCATGGGATATGAAACCGCAGTCTTAATCTAGATTCTAGACTTACAGCAGAAGAATTGGGGGGCCAGCAATGTTGGAGAGGAAGCTTCCTGGAATTTGCATGCAGTTGCAGACAACATGTATGATTGGTCTCAATTTTAATTATATCCTCTCTAAGTATCTGTATTACTTATGATGGACCCCAACTTACTCTGGGGATTGTTTGGACGGTAGAAAAATTGATTGATTGAGAGTGCCTTTCACACTATTTCTCCCGTGAGTGTTTTACGGAATTCTTTTCTTTATAAATGTTTTTAGGAAAATCACATACTTATCAATTATCATGTCTTTCCTTACAAAAATTTACAAATGATTTCAAAACATTAAAAATGATTTTTAAAAATTTTAAAAATATTTTCTAAAATTTATCAAACCCTAATTTGTTTAGTAATGTTTTTTTAAAACAATCCTTAAAAATCATTTTTAAGAACACTTTTTAAAAATTTTTATCTAATTTTTATAGAATAAAAGGTTCTTTGAAAACTTAAAATATTTTTCACTTGTTTTTATTATTTTTAAATATATTTAAAAATTTATTTTTATATTTAATGTTTTACTTTAAATAATTTTATATGTTTGTATAATTATTTATTAAAATAATTCTCAAAAAATAAGTAAAAATAATATAAAATAATTAAAAAAATTAAAAATATCATAATTTTTTATTTTTAATAAGAAAAATAAAAAATAATTTTTTATTATCAAATATATTTTTTATATTTTTTATTTTAAAGAACATAAAACTAGTCTAAAAAATAATTTAGAACAAACATATAATTTATTTTTAAAATCATTTTTAAAATTGTAAATTTATTTTTATTTAAAAAAAAAATTCATACAATATCTTATTTGCAAGCGAAAATTCTTATAATAATTCATTTATGTATTTTTCTTGGTCATTTTTATTTTTAAAGTCAAAACTTCATACATTTATATTTTTTTCAGAAAAACATTTTTGAGTTGCCATTTTCTTTTCGATTTCGTGTTGAATTTTTCATTTGTGTTTTTCTCGTTTTTTCCCTTTTTGTTTTCCCACAAATGATTGATAATGTAAGCATCCAAATGGTACATTGATTTTCCTTTTAATTATTTTAGATATTTCCACCACCTTGATTGACAGCATGATCCCACTGAAACGGATGAACCCTGTACCCATAATTAATAACGGACAAAACCTATGACCCAGCAACCAATATAAAACAAAAAAAATATATATATATATCCATCATCGAATCATCAAGATGACTTAAATTCAAATCTTCCTTATATTCACGCTTCAAATCTACATTCTAACCTTCATTCTATTCATGACTTAAAATAAAAAAATTGGTTATTAAAAAAATTGATAGAGATTATTAGGTATATTAGATGTTAACTCGAAACTCGAAAACATTATATTTTATCGATTTTTGTTTGATTAATTATTATTATTATCTTTATTATTATTTTTCACTAAATTATCATATGATTTTATCAATATATAACAATTGAGAAGCTTAGAAGTCCATTTGTTTATAGGGCACGAAAAGACGTACCAATTGAAACAATTTTTAGCCATTTTCATACCATGTTGTATATACTCAAACTATAATATAATTTCTAGTAGAAAATAATGTAATGTCTTAGAAATAATTGTTCTCAATTGCTTGTTCCATACATTTAATTTTTTCAAAATTTAAAATATTTATTTTAAAAATGATTAAGTTTAATGAAGGTATTGAATCTATTGATGTTGAATATTTCTTTTTAAAAAATATCAAAATTTAACATTCAAATGTAAAACAAAACTAAATTATAGTTTTCATTATCAAACTTGATACATTATCATAAAAATCAATAAAATTTTCTTTATATTTTCAATAATAAGAAAATTAACAACTTTACAATTACAAACAATTTTTTAGGACTTGCAATATATATGACTATATGATCATCCACATGTTCAATATCTATATTTTTAAAAATAGTTTTTCATACCTAAAAGCAAAAAAATGTTTTTTAGTTTTGATAATACGTTTACTGATATTTTATTAGAAAATATTTTGTCGAGAATTTATTAAAAAAAACATGGTGTTTATTTTAGGGTATTTTAGTTATTTTAAGTTATTTTCACTTTCTTTTTTTTAACATTGTTTAAAAAATAATTACATAAATATAAAAAGTAATTAAAAATAAAATACAATAAACAAAGTTATTTGTAAAAAATATTTAAAAATATAAAATATAAAATAAAGATATTTTAAGTTGTGAAATAAACTTTTATTCTTAAAAATAAAAAAATAAAAGTTTTTAGGGAACAATTTGTTTCCATATACTAATATATATATAAATACAAAATAATAACCTGAGTTTATAAAATATAAATTTCAAATAACTATCTAAAAATAGTTAGCATTTGATATAGTGACAAATAAAAAATAGAATCAATTTTTTCATGAAAGAAACAAGCACATTTGTCAGAATGTTTATATGTAAACTTGTATTTGATGTTGAGAACAAATATTGGAATAGATTAGAGGCGATAAGATACTAAAAGTGAAAAACAAAGCATAACAGAAGAGATAAAAGTTATGGCATAAGAGAAATATAATTGGACTTGCTTTCTTCTTCTATATTTACCTTTATATAAAAAAAATTACAAATGGTCGTTAGATTTTGTTTTTCAACTAATTCTAAAGCTAACATCAACTAACTTTGGAGCGGTTAAAGCTAACCTCAATTAACGGTAAAACTAATTTTGTTCTAGAACATTTTATCTAAAGCACCTCTTTGAGCAAAATGGGAACACCTTCACATTAAGCTTTGCCTTAAAGACGTTAGATTGGGATATAAACAAGGGTTTTATTAGTTTATCAACTACTTGATCTTCTCTAAGTACATATTGAATGTTTAACTCTTTTTGCAATAGTTTGTCACATACAAAATGGATATCTACTTTGATATGTTTGGTGCGAGCATGTGCAACTAGGTTTGCAACAATGCAAATTGCCTCAATATTATCATGCCAAATTATAGGACATGAAGAACTAGGCACTTGTAGCTCTTTTATTAAGGTTTTTAGCCAATTTACCTTTGCTACCATGTGACCCAATGCTTTGCATTTAAACTCAATACTTAATGTTGTAGTAACCTTTTGCTTATAATGTGAACTCCATGAGACAATGTTAGGACCAAGAAAAACACAAAAGTTGTTGGTGGACATTCAATCATAAACACAACTAGCCTAATTTGCATATGGGAAACTAGTGAGACTCAACTTAGAAGCTAGTTGAATATACATGCCATGATCAATATTCCCATGTTGGTATCTCAAAACTCATTTACAAGCTTTCTAATGCATATTAGCGGGACAAAACAAAATTTGACTCAATTTATTTACAATGTAAGATAATTATGGTCTAGTAATCATGAGATATTGTAATATCCTAACAATTCCATGATATACTCACCATGCACCTTATATACACTAGAACTAGATAGTTGTAGACCCATACTTGCTGGTACAAGACAACTATTAGTTTGTTCCATGTTAGTTCATTTTAATAAGTCAATTATATATTTGAACTAAGTTGGATAAAGTCCTATGGAATCTTGAAATGCTTTAATTCCATTAAAATAATGCAAAGCTCCTAAGTTCTTTAGTGAAAATGAGAAGTTGATGTCATGGATAAGTCTTGTGATCAAGTTGGGGTTAATACCGATGATGAGAATATTGTTTATATACATAAGTAGAAATATAGAGTTGTAGCCTTTACTATATATGAATAAGGATATGTTATACTTTGAGCTTTTGAAATCCTAATGGTAGTTTTTCGAACGAAGCATGCAATGCTTATCGAGCACATACAATCAACTATTATAGTCAAGATGATTTGTATAGAATTTGACTTTATGATAAGGATGAATGTTTCCAAAAAATCGACTCTTTGTGTTTGATGAAATCCTCTTAATCATAAAACGCGTGCCTTATGACGTTGAATTGAGCCATCTAGGTTATATTTTTTTTAACTTATATACCATTTATGGTGAACAACATTGTAGTATGGAAGGCAAGGTACTAAGGACCAAGTTTGATTTTGAGTTAGTGTTTAAAACTCTATTTCCATAATTTTTCTCTACTTATTAGATTTTAATGCTTCTATAACACTACTAGGTTCACTCTCAAGTTGTTATCTTGTGCTTTCAGTTGTGAGTAACTTTGGTTTAAATATCTCTACCTTTGATCCTATTGTCATCAGATATGTATTGGAGGTAGGAATAGGCAAATCTGTACATAAGTCACAAGAAGGAGTTGGCTCATTTAAACTTCCATTGTGAGTGTGAGTTGCAAACTGGTTTTTAGAGGAACAAGTTTCATAATCATCTCCAATTTTGAGGCTATCTTTTTAAATAATCAATGCTTTTGGTTTGATGAATTGAGATAATATCATAGGAAGACATGAAACTTAGGCTAAACTCATAGTTTTGTTATTGGAGCCAGATGTAAAGAGAAATGAGAATGCCATAGAGAAAGAAAATGTTTGTTCATAAAAAACCACATTGTGTACTATATAAATTTTTCTTAAGAGACTGAAGCACTTATACCCCTTGTGTATATTACTGTAATGCACAAACACACATTTGAGTGAACGAAAATCAAATTTGTTTTTATTATATGGTTTTCTATTTAGAAAGCAAACACAACCAAAACAACTTAGGAAAGAGTAATCAAGTTCTTAATGGAACTATTTACTCATAGGAGATTATTTACTTAGTATCACTGAAGGTAACTTGTCAATTAAATAAACTATAATACTGAAAACAACCCACCAAAAACTAAGCAACATGAAGGCTTAAGCCAACAATGTCAAGCCCAATTCAACAATGTGCATGTACTTTCATTCAATACAACCATTTTGTTGATGCATATAGGGACACGACTATCACAACATTATACCAATGTCATTAAGAAATTGTGTCAGTGGTTTGTACTCATTGCCCATATTGACTTGGAGTGCTTTAATCTTTACTTCAAGTAGATTCTCAACAAATTTCTTGAATTAAAACACATAGACCATATGCTCAAATTGTTAGCAACATTTGAGACTTCAAATCAAGTAGTTATCTTGATCTAGCTTTTGACTAGTAGAGTGTAGTTGAATGAGTAGGAGAATAAGGATGCAGAATTCATCAAGAGTTGATTGGAGGTTGTGGAGATTAGGCTTGATATACTCGATGTTGTTATGACTCTGACACTATGTTAGAATGTGTTTATTTATAAAGTTATGTTTGATGATGATAACAAACATTGGAATTGAATAGAGGAAATAGGCTACTAAGAGTGAAAAATAAAGTAGAACAATGGCGATAAAAGTCACATGAGAGAAATATAATTGACCATGCTTTGTTTTTTTCTTTTTACCTTTATATAAAGAAAATTACAAATGATTGAAGAATTTAACAGCTAATGTTTTTTAGCTAATTCTAAAGCTAATCTCAACTAACTCTAAACTACTTTTTTGTCTTGGAACATTTTGTCTAACAATATCGAGACAAAGAAATCATACTTGAGTTTTATTCTTCTAAAATTTAAATTACAAAAGTCTATAAAAGTGAAAACATTGTTCAAGTTAAAAAAATAATAATAACTGGGTGATTATATTTTTGTAGTTGAAATAAAGGAAGGTAACGTAGGAGTTCTAATTAAGCCAAAACTTGGTTTCCTAAGTTTTTATTTTCTCATAAAGATATAATCGGGTATAAAATAAAATATAACTTAATTTTCTCTAATGTTGTAAACAAGTTTGCTCCTTACATAAATAAAATATAAAAATTTAAATAAAATTTACTTTGCACTTATTTATAAATTACATTCATTAATAAAAAATTAAAAATAATAATTAAAAATTTTCAAACGGGTAAAGATGGGTATGAGAACGAGAATCAACATTTCCATACCCAACCCTCCTTCCTTTATGCTTATAACAAAGATGAGAATTGCAATTAAAGCTGAAATCCTAGAAAATGCTTTTTAAATAGCCCCTGAAGTTTCAAAAAGGAATTGGGCAAAAAATAAAGGAATTTTAACCCAACTAAGCAACTTTGGCTTCTTTACTTATACCCATCCAATTGATTGCCACACTTGATTCCCTATTGGCTATCACCTTACTCTCACTTTTACAACCACTTGAATTGAATTGAGAGGAAGCTTTTTTTTAATGCGGGCTAGTGTGGAAATGGCCGATTTAAGGTGCTATTAATAATAATTTTATTTTAATTATGTTAATTAATATCAATAATGTACTTTAAGTTGAATAAAAAAATTAAATATTTTAATTTTTTATATTCAACTAAAAAACAAACACCACTTAAAATTACAAACTTTTAATTGATAAAAAAAATTTTAAAAAAATGTAAAAATTATCCTTATAAATATGCTAAATAAATAAATAATTTTATTAACTTTAAAAGAAAAATGAGTTAAAAGTTTTTATTTATGATGATGAATCATTTCTTTATTTAAGGCGGAATGAATAAAATAAATGAAACTTCCAACAACTCCCATTTTTATTATTTTTTTTAAGATATTAGAAGGGGGATAAAAATAATAATTTTTTTTCAAGGTAGGTAAAAATAAAAAAACAAAAAACAATTGGATAGTCATGTGATGTGGTCAGCAGGGTTACCTTGTATTTTTATTAATAGAAAATAAAGAAAAAAATTATAAGATTTTAATATTCATCGATGAGTAATGGAATCCGTGCATACTCGAGCCAATACTCAAAATATTATTAATCAAAGGAAAGAAAAATAGTATGATAAAACTCTCTCCACTCTCTAAACCTTAAAATATAACAAAGTTCAATAAATAATGAAAGCAAACTCGATATCCATCATATAAAAAATGGGAAGTTCGACCTCGACGGTCAAATGAGAGACGTGAGAGACATCCTAGTGCCAGAGCGCTAAAGGCCCACCAACCAGAACTTGTCATCGTGCCTTATTAAAGCCTATTTTTTGGTTGAGAGGCTGTCTCAGGTTCTGAAACTAAACAATAATCATTTTACTTATTTAATTTTTTTTTTCTGTCATTTAATTGGAAAATATGTTGAGCAACACAGAGAATCGTCCGATATTATCTACTAAGTAATAGCAACTCGATAGAGATTTTTCATTTTTACCTCGTATAAAAATGGAAATTGACCTCTACAGTGCTAGCATAGAGAGAGTGTGCAGACTATCCTCATCCTCCAACGTCTGAGCGGGTGAGCGTGCGGCGCGTGTCAGCCTCCCGTGGACTAACCGCACTGCTCTCACCCACCTGCTCCCATTCGCCGGATTCCCCACCTCATTCTCAGATGTGATCCGGCCCAGTTGGAAGAAGAAGAGCCTCCATGCATACACCACATCGCCGTATGCCCCACGCACGAACCGCAAGCTCAGCAGCAGTTTCACCAAGAAGGGGAACATCAGACCCCCCACCAACGGACTCAAGCTCTGGGAACTCGATACCAGCAGGTTCAGCTTCGCCAGAGCCACCAAGTGCAGCCCCATCATGCACCCCTCTTCTGTTCCTCCCAAATATTCCACTCACCTGCAACACAGAAATGGGGGTTTAGTTTTCATTCACGACGGAGAAGCAGTTGAAACTGAAGACTAAGACAAGGAGAAGGGCTTTGGGATGCGACAAACAGGCCTCTGTGGGCTTCGCTCCGGCAATTTGGAGATGAGGAGTCCAGTAAAGCTGGACAATTTTCTACCCACTCACCATAACCCGTCAAATCTTCGGAAAAGATCACAAAGACCATAATTGGAGTGCCATGATTTTGTTCAAATTCAATTATAACGTCATGCTACATTTTCATTAATGACCTTGGGTGCAGGGAATTACAGCTATAAGCCCCAAAAATCTTTTGAGGGCATATCGGTAGTTTCATATTCAAAAGACGAACCGATGTCAATTTCTTACCCCCAACATGGGCCCTGGGGGTAGACCGGTCGATAGAAAGCGACGTCTCGGGCTTTTCACGTTTGTACCACTTTCAAATTAAAAATAGGTAATATCTCTCTCATTTTAAATTAAAAATAAATAAATAAAAATTACAAATGAGAATGAAGGAAAAAATAGTTAATAAAATTTTAAACTAATAATATCTAAGTTTATTTAGTTAAAATGCCAAAGAAAATGAATGAAATTAATTCTTTAAAAATTTGATAAAAATAATATATAATTAAATATTATGGTGTTTCCAATGGTTTAGAGTTTTAAATTTTAAATATTGAGGTTTTATTTGTTATCTGTTTTTAAAAATAGTTTTTAAAAATTATTCTCTAATATTTAATATAATAAATATTTGTTTGAAAATTTGAAATATTTTTAAATATATTTTAAAAATAATTTTTATGTCTCATATTTTATTTTTAATCATTATAGATGTTTGTATAATTGTTATATAAAAAAATTATCAAAAAAAATAAATTAAAATAATAAAAAATAACTAAAAGATGTTCCTAAAAATACCATATTTTTGTTCCTAAGAACATAAAATAAAAAATAATTTTCTAATTATCAAACATAATTTTTTATTTTTTTGTTCTGTAAAACATAAAATCAAAAAATTATTTTTGAAAACAGTTGTAAAAAAGATCGTAAGTTTTTTTTTCGCTTATTTTATTATATGTTGAAGTGATTATTTAATTTATTATTAAGAAAAAATAATAATAATAATAATAGTATTTTTTTTATACTTTTTATGATTTTATTACATTTTTATTTCGTCATAATTAAATTAAAATTTGATGCCAATTAGAATTTTTGTATCGAAATTTTATGATGAGAAAATAGCTCATTTGGCTTATGATGTTCACTCAGACATGCCAAGTTTGTTAAATAAACGAAAAATGGTTTAAAATTATTTAATTAATGCCTATCTAACTTTAAATTGGGATTATTGAATAAAAAATTTAATATATGATATTAAATACAAATAAATAAATTAATATATAAAATATAAATAAATAAGATGGAGCAATAATAGAATGAGATAAAGTACAAAGAATGTTGACTGGTACGCGTTCCGGTGAATTGGGTATGGAGGAGCATTAGAGTGTGGAGCCAACCAACGTCAGTAAGGAAGCTGCCTGGAATACTCGTTGGGTTGAGTGGGCCCCCTTTTTGCCAAATTATCTTACAATACCAGAAAATATTTCTTTTTTTATTTCATTTTAATAATCTTTTTATTTTGGGTAAGGCTGTGGCACCGAAAAGGACCTTCCAATGAGAATTGATACTTATATCTTTTAAATTATTAAATTTATATTGATAATTATATCTTAATACCAAAATTCTTTATTTTCTTTGTTTAATTTGAAGGCAACTTGGTTCAATTTTCCTTTAATCAATAAAGTCTTCGATGTTTTAAATACACTTAAAATACCAATCGTTATTTTGACCATTTGTTTGAAGATACTTATATTAGACATTGTTTTAGTCCGTACTTGCTATTTATATGTATTAAATGTTCCAATAACTAGTAAATTGATGTTCGATTTTAAGAGACTTTATGTTTAATGACTAGTTTGATTTTAAAGGATATAAATGTCATGTCATGGGTACATTTAATAGAAACATGACACTTCTAAATTATTTCGAGAATCGTCTTTAAGTTCTTTGAGGGAACATTGAATTTACATTTGCTAACTCTCATTTATAGCACTCGTACTTGACAATTAATTTATCTATCTATCCTTGTGATAGTTCTTGTTATTTCTTTTGTCAACTACTATATGGTGAGATTATGAGAGAAGTTTGAGTAAAATGCCTTGAAATTGTAAAGGTACAATAAAACTTGAGGAATTTATGAAAAAATATAAGGGGGGAGTCTTGGTTCAAATGACTTTCAATTCAATGAAACACCTCAAAGCTTGTGAAGAAGCTAGAAGGCTTGGCATAGTCTAGTCACCAAATCACGATATTACTTTGTTTGCAACCTTTCATCCTTTATTCTATTACTAATTATTCAGGACAAGTTTTATTATGAAAGTAAAAGGCTCAATGACTGTTTTATAACAATCCTATTCCATAATTAATATACCATAATCTCTTTAAAGTTTATGAAGAATCCCCATTTTAGTGATTGAAATTCATCACCTTATCATAGAGGGCAATACAATGCATGACAATTTTTAAAAAAGTGTGTTATACATCATAACCTGTTAGGCAGATATTATTCACCTTGAGTCCACAACTTTTACAAACTTTAAAACGCATCTAGACAATACTCTTAATAAATGTTCAAACTTCTCGTTTGTTAGGTGATATGGAAAGTCACAAGTCACCCTCTCATACAAGTCCACTGTCCTCTCCTCATATGCCCACAACTCATGAGGTACATACTAGTTACGTTCAATCATCATTGAGTGGATATTGTATATATCCGGCCTACAACCTTCCCAATCATTATCACGACTTTAAAATATATCAACTCAGTTTAAAAGTGTTACCTGTTATAAATGTCAAAAACTTTTTTTCTTAAATGATGTGGGACATCGCATTATTCATAACGTGATTATAAGTTGTGAGCATATTTTAAAAGTATAAAAAAATTAAAATCATACATCGTATAATCAACATGATTTCTATAGAATATAATTACAATATAATCTAAAAACAAATGTTATTAAATCATTATACATGTAATTTGTAACCATAAAATTTTATTTGCTTATTTGCTTCATTGGGTATACAATTCTTTCATTTTATACCCATCTCACGTTTCTAAATAACAAAAATCAAAGATATTTGTGTCAAACGGAGGGTGTATTTATTATAATTTTCAAAATATGGAAGTCATTTGTTGGGATTAATTTGTACTTTGGCCACCAACATTGCAAAGGTAACGTTGTGCGAAAAAGTAAATTTTAATTTTAAAAAATTTGACATCACTCCTCCCAACTTGGGCCAACATTGTATTTGTAAAGCAGAACGTCAATGGACCATGCTTCTTAGTTGGACCAAACGCTAGGCCCAAAAAGAGCCCAATTTGGATGGGCCGAATTTCTATTAAGCTCTACTTCAAAAACTTTTGAAAAAAGATACAAATACAAAGCTTACGTCCAAGGGGCCGTATTTTGGACTGGACCAAACATGAGGCCCAAACCGGGCCATCGTCGTTGAGAGCTGAGTTGGGTGGGCGTTATCTTGGTACGTCTGATGCAAAGCCTAATGTAATGAACATTTTCATGTTCTAGTGAATCTAAATTAAGCGGTGGATTTGTCCTCTTATTATGTTAGTTCCCAATAAATTTGGAGGAAAATACCAAAAAAGAAACAAGAGGAAAAATAGAAGAAAATGTTTAAAATTAATATATTATTTTTATACGTTTTTTCAGACTTTTAACTTATTTTTTTATTACATAAAGATTAAATAATTTTAAAATATATAAGTTTTAAACTAATTTCAATTATATTTTATTTTCTTTTATATTTTCATATATTTCGTAATTTAAATATATGAATACGCTTATTCGGTCTTCTATTATTTTTTCATTAGTTAAAATTGATGGAGAAATTATTTGTGGTACCATTTTACCACAAAATACATGGCTAAAACTACAAAATCAGAAACCTTTTTACTATATCCTTTAACATATTCATTGAATTTAGACATAATCATTTAGATATTGTCTTTTCTTTAATCGTAGTACAACCCGCACCTAATCATTTAGATATTGTTTACTTCGTATCAAAATGAACTTCTTTCCCAATCATGTAGATATTATCTACTCTAAATCCAAATGGGATCCTCACAATTTTAAAACTCGTATACAATGATAAGATCAATTCATGCATATATAATCTTAGTAATTTTCTTATTTATCAAATGTGGGACATTACAAACACCCCTTATATAGATACAATGTTCTCATTGTATTTCATGATATTGCGGGGTTAAACAAATAAACACTCCTTATAGGGTCAAACAAACCCTTACATAGGGGTTGGAGACTGGTTCTAATATCATTTGTAATGACTCATATCCAATCATGTAGATATTGTCTACTTCGAACTCAAATAGACATTCATAGGTCTAAAACGTGTTAAAAAAATAAGAGAAACTTATATTTATATAGTGTTAGGAACTTTCCCCCCTATATGATGTGAGATATCACCGTTGAACATTAATTGCATAGCATGTGATTGTTAGACTTCAATTGGGAAGATCTACACTAGAAGATGTCTTACCATTGACCAGGAATGCAAAGTTACTGGACAAGAGAAAAAATTTGTTACATTCCTTAACCAGCCCTCAATTAAGATGAGGTAAGCGGTCGATTGATTCCATGTCCAATTGAGTCAATTAACCAATTCATTGGTTGGTTTACAAAAATACCCTAAAAACTTGTCTTTTTCAATTTCTATCCCTTATAACATTTAGGCAATGTCTTTACGTATAATAACATGTCCAATTTAAAAGGGTTTGCCTAAGATTCAATCGAAAATATTTTGGTTTTAATAAAACAAAAAAAAAAACAATTTTAATGCCTAGTATTGAAATATGTATAGTTTAATATGAAAGACCTAAGTGTACCCTTGTGTTGACCTTACAATTAAAATCTTAGACTTAACGATTTTCACACATGTTTAAACTTACATTTCTTTAGTTATCCGATGATTATCTTGAATTTCAAAAGAGTTTTTTTCATATAGAACCCGAAACTTATTTTGATTTTAAACAATTAGTATACTAATCATGATTTATTATTTACAAAATATGATTAGGTGAACCACTGGACTAACATTTTTTTTTTTAAATTTAATAGCTTAGTTATTTTCTAAATGTAATATGTGTCATAAAATTGGGCCCTATACTTTGATACCTACCTTAAATACCTTTTTTTAATAATATTAGAATTGAAATATAAAGTTAAAATTCCTATTTAAATAAAAATACTATTTTAGTTGTATAAAAGTTTAAGAAATATCATCCTTAAGGAATCTTCTCTAAATATAATTAATAATTTTTTCTATTTATAAAATTTTAGAAAAAATTTTGTCAAATGTATGTTTATTTACTAAATAATAATAAAATAATTAATCACTTTTAATTTGTTTTGTAGATTTTTATTATTGAATAAACCCTACAATATTTTTTTAAACATAAATACTTAAAAATTTTAAAATTTTATTTAATTTTTTGCTATATTATTTTTTATAATTTTTATTAAATAATTTAAAAATTTATATAACGTGGAAGAACCTAGGCCTTATTCGATAATTATTTTCAAAAGTAGTTTTTTAGAACAATTTTTAAAAATCTGATATTTTATAGAACAAAAGTTTATTTAGGAACCTTAAATATTTTTAACTTGTTTTTAGTGTTTTTGAATATATTTTAAAAATAATTTTTATATTCAATGCTTTATTTTTAATTATTCCATATGCTTCTATAATTATTTTTTAAAATAATATTTAAAAAATAAGTAAAAATAATAAAAAATTATTATTATCTGAGAACATTTTGTTTTTTGTTCTTAAAAAAATAGTTTTTAGTTGTGAAATATGTTTTCTTATTTTTCTTTTCTAGATAACATAAACTGGTGTTTGCCAAACAGCCCCTGTTATTGTAAAAATGAAAACCGATTTAAAAGTTGAAACAGCCATTTTCGCCGATCTCTGTCTTTTTAATAATTAATAATTATTAAAAAAACTAAAACGAAGAAACCTGAAAGTGGCGTGTCGTTTGGTGCGTGGTCAAAGAAGATAGCGTCCGGGCAGTGCGTCCCCAAGAATCCAAAACCCCTAAAACCCCTCGCACTCGTCAGTCGTCACCCTCCGCTCTCCACTGCAACAATCGAGCTATACTTCCCAACTCAACCTTTCCCCCTTTCTTCCTCTTTCGCAAAAACCCTAATCCTCTGTCTTGGATTCCTCTCTCCCAAACATGAAAGAAGAAGATGCCAGACCGCCCAACAGAGAACTCTACGCGCTTCTCAACATCTCTCCCGACGCCTCGGATGAAGAAATCAGAAAAGCGTATCGTCAATTCGCCCAAGTCTATCATCCTGACAAATACCAACCTCATCAGGCACGACCTTCCCTTACCCTTAATCCAATGTTCTTTCTTTCTTCCTTTTTTTTTTGTCTTGATTGATGTTTACTTCTTGAATGCGTCTCATAGCTATGGATTCGGTTGTTATTGAATATTGAGTTCTCCGTTGAATTTGTTTTAGTTGCATTTTCACGATAGATTGGAATTGTATCAGTGACGGGTCTGCGGGGTTTGCAATTTAATTATTCGAATTGGTGTATGTCTCTGTCGAATGACATTGGGATGGAATGCTCTTTGGGCCATGTCGTTTCTGCCAAAGTTTTTTTTGTGGATTCTTCAACTCTGGGAATCTTAACACATTTAGATAATGAAAAGTGTTAGGGAAAAGAGAAAGGAAAAGGGAAGGAAGATAAACTATGAGTCTGAGTTCAATAATTTTCTTGTTCGATCCTTTCCCAAGTTTATTCTCCCTCTCATGTAGAAAGAAGAATTGGAAAATTTATACATTTTCTTGTTGTTTCATTTTCCTTGACATTCCATGCTAAATCAAACAGGAGAAATTGAGACTACTAATTTTATCTATTCTGTAGTATTCTCTGAGACTCCACCTAAGTGTAAATATGTTGGTTGATAAATATGATTATGAGACTTTAGAACTGTGACAGGAGGTTGACCCTTTTAGCGTATAACAAATGTTGGCCTGTTGGTCTAAAATTCAAAAAAGTGAAGAAAATTACTGCAAGAACCATATAAATGCACATAGTTGAAGAAAAATGTATAGAAACCATGGATATGCATGCATTGATTATGATTATTATAATCTTCTGCAAAAAATTAAAGCTCAATTTTGGTCTATCTGATGTGTAATTTTAAATAAAGGATAAAACTTACTGTGGAACTCACTCTTAAACTGGAATTCATATCTCTGCCATAGCCTCAAGCACACCTGTGTGTTCTCTCCTTCCTATTAACTTGTCCGTATACCAAATGTCCCTTTTCCGTATGCCCAAGTCAGTGGCAAGGAGGCTAGAAAAACTGCAACGAGATTTCTTGTGGGGAGGGGGAAATCTGGAAAGGAAAGTTCATCTTGTCAATTGGGAGGCAGTGTGTACGGATAAGGAAAAAGGGGGGATTGGCATAAGGAAGCTTAACCTCTTGAACAAAGTCTTACTTGGCAAATGGGGTTAGAGATTTGCTAGTGCTAAGGAGGATCTTTGGAAGCAGGTGCTCTTGGCGAAGTATGGGCAAGAGGACTTTGGTCGGAGGACAAAAAAGGCACATGGGGCGTTTGGAAGGAGATATTGAAGGAAGCTGGTTGGTGCTGGGAAAATATGGCGTTTAAAGTGGGAAAAGGCACTAAAATCAGTTTCTGTGCCAAAGTGTATATTGGAGAGGAGCCGTTCTCCCTCATAGGCTTTCTGGAGTGGTTAGCCTCCAGTTAAGGGGTGGTGAGTTTTTTGTTCTTTTGCTTGTGAGGCCTTAGTTGCCTTGTATACCCCCTGTATACTTTGTGGCTACTTTGCCTCTTTTTAATGCATTTTGTGTTTACTTATCAAAAAAAAAAAAAAAAAAACTATCCTGGTTATCCATCTTTATTGCTTGCTCATTTGCATTCCTCCATATTAACTTTCCTGTTTTCCATCATTATTTCCTGTTCATTTGCATTTGTAAGAAGTCATTTTCTCCATTGAATAAAGGTTTATTTCCTGTCCAAGAATCTTGCAGTAGGGATTAAAAGGATTTATGAGGGTTGGTTCTGCATTGGCAAATGGATTTAAGGAGTTTAGCAAAAGCCCTAATCAGTGGAAATCTTCAGCGAAGGAGGATAATTGGCTCGGTGGGAAGGACATAAGGTGGATGGTCCACATTTATGATCCTACTATGTTCTTGAAGTGTATGGGTCGCCCAGATTCAAATAGTGCAGACAGTGGAGAGGTTGAGGGAGTTGAAGGAAAGATTTGAGAATTTGTGGTTGCTCCATTCAGATTTCAAGGAAGGATTTGGTGTTTGGTGGAGAGATTTTCAGAGTGAAGGGCGGGAAGGGTATAAGTTTATGAAGAAGCTACAATTTGTTAAATCAAAACTAAAAGAATGGAATAAGGTGCTTTTTGGAGAGTTAATGGACAGGAAGAAAAATATTCTTGCTAATATTGCTAGCATTGATGCCATGGAGTAGGAAGGCAATCTATCTCTTAAGCTTTCAATGTTGAGGGCCTTGAGAAAGGGGGAGCTGGAGGAATTGTTGTTAAAGGAAGAGGTGCATTGGAGGCAAAAAGGTAGGGTGACATGGGTAAAAGAAGGGAATTGTAATCCAAAGTTTTTCTGTAGAGTGGTTAATGGTAGGCATAATAGGGAATACATCAAGGTCTTGGAGAATGAAGAAGGAACACTTTTAGATAACATTGACAATTTTTCAGAGGAAATATTGCATTTTTAAAAAAATCTATGTACAAGTCCCCTTATAAAGTCTTAGAGGTTAGAGAGTTTAGATCATCCATCTAGCAAAGAGTGCTACTTAGTTGGATCGCCCCTTTATTGAAGAAGAGATTCTCAAAGCCATTTTTTTCAGTTATATAAGGACATGACTTTTGTGTCTGATGGTTTCGCCATCACTATGTTTCAAAAGTGTTGGGATGTGATTAAGGGAGATTTATTAAGGGTGTTCTTGGAATTCTACAATAGTGAGGTAATAAATCAAAGTGTCAATGCCATCTTCGTTGCTTTACTGCCAAAAAAGAGTAAGACCAAAAAGATATTAGAGTTCAGACCTATTAGCTTGACCACTTGTTTGTATGGGATCATAGCTAGTCTTATTAGGCATATATGAGGTGTTCTTCATGAAACTATTCATGTTTCAGATGAGCTTTTGTTTAGAGAAAGCAAATCTTAGATGCAATGTTGATAGCCAATGAGATAGTGGATGAGAAAAGACGCTCAACGAGGAAGGTTAGTTTTCAAAATTGATTTTCAAAAGGCTTATAATAATGTGGATTGGGGTTTTTAGACCATGTACTTGAAAGGAAAGGGTTTGGTTTTAGGTGGAGGACTTGATGAGGTTGTTTGTCTATCGCAAATTTTGCAATCTTGGTGAATGGAAATGCCAAAGATTGGGTTAAAGCAACTAGAGGTTAAGACAAGAAGATTTGTTGTCCCATTTTATCTTCACCATTGTAGTTGATGTGTGAAGTAGGATGTTGTTGAGAATTGAGTAGAGTAGGTTATTAGAAGGCTTCCTCGTGGGCAAGAGTAGAACTAAAGTGTCCTATTTGCAATTTGCAGATGACACATTTTTTTTTTTCTATCTAGAGCTTATTCAAAAGATTTGCAAAATCTTAAGTTATTAGTTTCGGGCACATGTCTGGATTTAAGATCAATCGTTACAAAAGTACCCTTTTTGGTATCAACATGGGTTAGGATCAAATCATTCGGTTAGCTTTGTCAATTGCAAGGTCTCTGATTGGCCTCTCCCCTATTTGCGTTTCCCATTAGGTTTAAACCCAAATGCTTGTATTTTTTGGGATCCAGTGATTAAGAAAATTTCATGAAGATTAGATGGGGAAAAAACCTATTTGTCATTAGATAGAAGGATAACTCTTATCTAGTCGTGCTTTTCTTATATTCTTAACTATTTCTTATCACTTTTTAAGATACCTTCTTTAGTGGCGTTAAAGATCAAGCAAATACAAAGGGATTTTCTTTGTTTAGGGGTTGGGGAGTATAAGAGAGACCATTTCATTAGTTGGGATCTAGTGTGCAAGTCTAAGGTGGAAGGGGGTTTGAGGTTTGGAGAGATTTTTACAATGAATCGTGCTGTTTTAGGGAAATGACTACAAAGGTTTCTTGAGGAAAGTTATGCTCTTTGGCATTGGGCTATTTTGAGCATTAATAAGACACTTTCTAATGGGTGAGATGCCAACATTATAGTTAGTGGTCACATTGTTGTCCTTGGAAGGTCATTGCAACTGTCTTTCAAGAGTTTTCCTAACACACTCTTTTTATGGTGGGTGATGGAGCAAGAATATGTTGTTGGGAAAATTTGTGGTGGGATCAACCTTTGTGATCACAAATCCTAAGTCTATTTAGCATTGTCATAGTTAAAAACCTTCACATCTCATCAATTCTTAGCTTCACTTACCCTTTCTCTTGGAACTTTAATTTTTGTTGTAACCTTTCTGACTTGGAGATGGAAGATCTTGAAAGACTCATGTCCTCTCTCACTATTTTTATTTATCTCCATCCATCCCAGATGTGAGAGTCTAGTCATTATCTTCATCAAAATTATTTATAGTAAGGTCGTTCTTTCTAGTTTTGTTTAATCAATCCGATCCAATTTCATTATGTTTAACTAAATTTATATAGAAATCTAAAGTCCCATCTACGGTCAAAACCTTTGCTTGGCTAGTGACACAAAAAAGTAAACATTAATAACATGCTACAGTTGAGAAAATCTTATAAAGTCTTTAGTCTTGATGTTTGCTTATTACGTATGGAGAGTGGAGAAACAATGAATCATCTTTTCTTACATTGTCTATTGATGTTGGGGCTATGGCACAAACTTTTTTGATTAGCTAGCCTGGACTAGCTTCATTCTCAGAGTCTTTGGCAAACCACTTGTCTAACATTGATTTGGTTTGTTTGGTAAGAAAGAAATGCTAAGTTTTTTTAGGACAAGGTGATGATTGCAGAGACTATCATTCATTTCTTTGCCTCCTTTTAGGCCTTTTACACCACAACATTTAAGGGCATTCCCCTTAATATGGTCTAGTTTGACTATTTTTTGGTGTGTAGATCGAAAGGTGTGGGTTAATAAGGAGAGGTTGCTTGGAAGGAAATTATTTTAATATTGGAGTTATGAATTGTTTTGGAGTCCAATTAGATTTTGGTTGGACTCTTGGTGTGGAGATGAGGCTTTGTGCAACTCTTTCTCTTTTTTGTTTGCTTTGGATGTTTCTAAAGAGGAGTGGGTGGCGGAGGTGTGGGACCCTTCGGTTGAGGGGGGGAGTTGGAGTCCTCGTTTTTTGAGGGCTTTCAATGATTGGGAGGTAGTCTTGGTGGAGCGGTTGTTCATGACAATTCAAAGTAGGAGAGTTAGTGCAGAAATAGAGGATAGGGTGATTTGGAAAAAAACAAAAAGTGGGTTTTTTATAGTTAAGCCTCTTTACAGTGCTGAGGAGCCGGGAAGTACAGTCCGGTTTCCAAGAAAAATAATTTGGAGCCCTTATGTTCCTCCAAGAGTGGGTTTTTTTTCTTGGGAAGCCTCATGGGGGAAAGTTTTAACTTTGGATCAACCTTTAAGGAGGGGATGGTCCCTTGCCAATTGATGTTTCTTTTGTCTAGCCGAAGAGAGGTCTACTAATCACATCTTAATTCATTGCACGAGGACTAGAGTTTTGTGGGAGTTATTATTCGCTCTCTTTGGGGTGACTTGGGTTCTCCCTTGTTCAGTAAAAGAAATTCTCCTTGGTTGGTTTGGGTCTTTTGTGGGCAAGAAGCGCAAAAAAGCTTGGAAGCTGACTTCTTTATGCCTTTTTTGGGCGGTGTGGAAAGAAAGAAATAGGATAGCGTTTGACAATGAAGAATTTTCAGTACATAGGTTGAAGTATTCTTTTGTGTGTAGTTTATGGTCCTAGACAAAGTTGTATATAGATGCTGACCCTTTATTTTTAATCGACTTTTTTGATTGGATGGGCTCTAGGTGAGGGCGGGTGAGGTTTTTGTATTCCCTCTTGTTTTGCTCTTTTTAGCCTTCTGGCACCTTCTATATACTTCCTGTATGCCTTGGGTTGCCTTCCAGGCTTCCTTTGTCTATTTAATATATTCTCTTTTGTGTTTACCCATCAAAAAAAAAAAAAAAAAAAACAGATGAATTGTTTTTTTGTTGTATATTCTCATGTGGTACTTTACTGTGATATAAGTTTACTTAGTATTTTGGAGGCTTCAAGCATACTTTCTGATTAGTTCATGTATTTTTGGGAGGATTTTTCATCATTTTTTTGTATTTCTTTATCCTTAATTTATTATATTTGTTGTTTCTAATAATAATAAAAAAAAAGGAAGTCACTTCCTGATAGCAATTTTTTGTTTCAGTTGGTTCCTTTGTTAAAAGAAATGGTTTTGCTTTAAGTGATGGAATTTTTGAACTTATTTTATAGGAAGTTGGAGTTCCTTTTTTAATGCCACAAGTTAATCAAAGAGGATAATATTTTTAGAAGGTTCTTTTTGAAGTTCTTTCTACTGCTTTTGTCTGGCATGAAGAGAAGCGCATTTATTATCATAGCTATAACTCATAAAAGTCTCTTTTGTATTGTATGTCTTTTCTAGTAAATGGCTTCCGTTGCACAAGTAACAGAGCCTATGTAACCAGCGCCTATGTAAATGATATTTTCAGTTATTTATTTGGATGGACTAATCATCCACTGAAATTAAACAACTAGTCTGGCAGGATCACTGAGGTGTGACACTAAAGCTGATGAGCATTGTTTTTTATGAAAGTAGATGGGAAACTAAAACTTTACTGGAAACAAAAAGAAGCAAGCCTGAGATGTACAATAATGTGAAGTGAATCTTACCTGTTTTAATACGTATGCTCCTCTTGTTCTCTACTGCACACTTTGCTTCTCTTGCCATTTCAAAATGGAAATTGTGCTAAAAGGACAATCATGATCAGAACTACATATATACTTTTATCAAGTTAAGTCGTACTTAACTTTCACTTGTTACCTGTTATCTATGTTTTTCCTAGTTGATTCTGTGTACACAGCTATTTGTGACCATAATTAAAAATTCTGAGCTTGTGGTTTCATTTGAATTTTTCCTCTCTTGATGTCAACATGACTAATTGACTAAATTTCCATTCCACATCTTTCCAGATGAAGGAAATTGCTACAGAGAACTTCCAAAGGATATGTGAAGCATATGAAATTTTATCTGATGAGCATAAAAGGCAGATATATGATATATATGGTATGGAAGGGCTGACTGCAGGCCTGGAACTTGGTCCAAAACTGAATAGAGCTGAAGAGATTAAGCAAGAATTTGAAAGATTACGACGTAGGAAGGAACAAGAGAAGGTCTCAGCCCATATTCGTCCTTCTGGTTCAATTTTAGCCAATTTGTCTTTGCCTGAGTTCCTTAATGGTGATGGCATCATGATAGGGTATGATTCATTTTAATCATTTGTTTCTTCGTCTAAATTGTCATTCTCAATAAGATTGGTATGCTTTTAGCAATTAGTTTTTCTCAACTTTATGATATGTCTTTTCACAAGGATTTTCATTAAAAAAAAAATTAAAAATTTGATACCCTATCAGACTTAGTTTTGCCCTCTTCAATTTTTGAAGTTTCTTTCCAAATATCAATCAAACAAATATGTCAGTGTAGCATTGTCTATTACACTCTCTTCTCTCTAGTATTTTGGATCTCTGTCATAAGTTATTCTAATTTTGATTGCATTTATGATCTTCATATTCAAGTAAATTTGAATACAGTTTCATTAATTTAGAGGTTCATATTACAATTTTATTTTTCGTTTTAATAAGTTATGATCTCATGTATGTGTGAGTATATATGTGTGTGTGTATCTTCTTCTTCTTCGAATTTTTTTTTTGTAAGTTTTTCTACATATAAATGATTCCCTTCTGTTCTTTTGGAGTTTGGTCTTTGATCTATAATGTGTGTGTACATGCTGGTAAGTGGTGAGGTTTGCTTTAGTTTGTAAGTCTCCTGCTTCATTTGGAACACTTATGCTTTTATATATGTGAATTTCAGCATGTCTATGTCTAGTGACCTCCAAGCTCAAATATCCAAACGCAATGCTATTGCTATTGGTGGAAATTTGGCAGTTAATGGGAATGTTGGTGGTGGAGCAGCTACTGCTGTCTTTAGGCATCAGATTTCTTCAGTTTCTTCAATAGAATTCATGGCCTCAGCTGGTTTACGGGCATTAATTGGCATACAAACATCACGGTAGGTTAATTGACTTGCAAGTGAGACAGATTCCACATCTTTTCCTCATTTACTAGTTTCACTCCCCATTTTTTATGTCCCTCTTTCCAGCAATCTATCACTTCACTCAACTGCAACAACTGGAATTGCAGTGTCTTTGAGAGATGGTTCAATCAATCTTACCAATGCCTGGACTCGTCAACTATCTGAAACGACAAGTGGAACTGTATGCTTCTTTTTATCGCAAGTGGATTCGTGTTTATCTCGTCTTCTTGAGATTTCCATAATATTATTGGGGACAATATTGATATTGGAGAAGTGGTGAAATGCAAGGGTTTATGTTTGAATTCAGCATACATTGGGACTCTTAGGTGTTTATGCAACTGCATTCTATTTATTGTTGGGGGGATATGTTTATGTAGGTGATTTAGCATATTAAGTGGAAAATTATTGATAAAGAGAAGATTAAATAGAAATAGCATGATCATTTCGAAGTATGAAAATCACTGAAGAAAGAGAAATTAGGTATAAAAAATGGGCCATATTTGTTGGAAAGCAAGGGAATAGAACTTTTGGAGTTGTATTGATTACATCCTTACTTTGTGTCTGCTAAATTTTTTAAAATTATTTTTGTTCGTCTTTTCTTTTTTCAGATACAGCTGGCTTTGGGTCCAGAATCATCCGTTGCTGTTGGATGGCAAAAGAAGGAAGAGAAAATGTCTGCTTCTGGAGAACTGAAGGTAGGTCTAGATTTTCTCTTTAAGCTAGCTACAACTATATCCCGAAAAGATTATAATTTTTTTTCCCTGAAAAGCAATGACACCATGAAGAAAAGGATGATTATAGATATTCTGTGACACCTGCATGTTCTATGGTGCTCATTCTCGGTGGTTGCATTTAATTTTCATACCATGGTTAATTTGAATGTTATTTTCTTAGATTAGAGGGTTTAGTGAATGATAAGCTGATGTCTGGCAGACTATTTTTTTTTGTTGGATAGGCAAAGAGTATTTTACTGATAAAAGTGTCTAACAAAAAGGGGGGCACACTCCAAGTATGTGGGGGATGTCTGGCAGACACATAAAATTGCTATAAGTTTCTAGTTTTTATAGAATATTTAAGATATAATAAAAGGTGCTGAAATGAACATTGAAGTTGTCAAGATCATTGCGTTGGCATTTTCATGATAGATTTTGAAAATATTACTGAGATTTTTATTTTCTACTTATATAAATTTCAAAATTTTCAAGAAGGGATATTAAGATCATGTGCTAGTTCTTCTCCTCTTAGTTGCAAGCATCTTCTTGAATAGGTGATTCTCCAGCTTGGGAATATTGATTTAGTACTTCCTACATGATAATCCAAAATAACGAGAAGTCTTTTGTGTAGTTCCTAGGCCACAGCTAAAAAAATAAAAAATGGAGCAACTACGTAAAAATTTACTTAGATAAAAAGTCTATATTGAAGTGGACGTATTAATATGATTTTCCATTAAATAGGCAACCAAACCTAAACAAGTTCCTACATAAAAGTAACCACTAATGCACTTGCATAAACATAACGGGTGTACTATTCCTAAAACATAGGACCCGCATATTGACTCTTCCAAATTTGTATGACACATGTTAAATTTCGTTTGACTCGATCTAAGATTCCAACAACATCATAACTTCATGCTAAACCAGGGCTCAATTTTAATGTTAATCTCAACACTCCCCCTTAATGCTGAAATTTTACATCCTAACATGTCCCTGGAATACATAAACTTCTCCAAAGCCAGACTTTGTAAACATATCTGCAAGTTGCTCATTGGTGTTACAATATGACATCTTGATGCTTCCTTTGGCTACATATCTCTGATAAAATGATTTTGTCTCTCTATGTGTCTTCTGCGTCGGTGAAAAACTGAGTTCTTTGTCATGCAATAATGGATTGATTATCACAATGGATAATTGTTGGGTTTTCTTGAGATGTTTCACATATTCTAAAATTTGTCTTAATCAAACGCCTAGACAAGCTATAGAAGTTGTTGCAATGTACTTAGCCTCTGAGGAAGTAGGGCAGTTGATTCCTGCTTCTTTGAACTCTATGAAATGACCCCTGAACCAAGATTGAAAATATAGCCTGTAGTACTCCTGCAACCTTCATTTGAACTTGCCCATTCACTATTAGAAAAACCAACAACATAAGATTGTTAGCATTAGCGTACCATATATCATATGAGCTTATTCCTTTTAAATATCTTAGCACTCTCTTGGTTGCTCCATAAAGAAGTTTGCTTAAGCTTTGCATGAACCTTGAAAAAAGACTTTTGCTTGCATAATATTTAACCTACTGTGGTGAGAGACAACAAGCTTCCAATTAAACTTCAATATTCTTAAGCATCAATTTTTTCTTCTCCATCATTCAAGCAAAACATATAAAATATTTTTTATGCAACCCATTTCACATGATTTTACCTTTACAGTACCTTTGCCTTGTGCTTCTTTGATTACGCTATCACCCATCTTCACCTTAGTGGTCACAGATTTATCCTAACTTGTGAAAGCTTCCAAGTTTGTTGTGATGTGATTACTACAACCACTATCCACATACCAAACATCTGAAACACACTCTATAGCGGAATAACAAGTGAGGAATAATATTTCAGATTCTTCATTGTCTTTTTCTTTCTCTTCAATGAATTTTGCATGCTCTTTTTTTAATTCTATAGTATTTTTCTATGTGCCAGATTTCTTATAGTAGTAACATTGAGTTGACTTATGATTATAATTTTCACCTTTTTTCAACAACTTCATTTTGGTAGTGGTTGTTGTTGCCTGAATGTCCACCACCTTTTCCACCTCTTCTGCCATGAGAGGGATGTTCTCCATGCCCACTTTTGTTGCTAGACACCTTGCTATTACCACTTGTCTTGTCATTAGAAAACTATAACTTAGTCTGAAATGCATTTTCTACAGAAGTTTCTTTTTGTATCTTTTCAGCCTATCTTCATGGAATTGAAGGGAACCAAGTAATTCATTAATGGTTAATACACTTAAAATCTTTGAACTCTTCTATTGCTGCAACCACATGATCATGCTTCTTAGGTAAGCTCCTTAAAATCTTTTCAACCTGTTATTCATCAGATAATCGTTCACCATATATCTGAATTTGGTTCATAATTTCAACATATTACAAAAATAATCATGCATATGCTTACCATCTTTCATTAGTGGTGTTTCAAACTTTCTACGAAGAGTTTGAAATTTAATAGTAAGTGCCTTATTTGTGCCTTGATACCCTTTTTAGGATCCTAAACTTCTTTGGAATTTGTTGCTGTAGAAATTTGAGGAAATGTAGTTTCCACAACAACTTGTTGAATGCAAAACAAGACCTTGACATCTTTCTTTTGTACACCATAATAGTCTCATCCTCGTGCTCCAAAAATCATATGATTCATATCCACTTCTTTGAAAAAGTGGGATGGTAGGCTGCCGGCTGGGTTAGGGTAAGAACAATGTTGTTTGCCGTTATAACTATCCACTAAAATAGGAGTCGATTTCAGCATTAGTCTCAACACTACATAGATGCTTTTCCAGCTTTTGGTCTTCTATGAGAGTCATGCTTATGTAATGATGAATCTAAAACTAGTTAGAATTGTTTGAGTTTTTAAGAAAATCTATTTCTTTCTTGTTTGCATTAGCGGTTTCTAAAAATGCGTGGGTAGCGGACTGTTGGGATTCAATGGGGGAAGAGGGAGGGTGGACTCCCTGTTTCTCTAGACCTTTCAACGATTGGGAGGTGGAGAGATTCCTTTTGACCATTCAAGGAAAGAGGCTGAATGCTGATGTGGAGGATAGGATGGTGTGGAAAGAGACGAAGAATGAGATTTTCATTGTAAAGTCCCTTTATAATTCTTTTGATCATAGCTGTGCAGTCCCATTTCCGTGGAGCATTATTTGGAGCCCGAATGTTCCTACAAAGGTGGGTTTTTTTGCTTGGGAAGCTTCATGGGGGAAGTTTCTTACTCAAGACCAACTCAAGAGGAGGGGCTGGATTTTAGCTAACAGATGTCCCTTGTGTTGTGCTGAAGAGGAGACAATAAATCATATTCTTGTTCATTGTTCCAAGGCGAAGGTTTTGTGGGATCTCGTGTTTTCTTTGTTTGGTGTTAATTGGGTCCTACCATTTACGGTTAGAGACTCTCTTTTAGGTTGACATGCTTCCTTTAAGGACAAGAAGCATAGAAAGGTTTGGCGGGCAGCTCCTCTTTGCTTATTTTGGACGGTTTGGAAGGTAAGAAACAGGATAGTTTTTTATAATGAGGGCTTGTCGATTCAAAAAATGAAAAATTCCTTGTTTGTAATCTCTTTTCCTGGGCTAAGTCTTCTATAGTTGTAGGTCCCTTATCTTTGTTTAACTTTGTGGACTTGTTGGGTTCTTGTTGAGGGTCGGTGAGTGCTTGTCTATTTTGTTTTCTTGTTTTTTGGTGACTCTTGTATACTCCCTGTATGCTTCGGGTCGCCTTTCAAGCACCCTTTATCTAATATATTCTTGTGGGTTTATCTATCAAAAAAAGAAAAAAAGAAAAAAAGAAAATCTATTTCTTTCTTGTATGGAATATTTTAGCAAAAGTAATGAAAGTTAAATAATTTCGGACTTTACTGTAAAAAAATTTGGAATTATGTATAACATATAATTTAGAAGTAGTATTAGTTATTTAGGTGTTAGATATGCCTTGTTCAAAGTTCTCATCATAAATATGTTCACTTCATCTATAACATATGGTCCAAAGGTTGAAAACATGTATGTGTGTGCATATGCGATCTTCTTCTAGAACTTCTAGAAGTTCTCCTTTTGTGTTCTATTCAAATTTTCATTAGTGAGATATTTTTATTTTGTCTATAACATATATTTGACGTTTAACTGCCTCGTATTCTCTAATCTTTGGACCTTCTAATGGAGGGTGATTTTTGGGTCCCATTGTTGCCCTTACTTTATTTTCTTAGTTATGAGGACTTAAGGTCATTGATTTGGTTGGGGATGGAAAGGTGGGGTCTTTTGTGTCCTTTTCTGTAGGGCATTTCAAGATAGGTTCAAGATTGGGAAATGGAGATGGTGAGCAGATTCCTTGAACATATTCATTCAATACCCTTTCCAAGCAATGTAGAGGATAGCTTAGCATGGAAAGTTACAAAGGAGTGATTTTCTTGTCAAGGCTTTTTACTCATCATTAACTTTGGCAATTTCTGTGAAATTACCTTCTTAAGAGGGATGTAGGTGGCTTCACTAAGAGTGTGCTCTTTTGCTCGGGAAGCTCTTGAGGAAGATCGTGGCACTTGACCAACTTATGAAGAGAGGCTGACCTTTAGTTCATAGGTTTGTGCAAGATTAGTGAGTTGTCAGAAAATCATATCCTAATTCATTGTGCTGAAGCCCATATGCTTGGGGCCTTTTGCTTGCTTTTGGGTTGGCATGTTGCTAAAAACTATATTAGGGAGGTGCTTTTAGGTTGATATCATGAGGCAGTGAGAAGACGGTGAAGAGGAGTGTGGAGGATAGCCACCCCTGTGTTTTAGTGTTTATGAAGGGATGCAATAACAGGATTTTCAAAGAAAGAGGTGCTGATATCAGGTGCTGAGCTTTTTTTTTTGAAGATCTTTTTTTGATTGGTTGTAGGATCCCTTGAGGATTTGATCTTACTTTATTGGATTCTGTAGATTGTTTGGGTTAATGCTTAGAGGTAATTTTTGTTTGCTTTTGGCACTCTCTGTGTACTCCTGGCATACACAGCTGCTCCCCTCTTTATCTTTTGCTTTCTCTTTGCCTATAAAAATATCAAAAAAAAAAAAAGAAAAAAGAAAAAAAGAAAAGAATTTTTTTTTTTTTTTTACACTCTAGAAGTATGGTTGATGAGAAGTGGAGTTGAAATTATAAGCTTAGTTGTCTGAAATTTGTTCTCTCTTTGTTGTCTGTTCTAGACATGGTTTCCCCCCCTTTACTTTGTTTGTTTAACTGCAGTTTGGAACAAGTTCTTTTGGGGCAACTGCTAGTTACATTCGTCGCTTCTCCTCAAAATCTCATGGTCGTATTGCAGGCAGAGTTGGAAGGTATGTGCCTGGATTCGTCTTTGGGTGTTGATTTTGTCAACATGTGTTTAGTCAATGTTGCTTATCATGTATTTTGTAGAAGGATTTTCTGAACGGTTCATAACATTACACCATTCAGATTGTTGATTTGTTACAACTGGACATTCTCTACCTTGGGAGGATACTAGAAATCTCAAGTGATTAGTTTGTCAGTATACTGTCTTTGCACTTTAGATATATTTAGAGTATATATTGTTGGTGTTTTTTGATTTTGGTAACACATAGTTAAGTCATCAATAAGCTCCTCCTACAAAGGAAATGTTGGCTATTATATAGGATCCAATTCTTGTCCATTACGGGGCCTCCAAATATTTCATATGTCCATGGTTGCAATTTTCCATTAAGAGTGAAATTACATAAGAGGCCATTCAGTTTCAAGTTTTTTTTTTGGGGTCATATATCTGTTGCTGCTTTTTCTTTAACATTAACCTTCCACATTTGGGAATTAGTTTTTTGTTCCATGGTTAGGTATAGATTCTTTTGACCTGAAGCTGCTGCTGGCATGACTAGATGGGTTTCAGAAACTCTGCTGATGTAAAAATCTGCAGGTCACATGACCACGAATAAATTCACTAATATGAAAGAAATGTACAAAGTTTTACCTGATTTGAATGCATCCATATCCAAGGATCTTATACCAGTTAGTACTTAGCACCTACACTTTCCTTGATGTCCTTGATGCAACACCTGGTGTTCCTTAATGGATTACCTTAACCTCATGTTCAGGCTAGTGGATCAATGCACCTCACCTTTTTTGCCAAAACACTTCCAAAAAGGCTCTTAAAAGGTCTGAGAGTTAGAGTGGCAGAGCAGAGGGAGGGCTATGAATTCACTTGCCTATTTTAGTTTAGAAAAATTAGGTTTTTATATCAAAACCCAACATGGGTGTTTGAATAGGTTTTTGAAAATTAAATTTACCAAAAGTCTAACAAAAATATGAAAAAACGGGTTTAGAAAATAACAGGAATGAATCAGTGTTTGAACAGCCCCTGGAGGACATTTGAACATTCTCCTTCATGACATTTGAATGTCCATTCTCATTTTTAGGCATTCAATTTTTTTTTTTTTTTGATATTCTCTTTGAAATTCCAACTTCTTTAAATTCAGTAGTCATTTCTTATGTCATAATACATCCAATGTGTAGGTACCTTGAATTTAAATCGACTCTGAAGTAGCTTGAAATCGACTCTAAATCAGTGAAACCCTCAAAATGTATGAAGTGTTGGATTCAGTACAATAATGAAATAAAATTGCCAATCTAATCTAATACATCAACAGTATCCCTTTTTGGCAATTTTTTAACAACACAAAATTATAATGAGGCCTCCCAACTCTTAGACAAAATCTCATTGAATCCTAATCTAAATTTGTCTTAACCATTGTGCACTTGAGTTCAATATCTCTATAACAAACACATCAGATGCACACACTCAACCACCAAACCTCTAAGAAGCAATGGATGATAAAAATGTAAATAAAATAATTGTTGAATAAAGATAGAAAAAAAAAATGTAAACTCTACTCCCTTTTTTTGGTAACAACAATGACAAATCAGGAATGTAGAAGCATTCAAAAGTGATAAGAGACAGAAGAGTAATGCAGATGGAAAATATCCGGAATATAGCATATATCATAATAATCTATATAACAAGAAAAAACCATCCAAGATACATCTATAGAGTACTAGAGTGTAAAACAAAATACAATCATAGCAGAAATGTATCAGAATACATCTAAAACAAAAGAACACTCTCTCCCAACATCTAATATATCAAACTCTAGAAGTTCATATTAGGTGGCGGGAATGGACGAGAGCTAGGGAAGCATGTAGAGGAAGAAGGGGGGTGGTGTTCCAGAGTTTCGAGGGAAGGTTATGGGGTGGGCCTTTGGAAGGCAATCTGGAATAGGTAGAAGGAATTCAACAAGGTTGGTTTTAGGGTAGGAAATGGTAGGAGGGTAAGGTTTTGGAAGGATAGGTGGTGTGGGGAGGATCCTTTAGCAATGGCTTTCCTAGAGTTTTCAATTGCCATTGATAGATAAGCTTGGGTAAACCAAATGTGGGAGTAGGTTGGGGAAGGGGGTTGTTGGAACCCGACGTTCACAAGACAGATAAATGATTGGGAATTAGGAGAGATGGAAGGGTTGCTTAATAGGTTGCAAGGGCAAATGATCAGAAGTGGTGTTGAGGATGCCATGGCTTGGTAGATAACAAAAGGAGACACCTTTATAGTGAAGTTCTTTTACTACTTCCTAGTAAGGCGCTCACCAAAAGGCTTCCCGTTAGGTATTGTGTGGAACCCTTTGGTCTTGATAAGAGTTAGTTTTTTTGCTTGGGAAGCAGTTTGGGAAAATTTTTTAACTCTATATCAACAAAAAAGGAGGAGTTGGTGTTTTCAAAGTAAATGTTATTTGTGTAAAGGTGAAGAGGAGTCAACAAACCATATCTTTCTCCACTGTCCAAAGGCGACCTTGTTATGGCACCTCATCCTTACTCTTTTTAATGTCCAATGGGTAATTTCTTTCTCAATCAAGGATGCCCTTCTTAGTTGGCAAGGATACTTTGTTGGGAAGAAAAGAAAGAAAGTGTGGAGAGTAACTCTTTTATGCTTATTTTGGATCCTTTGGAAAGAGAGAAATCGAAGAGCCTTTGAAGATTTAGACTTGACAGAACATGTTATTTTATGCTTCTTCATGTACATGTTTTTGGAGTGGGCTAGGGTACATTTAGGATCTAGCACTTTGTCTTTATTTGACTTTATTGATTGGTTGGGCTGTAAATGAGGTGAGGGTGTTGTTTTTTGTGAATCCCCTCATTTTTTGGCCTTGTATACATCATGTACACTTTAGGCGCTTTTAATACAATTGCTTATACCTATATATATATAAAAGAAAACCTCTTCTTATTGCCTTCCATAAGCTAACACCATAACCCTCCCTACTAGCAAGAGAGCACCTACCTTTAAGTTCTTCCCCAAACTTTTCCACTATAACTCGTCTCCAAAGGAACTCCCTTTTCAAAGCAAATCTCCAACACCATTTTCCAAGCAAGGCTTTATTAAGAGAGGAGAAGACCTTAATACCAAGCCCTCCTAACTTCTTTGTCTTTGCAAATGGAAGACCACTTGACTAAGTCTTAGTCTTCTCTTGAGGGCTCCTTCCCCCTTTCCCCCACCCAAGAAGTCTCTTTGAATTTTTTCCAATCTTAAAGCCATCATTAGGAATGACAAGAGGAGACATAAAACAGAGCAATAGATTTTTAACTTATAAATCATTTAATGACCTCGTCTAGCTTAGTGGCCTTGTCTACCATCAACCATGCTCTAGTTAACAGGGCATCTGTTAACTATTTCAATAATGATCTTAAGCTTATGGGAGTATGCCTGAGAATAATAGGACTAAAGATGGTCTTCAAACATAGTAGGTTACCTAACAGCCTTAATATTATGAGGCAAGATGTCAGTCATTCAAATAATTCTCTCAAAATTCACCTTACACTTAGATCAGATGAATGCAAATTTGTCCTATATTCCTCTTTTGATATATATATTTTTTTCTTCATTTTTTTGTCCACATTGGGACTTGAACTTAGAGCCTCCCATAAGCCCACCCAAACCCTTTACAACTAAATTTTGTTCCTTTAGAAGTGCCCTTTTAAATATTCAATTAATTTATGTGTCTGTGGCTTTTATGCATGTCAAATTATTCCTTTCTGACTTTTAGTATTATTGTTACAGCTCTGCTCTTGAGATTGAAGTTGGGGGTGGAAGGAAATTATCTGATTTCAGTACTGTCCGCATGTTATATTCTATAGGAATTCAGGTAATTATGGCCATGTAGGCAAAAAAAACAAATTAGCTTCTATATCCTGGGTGATGCTTGTGCCATTAATATTACATTGCTATTACTCTGGAAAATCCTCATTTTCAGGAAACATGGATGAGCCATGTCTGTAATTGCCTGGATGTGGAAAGAAATTACTTGAATTACCATGTGTCTGATGATATATTGGTGTCATGAATTTTATTCCATTAAAAAAGTGTCATTCGGTTTTTACTTTCGTAGGATTTGACTCCCTGTATGCCTAGAATGACATTTGTGAATTTTGGCATGATTGGTTTGTCACCTTCCAGCCAAACTGAAAATAAAAAAGCATTGCTTTAAAGTACAGTGCCAAATCTTCGCCTTTTCTCTACTGCTGCTTAGCTTGATACTTTTAAGGCAAAATTGATTCCACCTGATTTTTATACAGCTCCAGAATGACCAATTGAAAGTTTATGCATCTCTCTCTCTCTCTCTCTCTTTCTACATATATATATGCATAGCCTATCTCCCATATAGTGCTGATTGTTTTAATAGATTATCCATATAATCGATGCATATTCAACAATGAAGAACTTAAGACTACCCGAGAAGATTTCACAAGTGCAAAATCCTCCTAAGCTTACGTGCAATGCTTCCTTAAAGCTTGTACTTTAAGCTCCCAAAATAGAGAAAAATTGATGACTCTCACTAGTGATGACTTTCACTTTTTCTAAGCAAGTCATGAGGCTTGCTTATTCTTAATAAAATAAATTCACTTTTTAGAATTCAAATCCAAAAATTAATTTTCTTATCAAATATACATGAATCCTACAATGGGATGCATTAATTTCCTTCTTAGGATAGATGAATTTTAAAAGAAAATGACTTTTCTTTCAAGTTTCATAAAATCCTGGTATACCATTTCTTTTTAATGGGCATGCAAAAATATATTAAATCCTTGAATACCATGCATGGGCTAGTATTAAAAGCCATGAAATTTTTTTCAAGATTAAGTTATTCGTATCATAGGATTCGTGAATTAACATTAAGAGCCATTAATAGGATAGCTATACTCCTATTCTCAAGACTCTTAATAATTGAACTAATTATATATGTTTATTTGACTTTGCAATTGCAATCATGTACCATAACAAACTACAACCTTGTCTCTTTACATAGTTATATCACATATTTGTCTTTTTATTAAGTGATATTCTATATAAGCTCACATGGTAGGACTGCCTTTTGCATTGGTATCACCCTCATCTTATATGTATGTTTCTTTGTAATAATGAAATATTTTCCAAATTGTATTGGTTAATTTCACAAGAGACACAAATCAACATATTCTCTCCTGCAATAAGAGTTACAGATCCTTTATTAGATGTCTAATAATCTTCATGATAATTAATATGAACCTTAGGCATCATCGGTTGACAACTTCAAGATCACATTAATCATGCATAAAATTTAGTAACAATCTGCAGGCCTGAAGTCATGAGGACTTTCTGTAAACTGTGAATAAAACATTCTCTTTTTTTCATTAATGGTGGTAAGTTTAAGAGTGTTTTATAGTATTTGTCATCTTACAAATACTCATAATGTTTACTAAGAGTCTTCTACTCTAATGGTTGGGATTCGTTACTCTTATCACATTTCTATCAAAAACTCCATATCACTTTCCTTGCTGTAATCAATTATTTTTTTTGCTGTTCAGTAATCCTTCATCAATCTCCATCTACTTTTGTAACTTTTACAGGGTTAGGTGCTTCTCTTTGGGGCCTCAAAATTCTTGTCCTGTACACCTTATCAGAAGCTAATATATATAAAATAAATGTGACGATAAATCTTTTGTGGGCTTAGCCACATTCGTATGATTGATTTTCTGAATTCAACTAAGGCTTAGAGTGTCAACTTCGTGTACACTTCATAGCATGACACTATGATTAATGCAATTAAATTTGTTGAGTTTAGATTGAAGATGGTATTGCATTATATATGCATGGGCAAAGTGTTAGTGAACTTAATACAACTTCCTTATTTATGGAGAAACTTTATTAGTTATAAATATGGTCCTCTTCATTTTAATTATAATAAATAAAATTTGTTAATGAAAAAAAGGGAGTATAAAATGGTGGACATCTTGTGGCAAAAAGGCTAGGAAAAGGGTTTGGGTGCTAACTTGGCTATTAGAGAGTTTCAGGGAAGCCCTTCGAAAGGTATTTCCTAGGAATTCTAGGATTCTAGCAATCAAACTTGTAGGAGATAGTTCCAAAGTTTGTTTATGGGAACATTTATGGTGTGAAGATCAAACTCTTAAACTTGAGTTTCCTTACCTACTCAATGTCTTTCATCTTAGGGAAGCCCATGTCATAGACCTTTTTAATCTATCTAGCAGGTATTGTTTTTGGAACTTGGTTTTTATTAGTCTGCAAGGGAGGAGGGTGAATAGGATAGAAGAAGATAGGGTAATTAGATAGAGTTAAAGAGTGGTAAGTTTTCTTTCAAAGCCCTTTACATTATCTTGGAGTCGAGAAATTCAATATCTTCCCGATAGGTGTTACATGGAATTCATGAGTACCGCCAAAGGATAGTTTCTTTGCTTGGGAGGCCACATGGGGAAAAATATTAACTTTGGATCAACTTCAGAGGAGAGGTTGCTCTTTGGCAAACAAAAGTTTTCTTTGTCAAAACCAAGAAGAATCCATTGGCTACATTCTTATTCGCTATGTCAAGAAGAGGGTTTTATTGTCGTTGTTGTTTTCCCTTTTTGGTGTCTCATGGGTGTTATCTTTTTCGGTTAGAGAAACCCTCTTAAGATGGCATGACCTTTTTGTGGGAAATGAAAGAAAAAAGGCATGGCAAGTGGATCCCTTATGCATTTTTTGGACGCTTTGAAAGGAAAGGAACAGAAAATCGTTTGAAATCAAGGAGAATTCTAATTAAAGGCTGAAATACACTTTTCTTTGTAATCTTTGGTCATGGACTAAGATGCTTATAGATGATGGCCTTTCTCTTTGATTGACTGTGTTGATTGGTTGGGTTCTTATTGAGGGTGGGCGTTGTTTTTTGTAGCCTTCTATTCTTTTGGTTGTGCCTTTGTGCGATTCTTGTATACTTTTTGTGTACTTCGGTGCACTTCTTTTGGCACTTTCTTTCATATAATACTCTCTTGACTTATCAGAAAAAAAATAAAATAAAATAAAACAAACTACTTTTAACCTAGCTATCAAACAATCCTTATAATAATCTCATATTAGGTTATAATAGTTCCACTCAAAGAATCTCAAGTAAACAATTTACTACTTCATGGTGCTTTATATTGAAACTACTGTTGATCTACATTTGAACTATTTAATTTAAAATTGATTCTCTAATTTAGGAATTCCATATTGTGGTTTGATTTAGTGTTCCCTCCACATTTTCTTTTTATATATTTGCAATTATAGCTTCTTTTTCAATTTTTCTTTTTTGAAATCCATATGAACACATCTTCACTTTACATAAAGATTAGACTGATTGGCTATTCAATACCTGGTAATTTTCTCCCCCTGTTAGTAATATGTGTTTACATCTCATATTCTTCATTTGTTGGTAGGGCATTTATTGGAAAATTGAATTTCATCGTGGAGGTCAAAAGCTAATTATTCCTGTAAGTGTAATGTTATCCTTTCACCTTCGTGGAATTTCATTTATTTTAAACGTACCTAATATAGTACATAAATTTTCTCCTGATTGATGACTTTGGGAAGCTTTTCTATCATAATTGTATCAGCTTACCAAGGGAGCTCAAAATTCCATCATGTTTGCTTTCTTCATTCCAAAAGGTTTGGTAAACTATGAAAATAATCAAATTGGAAGCATCCATTGGGAGGCCCTCTTATGCTCAAGTGACCCAAACATAAGTTATGATCTTAGTTATACAAAACATAACCTGTGCAGTGCTCACAAAGCATGGGAGCAATGAGGAAAGTAATTGAAATGGTCTTCAATCCCTTAGAATAGGAGTCATAAGAATGTGTTTAGCATACTAGGGGGATTAGAGGCCCAAAAAGAAACAGACTCACTAACTTTCGTGATGATAATATTTGTTGAACCAAAAAGGTTCTCAAAGACGTGCTTATTTCAGTTCAACCAAACAAACCTAGTGGAATCTAAAGGGAACACCTCCACCACCCACTCCATGCAATCCTTCATAACACAGAGAAACATCAATAGAAGAAAGTAGAAATGCCCTATGGAGGAGTCCATCTATGTTCACTATGCTGAGGAAGTGGTTCCACCTAGATATAGCAACATCTTTATGGAGAAAAATGTGACGACACTCCACACAGAGTCACCTCTGTGTGTGGTTGGTAGGTTAGAAATCCATTCTTCATTTGGTTGAAGCTATTCTTCAACCCCTCAATTTAATTCCTGAGTTCTATTGTAGTTTTTAATGCCATGTGGTCAACAATTTTTCGAAGAAGAGGCCAAAAACGAGGCAAGGGAGTTATTTAAGAAATGGGCCTTGCTGGAAGAATTGTCATGGAGGCAAAAGTCAAGAGAAACCTGGCTGAAAGAGGGGGACAGAAACACCAAGTTTTTTCATAAAATGGCAAATGCTCACAGAAGAAGGAATCAACTTAATAAAATAAAGGTGAATGGGAGGTGTTTAATTGAAGAAAGTGAAATCAAAGAGGAGGTTAGTAGAAATTTTTAGGAGCTATTGACAGATTCTGGGGAATGGAAGCCTAGTATAGATGGGTTAACTTTTGAAAGGCTGGAAGGGGAGGATGCAGAGAGGCTGGAAAAACCCTTTGCAGAGGAGGAGGTTCTTGTAGCGTTGGAAGACTGTTGTGGAGAAAAAGCACCAGAGCCGGATGGTTTCTCAATGGCTTTTTGGAAGTTTGTGTGGGATTTGGTTAAAGAGGAAGTGATGAATTTGTTCAAACAGTTTCATGAGACAGGGAGATTTGTCAGAAGCATGAATGCAACATTCTTAGTTTTGATTCCTAAGAAAGGGGGGGTTGAGGATTTAAAAGACTTTAGGCCAATAAGTTTGGTGGGAGGGCTTTACAAATGGTTAGCTAAGGTGTTGGCTAACAGGTTAAAAGGAGTGTTAGCCAAAGTGATATTTTTGTCTCAGAATGCTTTTGTGGAGGGGTGGCAGATTATGGACGCAGTTTTGATCGCAAATGAGGCAATAGATTCCATTTTGAAAAGTAATAGAGGGGCATTTTTGTGTAAATTAGATATCGAGAAAGCCTATGACCATGTGGATTGGTCCTTTCTATTAGCGGTATTGGGAAAAATGGGATTTGGAGGAAGGTGGTGTAGTTGGATAAAGTGGTGTATTACCACAGTCAGTTTTTCAGTCTTGGTAAATGACAGTCTAACAGGTTTTTTCCAGAGCTCAAGGGGTTTAAGGCAAAGAGACCCCTTTTCTCCTTATTTATTTGTAATAGTGATGGAGACTTTTAGCTGTTTGATGAAAAGAGCAGTGGCTGGAGGATTTTTGACTCCCTGCATGGTTTAGGGAAGGAGTGGTGAAGGGGTCCAGATTACACATTTATTGTTTGTTGATGACACGTTGGTGTTTTGTGCAGCACAAGATGATTAGTTGACACACTTGTGTTGGCTGTTAATGTGGTTTGAGGCTTTGTCAGGATTAAAAGTGAATATGGAGAAAAGTGAAATGATACCAGTTGGCAGAGTTGAAAATGTGGGAGAGTTGGCAGATGAATATGGATATAGAGTGGGTAATCTGCCCTCCACTTATCTAGGAATGCCTTTGGGAGCCCCTTTTAAATCCATTGGTGTATGAGATGGTATAGAGGAAAGATTCAGAAAGAGATTGGCTATGTAGAAGCGACAATACATCTCTAAAGGAGGAAGGATTACTTTAATACGGAGTACTTTGTCTAACCTACCGATCTATTGCATGTCCATCTTCCAATTACCTAGGGCGGTCAGGATGAGGTTGGAAAAGATACAAAGGGATTTTCTGTGGGGAGGTGGCTCTCTTGAGCAAAAACCTCACTTAGTAAGGTGGCCGATTGTGTGTGAAGACAAAAGTAAAGGAGGCTTGGGGGTAAAGAGCCTTGGTCTGTTCAATAAGGCTCTCCTGGGCAAATGGGCGTGGCGCTTTGCAAATGAAAAAGAGGCCCTTTGGAATCAGGTGATCAGAAGAAAGTATGGGGAGGAAATTGGAGGATGGAGATCTTGTGAGATCAGAGAGGCTTTTGGAGTTGGGTTGTGGAAAGCTATAAATAAGGTAGGACAACTTGTAACCCCTTTTTTTGGCTTTGAGGTGGGGGATGGTAAGAATGTGAGGTTTTGGAAAGATAAGTGGTGTGGTACCAGCCCTTTATGCGAGACTTTCCCTTCACTTTTTGCCTTAGCAACGTCAAAAGAGGCTTGGGTAAATGAAGTATGGACAACTGGGGGGGATAGGAGGGGAAGTTGGACTCCTACTTTAAATAGGCCGTTCAATGATTGGGAGATGGAAAAAGTGAGAAGGTTACTTTGTTACTTGGAAGGGAAGAGTTTGAGGGAGGAAGAGGAGGATAGGATGAGATGGGGGAATACAAAGGATGGGTTTTTTTTGGTAAAGTCTTTGTATAAGGCAATGCAGCCGGTATCGTTTGTCTGGTTCCCTTCAAAGATTATTTGGATGTCATGTGCTCAGCCCAAGATTAGCTTCTTTGCGTGGGAGGCTTCGTGGGGTAGAGTTTTAACCTTGGACCGTTTGCAAAAGAGGGGATGGGCTTTGGCAAATAGGTGTTTTCTTTGCCAAAAGTGTGGGGAGTCGATTGACCACTTGCTCCTTCATTGTAAAAGAACAAGGGAGGTGTGGACTTTGCTCCTCTCTTTTTTTGGAGTTTCTTGGGTATTTCTGCGTTCGGTGAAGGAAACTCTCATAGGCTGGAGAGGCTCTTTTGTGGGCAAGAAGAGGAAGGTGGCGTGGATGTTGGGACCGTTATGCTTGTTTTGGGTTATTTGGAAGGCTAGGAATTCAATTGCTTTTGAGGACAGTGTGTTGTCCATCCAAAAGTTGAAAACTTCTTTTGTGTATTTACTTTGGTCGGAAACCAAATTGTGGATAAAAGATGGTCCTTCGACCTTAATAGATTTTATTGAATGGGTGTGTATGTGGTAAGGGTGAGGGTTTTTTATGCTTTCTTAGTGGTTTGGGTTCTTTTGTAAGGGGGTGAGTTTTTCTACACCGTATCTACTTGAGCCGCTTCTTTGGCGCCTCTTCAGCAATATACTTTTTACTTACTGATCAAAAAAACTTGTGATATAAATCCACATATGTATATATATAGGTAATTTTTTCTTTGTTTTCTTTTTTGTCCCCATTGGGACTTGAACCTAGAAACTTCCATAAACCTACCCCAACCCTTTGCTACTTGAGCCAAGCCTCAAGGGCTATTATTATAAAATTTATATCAAGTTCCTTGTGTCGTGGAAGTCATATATATGATCTTTTCTTAGAATAAAATCTTCTTAACAATGAAAAACAAGGTGGATGAAAAAATGAGATGTAACTCAGAAAACCTTCTGGAGATTATGCATCTATGAAACAAAAGCACTGAAAAAAAATAAAAATTCATCACCAAGAAAGGACTAAAAAAGAATGTAACACCATTGAAGCAATTATGTAATTCTATTTAAGGCCCGTCTGGCACAAGGTAACTTCTACTGAAATGCCTTTTTCAATAGAGAAAAGGTTGCTATTCAATCTTTTAAAAAACCTTAAGGTCTGCTTCATCTTCTGCAGAAGTATCTTGCCTTCACCTTCACAAAGAAAAGCTTCTAAACCCCAAATGTCTTCTACCTTAAAATGCTTTTAAGTGTAACTAACATGCTTTAAACTACTTTCAGATGGCTAACAAGCTTGCCAAATGGGTCTTTGGTAATGGACTCTGAACAATTGAACTCATGGCATCAATTTGATAGGTTAATGTCTGGATTTAAGCAGATGTTTAAGCTTTAGTATGAGGACCGTTTTTTTTTTTCTATCAGAAAAAGAAAAACATTGCAGTAAAATTAAATGTCAGGGGAAAAAAGAGAAAAAGAAATATGAGAACCATTTCTATTAGAAAATGCATATTAAATTTAGAAAATTCAAGTCAAAACGTTTTTGTCTTCTCTAAGTTTCAGTCAGATGATTATATGAATGTAGTTTGGTTGAGCTGTTGGAAGAATATAATATAGAACTCAATCCTGTTAATTTTGCTTTGGGTTATGCCTCTGTTGTTTTATTATATTCCTCATTGGCTGTTATTTGCAGATTCTGCTTTCCAGGCAATTGGATACTGTGTTTGCAACTGGAGCTTTTATGATTCCAACATCAATTTACTTTTTACTCAAGGTCATCACTGATGCCGAATTCTGATTCTGTTTATTAATTTCAAAATCTCATAACTCTTTTTGTTAGAAGACTCTTTGTCGTATAAAACAGGACTATTAATAGGATCTAACTGAAAGGATTTATTTGTTGCTAATTCTTATGAAAATATATTTGTACTCAGTTGAAGCTGAGATCAATTGTCGAACATTACTTGTGGGTAGTGCGGATTCCATCTTTGTTATGATTTGTCAGCTATGTTGTACATGATATGAAGCTATTAGGAGGAAGCATTAATGTGCAGAAAATACCCTAATATTTGTATCAAATTTACCCTTAAAGTGGGTGAAATGGAAGATTCTATTTTATCTTTTTATTTATTTATTTATTTATTATTATTATTGTCTGTTCCAAGGAAATTTTCCTCGTGTCTAGCCTTATTTCCATGTGATGGGAAGAATGTTTGAGGAAAAAAATCCTGCACTTTTGGGTGCCTGATAATCCTACATCTGGCACTGCCATGTTGTTTTCATCTCTATATTCCTCATTTACACTGCCTTAGCATGTACTGAAATCACAATTTTCTATGAAGGTGTGTAAATTCAAGGTCCTAGTGTAGCTCTGAACTTCTGGAGTCAAATTTAGTTGATGACATAACTGATAATTTTTTAAATTGCCTTTTATTTTGCATGACATAAAAGTATTACTTGATAGAATTTGGATTAGGCATTTGAGTTGATTTTCTTTCTAGTACAGTTTGTTTTTTTTGCGTTTTTATCTGATTCTGTATCGATGCTTGCAGAAATTTATTGTCAAACCATACTACCTTAGGCGGGAAAAGCAGAAGAAATTAGAGAATATAGAGAAAACTTCGGTGCAGGTATTGACATGCCTATGTTTGCCATGGTTGTGGATCGTCTGTGGTTGATGTCTGTTGTATTTTTATTTATTTTTAATGAAAAAAAAGGAAAAAAAATGCTGTTGAAGGAATATAATAATTTGCCTGTCTCATAATTCTAGAGACAGTTTTCCCTGTGGGGCAATTGCTTGCATGCAGACACATCTAGAAGATGGTCTGTCAAGGAAAAAAGAAACCACTTATAGAAGATACAATGGTTATTTGATGATTCAATTAGTAGGGTGTATCACGTATTTAAGCACATTTATCATCTTTGGCATCAGAATGTGTTAAAATGAATCTACTATTATAGACCTGCTTGGGTTGATTTCTTGGAAATAGAAACAGTTTTAAGCCCAATGAGAGCTTCTTCTGTTTGGATAATTTTAGCAAAACTGTGTGAGGCCCTTAGCTTGGGAAGTTATGTCATGTTTAGAGGAACTTTCATAATCTCAAGATTACCCCATCAAAATGATGACTTCAGCTTCAGCTTCAAATTTTTGCTCAAATCAGAAGCAAACAAACTATCCTAAAGAAGGTCTATACCTTTATTATCAATAAGCTTCCTTCACATAGCTTTATTTTCAAATGCTTTTAGATTGTTAATTAGAATAGTTCATAATTAGGACTCTTTGACTCTTTTTTTTTTAAGTTGCTGAATACTTTTCATTTATTACATAATTCCATAACCGTGCTCCTTGATAAAGTTCCCCCTGTTCCTGAAAACAAGAATGTCTATATCGACTGAAGGATTTTAGACGAGTAGTTTTCAGGACTTCCTCCCTCAGCTAAGATGCAATTTCATGGATGGGTTGAACATGATTAGCTTTATCTGTTTGGCAACATGAGATAGTCTCATTTTCTATCAAGGTCTGGCTAATGATATGCCATTTGCCTTAACAAATCAAGTTTAAAGCATGGCTGCCACTTTGATGCAATATATTATCTCCGTCACTTGCCACATCTGCAGATGGTTACCACTTGTGGAAACGAAAAAAAGATGATGTATGGAATTGGAAAAATGAACTATAGAAATGTGGAAATGCAATAATATTAGTAAAAAATTATAGTTTTATGAGAGCATATGAATCTCAACAGCTGAGAGAAATTTCTTCTTTTTGGGTAGTAAAATTTTTACCACATGTGGAGTAGATGCATTACAAAACAGAGCAAGGAAAAGATGAAAAAGGACAACCCCCTTATAGCTCACTGATAGCCCAGACTGTCAAGAGCCTATGGAAGAACACCTCCTATTCCCATAGTTGCAGCCATCCATATATCCAGAGAAAAAAAAAATGAAGAAAGAAAGAAAATAGAGAAATTTTCATCTTCCGCATCACTAGATTGATCCCCTAAAATTTCTCCTATTTGGAGCTCTCCACATGCACCAGGCTTCAATAATTGTGTACTATATACATACATGACATGTCAATATATTAGTATATTGTTATTGTAATAGTATACTTGGGTTCTGTATGGATTGCATGGAAGTATATCTGGCCCCTTGGTTTTTTTTTTTTGATGAGTGAGTATTGTATTACAGAAAGATACTAAAATATTGACTTAAGAAATACAAGAAAGAGAGACTCACCCCCTAACAGCTGAAACAAAAAACTGTCCAAACAAAATACACAAAAAACAATCCTTCCCTCAACGGGAATCCATCCAATCAATGAAATCAATTAGCGTTGATGGACCATCTTTTATGAACAATTTAGACTTTGACCACAGTAAATATACAAAAAATGCTTTCAGCTTTTGCAAGGACAGCACACCATCTTCAAAAGCAATCTTGTTCCTGGCCCCTTGGTTATAACAGTTTATGTATGATATAATGAAAATCTGGAGCAGTATTCTGATTTGACAAACAATTCTTTGATCTGATGATTTTGGATGCCGACTGAATGTCAGAAAATTTGAGTAAGGGAGGGCCCTGGTCATGTATTGTATGTTCCTTTTTTTCCCCAATGGCTTTTCAGATGTTTAGTTCATGTGTGTTATTCTCATCCAAAAGGCCTATGGTTTTCACATTTTATATATGTTTTTGCAGGTTCAAGAGGCAAGGGCGGCAGCTGAGAAAGCCCAACAGTTGTTACAAAATGTAGCTAATAGGAAGAGAAATAGACAGTTGGAAACAGGTGGACTTGTCATTACCAAAGCAGTTTATGGTAATCGGAAAGCTTTGAATGAACCAGGAGAAGGAGATGATCAATTACCTTCACAAGTTGTTGATGTCACTGTGCCCCTAAATTTTTTGGTTAATGATTCTGGGCAACTCAAGGTATGTTTCTTTCATGTTCTCTTTTGGTCTGAGCATGTATATATATATATGCCCATTAAATAAATTGATTATTGCATGCTTCATAGCTTTATAAGCAAAGGCTTTGTTTGATTCAGTCACAAGCTTCGGCTGTTCACAGAATTTTTTAAAATCCTGCATGTGCATGTAATCACATATATTTGCTATCTGCATTAGCATGTAGACATGTGAGATGCTGTACAAGGGAAAAAAAAAATCAGGGAGGAAAAAACAAATGAAAGGTGAAAAATTTTGTTAGGGGGTTCCTGTTATCCCAAATTCCGTTTTAAATCCTTAACAGCTTCAAGAGATTACTTATCCATTTTCTAAAAAAAATATCCTAAGATGCATACATTATGTAATCAATCACTTTCAATACGGCTGGTAATTACCATGTTACTCTTATATGTTTTACATACTTACAATCTTCCTAAATATTTTAGATAATGGGCCCTTGAATTTAATAAATAGCAATAGCTCTCAGGTTGGTCTAAAAAGCAAGCAGAAATTCTAGTATGCTGTTGATGGCAGTTATATTTTTATCACTCTGTAGATTGTTGTAGGGCTGAACCTTTATGTCAAACTAAACTCGGGCCAAGTGTAAAAGTGAACTTGCCATCCATTGCAACCCATAATGCAAGGCAATGTATTTACTTCTCTGTTGTTGCAGCTTCACGAGGGTGTAAAGAAATCGGGCATTATGGGCTTCTGTGATCCATGTCCAGGAGAACCCAAGCAGTTGTATGTGGAGTACACTTATGGTGGCGATAGATATGAGGTATTGCAATTTCCTCTTTTGCTTTCGTACATGGAACATTCGGATGGTAGTTTAAATCTTGTATTGCCTAATTTCAAACAGGTGGTAGTTGATGATTATGAGGAGTTGCTAATACCCCAGAGATCACATAGAGCCTGAAAGTCATCCAAGATGCTCATGTTCTTGGAACGGGTCCCAGTTGAGATTAAAAGCTATTACTAAAACTTCTTCTTTGGTCACCTCCTGCAATTTTGCATGCTATGCCATGCCCTTGAGGTACTCACGTTGAGGTATCATGGCTCATAGTTTCACTTTTTAATGTCATTTTCATTTTTGGGACGGTGTATTGAATAAGAGGGTTAATCACATTTATGGTGCAGCTTACTGTGATAAAAGGTTTTTTAAAGCTGTGTCCATAGAACCGTTAATAGTCTCAATTACATCGTCAAGATGTTCTACAATTGGGGGGCTGATTTCAGTTTTTCATTTGCCTCCATAAAACAGGCACAATAGAAATCCATATTTTAAGGAATGCATTGCTGAGTATGATTTTAAAGCCCCAATATGTTACTGATAACTATAAGCAGTCAATGAGGTCATTGAAGAAAATGAAAACACACATCAAAAGAATCCAAGGAAATCTCATTCTCCCATGAGTATTGTTAAATCAGAAGTTGACCAAATCACCAAAAGTCATCAAAAGAAGCTGCCCAATAAAACAGGATGAATTTGAATTAGAAAGATTGAACCCCACTTTATGCTGAAGCAGAATGATCTCATCAGTCACTTGAGCACACATGAGATTGCTCATCAGAGCACAGCTGCTGTGCTGCAGCGATGGGTAGCAGCTGAGGTAATTGTGGTGTGTACAAGTAACAAGATCAGCTTGGGCACTAGAAGATTGATGCATATTATGACAGGGTATGTTTAACAATGAGTTCCCCACTGGATGGATCAAAGGATGCTTCAATTTCTGTGGAAAAACATCCACTTGTACTTTCTGAGCCATGGAATCCGACTGATATGGGCTTGGAAAGAAGCTTCACTCCTTGCTTCCAATACCTGTGGACTGAACCCATATAGAACAAGGTGAGTTAAGACAAGAAACAAACCTCTTTGCAGGTCTCTACACTGATCCTTAAGGACGGGAAAGAAATTCTTTTGCAAATGCACGTTAGCTTAAAATTAAGGCATACCTGGCCCAGTAGTTAATACAGTGCAGTTCTCAGCATCCATCACCCAATCAATCCAAAGCACGAATCCATGGCATATCCCAGTCTCAGTAAATTCAACCTGCAGGTGGAAGTAGCATTAGTATTAGTGATAGAACTACAGAGATAGTTATATTGATTCTAGAGACACTGAGAATGAATATGCAACTAGTTCCTCGAGTCCTTCAAACTATGGTCATGGCAGTCTCTATTTTGCATCATCTATATCTAAAGACTAGAGAAGAATGTAGATGCTGATAAACAAAGGAAAGGGAAAATAAAAAGAAGGGTTAAACTTGTCTATAAATAAAGGAAAGGGAGAATAAATTTAGCAGATTCATAGCCTCTACATCCTCCTAGTTTCCCAGATATCAATGAAAAAATCCCATTAACTCTTTGCCTCTCTCTATGTGACCCTGCCCCTCATATAAATAAGATTTGCCTTCGGACATCTTTTTCCTTTTAATGGAAAACCTGTTTTTGTAAATAGACCGGTGCATCATACAGGTTTAATGCTCAAGTTAAAACTGAATTTTGAAACCACCGAGACTGATGTAAAAGCAATCACTGAGACCTTAGAGGTGCTGTTTCATGAGTTCTCAGATGTGTTAATACGCCAGTACAAATCATTCACTATGTTGGATGCCAAGGATGGCTGCACATGCAACATACAATTTCATGCGCGATTTGCAACTAGACTAAAACATCAAGCCTGGTAACACACCCAAAACAAAAATTTTCTGTTCATACTGTGGGTAATCATAACTATCTAAATGCAATCAGTATCACCAAATAGCCAAATTACAACAAGCATATCCAAAGATCATTGCCAATTTCCTCACAGTATGCACATACCATGGCTTTCCCAGAACAAGGATTTATCGGTTTGGAGAAATCAAATTCCATGACTGTGAGTATTTCACTGAGTTCCTGAAACAGGTCCAATGCAGTTGTATTACTGAAGGTGATAGAAGCCATCCATGACAAAATCTAATTTTGTTTTCTTCCACCTTAAAGGCACCTTGTTTTTTAAAAAACATAATACCATGTAAATTAGATACCTTAATCTCCCCACACTGCCAGACAAAATAAGGCAGACAAGGACCTTCTTGAGCTTCAGGCAAATCACCACATGCCCCTAAGGTGGCATTTACAACTGAATGGTCCAAACCCTCAATCTTGTTTAGGCATCTGCGACTGTTCCAAAGATCCTGCATAAAAAGATTTGCAATCCCTAAAATATAACATGGAATAGTCACATGCTTGGTTCCAAGTTCAAATCATTGGATACAAAAACACTTAACTTACAGGGATAGACATGGCACAAGCCCTCAGAATTCCTTTACAAGGCATTATTACTACATCTTCAGATAGGGCAGAATTAAGCATAGTCCGTTCCTTCCTTTAACCCATTTCAAAACAAGAAACAGCAGTTAGGTAAATTGCCTGACCTGAACACACAATACAAATCAAGAATTAAGTGTAATACTGCCTATCTGTACCTACAATGGACCACGTATACAGAACACTGGTCAATGATCATCATATAAGTAAATAGCAATGACGATAATGCGAATAAACTCTCGGCAAGGCAGATGGTTCTTAACATGTCACGATAAAGTAATTCACAATACAGGACTGCTAAATTAATATTTTTTTTTTCCTCTTGCTTACTTATCAAAAAAAAAAAGAAACAGGAGTACTAAAATATCTGAAGTACATATTTGAAGGCACTAGATAAAAGAAACCCCTACTTGAACTCACTTAGAAAACAATGTTCTATCTCCTAGTGGTATTTTGAACTAATCTTACTTGTACTGAGATCTAAAAATGAAAAAGCACATGTGTGTGAACTGATGTGAGCAAATACTTTAATGGGGAATTTACTCATTCATGCGGCTTTGTCACAACACTTCTATAATGGCCTGACAATAGACTAGGATGAAATAGATGGAGGTCTAGTGATATACTTAAGGAGAATGCATCTATTACTTCGTAATCTACTGATATTGAAATTCATTGCTAAAATCAAGAAATCCTGAAAATGAGTAATGATTGTACTATTTACCAAAACCGCAGGTTCTGCCATGGAAGCATGCCTTCATTTCCATAATAGAAGGGTTCTCCAATCAATAGGTCAACCTAAAGAAAGAACAGGAAAACACACTGCTTGAATTCAATTTGTAGCTGGTTGGCAGGAGCTTGAAATATTTATATAAAATACTCTAGGAAAAGAGGAATAATATTTGACCAGTTGGGTACTTATCAAAAAAAAAATATATATTTGACCAGTTGGGCAATTGCAGCTCAAAATACTATGCAGCTGCATATCACCAGAGACTTTAGGTACTGGATATCCTGCAACTTAACTTTTTAATGAAAATATCACCACCAGAACAATTTTGAAGAAAAACGTCACGATTTCACATTGCAAAAGAAAATAGTATTTTAAAAGTTCAAAATCCTGGTACACAAGCTGAATTGGGATGAATTACCTTTTTCTGATGAGTATCTAGCGTAGTCAAGCATGTTTTCCAGTTCTGAAGAACTTCTACACGATCCATGGAGAAACCATTTACATCAGCAACAGCTTGCAAATATTGGGTACCTTTGTCTCGTAACCCTGGAAATAATGATATTACATGTGATGTTCTTGAAAGATGAGCAATGAGAATTGCCAGGAAAATACTGTCATCTGCAACAACACATAAGGAGATCACTTTTCCCTGCAACTGCAAGGAAAACAGCTCGTATTAATGAATTAAAATGCCATGAAAAATGAAATAAGAGGGTGAAATAAATAATTTTAGTTATGTATTTTACAAAAAAAAGAAAAAAAAGAGCTCAGATGGTTTTGAGTTTCAATATAATGCAAGAGATCAACAGCAGTTCCTCAATGAGGTGAGTGAACAAGATTCAAAACTGTAGTAAGAGGGATACAAGACAGGATATGAGTAGGGTTATATACAATTTTAAGATATCTTCATTTTCCATTTTATTTCCAAAATGGCAGAACAAAATTTGTCTTGCCTGCTTTAGAAGAGGCAAAGAAGAGAAGATGCATATGATGATTCAAAATATCAATATTGAAGGAAACAGAAAAGGTCCACAACTACAAGACATCTCAATAGCCTTCAAAAACTCTAGCATAGGACCACACAACGACAAAAGAATAGCTCTACTTAAATAATTATAATACATGAAAAGAGGCATTAAAAAATTGAACATTGAAAGAATAATTGCACACAAAACCAATGGTCTTTCTTTGGAAATAATAATAATAATAATAATAATCAAAATTTTTATTTTTATTTTTTAAAAAAAGGAGAAAGAAAACAAAAACAAACTTGGCTTGGAATTATTATGCATTCTAGCAGCAACAAGTACCATTATAACACATGAAAATAAATTTATTGAAACAGAAAAATAGTGCAGGGGCCCCAAATCCCATTATTTAGTTATCTATTTATTTCTCTAAAATTTCAAATTCTAGGACTTGACACTAAAGAAGTGCAATCACAAAACGGAGATGCCATGCACATCTTTGAACCTAAAATTATCATTTGGAATTCAACAGAATCAAATCATCCAATCACTGTAAACTGTGAAACCCCCAAAACTGGTCTTCCATTTGGAAACTTAATACATCTCTCCGACAAAATCACCCATCACAAAAAATGTAACTTGAAATCACCACCCAGCACATACACTTTCATATTCCAGCAACAAGCTAGTTCATTATATACAAAAGAAAAGGAAACCTTTTTTTTCCTTTACTGCCTGTTATGTTCTTGCAATTAAAGTTTTCATATCTCTTCCATGACAAGTTGTTTACTGCATTAATTTCTGAGAACATCTCTCTGGCGCTTCTCTAATTAACTGTAATATGGCTTGGGCTTTTTCCAACATTTGAGTGCTGTTTAGTGCTTAAACCATTCCCTTGTATGTTAAAAAAAGTGAAAATGTCTCTTTATGAAGGCGAAAGCTGAAGAAGTGACTACTAGGGTAGAAGCTCTCTTGGAGGAGTTACGGATGACAAGAAATGAAGTTTCTGCTGTTCGTGCAAAAGCAGCAGTATACAAAGCATCAGTTATGGCAGGCAATGCATTCCCAGTGGGGACAAGGTAAATTGGTTTATCATTCATGCTAGAGCAAATGGAGACTAAGAGTGCGAGAGAAAGCGAGGGCGAGCGAGGGAGTGATAGTGGTGAAGGAGACAGCCAAGCGGAAAATCGAAGAAAACGGAAAGTGAGTAGCTTTGGGGTGGAGTCCAAGGTCTTCGAAGTTGAAGTTGAGGAGAAAAAAGGAAAACTACAAGCAATTATAGTGGAGAGTAAGAGAGGGGTGTCATCATGGATTCGCCTGGGGCCGGCAAGTGTAGGGTTTTTTCTGGAGGGTCTGGACCAATGTCTTAAGGATGGGAATGAAGGAAAATGGGAAAAAGATTGGAAGGAGAAGGGAAGAAGCCTCTCCATGGTGCGCGAGGCCAATAGCGCGGGCTGTTTCCTCCGGTTAGGGGTCGTCGACGCGGAGAAAAGGAGATACAGTATTTGTATCCCGAAAGGCAAAGGAGAAAAAGGGGGATGGATGGCTATGTTGGAGGCTTTCCGAAAGCTGGATGTTAGCTACGATAAAAAGGAACAGAAATAGGAAGAGAGGGGTTTGGGCAAATCTTTTGCTGAAATAGTGAAGAGGCCGTGGAACAGGGAGTACAAAACGCTCAGAGTGGAGGTCAAAAAAGACGAAATAAGTAGAAATCTGAGCAGGCTGGAACATTGCCTAATAGGAAAATGGAATCCAAGCGGTGCAGGAGGTGAGGATTTGGAAAGCTTGGGATGGGCAATGGTGAGATCTTGGGGGATGAAAGGCAAACTTGGATTGGCAAGTTTGGGAAAGGGACGGGTTTTATTGGAGTTTGAGTTCGTAGAAGAATCTAGACGGGTCCTTGTGTCTGGAAAAAGATCGGTGGGAGGGATTCAACTGGGATTGGAGCGATGGAACCCAAGGTTTGGGTGTTTGGAAGAAGGGGAGGTAAGAAACGAAGTCTGGGTAAGGATTCTGGGGCTTCCAATTTCGCTGTGGGTTCTATCAATCTTGAGAAAAGTGGGGGATGCGTGCGGTGGCCTGTTAGCCATAGACCCACAGACGAAAAGCATGGATGAATTACAGTGGGCGAGAATCTTAGTCAAATCGAGTGGTGAAGACCTCCCGGGCTCGCTGGAGATAGGGATCGAGGAGGTGACCTATACTCTTTCTCTTTGGTGGGAGGCAATGCCGTCGCTGAGACAGAAATCGGGGCCCAATCGAGGCTCAAACAATTGCCCTAGAGGGGAGGTTGGGGGTGACGCGGATTCACGCGCCGGTCCGCGAGTGGGAAAGGTGGCGAGCGCGAGGGTCGAGGCGCAGTTCCTGCCAGAGGATGGGACGGGTGGGCAAACGAACGGAGTGGGCCTCGACGAGATGAGGCCGTTGACCGGGCTCTCCGCTCCTGGGCCGTTGTAGTCAGACCTGGGTTCGGGCCTTGGGGGCTTGAAGTGGGATGTTGGGCCCCGGCTGGTAGGGTCCTCTGAGGGCAAAGCCCAAAAAGCGCTCGAGAAGGCAGCGCCTTCGCGCCAAGAGGGCTGGGGATTGCTAACCGGGCCCTCCTCTTCTGGGCCGTCATCGTCAGGCTTGGGTCTAAGCTTCGTGGGCTCAAAGTGGACTGATGGGCTGGCTCTTAAGGAGTTTGAGCTGAAGGAAGGGCCTGTGGGTGGGCCTTCGAGCTCCAAGGGCTTGGGGTGGGCTGCAGTTGAGGTGAATGGGTCCATTGGGCCACCCATACCTCTCAACAGATCTGAGTTGCCCCAGTCTCAGCCCTTCAGTTCAAAAGATAGATCTTCAGCCCTCTGTAACCTGGAGCTGGAGTTCCTTAAGACGTGCGAAAAGGAAATTTGGAGGAAGCAGCACTCGGAGACATTTCAAACAACGACAGACAACGCGCTAGAGGAAGAAGCTTCGAGGTATGGGTTCACTCAATACTTGGGGGGTCTAAGGGTACCAGGGTCTCCTTCTCCTATTTCCTTCTTTTTTGGTCGGGCTCCAGAGGGGGAGTTTTACGACCATTCTGGGTTGTCAAGGGAGAGGGATCAGAATGTTATTCCCTTACGAAATACAACTGTAGACCGGAATGCCGAGAAAGGAAATGGATGTTGGGATTTGGTAGAGATCAACAGCGGCGAGCTTATGGAAAGGAATTCGGAGTGGGCTTTAGTTCAAGCTAAAACTCAAGAAGAAAGAGGGGAAAGGCAGATTAACTGGGAGGAAAGCAGCTTGGCCAAGTTTAGCCTTTTTTTGGGATTCCCGACAGAAGGTTTGGAGAAGGAAATTTTAAATTTCTTGGTCAAAATTAGAAAAAGGAGGGAGAAGATTCACAGCAAAGGTCTTCTAGAGAAATCTAAATTTGATAGGGAGCTTAAGAGACTGGAGTGCTCAGTTAATGACGAGGGGGATTCTAAGAAGAAGTGTCCTATTCAGGGCAGAGGGAGCCAGCTAAAAGTTGTCCAATGAAGCTCAAAATTCTGAGCTGGAACGTGAGGGGAGTAAATGACAAATCCAAAAGGAAAATAATTAAGGCTGTTGTAAGAAAGCAGAAGGCGGATTTGTTGTGTTTCCAAGAGACAAAGATGCAAGTAATGTCTGAAGGGGTGGTGAGAAGCTTAGGTTCGGGGAGATTTCTTGACTGGAGGGCCTTGGATGCTATTGGTTTGGCAAAGGGCATTTTAGTTTGCTGGGACAAAAGAACTCTAGAGATTGTGGACTGGGAGGTGGGACATTTCTCCATCTCCTGTAAATTCAGGAACGTGGAGGATGGTATGGTTTGGGTTTTCACGGGGGTTTATGGTCCTTTTACTAGAGAAGAAAGGGAGTGTATGTGGGAGGAGATTGGGGCTATCAGTGGTTTGTGGGAAGAACCCTGGTGCCTAGGGGGTGATTTTAATTTGACCCTTTACCAGTCTGAAAGAAATAGGAATGGGAGAATAACCTCAATAATGAGGAGATTTGCCCAGATTTTAGACGAATTAGGGCTCGTTGACTTCCCTTTACAAGGAGGATTGTTTACTTGGAGCGGGGGTCTCAACAACCAGTCTTGGGCCAGGTTGGATAGATTTCTTGCGACTCCCACCTGGCTAGATCAATACAGTAGGGTATCCCAAAAAGACTTCCTTGCCCTACCTCAGACCATTTCCCAATTCTTTTTGAGGGAGGCGGTATAAGAAGAGGCCCTTTCCCATTCAGATTTGAAAATATGTGGCTCAAAGTCGAGGGATTCAAAGACCTAGTTCGGGGCTGGTGGCAAGGAATGGTGGTTAGAGGCAGTGCCAGTTATAGACTGGCTGCTAAGTTGAAGGAGTTGAAACAAAATCTTAAAACTTGGAACAGAGAGGTATTCGGGAGATTAGAGTGCAATAAAGCTGAAGCTATGCAGAAAGTGGAATTCTGGGACTTGGTGGAGATGGAGAGAAGTCTAACAGAAGAGGAAACAAATAGGAAAAAGGAAGCCAATGAGGATTATGCTAAGTGGGTGTCTCTGGAGGAAACCCATTGGAGGCAGCTATCAAGGGAATTATGGCTAAAGGAAGGAGATAGAAACACGGGATACTTCCACCGTATGGCAAATGCACACCAAAGAGTGAATTCCCTGGATAGAATAAAAATAAATGGGGTTTGGCTTTCAGAAGATCAAGAAGTGAGGGAAGGGATAGCGCATGCCTATCATCAATTGCTCTCTGATAATCAGGGATGGAAGGCTGACATAGGGAGATTGCAGCTACAGCAAATTAGTCAGCCAAAAGCAGAGGGGCTGGAAATCCCGTTTTCTGAGGCTGAGGTCCATACAGCCCTAAGGGAGATGAATGGGGACAAAGCCCCAGGATCGGATGGGTTCACGATGGCCTTTTGGCAAGATTGTTGGGAGTTCATTAAGGAGGAGGTTATGGATATGTTTAAGGAATTCCACGAGCAGAACAGCTTTCTTAAGAGCCTTAACAATACGTTTCTGGTCTTAATTCCGAAAAAAGGGGGGGCTGCAGATCTGAGAGACTATAGACCCATCAGTTTGGTGGAGGGGTTGTACAAGCTGTTGGCTAAGGTGCTAGCCAACAGGCTTAAAAAAGTGATAGATAAGGTGGTGTCCCCTGATCAGAACGCGTTTATCAAGGGGAGACAGATCCTTGATGCTTCATTAATTGCCAATGAAGCGATAGATTCATGGCAAGAAGGAGTGAGAAAGGCGTAATCTGTAAGTTGGACATTGAAAAGGCATACGACAGTATAGATTGACAATTCTTACTGAAGATTCTTCAAAAGATGGGCTTCGGGGCAAAGTGGCTGGGATGGGTGTGGAGCTATATCTCTACAGCCAAGTTCTCGGTTTTGGTAAATGGTGTGCCAGCTGGGTTCTTTTCAAGCTCGAAGGGGCTACGCCAAGGGGATCCCCTCTCCCCTTATTTGTTTGTCATGGGAATGGAAGTTCTAAGTGTCTTAATCAAGAGGGCAGTTGAAGGGGGCTTCATGTCTGGGTGTAGTATCAGGCATGACAGAGGGCAGGCTGTTAATATTTCCCATCTTCTTTTTGCGGATGATACGATAGTCTTTTGTGAAGCAAAGAAAGATCACTTAACTCACTTGAGCTGGATCCTGTTCTGGTTTGAAGCGGCCTCGGGATTAAAGATTAATCTGGATAAAAGTGAGATTATCCCGGTGGGGGAGGTGGAAGAAGTGGATGAGCTGGTTGCTGAATTAGGCTGTAGAGTGGGACAGCTTCTTGCAACCTATTTGGGGCTGCCTCTGGGGGTGCCTAATAAAGTTGTTTTCGCGTGGGATGGGGTGGAAGAAAGGATGAGGAGGAGATTGGCCCTTTGGAAACGCCAATATATATCCAAAGGGGGAAGAACCACTCTCATAAAGAGTACAATGGCCAGCATCTCCTTGTATCAAATGTCTCTGTTTCGCATGCCAAAGTCAGTGGCAAAGAGGTTAGAAAAGCTGCAAAGAGACTTTTTGTGGGGAGGGGGTAACATGGAAAAAAAAATCCACTTAGTGAATTGGGAGGTGGTCTGTGGGGATAAAGATAAGGGGGGGCTTGGGTTAAGGAAGCTAGCCCCTTTGAATAAAGTTTTGCTAGGTAAGTGGATTTGGAGGTTTGCTTGTGCTAAGGAGGTTCTTTGGAAGAAGATGCTGAAGGCAAAATACGGGCAAGAAGACTTTGGTTGGAGCACTAAGGAGGCAAATGAGGCGTTTGGAGTTGGGGTGTGGAAAGAGATTATGAAGGAATCAACTTGGTGTTGGGAAAATATGACTTTTAAGGTGGGAAAAGGCACCAAAGTCAGATTCTGGACTGACCCTTGGTGTGGGAGTCTCGTGCTGTCACAAAATTTCCCACATCTCTTTGGAATGGCTGCTCTTAAGAATGCCACGGTGGAAGAGATGTGGGACCAGAATTTTGGCCAAGGGGAGTGGGATTTAAGGTTTTTAAGAGACTTCAATGATTGGGAATTGGTCTTGGTGAGCAACTTGCTGCATGTTTTAAGGGGTTATAGAGTTGGAGTTGAGGAAGATTCGGTGTTTTGGAAGAAAGGGAAAGACGGCCAGTTTAGTGCCAAAAATGCGTACAACTTGGTGGCTAGCCCCTTGGTCGTCGCCTTCCCTAAGAACAATGTTTGGGTGGATAGAGTTCCAACCAAAATTGCTTTCTTCGCGTGGGAAGCCGCTTGGGGGAAAGTGCTCACTCTTGATCAGCTTCAGAGAAAAGGGTGGCAGTTTCCTAATTGCTGCTATCTATGTGGGAGAGATGAGGAAACGATAAATCATATTTTGTTACACTGTACAGTGGTTAGGGTGTTGTGGGATATCATTCTTGGTTTGGTTGGTGTTCAGTGGGTCTTCCCAGAATCTGTAAAGGAGGCTTTATTTAGTTGGAAAGGCCCTTCTGTGGGAAAAAAAAGGAAAAAAATTTGGACTTCTACTCCGTTATTTATTTTTTGGACGGTTTGGAAGGAAAGAAATAAGCTAGCTTTTAGGGGGGGGGGGGGTGTTAGCAATTCAAAAGCTGAAATCTTCTTTTGTTTGTAACTTATGGGTTTGGGCTAAATTGTATATTGGAGAGGAGCCACTCTCCCTAATAGGTTTCTTGGAGTGGTTAGCCTCCAGTTAGGGGGGTATTTTGCTCTTTTTGGTTGTGAGGCTTTTTATGCCCTGTATACTCCCTGTATGCCTTGTGGCTTTTTTGCCTCCTGTTAATATATCTTGTTTTTACTGATAAAAAAAAAAATAATAATTATATACAAAAGAAAGCTCTAATTCGTTCCCAAATAGAAGTAAGCTCCCATGCTCATGTAGCTATAACGGCAGAACATGCAGTCAACCAACTCAGTCAGAGCCTCCCACAACTGTGCATTTAATAAATATTGTGTTTGTTCACTTGATCCATTGTGATAAGTCTCAATAGATGCTACCAAGACCCATCTTCTGACAGAATTCTATAAAAGCAAGTATATTCAAGGACTGAACTGTTTACATACCAGGTTATACTAAACAAGATTCTGATGGTGGGTTACTTAATTCATATGCATTAGTTTATTCACTAGGACATGTTCTAGGTGAATAGGTTTAAGGGAAACTCTAACTAATTATTTCCTTCAGAGAAGTCAGTAGGTAATTTGATAGATAGTCTGTTTTCTTACCATCCACTTCATACAGTTTGAGCCAAAGCCTAAAGGTGATAACCTAATAGGTTATGATATTTATAGATTCATTTTTGTGGGCAAGCAAATTTAAGGACATTAAGCAGCCAATGACAGATTGCAAAGTTGGCTGACATATAATAGTCAGATTTGATAATTATTTTATTAGCAAGCCGGGATTGAGTGCAGCAAAGAAAGAATATCAGACCAACAAACACAAAAAGGGTTTTTTTCGTCATGGGCACATCTTAAGTGGAAAGCAGTTTTACATAATTACCAAAAAAAAAAAATGCTAAAGCTTAGTTTTCTGCATCAGGATTTTCTGGCTATTGTTCATGTGCGTGCATGCACACGCGTGCATGAGAGAGATAAAGAGAGAGAGAGAGAGAGAGAGAGATCTTACAGTATTTTTAACGGCTGTCAACATGGAAAGCCTCCATTCACTGTCTCCATAAATTGCAACTCTTTCTGGTGATAGGATCAGTTGAGAATCTCTAGCAAATAAATCATGCTGTCCTATTTCTGTTCTTGACAATTGAGTCTTGAGATTATAGGAGATGCTAATATCAGTATGAATTGCATGTAAATGCACCTCTTCATGTTTGGACACACATATACCTTTCCCTGGAATGAACCAAACACATTGTTTCCAATGGTCACACCAATCCCCAGCACCTAATAAGACATCAAACCACCAAATTCTATTATTATGTGAGCACAAAACTCTATAGTTTATATGAAGGAACTCAAAAGATGATCTCTACTTGGTTCAACATTTACTAAGAGCTGCTCAAAAATTGAGACTCACGTACAAGTGCATTTGTCCATTGTTATGTGATTGGAAGCAACATCAAGGGAAATTACTTTCCAAGTGGATTTTTATTGCAAAACATTATAATAAGCTTCTAGATCAGGCTCTAGTTAAAGAACTGGTTTTAACTTTGCCATCAATGTGATTCATATAAGAGACAGGTTCCCCCTGATGTGTGATAAAAGTTAAAACCTTTGTTGCACAGATGGAAAAAGTTGTGCTTCATTGCATTATTGCCATAGCACTAGAATTCAATTTTCACCCACCTGTCTTTTCCAGTGTTGGAACTAAAAACAAATCTTAAGTAAACCATTAAAAGGCATTCTACTGGTCATTTGAAATCATTTCTTTCTTTTAGTTGCTTCCAGAAGCACCTTAAGTAAGTGATTACATGAACATGATACACCTCTACTCACTGGAAAATGGTGTTTGTGATTTGTTTATGTTGAATGGAACACTTATCCATTTTGGAGCAGTGGAGTAAAAGATTGTCCCTTCACAATCAAGCTGTAGAATCCACCTGAACAAAAACCAAAAATACTGCCATAAGAGTCCCTATAAAAAAATAAAGAAATGAAATGATTACTACAGCAGAAAAATGTTTACCATGAGACAACAGCATGAACACTGCCATTGTCAGTTGCCTTTATGTGTAGTTCAGTTTCCTCATGACTGTCTGGCCGTTTCGAAAAGTCAAATTCAAAAATTTTGAAGGGTTCTGACAGCTGGATAAATATTAAATTGAGTAGGAACTAAACAGCTAGTCTTTTCTAACTTTGTAGAGAAGTATTTAATGCCAGTACCAGTTTTATTTCTTCTTTTATTGCATCACAGTGCATAGCATATTGTTGCTGCTTGATGGATAAAATGGTCTCCTGGCCAGCTGGAACAAGAAAAACGTTGTCTAAAGCTTTCGCTTCATTATTATATAAATCATGCAGCTTCCACAAGAACTTGCTTTCAACCAGCTGCAGGGGAAAAAATGCACTAGTGAGTCTCAAATTAATTTGACCAGTTCTTTCTCAGCCTTGAGAGAGGGAAAATGTCTAAACACTTCAAAAAATGCATGGTCAAGCACCTGGCCATAAGTAGTTGCTCGGTATGGCACAGTTTTTGCATTTTCCACCAATAGCATGTCATGTGCATGTTGTAAAGTCGGTATAAGCCCTTCCCCCAGCAACTCTGAGTCTAGTATCTCACTAACCTGCATTAAGATTTCAAAGTGCTTTATAAATTTGAAAACAATGAATCAAAGTCCAGTGATGTATGCAGTATGCCTGACCACCAAATTAACTGATCAAAGCAAAACACTACATCAGAATTAGCATGCAAAAACAGAAAAAAATGTGGACTTCTGGTGCTATCAGTGGCAGAGAGTCACCCTGAAAAGAAGGGACATGGATCAATAACTAGGTTAAGTTTGTCCTTTTAATTGAATCTTGCCCCCAATGAAATAAACTTCTTATATTTTGTGCCTGCCCCACCCCCTCTCCCTCTTCAGCATCCTTAAGGTTGACACATAGTTAAAATGCATCACAACATGCATTACACTCCCATGGCAACTAGTTCAATTACAGTTAACATACCAAAGGGGAAGATTTAACAAAATATTCCTGGCCCAACTACATTGGCCTAGGATAGGTTACTGACGGATACCAAGACTCTGTAGAATGCAGCTGGTTTTATATGTTTTATTAGAATGACCCCTATCACAAGCTCAAAGCATGGAATTTAAGCATCTTAGCTTCTGTTGCAATGTCAGTGTCAAGTTTATGCAGGCAAAGTCATCATGGCAATCATCTAAAATGAGGCCAGTTGCCATTACAGGTCATTATCACACCTGAGAATGACCAAACTGGCACTAGATATTGGGCTTTCTGGTTTACCATAAGTTTTACTTCTATAAGTAACCTCCTTTACCAATTATTAGTTTGTTCTCTGCAACGGCCTCTTCCAATGCAATAGAGCATGTTGCAAAAGATCAAGGAGCATCAACTATTCCAGTATCAATTCTGAATGCTGACCCAAGAATCCAAGCACAACAGTTCGTGAAATTATAAATCAGATCCAATGCTAGTTGCAGGAGGTTCTCATACAAAGTTACACATAGGAAGAGAGTATGAACAAGTGCTCAACTTTAGGTGATTGAATCATGTTTCTTACTTCTTTATATCAATTATCAAAAGCGCAAAGAGTATATTACATTTTTTGTATTTCTTAAGAAGCAATTTTAGATGACATGAAAGCAATAAGGAAAAATTTTGCCCTCCTTGCTTTACTTTCTTTGTGCAATACAAATTTTTCCTAGTAAAGTTCCAGTTTTTACTAACCCTCCCATCCCCTATGATTGCTCCTACTATGTAGGTAGTATCGCTTGTCGCCTGTCTCATTCACAGCATAAATTTTCTTACATGCTAAGATAAATTGCAGAACAAACTCAAAGATTAACGTGGGATGCAAATCCAAAAACAGTATACTCACAAGCACATCTGCCCGTGAAGTGATATCCACGCCGATATTAAGTTCATCAGAGCGTTTGTTAATAACATTTATTTTCCTTCCCAGACCATTGAGGTGCAGAACCTTCCGCATCAACTTCACCATTGGAAGGTAAGACTCACATGCTGTTACCATTCCCTCAGTTCTAGGACACGCCACTGAGTCACCAGAGCCCATTGCCCTTGCAGCCATCATTGATAACAAGCCAGTTCCAGCACTGCACAATAATAATTGAATTGTGACCAATAAGAAAGAAACCACACAGATTCAATTACCCAGAAGGGTAGAGTCTCCAATGTCAATAATCTAATGAGACAAACCGCACACAGGATTATGCAAAGTATATAAGAGGTACCCAATATCAAGAACACGGCAATTTTTGGTAACCGTCTTGTCAATGGCTTCGCGAAAGGCTCTGTTCCTGCGAGAGTCGTTGAGCATGTCAAGATACGACGTCGTAGACAAAAGGGGTTCGGAGGGGTTCTCTGAAACTTGGTCTTCTTCGTCGATGACGACCCACTCCGAGTTGCCGGTGAGTGGATCGAGCTTTAACTGGAAGAGGCGCTGAGCGGAAGAGGAGCTCATTGTTCGGCTGGGTCTGAGTCTGAAGCGAGTGAATAAGTTAGGGATAGAGCGAGTTAATGGATGGCTGAAGAGGGAAGCCATGGAATTTTGGTAAGAGAATTGAGAAGTGAGCAGCGAGACATGGCTAGGGGGTGGAGGAGCGGCGCCGCGCGGCAAGCGAAGGACTCTTGTTGGTTTCGAAACCTTGGCATACGAAAGCGAAAATATGTTTTTAAGAAACACAGAAAATGTTTTTCCTTAATAAAATAAACAAATAAATGATTAATAATAATTTTATATTTATTATTTTATCGCTCCAATATTGATTATTAAAACCTTTTATCTTTTTTGTCTATTTTTCATTAAAACCAAATAAAAACAATCATTAGATATTATCAGGATAAATTAAAATAAAAATATTAAAAATACAATTAAAATTAATAACTTCAAACTAAAATATTAATTCTTGGTGAAAATTAATCTTTTTCTCTCTTTTTTTTTTTATTCTTTAAGTATAGTATATTTTTTTTTATAAATAATTCTCTGATTTTTATTTCTTGTTAATTTTTTTTAAATGTTTAAAAATTAAAATATTAAAAATATAATTAAAACTAATGATAAAAATATGAGGAATTATGATGGATATTTTGACACAAAATATTTATGATATCATAAATGTTGAAAACTTAATGAAAATATCATGAAAAAATCTAAAAAAAATGATAAAATAAGTAATAATAAATATTTTAATTTTTTTATATTAAATAAACCAATATATGTATGATACAATTTAGTATATTTAATAATAATATCGTACAAGTCATAAAATATATGAATTTTATAAATTTATATTCGTTACTAAATTATATTAAATATTATTTGACAGCAATATTACAACATTGATAATAATATGTTCAATTTAAAAATAAAATAATAATGTATTTAATTAAAAGAAATGATGATACATATATGATTTTTTTTAATATTTATATTATTTATATTTAATTAATATATAAATGATATAAAAAAACTTTTGTGAAGAAAATTATAATGATGATTTTATATTTTTGGTAATTATTTAAATTAAATTTAAAATAAAATAATAAAAATTATTTTATTTTAATATTAAATTTATAATCTATTTAATGTTTATCTAAAATCGAGGTAGATATGTGACAAGTTATTTGATGAAGCATTTTAAATTTAATAAAAAAATGTATCATTTTTTAAAATGGCAAAATATTATTTTTAATATTTCATTTTATAATATAAAATTTAATTTAAATATCCATCATGGTTTACATTGAGTTTGTCTTGTCCTATTTCTTTTGGAAGATTTATATGTTGTGAAGGCGTGAGACGGGCAATAAAACGGTAACTCGGAATCAGCCGCGTGGAATTAGGGCAATGGCTGGAGCATCTTCGCCCTGCATCTTCTGTCAAATTGCCCGCTCTTACACCTCCACCACTCTTCTCCACTCCGTCTGATCTTTCTCTCTGTATCTCCTTCTCCATTCCTCTCTATATATTTGATTGTTTTCTGATGGACTCTTAGGGCGTGCAGGATGACAAGGTGGTTGCATTTCAAGACATCAACCCTTCCGCCTTCAGGTTCTATTTTTTTTCCTCACCCTTAATTTCGTTTCAATTTTTCCTATGGATATTGATTCTCGTATTTTTTGTGCGTTCTGTTTGGTTCTGCATTGTAGAAAATCAAAAGCATGGAAACCCGTCCCTCAATTTCTTTTTGTTTTATTATTGAAATAGGGATTTCGAGATTGTAGATTTCATTTGAAATAGAGCATATGGTCAAATGCCGTAGATAATCAAAAGCACGAAAACCTGTCCCTCAAATTCTTTTTGTTTTATTATTGGAATAGGGATTTCGAGATTGTAGATTTTCATTTGAAATAGGGCATATGGTCAAATGTCGTAGATAATCAAAAGCATGAAAACCTGTACCTCAAATTCTTTTTATTTTATTATTGAAATAGCGATTTCGAGATTGTATATTTCATTTGAAATAGGGCATATGATCAAATCAGGATTGGTACTTATGAAATATAATTCAAAACAAATTAAAGGACGACAAAATGATTTCATTTAATGTGGTGGAAGTTTTAAGTGTTCCATGGAGTTGCAGAATTTTCAGGTGCAGTTACAAGCCATTTGAACAAATACCATCTTGTCTCCTTTTTGAAATGCCATCACCTTCATCATTGCCCTACTCATTCATTTGTGTTGATAGCTCCCTTCTTTGTATCATTTCATTCCCAGGGGGTGTCAAAATTCACCCATGTGGTTTTCCATTGGTAAACTGACAAATTGGAGTTGGTCAACTTGATAGGCATTACTTGGTAATTCCTGTGGAGCACATCGCAACTGTTAAAGACCTCCAGAGGAGAGCTGAAGATTATTCGTTAGGTAAAAGAAATCTTAATGAAAGGGATTAATGTGTAGTGCAAACCCTTCAGAGTGTACTCCTTGATTTTTGCTCTTCTTTTATTTCCTATGGCTAATCTTCATTTTCTATATCTTCTCTAGTTGGTCACATGTTAAATGTGGGGCAAACCCTACTACACAGAGATGCACCTCATTCCATGGAGTACAGGTATTTGTTTCTGTACATGAAGAAATGTGTCTTAATTTTCAATACCCTCAAATTGCAGCTTTTCTATGTGCAACCTTAGATTGATCCAGAGAAACTATTCTAGACTTCAGTTACCACCATTAGCTGTTGGAGTGTCCAAGAGCCATGTATTATTGAAAAGTATGTAATATTAACAATCTTAGTAGACAGTGGGACTATCCTTGGTGGTTCTCTTTATTCACCTCAACTGGATGCTTTGTTCCTATTTTATTTGTTTCTTTGTCCTTATATATATGTTTTGCAAGTGCAAAGTACGAGATGTTTTGTTTTTAAGTTTCATTTTCATTTTTCAATGGGTAACTGCCAACATGCATGCTGCAATGACATTTCATTCAAATGCATTTCAGAAGTGATCCTTTAGGTATTCGATTGGCATTGCTCTGTAATGAGTGTAAAACATATGTAATGGATGAAGTCAATTAAAATGAAGGTAAAAAAATTTAAGGAAAAATGCGAGGGAAAAAATAGAGAGAAAGGCTATGTTTGGTTCCCGGAAAATTGGAAGAAAAATGCAAGGAAAGGAAAATAATGAGAAAAAGTAGTAGGAAAGAAAAAGTGAAGGAAAATGAAAATTAGATTCAAAGTTAATAAAGTATTTTTATATGCTATTTCAAACTCATTCATTTTATTTTAACTCTTTTATATAAAGATAAAAATATTGAAAAAATTCAAATTTCTAATTAATTTAATTTCTTTTGTATTTTCCATTGTAAAACTAAATATGAAAAAATCATGTTCTTAACATTTTCTTTCCTTAGTACTTTCGTGGAACCAAACATAGCAGAATGAATTAGGCATGTGGAATAAATTTAAAACTAAGTTACGGACACAACGATGCAAAACTTGAGGCTTTTTTTTTTTAAAAAAAAATTATTATTTATGTATTTCTATTATTTTTTGTATATAAATTTGGAATTGTTGATAAAAATTTCATCTAATCTTCTTGTGCCCCTTTTGCCAGCTTGGGCTTTCATCAGCCTCCATTTAACAGTGTTAACCATCTGCACCTCCATTGTTTGGCACTTCCTTTCACACCTAGGTAGGTCATTGGTTGTTGACTGTTATGTGCTTGAATATTTTAGTTTTTATCATGGTTTTAATTCTGAAAGATCTTAAACAGATGGAAACATGTAAAATACTTGTCTTTGGGACCATTGGGTGGATTCATTGAAGCTGAGAAGCTGTTGGAGAAGATAAAGCCATACCCCAATCTCTAAAGTGTGACTGTATTCAATTACCTGTCATTTAGTTTATCTTCTGTTTTGTTTATTGATTTTCAATTGTAAGTTCTCACTTTGCAAATGCTTCGGTTGATGGCCTATGCTCCTTAATAAGTTTATATAAATTTTGTAGCTAATAATAATAATAATAATAATAATGTGCATGTGTCTAACCAAGGAATCTGTATTGAAGATGCTTCAAAATTCTGATTGGATGATCTGTTATCCCTATTGATGATACTTGTGTTTCAGGTAACCATGTTGATGATAGTGATGGCTGCTCTATAATGCCATCTCAGGGATGCCAGGATCATTGCTTTTGCAAGAGAGTATACCAGCCAAAATTTGACTCCCTGTCTTATGACTCATGGGCCAGGTTGGGAAACTGATCATATTTGATTGATCCAACAAAGGGGTGTGGACGGGTTTTTGGGGTACTGAAAAGAAACTATACAATTTTTCTGGAATTTTAGAAGTATTTTTTAAAGAAAAAAATAACCTTTGGTTGTTGTGTATTTTGGAAGTTCAGACAGGTTCATCAATAGTTACCCTGCATTTGATTTGTGGATGCATTCCATGTTACTTGTGCAAAAGTAGACAATGAGGTGATTGCTCTGTATCAGCATGTCATTTAATTGGCTCAATTCTTGCCCAAGATGGCCTTGCTGACTTCCCTCAAACGGTGATGATAAATCCTAGAATTTTTGCTATGTGAATCAGTTATTTCGATCAAAATGTTTGCTATGTGAGTATCCAGTTAAGGAAGAGAAAGGTGAAAAGGGATTTTCAGATCTTGTTGCTATTATGTGCTAATTACATAAGAAAAGGGGAGGAGAGAGAGAGAGAGAGAGAGGGAGGTGAGGATAACTCCTAGAAATTTTTGCATTGTGAATCTTTTCTTTTTTTTTTTCTGGTCAAAATGTGTGCTATCTGATTAACCACTAACCAGTTAAGGAAAAGTGAAAAGAGATTTTCAGATCTTGTTGGTATTATGCTTATTAAAAATGAAAAGGAGAGAGAGATTTTGTTGCTATAATGTGGTTTTTCCTTTTTTAACGTTCTGTTGCCTTTTTTTTTTTAATGTTATAATTCCTTCTTACTTTCTTTGGCAATTGATATGAAAATTGGCAGGCCACAGGTCTTGGAATGTGGCATTGCCTGTTACAACTGCAAAGTGCTAGCTCCTATGTTTCATTCAGACCAAGGTATAAATTTCATATTGGATCATTTTATATTAAAATGTCTAGTTAGATAATGTAATTCATCTGTTCAAATATCTACTTAAGCATTCAATTAAAGCTGTTCTCAGTTACCTATAACATAATTCATTGATAGGATCCATTGCATTGTCATTTTTAATGCGTTTGTTTTAGTTACGGCCATGGTCTGCACTTTGGAATTACTTATTATATGGCTGTAGAAAAACTTAAAGAGTTTAATTACTTGAACCAGAATTTTAAAAAATCTTTAATAATATGTTAGCTTGGATGTCTTTGCATTGTAGATGTAAAATCACTGTTATAATGCTAGTGGTGCATACTTCATATCAATCTGGTTCATCTATGGTAGGCCCATATATTAGTTCAGCTAAAAGATATTCTCTATTCAAGAGTCTTCGCTGCTCGATGAGTAAATTCTTCTAGGCAGCCAGCTGTTTGAGTAGAAATCCTTTGTGGTCAATGAGGAAGAACATCCAACTATGTTGTCAGCTGTTCCTCATAATTTCCATCAGTTTGTCCCCTTTAGAAGTCTCACAAATTTATTATCCTACTCACGTGATGATTCTAGTGGGACATATTGGTTCAGAACAAGATTAACAGTATATTAGGCTTTGGTACAGAATTATCATAACTTTTTCAGCTCTGAACATAAATGAGAAGAATTTTCATCATGTTAACCAGCATGAAAAGAATTTTTTCCACCATTGAGGTGGCTAGATGCACTGTGATGATTTCATTTTATTTCCATGGCATTTAAAATAACAAATCTCTCTCTTCTGAGGTAAGCACTGTGATATGGAATTATGCTTGGATTGGAAAATGATCCAGTAACAACATTGTTAGGAAAAGTATCTTTTAATACAATCAACCACTGAAATTTACCAAAATTCAAAATATTGGTAAAACCCTGAAGTCACTTTTCCTCCATGTGGACTGGCATTGACTCATTACCATGTTCAGCTAAAGTTAAAATAATCTTTAGTCATAAATATCTCAGACCATAGTGTAAGGCAGTGGTATATATGTGGTTTTGGTGTTAGCTTTTTTTAGGGAATAAAATGTTCTTGATTTACCTTATTTTGGTACATTGGGTTGGGAAAAGGTTGGTTGTTTGCATCTGAGCTAATATCTTTGGGGAGACAATGGCTTATAAGGTTTTGGACCCATCTGGTGAGGGCCATAGAAGCCATCAATGGCATATGCCTATTTTTTCTTGAAGTGGCAGGCGTGCTGGATTGCATCATAATGCCATAATTTTGTCGGGGAAATTCCTATCTGTAATGGTGAACCACTGCAATTGGATGTTTGGTCTTATGTGGAGGATTAGATCTGACTAGGTTGTGATGATGAGCCACAGAAGATATTGGATCTTTGGTCTTATATGGCAAGCTGGCAATGATGACCAACAGCAGATGTTGGATCTTAGGTGTTCTTTAAGAGGGTTGGGTCTGACTAAGGTAGACATAATAAACTTTGCTGTGTCAAGTGATAGGATTGTATCTCTTGGAAGACCTGCTCCTTCCCATGTAGATATGAATTTATGATCTAGAAATCGGTCCAAGGTGTTCTAGACCCAATGAAGTCTTACGACTTTAAAATGTGTCTACCTAGTTGAAGGGAACTCACTACATATATAATGTGAAGAATTTCTTTTTCTCTCACCCCTCTTATGGACATAATATCACATTCACCTTCTATGACGTTGTGTCCCATAGGATTTCACAACCAATCCGATATGGCATGTCACATTCACCCCATATGGACACAACATCATCGTTGTGTGATTTGTGTCCCACAACATCATAGGGCTAGACATACAGGGTCTCACACTTAGATCGAGGATTGACTCTTTGTCATTTATAATGAAATGACCCAATTCCTCATGTTTAGATACTGTTTGTTTTGGGCCTACTACACTCTTACGACTTTTAATCGCGTTAATTTAATTAAAAGAAGCTTATTACATATACAATATCAAAACTTCTTCCTCCAATCAATGTGAAATATCATAATCTGCTTCAAGGATATCAGGCAACCAAAAAGTATGTGATGACTTTGAGGCATCATGCAGCCAAAAAATAGGAGAGGATACAACTATCATGAATTCTTTACTTTGGTGCAATTCTCATCCGTGCTTACATATTTATGCCAGTGCTGTGTCTTCAGACTTAGCACCGCACTATCCTATTCGCATGTATCTTGTGTAATGAGTTCGCAGACAGCTTGCAAAGCTTTTTAAAGTGCCCAGCTTGATAGATTGATCATGTAAACTCAGGCTTATGCTATAGAAGGCGTGCCTTTTAGCTCAGGGTTATGGTATGATGGAACGAGTTGGTTGCATGCTTTGGCTTTATGACCCAATAACTATCTGTAGTATACAAAAGACTAAGAAGAATTAGCTTTGCCTCTGCCAATCGAGATTGAATAAGAAGAGCAACAATCAGTGGAGGACACTTTTGAGTTATATATGAAAATGACGATGAAAGGGTGTTAGTCATAATGCATGAACGTAAAAAGATGTTAAACTTGCCCCCACCTAAATATGGGGTCACTTTGGTCGATCAATTATCACAATACATCCAAGCCAGACTGTGTCCATATGTTCACCTAATTGCCTTTGTATGTCAACCTGTCGGTGGAGTGGATGGAACCGATGCACCCATGGATTAGCCATTCAATTTTTTTATCAAAATTTTTTGGTTTTGCTCGTAAGGAGCTACACAGGCTTTATCTATTCGTCTTTTATCAACTCTTATGAGACAGGAGGAGGCATGGCTACATATTCTAAGATAGCGGCACCATCCATTAGGTAGTGCATATAATAAAAATTCCATTGTTTGTGGCACTAGGCTATTACTAAAACAATACGGGCGTTTCTTTTGGTGCATAAACAAACAATGAGCTCGAGGGACAACCCTTTTTGGGGAGCGTGATCTACCCACAATGTTTGTGTAAACAATCTCCACAAAAAGGAAAATCAATTAATAATCGCTCTATACCACTTTGTTTTAGTCCTTTTCTGGTAGTTTTGTCGTAGGGAATATATTTATCGCGTATTTGACCTTTTAGCTAAATAATGCTCCATCCTCGATTCTAATAATTGGACCCACTAAAATAATGCCCTCCTTTGTTTTTTGTTTTATACGTACATATGGTTGGTGACTGACCTTTTATGCAGCTGGCTCTTTCATTAGCTTGAGAAAGGCTTAAAGCAATAGGACGTAGACTCCATCAACATTTATTTCTTTAGGTATGGCACCCATGATTCAAATCAAACTATCCGGGCATATCATCTTCCTCTATTAACCACTCTTGAGGGAGATAGGAAACGTTTGGATTGCGGAGAGGAACGACGTGGTTTTCAGTCTCTTGTTGTTTGTGCTTTGGCGGGTGGCAGTGATACAGCTGTGATTCATGGATGAAAGAAAAAAAATGGTATACAATGATCAGCTTCTATGAAAAACTGACGGCTCTGCACTCGGTTTCCTGTAGCTGACAACTGTAATCGCATCTTGTTGTGCTGTGACGTGGCCGTCATGCCCAGCGAGTGTGAACCAGTGTCTGGGTCTGCGAGTATGCAGTGCTTACGGTCGGCAGTTCTGGGCCTGGGTCCCTTAGTGGTAGGCAGTGTGGGCTCACGGGAATCTGTCTAGGATAAAAAAATAGAGTTGGACTTCAAACGGGTCCACCAAATTGGGCCCACAAAGGCCTCCCACATCAACTGCGTGGCACGAAGTACAAGGGTCTAAGCCCAGATTAACATGCCACGTTTCATGTTCTGCGGGCCATTTTGTTGGATTAGCTGGCAAGTGCGAGAGAGGCTACTGGTGTATTAAATGTCACAAGTGTCTGCTTCTCTTTTCGGCAAATCACTCATGTGCTTCTCAAACGGTGAAAATTTGTTCCATGACTTGTCTTGCTGGAACCATCTGATCTTAGATGTAATTGTGGCCTTTGTATCACATTAGCTCCGGCTGATTCTATATGCTGAAATGGTGGAGGGTTGATGAGGCATTTTAATGGGGGCCAATGGAATTGTTCCGAGTCTCTACCAAGGTACAAATTACTAGGAGAATAGCTCATGAAATTTATACTCAAAGCTCATGTGGGGGAGAGGGGGGACATCAATTTTTCTTGGGTCAAACAATAATAGTCTTTTTGCCATATTGAATCGGGCTTGCCTTAATAATCCTACTCGACCTTAGTACCTTATTGTTATATGGCAACGTAGTTGCTTCATGGTGACGAGTGTTTGCAAGTCAACCATCAGAGGATGAAGTGAATTTAGGATTGATTGTTCTTGTTGACTTTAAGGAAAAAAGAAAAGAAGAAAAGAAGAAGAAAGGAAATGACAAGTCAGTGCGGTCGAGATGGATGTGTGAATCTTACTTGTTTAACAAATAAGTATAGCATTCATTACTTGGTAGGGTGTTTCAGGAATTATATATCGTATATGGAGTTCCACTTAATTATGATTGAGAATATCTTAAGGTAATGATAAGTTTTTCATTCTTTTTATTTTTTAAATGGGAAAAAGGAATTAGTTTAGATGAATTAATTTGAGGAAGGAATAGGGCAGTGAATTGCAAATGCCCGCATGAGGTTGGCGCGACCTTTGGTAGATGAATGGATGGGTCACTTTAGTAAGTTCAACAGGGGATTGGACATGGTTGTTAACCACTTCACTATTTAGCAGCAGCAGCAAAGCATTGGGATAATACCTGATACTACCCCCCTCAAAAACGTCCGCTCCTCTCTCTTTCTCCCATCCTTCCAACAAACAAGGTTCGGGACCCAGAAGCTTCGTCCTTGTCTTCTTTTTAAAATCCTCCTACGCTTCTCTCCATCTCTTAAGTCTTAACAAATTCAAACTCTCTCCCTCTCCCTCCCTCTCTCTCTCTCTCTTTCTGCCTCCTATGTAATATATACAATACTCTGTTTTCCGTCAGTTTGGTATTCATGGCTTCCTCTTGCTTATTCCTCTTCATGACAATCTTTCTTACACACTACTCTGTTTTTTCTTGTTCAGCCATCGTTCTGCTTCCTCTAACCCACTCTCTCTCTAAAACCCAATTCAATAGTACCCACCACCTCCTCAAATTCACCTCCACTCGCTCCGCCACCCGCTTCCACCACCGCCACCGCCACCGCCAAATTTCTCTCCCACTCTCCCCCGGCAGTGACTACACTCTGTCATTCAACCTCGGCTCCCATCCACCCCAACCCATCTCCCTCTACATGGACACCGGCAGCGACCTTGTCTGGTTTCCCTGTGCCCCCTTCGAGTGTATCCTCTGCGAAGGCAAATATGACTCCGCCGCCACCGGCGGCCTTTCCCCTCCCAATATCACCTCCGCCGCGTCGGTGTCCTGCAAGTCCCCTGCTTGCTCCGCAGCTCACACGTCGCTCTCGTCGTCTGACCTCTGTGCCATGGCTCGCTGTCCCTTGGAATTAATCGAGACCTCTGATTGTTCTTCCTTTTCTTGCCCACCTTTCTACTACGCCTACGGCGATGGAAGCCTGGTCGCACGCCTTTATCGCGATAGTTTGTCAATGCCAGCCTCGTCTCCTCTGGTTTTGCATAATTTCACTTTCGGCTGTGCTCACACCGCTCTCGGCGAGCCCGTCGGCGTGGCAGGGTTCGGTCGTGGCGTCCTTTCGCTACCAGCCCAACTCGCTAGTTTCTCTCCCCAACTCGGTAACCAATTCTCCTACTGTTTGGTTTCTCACTCGTTCGATGCCGACCGAGTTCGCCGGCCTAGTCCGCTCATCCTCGGGCGTTACGCCCTCGATGATGAAAAGCAGAAACGAGTTGGAAATGACAGAGGAGAGTTCGTATACACAGCCATGCTTGATAACCCGAAGCACCCATACTTCTACTGCGTTGGACTCGAGGGAATCACCGTCGGCAAGAGGAAAATCCCGGTACCGGAGATTCTAAAGAGGGTTGATAGAAGAGGTAACGGAGGGATGGTTGTTGACTCTGGCACCACGTTTACCATGCTGCCGGCGGGACTGTACGAATCGTTGGTGACCGAGTTCAATCACCGAATGGGCCGAGTCTACAAGCGAGCCACTCAGATTGAGGAGCGCACCGGACTTGGTCCGTGCTATTACTCAGACGACTCGGCTGCGAAAGTCCCTGCTGTAGCGTTGCATTTTGTTGGAAATTCCAGTGTGATCTTACCCAGGAATAATTATTACTACGAATTCTTTGACGGTAGAGATGGACAGAAAAAGAAAAGGAAAGTGGGCTGTTTGATGCTTATGAACGGTGGAGATGAAGCGGAGTCAGGTGGACCCGCAGCGACCTTAGGGAACTATCAGCAACAGGGTTTCGAAGTGGTTTACGATTTGGAGAAGCACAGGGTCGGATTCGCCAGGAGGAAGTGCGCATTGCTATGGGACTCCCTCCAGCAGCATTAACGTGCGCCGCTTGGTGGGCGGGTGGGTGTGCTGCGCTCAGCCAAGGAGGTTTGACTTTCTTGGTCATGTGTCCGGGGTTGACCGCACGTGGGGCTCTGTATGTAAACGGGCCGGGCTTTTTGTTTCTTTGCACTCTGCTTTTTGCTTTATGCACTCTGTTCATATTGTACATGTCACCCACCCTAAAGAGTGCATGAAACAAAAATGTAGAGGGCAAACTTGTAAATTTCTCCTCACGTCGAGAATAAAACATCTTTAAAATGTATTATGTAATAGTAAAATATTTTTTAATAAAAATATTTTTCAAAAATAATTTCTATAACGCCAACTGTCATTTTGCTTCATAGGAAAGATGTGATGGTGGGGACCCAGAGAGAGTGAAAAATCGAGGGTTAGGATTTGGTATGGCAGCATGGTGGAGGAATCATGATGATGCGGAAGATTTGATCTTTGATTTGGATGAGGCCCACCTTTGCCTAGTTAGGGTAACCTCCTAGGGTTAGCGTGCCCCCTCAGCCAAGTAATGAATAAAGTGCTTGTTGGGTCAGACGCATGAGAACACGCATCTTCTAAGTTCTACCCCCTCTATTTGTTTCTCACTTCACTCTCTGTTTTTATGTTTCGATATTGCCTTTTTGAAATTTTAGGGTCCGTGTATGAAAAAGTTAAATTAGGGTTTGGAAAAAGGTTGGTAACTTTGAATGAAGTGCATTTATCACATGTGGAAAAAGAAGAAGAAGAAGACATTTTAGCCCTCTCGGCTCTCACTCTAGAGCACTTTAGTCATAACAGAGCCTCGTGACTAATCATCTTGTAAATCTATTTTATCCAATAGAAAATATATTAGAAATGATTTCACTAACCAAACATGTACGGAAAATGAACCAACTTTAAGGAGCAAAAGCAGCTTTAATAATAAAAAGCTGATCGCCAGTACTACCACATTAAGGGTGATGCCCCTAAATTTGAGAATGTGAGTGGTGTGGTTAGCCAGCAGTCCTAATCCAAATGTGATGTATTTTGGATTTACCTGGCTCCTAGTTTGTCACACTTATCCCAATGCCAAATCCTGATGTGGTGAGAGCTGGCATCCAGTAGCAGGTCAACTCAATCATCAAGTCCAGCTGTCTCCCCCTTCTCTTTTAAGTCAGTCCTTCACTGCCTTTTTCATGTCCCACTTAATTATCACCTCTTTACTTCTTCCTTACTTCCTTCCCCTCCATCAACCATACTCGTAGGTGGGTGTTATTTAATATCATAGGCCCCTCTCCATAATATCAAACTTCATTAAATGAATTATTACTATCTCAAAATATCCTCCATCTTCCCCCTCATAAAAGCTTCGAGTGTTGCACGGGAAAAAACGTTATTTTTAAATAAAATAAGTTGGCTTCTCAAAAATTTTGAAAAATAATATAAGAAAAAATTTTAAAAAATAAATTTTAATTATTTAATATAAAATAAAATGATTTAAAATGTATAAAATTATGATTAATTTAAATTTTATTTTATTTTTTTCATAATATTATTAAATATGAGAAAATGATTGATTTTTTTTATTATGTTTGGTTCTTCAAATATTTGAGCAAAAATATAAGAAAAATAAATAGAAGGGGAAAATAGAAAGAAAGATAAAGTGAAAAAAAATTAAAATTGGATGTAAAATTAATAAATTATTTTTTATAATATTTTAAATTTGTTTTATTTAGTTTTGCTTTTAAATATAAAAATTACATGATTTAAAAATATATAAATTTTTAATTAAATTATATTTAATTTTTTCTAATATTTTATTCAATATATTTTTTTAATACTTTAAACCAAATATTCGTGAGGAAGTAAATAGAAAATTATCTTATTATTTTAAAAAAACATTTTAGATTATGAAATGTAACCAAATTGTACGGAAAATATGCGTTGTCATTGGATAGTGGGGGTGGGTCCTCCGTAACAATCAAGTAACATCAGCCGTTGATTAGAACATAGACATTGACGTGGCCGATGATAACAACGACGCCGCCATGATCTAGTGGCCGTGAATGAGTTTTCAATTTCCGAAGTGTCTGGAGCGCGAGCAGTGCTAGCTGTCTACATACGTGTGCTTCTAGATGATTCCCCACGCTTTTATCTAGTGGTCCGTGCCACACAGGAGTGAGGCCCCCCCGATAAAGACAGAGTATTGTGTGATGTCAGAGGTACCGTACTCCAGAGTTTTGGATTCACTGCGGAGTGGTTAATAGCTCTGAGTTGTTTTTTACTTTGTTTTTTACCTCACATCTGGCGTAGATTGAATCTAAGAGGAAACCATTCCCACTTTAGGATTTGGCACTGTAGCCCACCCTGGATAAAAGACAAATTGGATGTCACATCCCGTCCAATGTAGCCGTTAATGGTATTTGAATTCAAAAATTGTATTATTTTCAGAATCTCTTTCTATTGCTTTCTCCACTACCTTAATTCTATGGTGTCTAAAATTTTGCCAAATACATCAATAGTACTTACTTGCACCGTACATGATATATCGGGAAAGTTCTTTAGTAAAATATAAATCAAAATTATGAAAAAAAAAAACCTTAAATTATTTGCGTAATCTCTTATGATTTTGGGTCATTGAGGGTTCCTCTCCACATGTTCCTTTCAACCTCAAGACCCCTTAGCTATTTAGGACAAGTATGTAACTCACCTGGGATCATTTCGTCCAAGTCAAGATAAGTTCTGATGACACCAAAACTGAGAGGGTTCCCTTCTCTTACAAAGTCAGATGGAATCGACAATCTAGACTCTTAGACGAAAATATTTGTCTAGTCAAACTTTTAAGACTTCTGACGTAATCAATCACACTTGACATCCGAATGGCTAATGAGATTCTATTTAGCCCATAAGTTTACGTCAATTAATTGCTACACATAATCTCAGACGTTGATAGATGAAATGGATAGACAGCTGCACGATTCGAGATTTTGGCACGTCAACAAATGATACCTGTCAGTTGCCCTTAATTGAGATGATTGCCCAACCGCTTTAAAGACATTCATCATTATAAAAAAAGTTAAAGTGCATAGTTAGCACTACAATAACGCTATCATCAGCTCTATATAAACCCCCCAAAAAGCATGAATAAGGTACGTGCACACATACGCTCACTCTCTCCCACAAAATAGTTAGAGTTACTTTTGTCTAATTTAAGTTTCGGAGGGACGTGTCCAAACTACTTATTTGGACATCCTTTTGTGCAGGTAAGAAGCCTGTTTAGCTCCAATACAGTTGGACAGATTCTCAAGTGGCACGAAGTAGAGAGAAGTCTATCTGACTTCAATGAAACTAGATGAACCTGTCTCCAGTTGGCTTGACTCCAATAGTTTTGACAATTTATCTAGAAATTAATTAATATTTAACGAGGATGGATTAAACTTCTTATGACTTTGATATTATACTCAATAGGTCTATTTTAAGAATAATTATTTTGATTATTTTTCATTAGACTTAATACTAGTATTGTTGCATTCGGAGAACGAAAAATTGTAATAATCTATGATACATAGTACGAGTTTCTATGTGTTTAAGTTAAATACTAATTAAATCAACCTAATAGAGTATGATCTAAAACTTGGATACGAATGAGTATAATATATAGTAGGGTGTTGGACATGTCTATCTCTTCCAAGCCATTCTTAATGTTGAAGAAATGGATTTGTTTCAAAAGATGTGAACAAGGGCAAGAGGGATGAATGAATGAGGATGGCAATCTGATATTGGATATGGGAAGATTCTTATGGATATCATTGGACCTTAGACCTTTGACCATTGAAATTTGAATATGAAAACGAAATGGAAGTGGGTTGTGGACACGTGTTGTCTTTACAGGCATGTAGGTAATGGGCGGGGCTTGATTTGTAAGAAAGTGTGAGAGATTGAGGTATCTGTGATGGGAGCGTGTCACCTTACAAACTCAGCCATCCACTGCTGACATTTTATGGGAAGTGCATTGAATTTCAGATGAATCCATCACCACATTGAGGACATGCAAAGATAGGATTCCTGAGTCCGGTTACCAATGGAGAATTTGGAAATATAGCTCTTTTTTTTTCGAAGGGTGATAATTCAATTAAGAAATTGTAGATTTTCTTTTTCTTTATTTAGATCAGATTTAATAAAATAAAAATGGAGAAGTTTTAGTAAAATAAAACTTAGAAGAGAAATTATAAAGGAATCTTATCCAAGTAGGGAAGGTGAGGATGAGGATGTTAAACATGATGGACAAGAGGCGTTTGATTTTTCTAAAATAAAAACAATCATATTATTGTTGGCTTGTCATTTTCGATCGTACACTGGATAGCGATGATTGGATAAAGAAGGTTAATAGTTGTGGACAAGAAAGGTTGTAACATGTCAACAACCTAGATTTAGAAGATCTAAGATAGTCTTCTCCAATTAAGATCATTTAGTATTATTATTCTAGTTTGAAAATATGAAAAACATTGATCATGTTGTGTCTGATGATTAGACTCCATGGAAAACCACTTCTACATGAACTTAAAAAAGAGAGATGATAGTTGGTTTGGTTTTTAACTCTAAAGCTAATTTGCATTGTATTGTGAATATGTACTCATTTAGTACACATCTACTCCACATGAGTGTGTAATTGTTTTATTGACAAAGAGGTTACTAGCGTTGAAATGCAAGAAAATGAAGTTTCCATGTCTATGTAGGCTTTGTACCATGGTTGTTAAAAGGGATGATTTTTGTTTGTGACAAATAAATACAATGACCTACACTCATGTACCAATCCTTCAATCAATCAAAATCATCATCAATTGGACTTGAACATTGTTGTTGCCTTGTATATCAATGGAATGATTAAGACACTACTCACATTTTTAGTCTTGCTGTTTAAACTAGTGTTGTGGAAAAAAGTTAGATACCAAATTTATTATAAGAAGGGTTCTAGTACCAAGTTGAAAGCATTAGGGCCCGTTAGTCCATATTTTTCGATACTTATTTTTTAAAAATTGATTTTAAGTTTTTGAGTTTTAAATTATTATTAAAAATTAGTAAATTTTATGTATAAATTATAGCTTAATTTGGAATTTATTTGATTAATCAAAAAAAAATTTTAGTCAAAGAAAATTCATAAAAACACATGTAATTTAAATGAATATTACATTTGAAGATTTTTAATACTAGTACTGGATTGTAAAGAGAGAAGAAGAATGATATTATTGTTTTTTACAAATTTTTTGTAATTCTTTTGTGTTTGTTTTTGAAAATCAGAGAGAACAACTTTTACTTATTTTTTAAAAATTATTCTCTATTTTACTTTGTTTTTTACCAATACGTTTATCTAATAAAAAAACATGGTTGTGTGTGTGTGTTTTTTTTAAATATTTAGTTAAAATAAATGAAATAATCCATAAATTGAGAATCTAACTATTCCCATGTTTTTCCTTGAAAAATAATATATTTTTGACATAAATGTTCTTGACCATTGTATAGGCTTTTAAAAAAAATATATTTTATAAGAAAATAATAAGGGTATTTTTATCAAAAAAAAAAAAAAAAAGGATAAAGGGTTAAATTTAAAAAAATGTGTTTTCGAACCTTTTAATCAAATAACCCTTTTTTATATTTTCTTTTTAACTGAAAATGTGGCTAGAAGCCATCCCAGGGGCCACGGTTGTGGTTTATATTACCTTTACAAGTAAGGATCAGACCTAAGAACCGGTCCAGCCTTAGTTGACCAAAAATTGGTGATATTGGCCTGCTAATCCATTGGGCCCAATTCAGCCTCCAACCCATCACTTTCCATGGCTTGTTCCATCGTTGCAAGGTATTTATACTAGCAATTCACTTGATCGCCTAATATACAACTTTTAATATGTATTTAAAAACCAAATGTTTTATAGTTTTTCTTCAATCGTAAGTATACCTTCATAATAAAATAATATTATGTGTTTTATTTAATAAACTTCAAAATATTAATATATTTATATTTACCATTATCATTTAATTTGACAATGATATAAAAAATGAAATATTATTATTTTTTAATCTTAATTTCTTATAAATAACTTTAATTTTATGTAAAATATAGTTATATATTTATTATATCATTTGTTCGATTGTTATTCAATCACTAGTTTGATTATTAAATTATAAATTAGTAACTTTTTTTATTTAATAATTGATCTGATTCTAAAAGCATTGGTCACTAATAATGCAATTAGTGGATGCAGTTTTCATAAAAAAATAAAAAATAAAAAAACACAAAAATTTCATCTATATAATGTCTATAATTATAGTTTTTTTTAATAATATTATTTTGATGCAAAACTCACAAGATTTTGTCAAATTTATAAAAGATATAAAAATTATAAGATTATACTTCCCATTTAGACTAGTCCGTCAGTCGAGGGAGAACGTCGCTTTTTGTTTTGACAGAAAAAGAAAAAAGTCTAGGATAGATCATTTTAGGAGACAATCAAGCGCAATAGTTTAGTAAAATAATTTGCGAAACTTTTTAATAAAATTTTCCAACAATTAATTAATTGACTATGATGATACTATGTGAGAAAATAATGAATTTTATTAATTTAATAAAAAATACATTCTTTATTTTCTAGCTTTAATAAAATGAAACCAAAGCCATTTAATTGGCAAAATTCAAAATTGGTTTCCGTTTCCGGTTAGTTGGGCTCAGAACCGGGTAAAACAGATTCAAATTAGGGTGCTTTACTTTTCGCGGGTTGCTTAGTCATGACTCTTGAAACATTCCAATTCGGGGTTTTCAGCCAAGTATGGCATCCTATACCCAAATCACTCCCTCGAAACTTCTTCTCTTTTTTTGATTCTGATTGCTTCATTGTTTGCCCCACTTTTGGTTTTTCAGAATCTCCCCTTCATTTAATTCTTCTCTCTTGTTATGTCTAATTCACACTTGAAACAAAACCGTTTGGTTTCTACTGTATCTGTATCTGAATGGGTCGGTTTCAATTTCTCTGTTTCTGGTTAAGTTCCTTTTAATTTCCAATAGTTACAGAGTTTTCTTTGCGGATTTCAATAGGGTTTTCTTTCTTTTGTTCCTCTGTGCTTTTCACCTTTATTTTCTGCTTCAAATTTGATACCGTGTCTTATTTTCAAATGGGTTTGTCTTGTTTCTGGACTTAAAGGGTTTTTCCATGCTCTTTGCTACTGTCACGAGGTAAATATTATAATTTTTCATTTTTTTGTCAACACAAAATTTCTAACACATTTCAATTGTTTTTTCCCCGTTTGAATTTGGGTTTTTCACATTGGAGGTAACTTTCTTTCTGATTGCTTTCATTTGAATTGGTTTGTTTCCTTTATTTTCTTGATTGATATCATTGTATGTATGTTCTTAAAATCACACATGTATAAATCAAAGGAGAAAGTTAAGGATATAGTCATATCAAGAGGTGGAGAAGGTGATCCCTCCTCAGGTTTAGGGGAAGATCAATTCTCCACGCGGAGGACTAAATTAATCCATCCTCCCATTGAAACACACTGGAAATTCCCTTCTCGAGAAGAATACAAAAGGGCTTCTCTTTCAAAGTTAAGCATGTTAACTTACCCATTCAAGTTCCGGGATCACTGAAGAAATTTAAGAAGAGAAAAGATTTGCAAGCAATTCTTGAAGGAGTTCATGATCCAAAGGATGAGCGGCTGGTTGAATCTTTCCGTGAATTGCTTCCATTGGATGCTCAACTACAAGAGAAGCAAAATGATTATCATACCCTTTTACGGTAAGTTCCATGGAACATTATCATGTAGATAAATCATTTGTTCCAATGATTGATATGGTGCTGCATTACCCCAATCTAAAATTACTGGTCACCATGTGTGGGCATGATAATGCAATGTGTTGATGTAGTGTTGCCATGTACTGACGTTGCAATGCCATGGCATTGATAGCATCTGCAACATAAAAAAGAAAAGATTGTGAAGGAGATTCTCGTTTCTTGTTAAAATTGTCTGTGCAATTGGTATTACTCTTATCACATCATAAAGCATGTGTATAATGTTCTAGATGTAGTTTTTTTGGCACATGTATCATATGATGTTCTTTTGTGATTTCAGATTTCTACGAATGAGGGATTTTGATCTTTTAAAAGCAAAAACTATGTTCTTGAATTATCTTAAGTGGCGTGAGGAATTCAGGGTTGATACAATCTCTAAGGTGAATTTTTATCTACCCGTTTGCATGTTTCTCATTTTAGTCCTTTTGGTCTATTATTCTGAAGGCAAAATATTTTTTCTTTTTCTGGAAATGATATTAAAGATGGGTGTTTTTGATTTTACAAGATAGTATGATAGCTGGAGACAAACTGAAAGATGCTAGGTAGAGATTTTGGATTGGTGATTTATCTTTTCAAAGTCACTTTACTTCACTGTCCTGTTTCTTCATTACTAATCATACTTGCATTAGGTTTTTTCTTTTTTTTTCATTGAGGATGGATTGAAATCTTCTTGTCAACACCAACAAAAGTGGGGATTCCTTTTCCCTTTATGCAATAATATAAAACAAGATTAATGTAGTTAATGGCTATACAACTATTGTCAGAAGGACTTCTAGTCTCTACCTTGATGTATCCTTTGTATCTCCACTCAATTAGACTTCAAAATTAAGCCCTTCACAATATCCCATCACTTTAAAAAAAATGGTGGATAAAATGAAAATTCCAAATAATTTAAACTATGTCAACTCATTCCAAATCACCAAGTATCCTCATTATCGATTAAATTTGCAAAATATGAACAAGTCAATAGATGATGGGATTGAAATCTTCTTGTCAACACCAACAAAAGTGGGGATTCCTTTTCCCTTTATGCAATAATATAGAACAAGATTAATGTAGTTAATGGCTATACAACTATTGTCAGAAGGACTTCTAGTCTCTACCTTGATGTACCCTTTGTATCTCCACTCAATTAGACTTCAAAATTAAGCCCTTCACAATATCCCATCACTTTAAAAAAAATGGTGGATAAAATGAAAATTCCAAATAATTTAAACTATGTTAACTCATTCCAAATCACCAAGTATCCTCATGATCGATTAAATTTGCAAAACATGAACAAGTCAATAGATGATGGGATTGAACTCTTCTTGTCAACACCAACAAAAGTGGGGATTCCTTTTCCTTTATGCAGTAATATAGAACAAGATTAATGTAGTTAATGGCTATACAACTATTGTTAGAAGGACTTCTAGTCTCTACCTTGATGTATCCTTTGTATCTCCACTCAATTAGACTTCAAAATTAAGCCCTTCACAATATCCCATCATTTCAAAAAAAATGGTGGATAAAGTGAAAATTCCAAATAATTTAAACTAGTCAACTCATTCCAAATCACCAAGTATCCTCATTATCGATTAAATTTGCAAAACATGAACAAGTCAATAGATGATGGGATTGAAATCTTCTTGTCAACACCAGCAAAAGTGGGGATTCCTTTTCCCTTTATGCAGTAATATAGAACAAGATTAATGTAGTTAATGGCTATACAACTATTGTCAGAAGGACTTCTAGTCTCTACCTTGATGTACCCTTTGTATCTCCACTCAATTAGACTTCAAAATTAAGCCCTTCACAATATCCCATCACTAAAAAAAATGGTGGATAAAATGAAAATTCCAAATAATTTAAACTAGTCAACTCATTCCAAATCACCAAGTATCCTCATTATCGATTAATTTGCAAAACATGAACAAGTCAATAGATGATGGGATTGAAATCTTCTTGTCAACACCAACAAAAGTGGGGATTCCTTTTCCCTTTATGCAGTAATATAGAACAAGCTTAATGTAGTTAATGGCTATACAACTATTGTCAGAAGGACTTCTAGTCTCTACCTTGATGTATCCTTTGTATCTCCACTTAATTAGACTTCAAAATTAAGCCCTTCACAATATCCCATCACTTTAAGAAAATGGTGGATAAAATGAAAATTCCAAATAATTTAAACTATTTCAACTCATTCCAAATCATCAAGTATCCTCATTATCGATTAAATTTGCAAAACATGAACAAGTCAATAGATGTCAATGGAAAAGATAGAGATAAAATGAGGTCATTTCGGGAACTAACACAGAGATAACTATATTTAGTAGGAAAAGTGGCAATGCTTAGAAGTATCATGACAATGAATAAGTGACCAGCCCAATGTCAAGTTGTCTTGGGGATGCCTAGAAAATTGGGCAACCTGGGCAATGCCTAAATAATAAAGAGATTCTTTTTCCTATTGCAATGAACTTAAACACATTTGCACTAACTATTGTTGTTACAGAAATATGAAAGTATAAAGAACAATGTTGCAATTCTTAAATTGTGCAGCTATTGAATTGTATCCTTAGTTTTCATACCTTCTTAAAGGAAAGACACAAATATAGAAAGAAAAGATGAATATGTGAAAGTCTTATTATTCTTTCTTTAGACATTGATATTATCAACTAATGAAACAAATTATAGGTGCATGACACATAAGTATGAAAGTATAAAGATTGTTCCTCTCTGTGTTCTCGGATTGTGTCTATAGTTCTCATACCTACTACATGGAAAAAACAATTAGAACATACTGCAAAAGGAAAAGAAAAACTAAGTAAAAAGTCTTACTTAAAATTCTTTCTTATAAGATGCTTAATTGAAAGCATGCTTATCTTTTTTTCCCCTTTCCCAAAAGGCCCATACATTCCACAAACTGATGTTTTATCTTATATATATGTTATTGAAAGTAGATTCTCTAGCATTAATTGAAATAGGCCCAACTTAAGAAATCTACATGTCAGCAAACTCCACAAACCAATTTGAAAATCACTGAATAGTGTTGGATTGGCTCTAAAAAAGAATGAAGGAAAAAAATGGAATGCACAAGAATGAAAGCTGTTTCCAAGATTACACTTTCCTTGCCTTCATAGTTACCCTGAAGACTCTTCTTAAAATCCTTGAATTGCATCAATGGGCTAATTAAGATGGATTTGGATTAGATTGGGTTTAACAAATAAGTCTACACTGTTGTTTTGTTATCGGTTTGGCTTGACAGCATCTGAGGCATGACAATGAATAGAGCACCATCCATCATTGTTTGTATGCATTCCTTGAGACTATTCGGTTTTCTCTCTCTTCTTTTGCTTTCTTTATCTTATTCTATTGGGTATAACCTAAATATAACTTATGCAAATTGGTCAAGGTAGATTGTTGTATTCCTTGGTCTCATTTGAGACATGCCATTAATTTCTTTGACACAATGGAATCAGAGATGATCCCTGAAATTGGACAATATTACTTGTCAATGCTGTCAGTTGAGATGCATATTACTTGTCAATAGCTTTTCAAGTTATGCTCACTTCTTTTAAAATTGCATGAATCTATCTGCTCATCCATTGGAAAGCTATTTATACTTTTCTCTTCCTAAATTGGTCTGCATTAAGCTTTTTTTTTTTTTTTTGGATAATCAAGTTGATGATTAACTATATATAAATTTCATGGAATTCATTAGTTTGAAATACACCTGCAGGAATTTAAGTTTGAGGAATGCCCAGAAGTCAAGAAATGCTATCCTCATGGATATCATGGAGTTGATAAGAATGGTAGACCATTATACATTGAAAGGACTGGACTAGTTGATCTTAATGCTCTCCTACAACTAACTACTATTGAAAGATTTGTGAAGTATCATGTGTCTGAGCAAGAAAAAACATTGAATTTGAGGTTTCCTGCATGTTCAGTTGCAGCTAAGAGGCATATAGCTTCTTCAACGAGTATAATAGATGTGAAAGGAGTTGTGAGTATCTGTACTAGCTTCTTTCTATCTTGCAAACACAATTTAATTTTTTTTTTTTGAATAACATCTTATTTCTCTCACTTTTCAAATGGATCCATAACATTAAATAATGATGGAACAATATATTTCATTACAATACTTGCATGTTCTTGCTTGTGGAAGTTTCCGTTCATAGGCACTTCAAAAGTTAGGTCCAATTACTGATTCTCAGTTAATAAGTGAAATTATTCCTTTTACCCCTCTCAAATAGGTTACTGTAAGGTGGTGTTTGTTTTTTTGACTTAATTCTAGATAGAACTTAATACTAAATAGTGCTTAATAGTGTTAAGTATTAATTTGTTAGTCTTTTTAATATTTTGTTTCTATTAAGTATTAACAAGTTTAAAAAAAAAAACCAACAAGTTCATTTAGGCTATGGTGGTTCACTTTTAGCATTGAGAGCTTTTTTTATTCCGTCAAAAATTTAAAGAAATAAGTAATAAGTCAACAAAAAGTAAAAAACAAACTATCTCAAATTTGAATGCAAATTGCTTTCATTAAAAAGTTTAAAAAATAAACAACACCTTAGTGTGTGTCTTAATGTATGTGGCAGGTGTCTATTCTTATGTAAAGGCATGTGTCATTTCCTTCCTAGATCAGACAAACAATATGTGGCAAACGGAACAAGTTGACAGGTTTTCTCTTTTGCTTTACTCATTTTTGGTGTCCAAATTCACTTTGAGTCCATTATTTTGGTCAAACAATATAATTTGAAATTCTTATTTTTCATCTTGAACAATATCATTAAGGTAATGGAACAATCTAGATATACTATCTTGTGTTGATGTATGCATGCATTTTGTTTGACAGGGTGTCATTAGAGTCCAATAGACAAAATGATGCTTAATTGTTGGCAAGTGTTGTAGGTTGCTCCGCTTTTAGTAGCATATAATTATTGCCCTTGGCACTTGTTTTCTCTTTAAAGCTAAATAGCAAAGTCTTAATGTTTATGGAAATTTAACGTGTGTGAAATCCTCATGTTGCTAGTCCATGCATTTTGTTTGAGATGGAGCTATTGTAGTCCTAGAGAGAGTGTGTGGTGTGTACTAAAAATTGTTGGAGTGGACACGGTGTTTATTTGAATATGGAAGTTATTGTCCAGTGGAATAACAACTATTCAAGTTCAAGGGTTACTATGTTAAGCTTTATGCCAGAGAGCTCATGGTTTAGCCAATATTCTATTGGAACTTTTTAATAAGATGCTTGTGTATTTTACAATTCCCTATAGTTTTCATTATTCACGGGCAATGTAAATGTATGTGTTCATGTATTTAGTATCTATATGCATATGTAATAAATTATGAAATTTCTTTAAAAAAATTCAACTTTTAGAATTGAACAACATGTTTGGATTCTTTATGAAAATATTTTTACTGTTGTTGGGGTCAGCAATCGCATTTGGGTATCAAATATATCTGGTTAATCATATTTTAATGAGCTTCATATTCCCTATTTCCTTCAGTGACCCATGACTTTGTTCACACTAATCTTAGTAAAGGATTTAATTATGGGTGTGGAATACCATTAATGAGGTATAACTAATGTAATATTTTCAGTTGGCTATGATAATCATGTTTGACTAAAATGCGCGATCATAGGTAATATCATATAAGGAAAATAATAGTAGGATGCTTGATTTTTCATGGAAATATTTTTTCTTGTTGTCTTGGTCAAGGATCAAATTTCGACAGCAAATATATCTAGTTAGCTAATTGTACTTTAATTAGCACTCATATTCCCTGTTTCCTTCAGTGGCCATTGCCTTTGTTTAGACTAACTCATTTTCCTTCAGTTACAACCTACTGATTGAGTTTTACACTTGGGATAGTATATTTAAAATAAATCTTTATCTCGATAAATCATTCATTATTTGAAACAAATTTGTCTTTTGCATAGGGAATTTCAAACTTCTCAAGGCCTGCAAGACATCTCTTTATGGAGATTCAAAAGATTGATAGCAATTATTACCCCGAGGTATGCAAACATAATTCTCCTTTTGTTGATAAACTTTATATTGGATGTGACAATTAACTCTCTTGAAAAAAGGAAAGAATGAAGGAAACATGGAAAAGGCACTAACCCACAACTCAATCACTCACACGGGATCTAGATAAAGCAGAGTGGTATAGCAGGATTTATTCTACCCACACGTAGTGGTTGGGAAAGGTTGTTGAAAGTCATCTCAATGGTGTTTTTGGTCAATACAAAAGACAAATAATACATGTTTCTTAACTCGCATATTTTGTGTTAACTTGTAGCTTTTGAATGATGTTACTTTGTTGAAATGTGCTTTCCTGGATTTGATTTATGAATTGTCTAGTTTAGTAGATGTTTTATTAAGTTGTTGGGACCCCCTAGTCACCTCCCAAAGATGTAAAAATTATATGTACAAAAATACAGCAAAATGTAATTTTAAGTATGAACAGGCATTAGATAATTGTCTAGTAATATTATGAGATAGTTTTTGCTCATTTTTGTCAGAGAATAATTTCATAATTTTGTATGGTTTAGGATAAATAGATAAAAGTGACAACTCTTGTAGAATTAGCTCTTGAAGATTTGTTTTTGATTTCCTTTGCTTAAGGTAGAGAGATTTAACCTGAAATCACAAGATTTTCTTTAAACCCTACGCTTTTGGGACACTTTGGGAAGCCTGAACTGGACCACCAAATTTGAAGCTGGTGGAAGTAGTAAGCCACTTTTCCATAATGCCTTGATTTTGTGCACCTGTTTTATTTTCTACCATGTTTACCGTGTATTCAGCGGAAAATTGGGCTTCTGCATGTCACACTTCCTTTGAAAATAACTGATCTTTTTTATATTTAATTCAATGACCAAAGAAGTGAATTATGCTACAATCACCTTTGGCTTTTTGCCTCTCTAATCATTGCTTGAAGGCATGTGTTCCTGTTGAAGAAAAGGTTTTTTTAGTTCACCTATAATGTGTTTAATATAGTCTGCTAGATCCTTATGGATCCTATTGTCTTTCATTGGATCTTAGAAGCATCATGCCTATCATATTTACTTTTATTATAGTATGCCAAGGTATATTAACATATCATTTGTTAATATTTGGCCATTGGTGTTGTGGCAGACTCTTAATCGACTTTTTATTGTGAATGCTGGATCTGGGTTTAGGGCCCTCTGGACAGCAATCAAGGCATTTCTTGATGCACGCACAATAGCAAAGATTGAGGTAAGCAAAACTGTCACAGTTTCCTTCCCAAATAGAACAGAGTGAGTTTTTCATTTGAAATTTTAAGATTACAATTTCAGGTTCTAGGAAGCAACTACCGGAGCAACCTGGTTGAAGTCATTGATCCTAGGTACTATATCTATTGCATTTACATGTCCTAATCTTGATGTGTGTATATTTTTATTTTTATGTCAACCTTACCAAATTTCAATATGTACTTACTGCAGCAATTTGCCAAGTTTTCTGTGTGGAAACTGCACATGTTCTGGCTATGGGGGTTGCCTGTTTAGTGATAAAGGACCCTGGAATGATCCCGAAATTATAGACATGCTTCAGGTGAAATTCTTAGTGCTTCAAGATATCTGATTAATCATCCTCTAGCAGCTTCTGATAAAACCAAATTTCACCTCCTTTGTTGACTTATTCAGTTGATATATGTTACATTTGGTTCTTACAGGCAGCAGTTGAAAAAGAAGATGAAATCAATGATGAAGAAGATGGTGATGAGGCTTCAGAAGAAATGGTAAGTAACCTTAGTAGTAAAGGGATTTTGTGTTAAATTGACTCCCTGTTTCTAGATTAAAATTTTTAATGTAGAAAATGATCTTATAACACTAAGGCTCACTACTTCATTGCAGCTTAAGTCCTCATTGGTTCCTTGCATGTCTTTTCCCAGTCCAATAATTCCCTCCCCTTGAGTTTGATGTTGAAAACATTTCAAACCAAATATTTTAACGGCCTTCTCCTAACTGTGTAGCTATTGCTTATTTCACTCTCATGACTTTAAAATACATTTATAATATTAAGAGAAGCCAATATATATATATTTAGAATTTTTTTTTGGTTTTAATGCCATTGGTATTGGTCTATTTCCTCTCGTGTAGATATTGTTAACTTTGGATCCAATGAGTCCTCACGACTTTCCCCTATCTGATATGGGTTAGAACAATCACTTCCCATACATGCACAATGTCCTTGTTGTGTCCCATGAGATTACGGGGATCTGATAGGTCATAACAAATTTTCTCTATTCGATGTGAGTATCGTAATCACCTTTCATGCAGACACAAAATCCTCATGTCCCACAAGATTGCAGGATCAAATAGATAGACACCTCTTATGGCATCGACAAACAAAGTCTCATATTAGAGCACACAATCGGCTATGATACCATTTATAATAACCTGTCCCTTCCCATGTAGATATCATTTGTTCAGAACTCAATAAGCTCTCACAACAAGTCTATAAAGTTAGGGGAAACTCATATATATAATATTAAAAAAAAGGAAATTTCCCTAATGAGATATCACAAGTTTTGACTTTTGAAACTATGGCAATACTGCAAAAGTGTACTTTTCTTTTCCTTCTTTCTCTACCCATTGCAATTTAGGCCCACCTTTATACAATGCAGGTTCAAAAACAAATTAGGGGCTTCTACAATGCAGGCACACCAGACAAGGAAGACGTAGAGCAATACAGTGAACAAAACTATATCGACAAGCCTGTGTTAGAAAACATCAAGGAATTGGAGACTGCACTTCATGACACTAAACGAGTGAGTTGTGCAAATATTTACAGTTCTAAATTTCTGGAAATTTAAATACCATATGAAAAATGGTGATTATCCTTATGATGCAGAAAATCCAAGCACTGGAAATGGCACTTGAGGACACCAAGATGGTGAGTCTCAAAATTCAACAAGTCACAAATTCTGAATGCTTCTCTTTACTAGCAATATAAATCCAATACTCTTTTTTTTTTTTTTCCCTTACTTTCTCATTGTTATGAAATTTACAGGTCTTGCAAGGACTTGCCAAGAATGTAAAAGGTCTGAGAATTTGAACATGTTACCGATTCAGTGCCTTAAGATTGAAAAAAAGAAGAAGCAAATGATGAAAAGTGGAAGTAACGTCCAAGGATTGGATTGGGAAACCAGAAGGCAAATGTACCATGTTGATTTGTTTTGTCTTCAGACACAATGACACTTGTGAGAAGTTTGGATTTTTACATGTGTTGATGTTCCTGAACTCACATATATACTAAGGGATTAGTATATATGGGTTTGTTTGGTAACATTCTCCAAATTAGTATTCAGAAAACCGTTTTTGAGAACAATTCTCTCATAGTTTCTAAAATAAAATCCTTTAAGAACCTGAAACATGTTTTTAATATGTTTTCCACATATTTAAATATTTCTTTAAATTAAGTTTTGTATGTAATACTTTAATTTCAATTATTTTTTATTTTATTTGTATAATTATTTTTTAAAATGATCTTTAGAAAATAATAAGTGAAATTAATTAAAAATAACTGAAATATGTTTTCAGAAAATACCTTGTATCCATAATGAATTCTTCAAAAATTGCTTTGTGTTTCGAGTTTGTAAATAAAATTATTTTTAAAAACAATATTCAAACACAAACTAGATATATGCCATGAAAAACCATTAAAGCACATTATCGATTGTATCCTTGTTGTATTCACGTCTATTCATCAAATTTTATACTATTTTGCCATGATTCTTTATTTAATCAGCCTTAAATTTTCATTATTTTAAATTTTTAATCCACGATGAGAGTTTTAATATCATGATAAATCACAAGCATACTCACTAAATTGAATTTTTAAGAAATAAGCCAATGGAAGACAATTTTTTTAATAAAATATTTAAAAGATAGTAGTAGTAAAAATAATTTAGAATATACCATAAATGGAAAAGTATTTTCATATTTACGGCCGTTTATTTAAATTTTATTTTTTAGTATTCACACATGAGATTTGGTCCATCATTTGCCAATCATTGGCTCATAAAATTTGGAAATTTTTGGGAAAGGCCAAAGTTCTTATTTTGTTTGATACCTTCGTGTGGTCGCATCACAGCCAGAAATGGACACGACATCTCAGAAAGGGATTTTGATGTGGATTCCACTGCGGCAGTCTCCTTGGTCAAACAATACATTCTACGGTTTCTACCTCATGGTCAATGCTCATTATATTTCTCAAACCTTTTTTATTATTTTTTATTATTAATTCTCACAGCAAAGCATATTTAAATAAATTTATTCATTCAAATGAGTTTTAACCCTTTAATTTACAATTTTTGTATTTAATGTTTTGATAATTTTATTATTAAAACTTGTACCAAGTTTTTCTTAATTAAGCGTTGGAGCATTAAGTGGAATATGTAGGTGGAGATCACATCAAAATTACTGTCACACCCTGAGATTTTAAGACGTGTACATAGATTAGAGAAGGTGCACCAACCGTACACGTACAGCAGGGGAACACCACGCTCTTGAGAAAAGAGAGCGAGTACATAACTCAAATTTCGTAATCGCGTATTGGTGCCAATGTTAGATAGAAGTGCGTTGTTCCATCAGACGTTCATCATTAATTTCTCGGGAAAAAACGCAATAAAATATTTCGAAGTACCAAACAGCCCCTTGTAATCGTTTCTCGTTCACGCCCAGACCCCAATCTAGGTTCTCCGTTCATTTCGTTTTTTTTTGAAAAAACACTCCTCAAAAAACCACAAAGCAGATTCCCCCGCTCTCAGAAATTCCCGGATCTTCTCTATTTCTGCTTTGTCAAAAGCAATTTCGCAATCCGCATTTGCAGAGCCATTGTTTCAGAAAATGAGCACGGGAGAGCTTCTCAGCATCGAACCTCTGGAACTTAAGTTCCCTTGTAAGCATTTCTGCTTTGGATCTGTTTTCGTCGAATATATCTTTTCCGCGTTTTGATTTTTTCTTTTTCTTTTTTTCCATTTTTGTTTTCTTCTTGGAAAGTCGAACTGAAGAAGCAGATCTCTTGTTCTCTTCAATTATCGAATAAGACCGAGAACCATGTAGTTTTCAAGGTAATCTTTTTTAATATCATGAAACTTTTTTTAGTTTTTCATTTTTGTACGGTGTTGTTATCCAACATTTCTGCTGAACAATGTAGGAAAATGGAACAGATTAGAAGTGCAGGTATTAGATTTATAACTGGGCATATTTAGCATATTTATTTTCTTAAATGAAATACAGCACCAAATGTTAGATTCAAAATTTTCTTAGCGGCCAAACAGAGGGTAAAATGCAAATGTAGATTTTGATTTTCTGCCATGATCGGGATATTTAAATGTCGAAATTGTTCGTGTTCAGGTGAAAACAACGAATCCGAAGAAGTATTGTGTTCGTCCGAATACCGGAATTGTCTTGCCTCGGTCGACATGTGACATCATAGGTACTTACAGAGATGATTTTGTTTTGTGATTTTTGGTTTTTGCAATTAGTTTGTGATTTTCTTTATATGTTTCTTTTATGCCGTTGATTCAGTTACAATGCAAGCACAGAAGGAGGCTCCTTCTGATCTGCACTGCAAGGACAAGTTTCTCCTTCAGAGTGCAGTTGTCACTGCTGGCACGAGCCAAACGGATATTCCTGCAGATATGGTAATTACATTGTTGGTTGTGAGGTTTAGGCTATGCAGATTGTAATTTGTTGAAGTGGGTTTTGTAGTTTAATAAGGATTCGGGTCATATTGTTGAGGAATGCAAGTTGAAAGTGGTTTATGTTTCTGCCCCTCAACCACCATCACCAGTTCCTGAAGGATCAGAAGAGGGTTCTTCGCCAAAGGGCTCTTCAACAGACAATGGCAACCTAAGTAGTCATGAATTTGCCTCTGTGAGTGTCTTCTTTCGTTTATTATTATTGTTGTTGTTTTTGTTGCTTCTGTTTCCGGTTTCTTCCTATTGGAGTGGAGTTGGTTTAGTGTTGTTGGTGTTCAGCATATACAGCTTAGCAATGTGAAAATATTGATGGATATTTGTTTTTTTGGTGCTTAAAGGTTACAAAAGCATTGGCCAAGTCTCAAGAAAATTCTTCAGAGGTGAAACTTCCCTATTTTTTCTTGATTCATGTATGTTTTAATCAGTTTTTAAACTGGGGAAGCCTTTGTATTAGTCCATTGTGGGTTACTGTTGCTTTTGCATTCATCCATTAATTTTCACTTGGGAAACTCAAATTTGATCAAACTTCATTTGATAGTATGGAATTGGAGGTTATAATTCAAGGTTCAATCCCAAAATCCATGGATTTCTTGACAGCTCTATGCCAAAGAATTTGGAATTCACACAACCCTGAAGAATTGGAAAAATCTGGGATTTGGAGATTTTACGAGAAAACAAATACTTGATAAATACTAGTGGTGAAAAAGTTGGCTTGAAGTTAATCAGTTAGGGTAATTTTGTGACATCTGGAAAAATATGCATTTGGTGCTTGCAGTTAATATGATTGGATTTGCATTGTGGTTCATATTTTATATGATCTCATTCCTTGTGATTAATCACACATATGTAATAATTCTCTTTGCAGAGCTTATACCATTTTATTTGCTTAGCTTGCTGCACATATTTTAGTAATGCGTGAGTAATTTGGTATTGATTTTCAGACAAGAGCTCTTATTTCAAAGCTGACTGAGGAAAAGAATAACGTAATTCGACGAAATAGCAAACTTCGTCAGGAACTGGTGAGGGATTCATATTTGACTTCATTCAAGTGTTCTTTTTTCTTCTTCTTTCCTTTTCCCCCGCTTCTGCCGCCACCCACCACCCAGAAATCAATCTGCAGGTCAATATAATACATTGCTTTTGAGCACAGATTCTAACAAGATGGTTATAACCATCTATACTGATATATGCAATTTTATCATGGATATAAAAGAAGGGAGAAACAAAGAAAGAAATGATCTCTCCCCCTCAAATTTGTCTGTTGATATACATAGTTTCCGATTTCTTTTATGTTCCTGTTCTCTTTGAACTATCAGGATGCCTCACCTCTATGTGATCACGATGTGCAGGACCTCTTAAAGCATGATGGAAAGAAAAACCGTGGTGGTGTCTCATTCATGTTTGTCGCCATTGTTGGTTTGATTGGCATAATTGTCGGGTATTTCATCAAGAAGACATAATCATCTACCCCTGATTCATCTTTTTGCCATATTTTTTCCCCGCTATTACTTTGTCATGCCAGGCCATAAAAATCGTGGCCAAAGAAACAAAATCAACTGAAGAGAAGGAGGGAGGGGGGGGGATAGTTTTTGGTCTGTGACTGGCACTAGAAATCTTGTCCACGTAGGTTTTTATGGGTTTGTAATTATTGAGAACTCCAGAGTATTGTATGACTGACACATACTTTGTCAACATGAATTCTTTGATAACTTGAAAAACCTTTTACTTTTTGTGTCTCTAGTGCTTCAATTTTCACACATTATCGTTGGAGGATTCAGTTTTCCAGGATATTGGGCTGGAGGTGTCTTTGTTATCTTTTTCATGCTATACAAATTCTTTTGATATCATGTTTGGTTGCTTAGGTATAATATAAGATAATATAAAAGATGAAATTACAGCTTCAAATTCACGTTTGACTGGTAATGCAATGGAATAAGATATCCCATCACTTATCATATTTCATGTTTGGGATAACTTATTAATGTATTATGTTTAATCAAACATGTGATAAAATAAATAATCGAATATATGATCTAACTTCTCTTTTATATTCTTTCAACATAGGATATGCTATTCTTAATATGATAAATGAGATATATATACAACAAATGTATCATAAATTTATTCTTCTACATATTTCTTTAAAAATTGTTTTATATTACTTATTTCATAAAACCAAAAAATATGTATAAAATAATACTTATGTATGTGATTTTACAACAAGAAAGAGTTAATAATGTGACTAAGCAAAGATTAGATTTAGTGTGGGTTTGACACTGATTATGGAAAATATTTTAAGTGTTAAAAAAGTTAAAAATACTTTATAAAATTACTATTAAAAACACTCAAAACACATTTTTAATTTTATTGTCTTTAAAAAGAGTGGAAAGTGTCAAAAAGAACATTTGAAGTAATGCATTGGATGAACATAAAAGTAAAGTTAAAAGTTAATTTGGCCGAGAAAATTCAAATAGTAGGTCATTTAAATTAGTGATTTTTGGTTAAGTATTTTAAGGATGGCTTCCAAGTGAATGATGGTGGAGATCTTGAATTACTTAGAAACTTAAAGTTATGTTTTGGTTTCGAAAAATTGAGGGGAAAATGTGAGAGAAGAAAAAAAAAAAAAAAAGTGAAAGAAAAAAAAAAAAAGAAAAGTAAAAAAATAGATTTAAAGTCAACATATTATTTTTATATACTATTTTATATTTTTTTATTTATCTTAATTTTTTAATACAAAGGTTAAATATAAATTTTTAATTAATTTTAATTTTATTTGATATTTTTTAATCAATAATAAAATCACACCCGATAACTATTTAAAATAAACAAATGTCATTATAATTAACATTTTTAATTGAAAATCTAACCATTTTCATCTATCCTTATCGATTATTGTTTTAATTTGATGGAAATCCTTTTAATTTTAATATTAATATTATTTTTTTAATGTTTTTTATATTTCTTTTTCATCTATATTTTTATTTTTTTTTTCATTTCTCTTCCTTTTATCTCCTTTGGTTTCTCCTTTATCTATATTTTTATTAAATATTTTTTAGTAAGGGTAACTTTTAAATGTATATTTTTTTTATAAATATAGTGAATCTAATTTAAAGGGCAAAAAAAAAAAAAAAAAACATAATTAGAGGTTTGTTGTTAAATCCTTTTAATTATTTTTTAATTTTAATTATAATAATATAAAACTAGATGTGAAAAAATTGATAACATTAACCCACTAACATATCTATTAAATAAAATTATCATAAATTTAATTCATCATGACAAATTATTAAAATTAACTTAATTTTTTTAAAAATATTAATTATATAAAATATACGTAAAATAAAAATAAATAATTAAAAAAATATTAAAAGTTACCATTAATAAAAAATATTTAGTAAAAAATTTTGAAAGCGATAAAAAGAGAAATTAAAACTAAAATTTAAAAATATAGATAAAGATTGATGGATAAAAAAGGTGAACAATATAGATAAGGAAATATTCAAACTTTAGAACAAAATAAAATATTGGGACGAATCTATGATTATTTTTTCGTTTTTCAATTAAAAAGGGAACTCTTGATTTTTCTAGTAGCGATTAAAGGGAATTTACCCGCCCTAATACGGGAAGTAAAAAGTGTACAACGTGGCTTGGGTCTCTCTGGAGCCTTCTAGCGTCCACTCCTTCCTCTCTGTTGGCTTCTTTCCCCGAGTCTCTTTTCTCTTATATAAACCTCCCCTCCCTCGATCGAGTTCAAAACTTTAGAATTCTATCACAGTTCTCTTACGCTGTTACGCTCGAAGCTCCATGGCTTCTTCTCTTGCTCTACCCCGTGCCACCTCCTCTCCTCTTCTCGCAAAACTTGTCGGCACAATCCGGGTTGCCTCTGCTTCTCGCTCCTTCAATACCAACGCTCAGGTGGCCGACTACGATGATGGAGAAGACCGCCGCACCGTCTCTCGCCCTCGGTATTCTCCTTCCAATCTCTTTGAAGGTAATTGTTATGTCGTTTTTTGTTTCTTGTACTTCCCTTACAATGCTGGTTAATTCTCTGTTTCGATGGCGGGAAACTGGAGGAAATTTGGAAAGTTCGATATAACTACTGATTGCGCTGTTCAAAAACCCTTCTTTTTCTTAGTAACCAAACTTTTCTTACCTTGTCGTACTCTCAGTCATTAAATCATTTGTTTTGATCTTCATTGGTCGTTTATATCAACGGGTTTCTGACTTGTTTATTTCGTTTCGTAGATGCGTTTGATCCGTTTTCTCGGACGAGAAGTTTGATCCGGACGCTGAACTTGATGGATCGGTTCATGAAGAGCCCATTAGTGGCAGCAGCACGAGGCATGGGAGCTGTGTCGAGAAGAGGGTGGGACGTGAAGGAGGAGAAAGACGCTCTGTTCGTGAGAATGGACATGCCGGGGCTGGGGAAAGAGGACGTGAAAGTGTCAGTGGAGCAGAACACACTCACGATCAAAGGCGAAGGAGGCGAAAAATGGGAGAGCGATGAGACTGGAAGGAAATACACCAGCAGAATCGATCTGCCAGCTAAGATGTACAAGTTTGCTGAGATCAAGGCAGAGATGAAGAATGGTGTACTGAGGGTGGTGGTTCCTAAAGTCAAGGATGATGGGAGGAAAGAAGTGTTACAAGTTGATATCGATTAAGGTTCAACCTTCTGTTTTTGCTTGCAAATTTTTCACTCTAGGGTTTGTTTTTCTTTTTATTTAAATCTAAATAGAACTAATTATATTAAGGGGGATTAAATTATTAGGTTTATTTATTTATTTTATTTTTTATTTGTTTAAATTTCTATTAAGTGCTAAGGATTTGTTTTTAATTTCTATTTGATTAAAAAATAATTTAACCTATTTTTTAAAATCTTAAAATAAGAAAAATTATTGTAATAATAAAATTATAAATAAAAAATTTATCATTATCATCCTTAAAAAAAATAATTATTATTTTATTTTTGTTTTATATTTTAAAGTTATTAATTTTAAAAAATAAATAAATTAGAAAAAAAGTTCAGCCCTAATCTAGCACTAACAAAGCTGTTGCTAAGAAGTTTAAAAAATAATTAATTTAAATTTGAAAGCAAATTATTTTCAAAAAACAAACACGGCGTTAATACAAAGTTTAACCCATATCTATCTCAAGCTTGTTGTTGATTATATATAGTTAGTTTGGGGTTTCGTAGGGAACTCTCTCTCCTACTTGGTAAAAAGTGCCGCAGATTTAGAATTATTTTTATTGAATTATTTTATTGAATTATTTTTACTCCTGTCGTAATTTAAGAATAATTTTTTAAATTTATCGAACTCTTGTCAAAAGTCTCTTACAAGGTGTAAATCCTAGATTGACGTTGGGAACGGAGATATTCATGGCACCATTGCTTAATTACTCATGGGTTTGATTTATTGCCTTTTATTGAATATAAGATTATTTTAATTTCCTTTTTGAATTATTGGTATTGTTTATGATACAGATATCTAAAAAGTATTTTCTCAATTCTTGTTGGAAGACAACCAAAATCATTTACTCTAGAGATAATTATTAATGCTACGTTAAGTTTGTGTTATGGAATTAGGAAACTGTGACAAACAAGAAATAAAGAGGATAAAATAAAAATAAGAAAAATAAATTAAAAATAAAATTAATAACTTAATTTTCAATATTTTTTAATCTAATTTCACTTATTTTTCTTTTTTATATATAAAGATTAAATAATTTAAAAATAAATAAATTTATAAATAATGGTTAATTATAATTATTTTTTAAATATTTTTTATGATAAAATTATTTTTAAAATATTTTTTGTATTAATACCTTCCAAGATCCAAACAAAACAAAACAAAGCATAAAGGCAAAATAGGTACTTTAAACAGGGAGTTACTTGGAGACATAAAAGGAGTGGAAGAAACCAAAACCCTTTAGCATATGAGAAAGCATAAAATTGCAGCTGATGACTACGTTTAAACTTTTATTGTTTTAATTTGATGGATATTCTTTTAATTTTTTAAAATCTTTTTTATGTTTTTATATTTCTTTATTATCTATATTTTTTATTCTTTTATTTATTCTCTTCCCTTTTATCTCTTTTGGTCTTTCCCCTATATATATATATATATATATATTTTATTTTATTTTTTTATAAAGGGTATAGGTTGTTATATCCTGTTAATTATTATTATTTAATTATATTTATACATATATTAAAAAGATTATCATAAATTTAATTTATTATAACAATTTATTTAAATTAAAAAATTATTAATTATTAATTATCTGGTGGCGATTAAAGGGCTTTTACCTGTACTAATCCAGAAAGTAAAAAGTGTACAACGTGCGTTCGGTCTTCCGGAACCTTCTGGGTCTTGAACCTTCTAGCGTCCTCTCCTTTCTCTGTGTTTCCCCTTTCCCAAGCTTCTTTTTTCTCTTATATAAACCTCTCCTCCCTCGATTGAGTTCAAGACTTTGGAATTCTATCACAGCTGTCTTACGCCCATACGCCCGAAGTTTCATGGCTTCATCTCTAGCCCTACGCCGTGCCACCTCCTCTCCTGTCTTCACAAAACTTGTCAGCCCAAAACGGGTTGCCTCTGCTCCTCGCTCCTTCAATACCAACGCTCAGGTTGCTAAGTACGAGGATGGCGAAGACCACCGCACCGTCTCTCGCCACCGGGATTCTCCTTCCAATCTCTTCTCAGGTAATAGTTATGTCGTCTTTGATTCTTGTACTTTTCCTCTTATAATGTAGGCCAATTCTCTGTTTGGATGGTGATAAACGGTGGGAAACTGGTGGGACTTTTGAAATTTTAATATGAAAAATACCTTCTTTTTCTTAGTAACCAAACATTGCTAGCCTCATCGTGTTTTGATCATCATTGGTGGCTTCTGACTTGTTCATTTCGTTTCGTAGATGTGTTTGATCCGTTTTCTCGGACGAGAAGTTTGAGCCAGGTGCTGAACTTGATGGATCAGTTCATGGAGAACCCATTAGTGGCAGCATCACGAGGCATGGGAGCTGTGTCGAGAAGAGGATGGGACCTAAAGGAGGAGAAAGACGCTCTGTTCGTAAGAATGGACATGCCGGGACTGGGGAAAGAGGACGTGAAGGTGTCAGTGGAGCAGAACACACTCATCATCAAAGGCGAAGGAGGCAAAGAATCGGAGAACGATGAGACTGGAAGGAAATACACCAGCAGAATCGATCTGCCGGCTAAGCTGTACAAGTTTGATGAGATCAAGGCAGAGATGAGGAATGGTGTACTGAAGGTGGTGGTTCCTAAAGTTAAGGAAGATGGGAAGAAAGATGTGTTTCAAGTCAATATCAATTGAGGTTGAACCCTCTGTTTTTGCTTGCATATTTTTGAACTAGAGTTTCTACTTTGTCTTTGTTTGACTCCTAATTCCAAGCTTCACCCATATCTATCTCAAGCTTGTTTTCAGTCAAGTAGAAAATAAATTGCAATCTTAAATCTTGGAGTAGAAGAAAATTGATTTTATTTAGTTGTGGATCTAATTAGTGTATGAATAGGGAGAGAAAGTGTGCTATATTCTATAATTATGAACGCATCGATTCCAGGAAACAGTTTCTGTATCTCTCATTTGTTTGGATTCTTGTTGAATATGATTTAGATTTTATCAAACACGTTCAACCATCAGGGTTTTATGTCCATCATTCGGTGATATTCTTGTATTTTGGTCCAGGCATTTTCTTTTGAAGAGTTGGCCTGTCTAGGACTGTATACCTTGCCGGTTCTAAGGTCAGTACTTTGAACATTTCTCCTGCAAATGTTTCCAGCCGAAAGGAGTTTTCAGCCCATTTTTGAGGGTTAAATCATCAGAATGTCAACATGATATCATAAATAAATAATTTATATGTTATTAAAATTATAATTATTTTTAATTTAAATAATTAAAAAGTTAAAGTATTCCATTCTTTTACTGATAAAATTACTATATTAAATCATGATAAATATAAATGTATTAATATCTTTATCTTATTAGGATGTTACGTATCAAAAAACAATATAAAACATTATTATATATTTTATTTACTTTTCATTAATTTTATATTTTATAATTTTGTTAACTTTTTATCTTTTTATTACAAATGCCCCTGAAATTTGATTTTGTTATGAATATTAAACATATTTATTACAAGCATCTAACATAAGGAACGAAAATTTTAACTTGTGGTGTAACCCACGAAAGTTTTCAATCGACATACCCACTCTATGTCCTCTGCTTTAATGTTAAGAATGGCCTATTAAGTGAATTGAATCCAACTGCAACTTTTGTAAGAAACAAGGGAAAAAGGAAAAAGGAAAAATGGTGTGACTTTGGTTCTTCGGTTTGATAGATTGATTGATTACTTCAATGCTAAAAATTATTCAATAAGTGAACTGAATGAGAGACATGACCAATGGATGGGTCAATTCAATGCAAGTTGACATGAAAATGTGTAAGATATTGAATTATGAAACTTATTTTGTTGTGCTTCACTCGGGATATCGAAGGGTTGGAACTCTTTGTTAAACTTACGAAGATTAAGCTACTATAATATATATTTAACCCCTTTATATTTTAGAATTTTGTTTTTAGAATCTACTATTATAGTTGAGATGTGTTTTTCGAGAGTTTCACTATTATAATCTTTTATTTATTTTAATTAGTGAATTATCAAGTGTTGATACACTTCGTGAAGGTAGGAATATTGATCCCGCATCATGTTAAAAATCTAGTGCTTTATTTATTTTCTATTCATTGTGTGTGCGTCATTTGGTCGACATGAGATATCTACCGGATTTGAGCTCCAATTTTACATTTGGTTTTTCCTCGTAAACAAGGGCTTGGAAAATGGGGTCCTAGTAAAGACTCACTTGTAATTGCCAAAGGAGAAGTATGTTTGGGCTTTTATACAACAGATGCTGCGCTTAATCATCTTACCATTTTACATGGAATGTAACTAAATTCTCAGTTCTACCAAATTTACTCGATCATGACTGAGCTAATTGCAGTGAACCCACTTAGTAGAATATAAGAGTGGTTTATGCTCAATCAACTAAATGTTTATTGATGCAATTTGTTTTGAGAAAACGGAAAAAAAATTTAAATGGACGCTGCCCTTTCTTCATTTTGCCTTTGAGACTCTCAGTTCTTGTGTTCCATCCAACTTTGACATCTCCCTTTACTATCACTCGCTTGTTACGTACGTCCACTGTGTACTCTCTTAATCCTGCAAAAATCAATTACAAAATTTCAGAACCCAAGTTCATCCTCTACCACCCCAACCTTATGGAAATCAACTGTTTTTTTTACCTTCCCTACATGACTTATTTTCAATTAGGTTTTGAAAATCCATAATGGTTTCTTCTAAAATCCAATTTCAATGGTAGGATATATTGAATTCTCACCGGTCATCCTTGAAGTAAGTTGGAAGACTTTTTGCCTACAACAAGCGCACCCCAAGTTAGCAGTCATTGTGATCACCTGAAACTGAAAAAAAAAAAAAGCCAATTACAAGCAGAAGGCAACTAAAATCATCTACTCTAGAGGTGAACTCTTTTCTAATTTTCTTATACTAGCATGGTAGAAATATCCAAAGGAAGGGGGACAAAGGGAAGGATGAAGACAAATCTGAAAAAGAGAGAAGGGTGAAACCTACTGAGGGATACACCAGATTCTCAGAAGATAAGAGAGATTGTACGGTTAATGCCTCCATTGTAGGGGTTGCGACAAAGGTCTGACTCTGAGCTTTGTTCTCTCGTTTATGTTGAAGTCTAACTAGAGCTGGCGATGGCATTATGTACTGATGGTGGAGTTGTTAAGCAGATTTGGCATGTTATGTCCACCAAAAAGGAGGGCCTGTCTGGCAAGTCTAATGCAGACTGTGGCCTTCATGTTCACATGATGCTCCTCTATAATTTAATGTTTTAACTGAGGATAAGGTTGGAATCAAAGAGCTGGTTAACATTAGATAACTATACACCTGGTTGATCTATTGCTTACTAGGTTATGGGTAAATTCATATTTTAACTTCACTAGCATGGTCCAGAAAGAGTAGAACGGGGACGGCAGCCGCCTCCTTAATTGTTCTGGTTGAGTTTACTTTCCATAAAAACAAAGAAGGAAGAATTTAAAATACATAAATCTCATTCTTCTTGTCTTTTCCCACCACGAGATGATGTATCGGTTAAGCTTTTGTTTATATCTACTTTGTATACGTGCTTGGGTTGTGTGGGTCATTCCTCTCTTCAATGCATTCTCGTACATATACACAAATCCTTTGGTTCTTACAAAGGACAATTATTAATGCCACAGTCCTGTTGTGGAATTAGGGGAAACTGTGACAGACAAGATGCCTACAGAATCTGCTCCAGCAAGGGGAAATATTATGTAACCCTCCGTGAAGTAGAGCCAGGAGAGTAGAGCAGGAAGTTAAAAACTACTGAAACTAATGAAAAGCTTGCCAGTGTCTCAAAATGTTAGGAATGCTAATCGGAATACAAAGCTTCACAAATCCGGGAACTTCCATCAAATTTTCCCACACATTTTCGGAAGGTTAACAATGGATAATTCCACCTTTTGCTTGAAAAAAATGGAAAATAATTTTTAAACTTAAGAAATGAAAATAAAAAACACTTTCCTGACTTTGAAAAATACTTTTGACAAACTTTTGAAAAAAAACAAGTTATTCAGACTCTGGCTTGAAAATAAGTTATTTTCCATATTTGAATTCTTAAATAAAAATTTATTTCTAAAAATAATTAAGAACTGTATTTTAGAAGAATTTTTGAAAACGTTGCCAACCCTCTTCTTGTCCATTATACTTCGGACAGCAGCCAGCTGGGGCAAATAAGATCCAAAATGATGGCTGGATGAATCATTTCAACTCCACAATTCTTCAGTCTAGTATGTAATACTGGGATGACTCAAATTTAGACTGGTCATTTAAATTTCTCATTCATCTCTAACCATTACTTACGGACTTACGGTCGTTCTTCCATTGCATGGACTCAAACCATAATATTTTGGTCGTTGGAAAACTTGAGGAAAGAAATAAACAGGGCAAAATAAAAATAGGAAAAACAAAAAAAATTTTACATGTTTTTCCTTTTACATTAAATGTTAAAATAATTTTAAAATATATAATATACAAACAATAGTTAATTATATTTAATTTTCTTTAGTCTTTTTCATGATAGAATAATTTTTTTGAACATTTTTTTTTTCCTCTATTAATACTACCCTAGATCTAAAGGAAAAATAGGTACTTTAAACAGGGAGTTAAGATCCTTTAGTTGGAGACATAAAAGGAGTGCAATATAAATTTTCTAAAATTCAGAGCTCCCTGAGCATATAATATATACAAGAAGCCATTGGAAACAATGAAAAGTAAAGACTTCCAGTTTCCGGAGAAAGCAAAACCCTCTTCCACAATAAGCCAGAACTTCAAGGAAGGGCATGATACTAGGAATCATGTTCACTGGCATTGGTCATCCTCTGCACAGGAAAAAAATATTTGCTCCCTATAATGCTTCTTAAAACCAAGGTTATCATGATTAATTATAAAACAACCAATTGCCATCTTTCTAACTGCCACTGTATTCATTTGCTCCATTTACAATATTTTCACAATCATCAACATGGTGCAATCACTTCAAGAAATAATTAAATAACGGATCTTAACCCTCATCTACTTGGCATTGTTTCACAAAATTATATAGAATTGTTTTATTAGAAATAGACATATTCATTAAAATGGATTCGAAGTGCAAGTGAAGAATGAGAAGTCCTTCCCAAATCTGATTAAAAAAAAAAGAGGAGAAACCTTCTCCATTGAAAGGGTACCGCATAAAACAATTCTAAGAAAACCGACTCAATATTCCTCTGGGTTGAGTACAACTCCTACAAAAAGTTCTGAAAGCATTATTCCTCTTTTAGCTATTTTAACCCTTTCAATCTATATATTAAATTGAATAACATTAGGAGGACTGCCCTTTAAAACTGTAACATTAGAGGTTCAAATAGAAGCATAGAAATAAATTTGGTCTCATATCGTCTCCAAGGCCCTTCACTTGGCTTCAAATTTCCTTACATTTCTTTCCCATCTACTATCCAAATCAGCAAAAGATGGGGGATTTGCCATAGAACTTTGCCTCCAATTGTACTCCTCTAACCCCTGAGGAAATATCATCATGTCACTTATATTTCTAGAAGAACCCAATCCAATCCAATCCAATCTACCTAGTCTAAATAGCATGTGCCATAGCCTCAAAGTCGCCAAACGGTGTTAAGAAAGGTAATCAATCTATAATTCTCTTCCCAATAGGCCTATCAATTGAATCACTCAAGACCTGAATTATGCATCAAGGACATAGTTGTATTGTTTTTTTGAATACATGGAACAAAGGGAATGGAGGCTATGATTTTTTAAAGCAAAATGCAGTATGAAACACAAGCAGAATCACTACTCTATCCTATTTGCTCTGACATCCAGTTTAGCACAGTATTAAAACCATGAAATTTGAAATCCTGGATGGAAATTAAAAATTCTGTGCCTCAAAAACATTGAATTTCTAGTTTCCTTGCAAAATGCTAATCATGACAACCCTTTAGATGGCACTTGCTAATCCTAAGTAGTGGAGATTATCCCTTTTAATAAGACTCTTTTAGCAATTCCAAAACCAACAAATCCATCTTTAACACAGCCTCCGCCTACATCAACAACCCTAAAATAAAAGTAAAATGAACAATGACCGTAATAATAATAAGAAAAGAAATCACCACCACCATCCCTGCACCATCACTACAACTACCAACACTTGATCATGCCATGCTTCACTCCTACCTCCATGATCTTGCTGCCCCTGCTACTGTTACCAAACCTACACCTTATTGCCACTCCCTCCACCGCCATGATTGCAATGGTCACTGGTGCTGCCTTATTACTATTGCGGGGCACTCAACCACTACAACACCATTGCTGCCTTGCCACGCGGCCCACGCCATGCCACCATGGCACCACTGCTTTGCAAGTGCGGTGAGACCATCTCTTCTTTGTTGCAACTTGCTCTCATTGTGACTCCACCATGCCATTGTGGTTGCCACCATCTTCATCATTGTGCCTCTAACACTGCCAGCGCCACCACCACCCCCATCAACCTTATATTCCACCACACCTGTACAAACCACCCATGTCATTGCCACCAATACCATGTCCACGACCACCAATATTTTTACCAGTTGCAGCACTTCCTAAACCACACACCTTGTTTACAGCAACACACTCCATGCAATTTTTGGATTTTAACCCAAAATGGTAGAAGGAGAATCCAAAAATGCAAACTCCACAAATTTATAAAATCCTCAAAGTTTTGGTGTAACAACCAATTCCCAATATTGTTCGCTTTAGCCCAAGGGACCCTTATGGTTTTAAAATGTGTCTATATGGTTAAAAGGAGCTTATACATATATAGTATTACAAATTTGTTCCCCTATTCAATGTGGAATATCACAATTACCCTCATCCCTCCTTGTTGACACAACATCCTCTTTGTATCCCACAAGAATGTGAGGCCAAATAAACACCCCTTGTGATAACAAATAAACTCTCACACTAGGGTTGAGGATCAACTCTAATACCATCTTGTCACTATCCCTTCTCAACCATGCAAATATTGTCCGCTCTAGCTCAAAGGACCCTCATGACTTTAAAATGCATATGCATAGTTAAGAAGAGTCCAAATAGCATTAAGAATTTTTTCCTCCATCCCATCTAGGGTATCACATTAGGAATTTGACTAAAAGAATTTGAACACAATAAATTAGTTTATTAGTACTTGAAGGGCAAAACTAAGGGGTATCTCACATCTATGCTTACCTTCATATTATTCAAATTGCATCAGCTGATAGTTAAATAAAATAAATGCATATCTGGATTAAAGCTACACTAAGAGAGACCACAAGATGGAGCCATCTAAAAATCAAAGCCACCCATCAAATGAACTGGTGACAAGAAGGAAGGTTTTCTGTGTGCAAGAAAATCTTTCAATGTAGGAATTCTAAGACTAAGAAAATATAGCGGCCTATGCTTTTATTCCATCAGTTTACCACTGATAAAATTGATCATTCACACTATACTTTATCTGCGTTATCTTTTTTGTTAGAATAGCTTTAAGAAAAGGGCAAATACATGTTTGATAACATTTTATAAATTCTAAGCATACAGAAAACTCAACTGCATAACAAAGAAATTTTGTTAAACTTACCTCCTCGAAAATCCTCTACTCTTTGACATAGGACCATTTCTTTGGGTCTTCTCTAATAACAAAGCTCTCTCCCTTTCCTTCTCTCTCTTCTCCCTCTTCAAACGCTCTTCCCTCAGCTCTTCCAATGACTTCTTCCCACTACTCTTAGGCCTTTCCTTCCCCGATCTTTCTGATCCCCCTTCCTTACTACTCTCAGTAACCTCATCATCACTTGGCCTCGAAAGATACCATGGCAACTTCACGCCTTTCCCAGCAACCCCATACCCTAATCTATACTTCTCATCCTCGGGCAGCACAACCTTCGGGGCCTCTTCCTTCTTCATCTTCTTCCTCTTTTGCGCAACGCCTTCATCCTCTCCAGTCTCACGAACCGGATCAAAAACTTTAAGGCCCTCAAAGAGATTGATATGTCCCGATTTCAATTCCGATCCACTGGCCTCCGCAGCTTGAATTGGGGGAGCCAAACCACGGGAAAGCCTGAGCTTCTCGAGCCGAAACTCGGCATCACGCTTCCGAGACTGTTCGCGCTTCAACTGCTCTTCCTTGGCGGCAGCTTCTTCGTCTTGGCGGACTTTCTCTCTGTTTTCGTAGTTGTACACATTCCATCGTTTTTGGGGAAGAATGTTGAGACCTCCATGACCTCCCATTGCAACCTAATCTGCAATTTTCCTGAAATTTAACACTTAACCTCGCTAAGTCAGCGCAAATCAAAAACACCCGTCTCGGATGTAGAAAAGTTAGGGTTTCTGACCCTGTTTGTATTCCAAGGGAAATTTTTGCGGGCAAATAATAGATATGGAGTTACAAGAGAAACGTAGTCGTATTCCCGAAACTAGTGGGCTACCTAAGGGGGTGTGCGCATCTTTGAAAGGAGTTCGGGGGATTTCAAGGACTTAAGGGCTTGTTTTGCAAAACAAGGTTCTGTTTTAAAAAATATATGACTGTTTTTTTAATTTCTTAACACTTTTTTGTCCCCTTATTATCAATTTCCCATTTTAAAAAACAGAAATTATTTGATTAAAAGGGTGAATAAAAATTTAATTTTAAAAATCTAATCCTTTATTATTTTTTGATGTTATTTTAATAAAAATATTTTTATTATTTTCTGATAAAAATAATATTTTTTTAAAAAAACATATTATAAATACTTGAAATAATTATGGAGAATACAAGAATACAAAGGAGAATAAATTCCTTTTAACCAATTAATTCTAAAAGGCCCCATCCCACTAACCCATCCATTGGAATGTGCCTTTTCCCCAGCAGTCCCACTAGATAGGCGCCATTTCACTGGCATTATCATAGTAAAGCATATCTTCTGCCTAAAATGCTTCTGCTCAATATTAAGGAAACTCAATTACCAACAGAAGTCCAGTTGTATGTGGATGTCTAGCTTGACTCTGTTCCTCACAAAAAACAAGAACAGAAGGAAAAAAATTGTGAGAGAACATGATGTAACCATAGTTATTGCAAGGATCAATATAACTCGAAATTGACAAAAAGCCTTTTTCAACTACTTGGAATCTGTACATTCACTTTTTTCCGACAAGATATTAGCTACTGGGTTAAACACTTCATCAGTCAATTACTAGAAGACAGCATAACAAGTTCGAACAATCATATCTAGTTGTTTTCCTCCATGGCTACGTTAAAAAAGGAAGTCACTGAGCTGAGTAGAATTGTTTTTTTGGGCATGCCTCCTGAAAATGTAGGCCCTGTCTTCTACATCTGCATTCAAACAATTCATCCTATGCCTGTAGCATTGACAATCCAAGAACAAATCTTTTAATTGATATATCAGGGCTTAAAAGATAAGAAGAAAAGACGCAATATCGATAATATTACTAGACTCACCAAGTATGAAAAATCATATCTAGTTGTTTTCTTGCATGGCTCCACTAAAAAATGAAGTCACTGAGCTGAATAGAATTGTTTTTTTGGGCATGCCTCCTGAAAATGTAGGCACTGTCTTCTACATCTGCATTCAAACAATTCATCCTATGCCTGTAGCGTTGACAATCCAAGTACAGATCTTTAATTAATATATCAGGGCAAAATTTTTTCTTTTTTTTTAAAAAAGACAATATCAATAATGTTACTAGACTTACCAAGCAAAATGCTCTTCGCAGCAAATAGAACCCCAAATGATTGAAAGTCCATTTCCTTTCCTGCATTAAACAAACACAACAAAATGATTGACATCCCATGTAAGTAGGTTTGAAATTTAACCAAATTATAAGAAATTCCAACAGACTCATTCTGATTTTTTTGCTTTTCAAACTTAATTATGGGGTTCACCCATTCAAAAGAACTTCGAATTTTTTTTTTTTTATACATTTACATCGATCAACCCAAAGGTGGCACCAATTTATGACCATGTATGGATATTTAGAGAGCCTCATGGAAACAACTATAAAACTCATTATCATGCTCAAACAAATCTCAAATATCATATTTATTTTCCAGAATATTGTCACTGTTCATGCATCCATTACCACCACCACCAATCCACTCAAATATGTGCATCATCCCTTCACCTTTCCCCTCCCAAATCCAAAAAGGCATAATAAATAATTATTTTTTAAAAAGAAGAAAAAAAGAAGCAGCTTCACTTCTAGGAAATATTAGCAAAACTCAGCTCAATATTTCTTGATTGAGAACATAAGGCAACAATATAGGTGATAGAAATTACATACCAAGTTGCAGTATACATATCATAGAACTTGTCAAAGGCTTTGTCAAAACAGTAGTGGCAGACTAAAAGATCCTTCAAATCAGTCACCTCGCATGTTGATTTACAGCATTTCACCTTTTCAAGGAGATAACATTATTAAGTATACACTACAGTCAAAGAAACAACAAGCATATAATCACCTGATTAAGTTACATCCTGAAATTAGTGGCAAAAATTACAATCCACTCAAATGACTCAAACATTTTTTGTGTTATCTTGGTATGAACCAAATTGCACACAGTGAAGGTTTCTAATCAAGATCTGTTTTGCAGGACCACAGTGTTTATTTTTCACATTCTAGAATTAATAGCTTGCTAGGGGGTTTTATTTCTATATTCTCATTTCTCACAATAGATAAAGGGAAAAAAAAACAATGACACCATTGATACTGTGACCGGCTCAGATGTTTAGAAACTTTTTTCCTTAATAATTTACTTTAACTCATAGAAGGCAACATTAAAACACTAGAATGCCATATTATAGTTCCATATTAAATAACCCAAAACCTACCAACCAAGATTGAAATATACATTCAAACATATAGAAGAAGTTGGTTTGTACATTCAAATTGCAAAAAGGAGGGAAGTGAATTCGCACCAGACGCTTGAGCTTATATGAGAAAATTTTCTGATGGGAAGGGTGTGCAATGATATGCTCTTTCAAATGACCTGCACTGGAAGTTAAGGAATACACAGTTCATAAACAGCTCCAAAGTGTCAAAATTCAAAGAAGCATGAAGCTTGGCAAGAAATAATAATGTGTTGATAATGCAAATTAGTGCAAAACCAACAACTAGTCATCGAAAAGCAAGACATTCCTCATGATGCCGTACTCCCTCTCTGAATATTTTCTGACACACTTCAATGATAAATTTTCCTTTGTAGCAAATTCAGCCTAAAGTGGCACCTTATCTTTGTGTTTCAGACAAACAAGAAAGAATTTAGAACTTGACCTTTTCTTACTTAGTAAATCCCACAGCATAATAACCTTTACACTCCCACTGATGGAATGTTCAGGCACACAAACTAAATGTGCATCTAATATTCCATTAGATTAATCCTTGTCACTGACTGTAACAGCACCCAAAGCATCCTGTCACTACAATGAGTTTAAAGTGTATGCTAAACTTTTTAAATAACTTTTTGCATGCAACAATTCAAGCTCCTTCAAATGTAGATATCCAATAACCTAGAACTAAAAAGTTGATAAAAGAAATTTGGGAAAACCAAAAAATCATCTAATTCAAAACATTTTCAATACAACAGTAGAATATTGGAGACATAATTTGGTGATTGGCAGGATGGTTGACCCCCTCAGAGTTCTAGGAGCCTAGATAGGCCAAGAGGACAGAAGATCATTTGGAAAAGCAAGCAGCCATTATGGTGGAGGTGTTTGTTGGGGACTCCATCCTCCTTTGAAGTTCCCGAATTTGGAAGGATCTCTGACAGGCATCTATTGGGTGTCAGCAGTCTTCAGGATGTGTATGGGCGTGTTTAGATAACAGTTCTCATTATTAGTTCACATTCCACTCAAAAGATACCTAATCCTTCATTTTGCTATACTTTTTCTTTTTAAAATAAAATACCACTCTTTCCTTTTAAAAAATAGAAAAAATACAAGCATCTTAACAGTGACATGCAAGTGGTGTGTTTACTTATCACAAATGATGGTACTGCAATCAAGGCATGTGGCCAAAGTTGATGAGCTACAGCACACATTGCACTTTGCCGTTGACAAATTTTTGCCTATTTGATGGCACCTGCAAAACAGATTCAGAAGAGAACAGAATGGTGCTTAGTCCTTCAAATTGCATCTTATTCTATCCTTACCACAGGAAAGGGTATATATTACTGAACCATTCTAGTTATTATGTAATTGACAGTCTTGCCTTAAAATATCATGTCAATATGAAGAGTCTAAAGGAAATTTTTTTATCATAAACTTATGCATACAGACCAACTACTCCACATAAACCTTGAGTTTCAGTATTTCATAGCGATCAAATTAGAAGATCAAAGTTAGGAGGAATTCAACATATTTTTCACCATTATTAGAAAATATCTTCTTTAAATATGAATGAACAAAAATTTAGATGAATCCAACATGCTTTTGAATAATGTTATAATAATGTTTTCTATGAATAACAAGGATATCCATATCAGAATGATGGTTCAAAATTACTTGCAAGGTCAATTTCATATCATAAATGCTACATTGAGCATTAGAACATCCCTGTATTTCAGGAGTTGTGGCCATCCTAATCCTTGACTATCCTGCTTAGCCCATCTATTTCCCCAACCAACACAATTAAATACTTTCCAACAGTAGGTCAAACACTTATAACATTTTTATTCACTGTGTGTAAAAGCTTTCAGGATTAAATTTGAATATAGTTTAAATATGGCAAAACATTAATAATTAAAACACAAACAGTAGGAACAAAAATTAAATAAGAAGGGAAGAAAAACATATGAATTAAAAGTTAGGAAACCTTTTGTACAGTCCAAGAAGATCTCTGGATATGAAAGTGGATTTGTTCTGCCCCATAGGTACCTAGACAAATGAAAAGGAACCTTAAGCTGCTTAACTGAAGTAGGATTACCATACATGTGATGAAGGAACCAACAGGTGCAGGCTTTAAATTAATGTAGAAAGAGAAGCAAAACCTTGTTACGCGTTTGACTTAAACAGGGGGATTGAGAATTAGAAGTCATCACCAAACAATCATCAGCAAGGTGCCCAGGCCTCTGGCATTTCCAACTACATTGGCAAGTTGAGAATTATGATAAGTAAAAGTAGATTCAAAAAGAGCAAGATGAGGGTATTTATCTCTGTTGCTAAATAGACAATTTGAAATTGCTCCTTTGTTAGTGACACATGGATAGCATTTATGTTGAACTCAAGACTAGCAAGAGTTAAATAACAGAAATCATCACAGATAGCAACAGTGTTTCTTTTCTCATCCAGATAAAGGACTGATCACAGAGATGCATTTCAACAAAATATACCATTCATAAGTGCATAAACTAGATCTCTTTTTAGACCAGCGATGATGATCATAATCCCAAGTATCCTCCCCAAACTCGGGAACTGGTAATGCACATTTGAGTCCAGATGAGGAGACAGTTGGACAACCTTCATTGCTTAAAGACTCCTGGAAACATTACAATGAGAAGAATTCAGAGCTTAGGAAGAATTACAAAATGTAAATGTGCTTAAACATTAAACCATAGTAAGCAAAAAATACCTCAGAAAGCCTGAGATTTTTTAAAAGCTCAGCTTTGCAATCCATACTGCAGACATCATCATCAGTCTATCAAAACAGACACACATCATACAAAAGGTGTCACTAGGAGCAGAAAAATGTAAAAACTTGTCTAGTAAATAAAATTAAAATTGACAAAGAAGAAAAAGATAGTCATATGTCCCACCTCATTACAAATATATTCTCCATACAAGCCACAAACCACGCAAACAGGTTCCCCAGGAAGAGGAAAACGTTGCTCTCTTCTGCTCTTAATTTGTTCAACTTCATTTATATGACCTAGAAGAAGAAAATCAAGCCAATCATGTAAGCAAGGACATTTCCTTAATGCTTGGCCACATATCTGCCTTTAGGAGATGAAAGGAGATATCACAAATTTACTACTTAAATCACAAAATTGTTTTCTATTCAATGGGTTCAAGGAGTGGTCCTCAAGACAGAAATCTCAGGCTCAATCCACAAAACCATCTCATTTTAGCATGTTAAAGTTGATATAGGCATTGGATCTATGTTGGATTTCACAAACCAATCAAAGAATCTGATGATTCAGGTTGACTCACTGAATCCATTGAGATCATAGAGCTAGTAATTCCATTTCATTTACATGCATGCAAAATTGTAGTCATCCAAGAACTAGTAATCAAATCTGACTGCACTTCATTAATATTCGTGTAGACCACTTGAGCATTATTTTCAACCTGTTCCTATATTTGATACTTGCCTAAACTTAAAAAGAATTTCTTCCATGTGTACTATGCCTTGCAAAATTGGATCTCACATACATTGTCTTATCCCATCACATGTGCTATTTATTCCACTTTCTTCCTCTTCTTCTTCTTCTTTCTTCTTCTTCTTTTTGGCCCCTCCCTTTAAACCAAAAATAATAATAATAATAAAAGTATAAAAATAAAAACAAACCCTATGTGCACCAAAGTGCTCCTTGCTACCAACAAAAAAAAAAAGGCGAAAGAAGCTGAAATTTCAGCAAAAAAATCAGGTGTCAAATGGAATGGAAAGAAAAAGGGGTGGGAAAAGAAGGTCTGGCAGAAAATTGGCAATTTTTCTGAAAAAGTCGGCAAAATGTTGTCGAAAAATTGAAATGAATGGATGATTTGTGCCATGCCATTTTATTGGGCGATAAATGGATCATTAAAAGGAAAAATTGGCCGCATGCTCCAACAACTCTCTCCCTTAATCCAACGGCCAAAAATCATCCTGATGCAGATCCAAGGGCTATAAACAATTCCCAACGTTCAAATCACCATTCAACGGTCAGATTTGAATCCAGATACAATCCAACAGTTAGAATGTTTTCCAAAGCTTATTTAGCCTTCTAACCACTATTTTGATCCAAATATTTTCCTGTAAATACCTCATTTTCATCCCATTCAATCCACAATTCATTGGAAAACTTCCCTGATCTAATATTGCTTTTTTTTTTTTTTTTCACAAAAATTTCTCTCAAGATACTTATACATGACATGTTTGGAATTATATCAATATTATGGAAACTCCATGTCATGGTACCAATATTATCTTCATTGAGATAGCCTTGCATCATTCTCAAGAGCTATAGAACCATATCAGTCTTCATTTTGACATTGAATGAAATCATTATGATGTAATTTATAAAAAAAAAAAAAATTGATATTTAATGAAATCAAATATTTACTTCATATTAGTATTAAGCGAACACTTTGAAAATTCATATTCCTTATCAGCACATATTATATTATTGTCAAATGTCACCAATTATATTATACATGTATTACCTATAAAAAAAAAACAAAAAAAAAAAAACCAATTATATTATACATGTATTGGTATTTTTTAATAAAATAACTTCAATACGTATATTATTGTTTATTTTACCATTTTTAGGAGTTTTCCCCAACATTTCTATGAGTTTTTTTTATCATCCCACTGATATTTTTTTTCCCCAAATTTCTATCCGATATTTCCTAAAATTTCCATAAAGTCCAACTACCAATATTTTGTCAATTTTAAATATTTTGATCCTTACTTGCCACTAATGATATCCCCAATCATATTATTATCTGTAAATACTTGGACCACTCAAATGGGCTTCTTCATTTCAGTACACATAGGGAAACTGGTAGCTTCAACCATAAATTCCTTTTTTAAGTTTTGTTGCTAAAGTTATGCTACTTTTACATTCTAATACCTTAAACTAATTTTTTTAACATGGTTCTCAATAGCTCAACGTTCAGTTTTGTTTGTAATTTAAGGGAATAACCAAGTTTTAACTTCAAATTCAATAAAAACATCCAAAGGAGAAATGACAGCAAAGTGGAATAATTAGGACAAATAAGAAACTAAGGGGAGTTTTATATACATCACATCAGCCCCTTTATGCACCGAGTCTCATGTTAGTTATATGCATTCCAATAAAACTTTCTACAGATCACCATATGTAACAGAACTATCCAACTAGTTATGTTAGTGGACATCCCAGAGTTGAGAAAAGTTCCAAGTTTTCATTGATAATAAGAAAGAGTTCAATATCATCAAAAAAGAGATGAAAAATTCGTACTTTTTTTGATAGGCAAACACAAATTAATACTTATATTTGGAACTGAATGACGATAGAAGTATATATGGCATTTAAGTAAAAAACATAATAACTTTTACAGTATCAACAGGGCCAGAAGCATCAACATACAAGTATATAGTGACTGACAATTTTCGCATTGCAATATCATAATGAATTCCACAAATACAAAAAAGAACAAGGTGTATGAGTGTGTGTGTGTGTGTTTTAATTGTAGATGCAATCCAGATTCTGGATGTTACTCAAAAATTTTATAAACAAAGAGATATAAGAGGAAGGCAGTTGATGGAACTGAAAGTCAATAGATAGGATCTGAAAACAAACCAGGATTTGGAGGATCTTGCTCTTCTCCAGATTCTGAAGAACTGCTTTTATCACCTGAGTTGTTATGAACATAATTTTAGTTTTAGGCAAGAATCCACTGCCAAAGAAACAAATTTTAGATTTTTTTTGTTTTTTTTACTAAATCGTGCAAGCTATGCATAGCTATATTAGCAATCATGAACATATTATGATGCTGGGACAAAAAAGGATATCCCCAGGTTTCTTTGATAGCATGGGACCTTCAAGCAATAGATTAGATCCAACATGTCACATGGTTAAACAAATTATAATCATCAAATTTAAATTTAAATTTAAATAAACATCATAGTATGCTGTCGGTTCTATACCAGTCACAATACTCATTAACCCCATATTTGAACTAAAACAATCTCCAAAGCAATCTTGTTTCCAAAGTATCACTACCAGATCCATAGGCAACCAAACAAAAAATTTTCTAAGGAATGTAAAATATGAATTACAAAATCATTTTTATCTCTTTCCTCCACTTTCTCAACAATGAAAAAATATTTTTTTTTTCATGAAACAAATATACTTAGAATTGAAAAAAGAGATTTCTTTGCGGTTTTGTGTTTTTAAATAAATAAATACTAAATTAATTATTTCCTCTTGGTTTTGTGTTTTTCAATAATTAAATAAAAACGACCCACTTTTTCATCAATAAAACAATACAAAAGATGAAAATTAAAAAAATTAATAAATAGAAATCAATTTTCTTTTCCTTTTTTCCCCCTCAATTTCATAGCAACCAAATAGAAAATTTCCACTTTCCTATTAACCAAAGTAACATAAATATAAAATTTAATAAAAATGAAATTTTTTGTTTTTTATTCATACTTTTATTGATAGCATTCACTACTGTTCTCTATGTCCTATTTAGAGAGGGATGAGAATAAGTGGGGAGGTGGGGAGGAATGAAACTCGTGGAGGTAGCATGGAATACAAATGAAAATTTTATTCCCACTCTAGGCATTACATGCAACCAAACACTTGTCCGAGACATTATTCAAAAGACTCCAAAAAGAGATGTGCTTTTTGATTACTGACAAAGTGCCATACTGCTTTACCAGAAGAACATGTTATCTATAACAACTGGGGTTTGTCTGATCCAATTTCTTGCCTCTACTTTTTATCAAACATCAACAGCTTATCAAATTTTAATAAAATATCAATACCAGGCCATTTCATTAACAAAAACAAAATCACATCATGAAGTTAACATAGAACTTACTTTCATACTCCACTAAATGTAAACCTGAATTAGAAGTCCCCTGCCACAAAAAAAAGAAACCAATAACCCATGATTAAAACATATTAAATTTCACAGAAAGTAAATAAAAAAATGCATAATTACCAAAATATCTGGAGTTAATTCCTGATAAACCTGACCCGAACTAACTTCCTTCCTGCTGATGCAAAAATCAAACGAGATTATTCAAACTAAGGGTATCATTGATTAGCATTCTGTACATGCATTCACTGATATTTGAAAAGCTATATCAGTACTCAAAATAGCAAAGTTAGTATGCAAGCATTAACTAGCTCATAGTTTGTTTAACATCTTGGAATTACTTTTTCATACTCTAGAGAACTCAAATAATTGTGGTTCAGAAATGAACTTGCAAATACTACCCGAGAACACCTAAATTATTGTTTGGTTAGGAATTTTTAAGAAGTGGGTTTCAAATCTTAGAATGCTTTGTTCCAGCATTCAAAAGCAATATAATCACCACGGTTATGCAAACCAAATAGTGCATAAACTTGCATTCAAGCATTAATTAAGATTTAAAAGTATTTAAAATTAAAAATTGCCTTCTTTTTTTGATGAAATCCTGGTGAGACATAGGTCCATCGGTCTCTTTAAGTTCAGGGTTCTGACATGGCGGTGATCTCCGGTCCAGTCGGCGTTTCCGGTTGACCTTTTTCTCGTTGGCGGGGGGTGATTCATCGGTCGGAGAAGCGTTTCCGGTGGCAATGTTGTACGCTGAAAATTGGAAGGTATAAAATGAAGAAACAAAATCTTACGAAAACAAAAATCGACTGAGAATTGAGAGGTTGGATCGAAACCTTTGAGATTTTGAAGAACAGAGGAGAGACTGAAGTCTCTGTTATAGGAAAATGAAGGATTCTTGTAGAAATTCGTTCTCGTTCCCATCTCTCTGTGTGCCTCTCTCTCTCTCTCTTCCTAGGTAAACAGAGATGGTGCGTTTTGGAGGAGGGCAGGACGGTGCGTTTTATTGGGAAATTTGAAGATGTACTCTAAAATCTAAATGTGATTCCTATTAAATTTCATTTTTTCAGTTGATAATATATATAGGAATTATAATACATTAACTTAAAAGGTCATCCGGTGTATAATATGGATATCATTTATGACTTTATTAATTGCAATTCGATGATTTATATATTTGATCATATGATTGTTAGTTTTGAGAACGTAATTTTTTTCAAAGTTTTTAGAGTTGGACCGGTCATTGAATTGGAAAAATTATCGATTCACGATTTATCAATTGAACTGATAATAGAATCGTAATCGAACCAGTTACATTATAAATATATAATTTATATTTCATTAAAATTAAAAATAATTATAAAAATTTTTAAATATATATAAATAAATTTAAAATCAATAATATTTATTTTTTATCTTATGCATAAGTATAAATGCATTAATATTTTAAATTTTATTAAATGAAATCTGTATAATATTTAAACGTGAATATATTAAAATTGAAAGAAAATTTAATTATTTAATTATAATTAATTTTATAATTTCAAGATCCGGATGACATTGAGATGAATGAATGTAGGCGGGATCGTAGAGAAATGCAGGAACTGCTTAAGTAGAGACAGAGGCTTGCTGCAAATTGTTTCTTAGTGAAGTAGATCATATTATGAGGGCGCCCATTTGTCGATGAAGCTTCTCTGTTTGTCGACAAAGCTTTCCTGACAGTTGGAGAGATATTGAGTCATTAATGTAGAAACGAGCATGAAACTCCTGTTCGGAAAGCTCATCTATTGGGCTATCTATCTTAGAACAATCGGACCTGAATGTTTTAGACCCGTTGTACGGGACCTACTGCTTGTGGATGCGACCCCTCTCTTGTCCATGATTGTAGACGGAACAAGGGTCGAATGAACACTTGTGCAACAAAAGTGTGACTCAAACCTAGACGAATGATCAACTCAAGTTAGCCCTCAAAAAGTGACGCATTGCTTCCCTAAACGTTCTCATCTTAGCTGACCTACAATGAGAAGCTTGTTGGGCACATTATGTATAATTGCCCAACTACCCACAAAGACAAAGCCCTCATTGGGGCTAAAAATTGTTAAACGAAGACTTAAAGCAACAATAGAAACACCTAATGCAGAACAAACAACAAACAAGCAAAGAACATCAAAAGGCAAAATGACCTAGAGAATGCAAGCACATTCAAACTACAACCAACAAATAGGAAATTGCAGAAAGCCATAACATGGTGGTCAAAAGTTGAAAGTGTACCTGGTAAGGAAAACTGCAATCGTTGATAGAGTAGATAGTTGGAAAAAATTACTGCTAACGATGACCATCAAGAGCCAAAAGTGTTGTCAATGATGTAAGCAATAAGAAAACATAGGGAGAACAATGATGGAACAAGAGGTGCAAAGAAGAAATGAAACCAACTCCAAAAAACAACCAACCTATATAAGGTATGGATGTAAAGATCAAGGTGTTTGAGGGGGCGTGCCGCCTGACACATCACTTTGATCGATGTGACCCCCTGGAAGTGCGAGTAATCGACATGTATCTCTTGGCGCTAAAAGTTTCAAATTCTCAACCCTTCCACCTGTTCATTTACTCCCTATCCGAGTACAATTGCAAGACTTAGGGGGCATTGTGGGCCCCTTATTGTCGTTCCAAACCCCACCTTCGCTTGTGTCCATGATTCCATGACTTAGCCGTCTAGGTGGTGAGCATAAGGTTGAGTTGAGAGCTTAAGGTTGAGCGAATAGTCCATTTGGGGCCAAGATAGTAGATGGACAACTATTGGCAATGAGAATGACGCTTGAGTTACCTCAAAACATTAATTGTGTGCTAGACAATAACCTTGATTAATGTAGCCGTTATAAGGATAAAATGTCAATATTTAAGGCTTGTTAAGGTAGAACAACCGTTATGGGCAGACAATCATTGCCATAGTAACACACAATCAAGTGTAATTAAAGCCCTATAAGAACACCTAGACGTTACACATAAATAAGAATAAATAGTCACCCATGTCCACGGAAAAGGTATGCTGCTTTCTCTCCAAAAACCACATTTTCTTGCTCAAGTCAACTCTCTGACTTAATCTTTGGAGAGGTGTGTCCAGAATCCCATCCACCAATAGGCTTGGTTCATGGTTAAATATTTAAATTGAGTCACAACTTTTAAATTTTTGAATTGAATTGAAACCAAGTTTTTAAATGATGATTTGAAAGTGAAATAACTGACACTTTTTTTTTTCCCTTTTTTTTTTTTGGCGAGGAAGCCAGTTCGACTGCAAACTCAAAAGAGTTCCAAACCGGACTTAATGACAGGCAATCATGATACCTCCGTGGGTAGAATCTCAATAAAAATATACATATACTAAAATAACATCCCACTTCCTACACCATCAAATGCATCCAACATCTGCAGTCTTACCAAAAATTTCTCAATTGCTAGGAAAATGATAACAAGTAACTACAAATTTACGCCATTTTCAACCACTTTTCTACATCAGAGGGCTGGGGGTGCTGATAATCCACAGCTGGATGCCTCCGTCCCCATCATCTTAATTGATAGGTTCACAACAGATTAACAACCAGCTACATACGCTACATACTGTTCGACTGTATGACCACGAGATATTCACCATATGATGCGCCCAAACCATCATCTAGACCAGAAAATTAATGCCCCCCTACAATTTAACTTTCAAATAACTCTATGCCGTCTCTGGTATGTTGCACCAGGGAAGAATAAGATAATCCTGAATTCGGTAGCAGAGCAGAGAGCAATCCCCAGATACAGAAGTGAAGGAAAGAAGAAGATGGTTTGGCAAGGATGCAGTATTCATGGGAGCGTGAACGATTCGAACTTCAATGAGCCGATGCCATGGATCGGCATCTATGTTGCAGCAGCGTCTCTGGTGTGCTCCCTCGCAATGGGTGCAGATGCTTTCTTGGCCTTCCGCCACACAAAATTCTGGTTTCCCTGCAATTTTTTTTCTCTTCATGCCACTTCCTTGACCATAATAGCCGTGGCGACCAAACTGTCTGTGAATCTGAATACTTCCATGCCTCGCTGCCAGGATCAGCTCTCCAAACTGAGCAGCACCGTGTTGATGTGCACCGTAATGGGTAATTTTATGCCTTCAATAGGGACCATGGAGAACAAAGAAGTATTTTCAAATGTCATTTCTCTGGGCATTCTGGTGATAACCCTGATGGTAAACGTCTGCATCCAAATAGGAACTGGAGTGATTTATGTTTTCTGGAAAGAACATGCTGTCCTGATGTTCATCATGCTTGTTTTGTTACTGATCTTGAGTTTCTCTGCTATGACTGTTCCAACTACAAAGCATTATTTTGAATTCAAGTACTGCAGAATGTATGAAATAGCTGTGAGAGAAAGCTCCAACGAAGCGGGCATACCTGTGTTTAAGAAACTCAGAGAAGACCTAATGAAATATTGGACCATGGCTCATACCTGCTGCCCCCAGTTTGTGAAAGGGCGCTCCGTGACATGCTCTGCTTATGGGGCACTCTGTCTCTTCAGTGCTGCAATTTTAGTGGAAGCATGGCTTCGAACTACCTTGATGCCCTGGTCCTTCAAATTTTGCAGCGGCGAGTCTGATTACAAGTGGTCAGTCACTTTTATTCTCATTAATCAGACTATTGCAGTGGGACTGGGTACTATTGGCCCAGCATTTAGATGGTTCATTGCCACACATTTCAGATGCCCAAAGAAAGGGAAAAAAAAGCTTCAAAGATGAGTTCAAAGTAGAGAAATACTGGATCCAGAGGTTGGTAGAGTGGAGAGAGTGCCCAATAGGTTTACCAATCCATAGTCGGCAGTGTAGGAAACTTGTCCATGACCTACTTGCCGACCTCTGTATCATCATGCAGATTGGCATAGTTCTGGTGTGTAGAGCAGTGAGGCTTGTTTCCATCTTCTTCATACGCTGCTTGTTGATATTCTCTTGCTGGTTCAAGGAATTGATAAGGAAGCTTAAACTGAATAACAGCATTTCCAACAATGAATCTGGGTCAGAGTCGTTGCAGCCCAATCTGAAGCAGGATATCAGTCGTTTTGTTTTGTATCTTGAAGGAGAGGAAGATTTGGTTGACCTGATGACAAAGAGCAATTTGATAGAATAAATGTGGACCGACATCATATTAACCATTGTTTAGGATTTAACTATCCATAATTTCTATTCGTTTTGGAGTATGGGTCACCTTATATGTGTAGAGCCCAATGTCATCACGAGCTTTAGATGATGGGCCTAAGACTCGTGAGGCCCAATAGCTCAATGGGTATGGTCCCTAAGGCAGGATGGTATAAAATAAAAAGTGAGGCTTTTATCTGGATTATGAAGTTATCACATTTTTGAAATACAAAGGAACCTGTTCTCTCTCGCTCCCATCGTCAGAGAGAATTCGGAAAGAGGTGGTGCTCTCCACAGCCTTAGAAGATGCATACATCTTCAACAAAACTAATGGACTCGGGTATGTTCTCTGTCTAGAGGAAAAAGATAAAAGGAATGTTTAGAATCTGAGATTATTCGTATATATCTTGCATGTGTTTTGGTGTTAAATGGAGAACAAACAGCAAAACAATTTGGTATCAGAGCACAAACATCAATATTTAGTCTTTGGACAGAAATATCAACTTGTAATTGGCATTCTTATACAAAATTAATTCATAAATATTGACAATAAAACCAAAACAATATGCCTATCTTTGAATTGACATACAACATGCAAGATAAACTTTATATGTCACATATTTATGACTATTTTATTTATTATTATATTAAAATAATCTTCCTTTGGGCCGATTATTTTATATAATAATAACATGTTTATATATTTCAAAATAAATAAAATTATATAATATAAGTTACTTTCGCAACACAATTGTAATCCTATTGATTGTTGGCTTCATATGGTAAGAAAGACTCAGCCAAAATATCTCATGCAACTGCTGGAGAAACATATGTCCTCGCAAGGATTCAAGGGAGTAGAAACATTTGATAGTGACAAAGTTCCCTCCCTCGATTATAAAGAAGTTCCCAATTGTTGGGCTCTTCCTGTGGTGACACTAACCACCATTGCAGTTGCGCTCCCTCACATTGAGAAGTGTTCGATCAAACGTTTGATGCGGAGTGTACATGAAGGGCTCAGTTATGTAAGGCTCATAGACCAGAACCTTGATGACAAAGAAGAACTGCAGGAAGGCAGCAGACACAGTATGGCTAGGAGTTGATCTCTATCACAAGCGGCTAGGTGTGGATATCCGTAAAATGGCTCTTCAAGCAAAAGGCCCCAAAGAAGTAGTTGAAGAACTTGCTGATATTGCAAAGAACAGGCTAATGGAATATAACCAAAAAACTATGGCGGGAGGTTTGAAGGAGACCCCTTCCAAGTTGCCCATAAAGGTACTGGCTGCAAATTCCATGTACAGAATAGCTCAAACCATTCTGCTGGATGACAAGTGGATATATGAGCAGATGAGTGTGAAATTATTTGAAGAGTTATCAGTTGTGATCTCTGATATACTGGTCGCCTGTCTTACCAACACACCGCACGCTATAAGCATGGAGTGCATTTCCAGCATAATCGAAGAGAGGGAAGATAGGGTGCTCCGTGCCATTTTTATCTGGGATTAACTGAAAAGATTCTGGAACTTCTCGACCAGAAGGCACTTCCCAGTTTGGATACCAATAAAATGATTTGTGTTGATGACTGGCATTTGTTAAGCAAGCAGAATCAGTTGCATTTTGCTCCATCATCAGATTGCAAAACGGAGGCTTTGAATTCAGATGATTTGTGTCTGTCCATTGACTAGAAATCAGAAGCCTCAAGTTGGAAATCAGAGGTAAGCAGTATTTAACATATTGGTGTAGAATAGAAATTATTGAGATGTTTCAGCTTTGATACCTGTAGGATATTTATGTAAAATACATGTAGGATGTTTATGTAAAATGGAAGTAAATCCAAAAGGGATATCAAGAAGATAGGCGATGTTGAGAGATTTTAGAAATTATATGCTGTCTCATGTAAACTGAGATCAACTCTAGCAGACTGAGACCAACTCATGCTAATTCGAAATCTGTTGGAATTCAATTACTTGGGCAAACTTGTGGAAAGTAAAACTGGATTTTATAATTTGCCAGGGAAGCTTCTTGCCCAGTTGGCAACAACTAGGTGACAATTCACCTAGGATTTATATAATGAAGAGAGCTAAGAATCCTTAGTCAGCCTCATGCCAAGTGCAGCGCATTTATTGAAATTCCTTTAATTTGTAGGGGGAAAGTTCTAAAGAGAGAAAAATCCAGGAGGAAAAAGGAAACAAGAAAATTGTTGAGTTGCTCCAGAGCCAGCTGTTGGGTTCAAGCTCAACCACCTTTCTTGTATTCCTCTCTACTCTCAACTATGGCAGCATGTCTGGACAGGGTTCAAAATCTCGGTTAAGACTGGTATGACTTGGCCGAGTTGTATGGTAGCAGACCGATACCCGAGTTGGATATTTTGTTAACTTGTGAACAAACTCGGTTGAATTGAAGATAAATGAATAGTCTCTGAATGAATCCCATGGAAACTTTGAGACAACTCCAAGATCATGCTGAGACTAAGCTATTTGGGTAATTGGTAATGGAAAAAAAAGGTAATATTGGAGTAGAAATGGTAGAGAAGATGAAAGGATCAAAACCCATGAAAATGAAAAATACAGAGAGTTCGAACCCTACATTTTCATCCCTATTTGCATCTTTATCTTCTGTATCTTCATAAAGATATTTTGTCTTTGGTCTAAAATTTCTTCAAAAATGGGTATTGTGTAGAGAACAAGGGAGTTGTGGTATTTTGTAGAGAAATAGGAGTTGTAGGTTTAAAGAAGAAATGGGTATCTTGAGAGAGATAAGTGTTTGACCTGGGGTTATGGGTATCTAACAGAGATGAAGATTTGGGTTTTAAATAATATGTATTTGTTTTTGAAGTAGATAATGAGTATTTGGTGAGGATTTGGATTTTAAATAATTTGATGAAAATTATAATGATAAAAAATGAATAATGAATATTAGACTTATATCAAATAAATAGGAAATGAATATTTATCTAAAAATTAAAATTAATGAATATATTTTATAAGAAAAATTATATTTATTTTTTTAAAGATGAATCATGATTTTATTTTTTTAATAATTGAAATTTTGTTAAAAAAAATTCAAAATATTTAATTTAAACAATTTTTTTAAAAAAAAATTACTTTTTATTATTTTCATCTTCAATAATAAACATTTATTATCAAGTGATTAAATTAAAATATTTTTGGAGATTTTTAATATTATTATAAATCATCCCAAAAGTATACTTTTATTATAATTTGAATAATTTTAATATAATAGAAGTTTATTTTTATTAATTTTTTACTCTACTTATTTGTATTTAATTTTTTTTAATAATTTTCATAATTTTTTAAATTATTTTGAGCTCTTAAATTAGAATTTTTTACATATCATCGATACCGATCTGAGATACATAGACCGATGTGCCTCAGGATTTCCCAAGTCAATGACCAATTCTGCGACTTTAAACTATGTGTCTGGATATCTAGAAAATATAATTCACCTAGTTTTCCTCTTAAGAAATTTGGAGGCAAAAGTTTATTCCCTTACAACAGACAAATAAGAAGTTCTAGATCAAATTTGCTTTTGACTTAAATAAGGAGTTCTGGATCAAATTTGCTTTTGACTTAAAAAAGGGAGTTTTGGATCAAATTGGTCTTTGGCTAAACAAAACACTTATTAGTCATGTTTTCAAATTATTATTCAAATGAACTTTTTCCAATTTTTTATTTTTTGAATTATTTAGAAATCGTATCTTCAAAACCATGTTTCTAAAATTCTATTGAAAATAAAGAATAAGAGACAAAAAAAAAAAAAAAAGAGACTATTTTAAACAAAAATGTCAAAAACACGTTTAAAAGAACTGATATTATTTCACTGAAAAACCATTTTAAACAAAAACTCTAAATAAGGACCTCTAACTCAAAAAAACAATCAATGGAGAACATCCCTAGCCTTAGGTAAGTCCTAAAATTGGTCTTCAATGTGAACATAGACATATATCAAGAGATAAAAGGGAGAAAATCATACTTGTTCCCAATATGATGTACAAAAAATGAATTAATTTAATGGATCAATGGAAATCTCTAGTATTTCTTTTCCAACCGAATAGATATTATATGTTTTGAATCTAAATGACTTATTACAAATTTAAAACACATCTATATGATTGAGAGAATCTCATATATATAACATTATGAACTTTTTATCCTATCCAAATAAGATATCACAATCACTCTTTTATACAAATACAATGTTCTTATTGCATCCTACAAAATTATGGGATTAAAAAGACAAACATTCATAATAAACTCGAGATCAATTTTGATACAATATATAATAATCTCCTATTTTTCAAATGATATTCTAAAAAATAGTTTTCTTTTTCTTAAACTTATGGTTCATTAAACATTAAAAAAATTAAAATTTTAAAACTTATTACTTGCTGGCTAATATATTTTTATCTTCCTTTTAGTGTGACATTGCTTATTTTAAAGTTATGGAGATAAATTTGATTTTAAATGAGTTTTTATTTTTATTTTCCAAATCAGGATACCAAAACATACTTTTCCCTTATAAAAAAAAAAAAATTCAATGTGATATTTTTTCGAACTTAAGAAATCTGTAACATGTCATGACCACATAAGAAAAAATATGAGACTTTTTTATTCTTCAATGCATTATAGCGGAATCAAACCTATAAACATACCCATTGATACCATATTTTGAGAGTTGCTGAACATGGTATGTGTCATAGAGACAATCAATTAGTCCTACTTGTTAAATACTGTCTTTTATTTGGAAGATTCTAACTAAAGTGACAATCATGATAGCTCAGTGGATGGAATCTCAGTAAAAATATACATACCAAAATAACATCCCAATTCCTACGGCATCAAATGCATCAACATCTTCAGTCTTACCAATAATTTCTTAATTGCTAGCTATATGATAACAAGTATCCGCAATTTTACGCCATTTTCAACCACTTTTCTACATCAGTGGGCTGTGGTGATGACCCCGTCCCTACCATCTTTATCATCCACTTGTACTGCCATGATGGCTTCACGATAGATGAACAACCAGCTACATACGCGACATACTGTTCGACTGTAAGACCACGACATAATCACCATATGATGCGCCAAGCCATCATCTAGACCAGGAAATTAATGGCCCCAACAATTTGACTGACTTGACTTCCGAATAACTCTATGCAGCCCCTGTTATGTTGCATCAGGGAAAAATCATTTAACGCTGAATTCAGATAGTAAGGTTATATTTGGTTCCAAAAAATATTAAGAAAAGAAAAAAACTATAAAAAAAATAATTTTTTTATGTTTGATTGTCCCATAAAAAATATAAAAATAAATCAATTATAATTAAAATTAATTAAAAATTTATGTATTTTTAAATTATTTAATTTTTATATTGATGAATTAAAATAAATAAAATGAGTTTGAAGTAAAAATAATAATAATTTATTAATTTTTAATATATATTTTATTTTTCTTCTTTTTTTTTTCCTTTTACTCTTGCTTTGTATTTTCTTTTCTTTGCATTTTCCCTCAAATTTTTATCAAACCAAACATTGCCTAAATATATGGCTGACAGCAAAGTGGTTGAATTTCATTACCCATTATCTCTGCGTCTAGAAACAAAAGGCCGCCTACCATGTATGACCAAAGCAAACCAGAAGGATCTTGATCAGATGAGATAACTTCGGTTGCAGTGGCGGAATCAACAGGCATAATCGGCAGAGCAGAGACCAATCCCCAGATACGGAAGTGAAAGCAAGAAGAAGATGGTTTGGCAAGGATGCAATACTGATGGGAGCGTGAACGATTCGAACTTCAATGAGCCGATGCCATGGATCGGCATCTATGTTGCAGCAGCGTCTCTGGTGTGCTCCCTCGCAATGGGTGCAGATGCTTTCTTGGCCCTCCGCCACAGAAAATACTGGTTTCCCTGCAAATTTTTTTCTCTTAATGCCACTTCCTTGACCATAATAGCCGTGGCGACCAAACTGTCTGTGGATCTGAATACTTCCATGCCTCGCTGTCAGGATCAGCTCTCCAAACTGAGCAGCACCGTGTTGATGTGCACGGTAATGGGTAATTTTATGCCTTCAATAGGGACCATGGAGAACAAAGAAGTATTTTCAAATGTCATTGCTCTGGCCATTCTGGTGATAACCCTGATAGTAAACGTCTGCATCCAAATGGGAACTGGAGTGATTTATGTTTTCTGGAAAGAACATGCTGTCGTGATGTTTATCATGCTTGTTTTGCTACTGATCTTGAGTTTTTCTGCTTTAACTGTTCCAACTACAAAGCATTATTTTGAATTGAAGTACCGCAAAAAATATGAAATAGCTGTGAAAGAAAGTTCCAACGAAACAGACATACCAGTGTTCAAGAAACTCAGACAAGACCTAATGAAATATTGGATCATGGCCCATACCAGCAGCCCCCAGTTTGTGATAGCGCGCTCCGTGACATGCACTGCTTCTGGGGCACTCTGTCTCCTGAGTGCTGCAATTTTAGTGGAAGCATGGATTCGATCTTACCTGATGCCCTGGTCCTTTAAATTTTGCAGTGGCGAGTCTGATTACAAGTGGTCAGTCACTTTAATTCTCATTAGTCAGACTGTTGCTGTGGGAGTGGGTACAATTGGCCCAACATTTAGATGGTTCGTTGCCATACTTCTCAGATGTCCAAAGAAAAGGGAAAAAAGCTTCAAAGATGAGTTCAAAGTAGAGAAATACTGGATCCAGAGGCTGGTAGAGTGGAGAGGGTGCCCAATAGATTTACCAATCCATAGTCGGCATTGTAGGAAACTTGTCCATGACACAAGAAACCTACTTGCAGACCTCTGTATCAGGATGCAGACTGGCATAGTGCTGGTGAGTAAAGCAGTGAGGCTTGTTTCCATCTTCTTTATACGCTTCTTGTTGATTTTCTCCTGCTGGTTCATGGAATTGACAAGGAAGCTTAAACTGAGTAACAGCATTTCCAACAATGAATCTGGGTCAGAGTCGTTGCAGCCCAATCTGAAGCAGGATCTCAGCCGTTTTGTTTTGTATCTTGAAGGAGACGAAAATCTGGTTGACCTGATGACAAAAAGCAATTGTAATGCTACTGATTGTTGGATTCGTGTGGGAAGAAAGGCTCAACCAAAATATCTCATGCAACTGCTGGAGAAACATATGTCTTCACAAGGATTCAAGGGAGTAGAAACATTTGATAGTGACAAAGTTCCCTCCCTAGATTATAAAAAAGTTCCCAATTGTTGGGCTTTTCCTGTGGTGACACTAACCACCATTGCAGTCTCTCTCCCTAACATTGATAAATGTTCAATCAAACGTTTGATGCGGGGTGTAAATGAAGGCCTCCGTCATGTCAGGCTCATAGACCAGAACCTTGATGACAAAGAAGAACTGATCAACATCAGGAAGGCAGCCGACACAGTATGGCTAGGAGTTGATCTCTATGACAAGTGGCTAGGTGTGGATATCCGTAAAATGGCTCTTCAAGCAAAAGGCCCCAAAGAAGTAGTTGAAGAACTTGCTGATATTGCAAAGAACAGGCTTATGGAATATAGCCAAAAGCCTATAGCTGGATTTTTAAAAGAGAGCCCTTCCAAGTTGCCCATGAAGGTTCTGGCTGCCAATTCCATGTACAGAATATCTCAAACCATTCTGCTGGATGACAGGTGGATAAATGAGCAGATGAGTTTGAAATTATTTGAAGAGTTATCGGTTGTGATCTCTGATACACTGGCCGCTTGTCTTACCAACATACCGCGTGTTATACACATGGAGTGCATTTCCAGCATAATTGAAGAAAAGAAAGCGAGGGTGAGCCGCGCCATTTTAACCCTGGGATTAACTGAAGAGATTTTGAAACTTCTCGACCAGAAGGCACTTCCCTGTTTGGATACTAATAAAATGACTTGTGTTGATGACTGGCATTTGTTAAGCAAGCAGAATCCGTCATCAGATTGTGAAACAGAGGCTTTGAATTCAGGTGATTTGTGTCTGTCAATTGACTAGAAGTCAGAAGCCTCGAGTTGGAAATCAGAGGTATGCCGTATTTAACATGTTGGTATAGAATAGAATTGTTGAGATGTTTCAGTTCTGATACATGAAGGATATTTATGTAAAATACATGTAGGATGTTTTATCAAGGAAACTGATAATTTCAAACAAGTGCCAACTCAAGTATAGCTGTCACCATGAACATTACCAGATTTTATGCCTTCCTTATAGGATCAGTTTCTTATCTTTGTAAATATTGCTTTTAATTTTGATAAATTTACTTTTCTGTTACATATTTTTGAATGCCTAAAATTAGGCCTCTCGGGTTTTATAAAGATATAGAACATGGATAGGAAGAAGTGTGAATTCTCTTTTATGTTTATGTAAAATGGAAGTAAATCCAAAAGAGATATCAAGAAGATAGGCGATGTTGAGAGATTTTAGAAATTATATGCTGTCTCATGTAAACTGAGATCAACTCTAGCAAACTGAGACCAACTCATGCTAATTCGAAATCTGTTGGAATTCAATTACTTGGGCAAACTTGTGGAAAGTAGAACTGGATTTTATAATTTGCCAGGGAAGCTTCTTGCCCAGTTGGCAACAACTAGGTGACAATTCACCTAGGATTTATATAATGAAGAGAGCTAAGAATCCTTAGTCAGCCTCATGCCAAGTGCAGCGCATTTATTGAAATTCCTTTAATTTGTAGGGGGAAAGTTCTAAAGAGAGAAAAATCCAGGAGGAAAAAGGAAACAAGAAAATTGTTGAGTTGCTCCAGAGCCAGCTGTTGGGTTCAAGCTCAACCACCTTTCTTGTATTCCTCTCTACTCTCAACTATGGCAGCATGTCTGGACAGGGTTCAAAATCTCGGTTAAGACTGGTATGACTTGGCCGAGTTGTATGGTAGCAGACCGATACCCGAGTTGGATATTTTGTTAACTTGTGAACAAACTCGGTTGAATTGAAGATAAATGAATAGTCTCTGAATGAATCCCATGGAAACTTTGAGACAACTCCAAGATCATGTTGAGACTAAGCTATTTGGGTAATTGGTAATGGAAAAAAAGGTAATATTGGAGTAGAAATGGTAGAGAAGATGAAAGGATCAAAACCCATGAAAATGAAAAATACAGAGAGTTCGAACCCTACATTTTCATCCCTATTTGCATCTTCATCTTTCTGTATCTTCATAAAGATATTTTGTCTTTGGTCTAAAAATTCTTCAAAAATGGGTATTGTGTAGAGAAACAAGGGAGTTGTGGTATTTTGTAGAGAAATAAGGAGTTGTAGGTTTAAAGAAGAAATGGGTATCTTGAGAGAAATAAGTGTTTGACCTGGGGTTATGGGTATCTAACAGAGATGAAGATTTGGGTTTTAAATAATATGTATTTGTTTTTGAAGTAGATAATGAGTATTTGGTGGGGATTTGGATTTTAAATAATTTGATGAAAATTATAATGATAAAAAATGAATAATGAATATTAGATTTATATCAAATAAATAGGAAATGAATATTTATCTAAAAATTAAAATTAATGAATATATTTTATAAGAAAAATTATATTTATTTTTTTAAAGATGAATCATGATTTTATTTTTTTAATAATTGAAATTTTGTTAAAAAAATTCAAAATATTTAATTTAAACAATTTTTTTTTAAAAAAAATTACTTTTTATTATTTTCATCTTCAATAATAAACATTTATTATCAAGTGATTAAATTAAAATATTTTTGGAGATTTTTAATATTATTATAAATCATCCCAAAAGTATACTTTTATTATAATTTGAATAATTTTAATATAATAGAAGTTTATTTTTATTAATTTTTTACTCTACTTATTTGTATTTAATTTTTTTTTAATAATTTTCATAATTTTTTAAATTTATTTTGAGCTCTTAAATTAGAATTTTTTACATATCATTCGATACCGATCCGAGATACATAGACCGATGTGCCTCAGGATTTCCCAAGTCAATGACCAATTCTGCGACTTTAAACTATGTGTCTGGATATCCTAGAAAATATAATTCACCTAGTTTTCCTCTTAAGAAATTTGGAGGCAAAAGTTTATTCCCTTACAACAGACAAATAAAGAAGTTCTAGATCAAATTTGCTTTTGACTTAAATAAGGAGTTCTGGATCAAATTTGCTTTTGACTTAAAAAAGGGAGTTTTGGATCAAATTGGTCTTTGGCTAAACAAAACACTTATTAGTCATGTTTTCAAATTATTATTCAAATGAACTTTTTCCAATTTTTTATTTTTTGAATTATTTAGAAATCGTATCTTCAAAACCATGTTTCTAAAATTCTATTGAAAATAAAGAATAAGAGACAAAAAAAAAGAGACTATTTTAAACAAAAATGTCAAAAACACGTTTAAAAGAACTGATATTATTTCACTGAAAAACCATTTTAAACAAAAACTCTAAATAAGGACCTCTAACTCAAAAAAACAATCAATGGAGAACATCCCTAGCCTTAGGTAAGTCCTAAAATTGGTCTTCAATGTGAACATAGACATATATCAAGAGATAAAAGGGAGAAAATCATACTTGTTCCCAATATGATGTACAAAAAATGAATTAATTTAATGGATCAATGGAAATCTCTAGTATTTCTTTTCCAACCGAATAGATATTATATGTTTTGAATCTAAATGACTTATTACAAATTTAAAACACATCTATATGATTGAGAGAATCTCATATATATAACATTATGAACTTTTTATCCTATCCAAATAAGATATCACAATCACTCTTTTATACAAATACAATGTTCTTATTGCATCCTACAAAATTATGGGATTAAAAAGACAAACATTCATAATAAACTCGAGATCAATTTTGATACAATATATAATAATCTCCTATTTTTCAAATGATATTCTAAAAAATAGTTTTCTTTTTCTTAAACTTATGGTTCATTAAACATTAAAAAAATTAAAATTTTAAAACTTATTACTTGCTGGCTAATATATTTTTATCTTCCTTTTAGTGTGACATTGCTTATTTTAAAGTTATGGAGATAAATTTGATTTTAAATGAGTTTTTATTTTTATTTTCCAAATCAGGATACCAAAACATACTTTTCCCTTATAAAAAAAAAAAAAAAATTCAATGTGATATTTTTTCGAACTTAAGAAATCTGTAACATGTCATGACCACATAAGAAAAAATATGAGACTTTTTTATTCTTCAATGCATTATAGCGGAATCAAACCTATAAACATACCCATTGATACCATATTTTGAGAGTTGCTGAACATGGTATGTGTCATAGAGACAATCAATTAGTCCTACTTGTTAAATACTGTCTTTTATTTGGAAGATTCTAACTAAAGTGACAATCATGATAGCTCAGTGGATGGAATCTCAGTAAAAATATACATACCAAAATAACATCCCAATTCCTACGGCATCAAATGCATCAACATCTTCAGTCTTACCAATAATTTCTTAATTGCTAGCTATATGATAACAAGTATCCGCAATTTTACGCCATTTTCAACCACTTTTCTACATCAGTGGGCTGTGGTGATGACCCCGTCCCTACCATCTTTATCATCCACTTGTACTGCCATGATGGCTTCACGATAGATGAACAACCAGCTACATACGCGACATACTGTTCGACTGTAAGACCACGACATAATCACCATATGATGCGCCAAGCCATCATCTAGACCAGGAAATTAATGGCCCCAACAATTTGACTGACTTGACTTCCGAATAACTCTATGCAGCCCCTGTTATGTTGCATCAGGGAAAAATCATTTAACGCTGAATTCAGATAGTAAGGTTATATTTGGTTCCAAAAAATATTAAGAAAAGAAAAAAAATATAAAAAAAATAATTTTTTTATGTTTGGTTGTCCCATAAAAAATATAAAAATAAATCAATTATAATTAAAATTAATTAAAAATTTATGTATTTTTAAATTATTTAATTTTTATATTGATGAATTAAAATAAATAAAATGAGTTTGAAGTAAAAATAATAATAATTTATTAATTTTTAATATATATTTTATTTTTCTTCTTTTTTTTTTCCTTTTACTCTTGCTTTGTATTTTCTTTTCTTTGCATTTTCCCTCAAATTTTTATCAAACCAAACATTGCCTAAATATATGGCTGACAGCAAAGTGGTTGAATTTCATTACCCATTATCTCTGCGTCTAGAAACAAAAGGCCGCCTACCATGTATGACCAAAGCAAACCAGAAGGATCTTGATCAGATGAGATAACTTCGGTTGCAGTGGCGGAATCAACAGGCATAATCGGCAGAGCAGAGACCAATCCCCAGATACGGAAGTGAAAGCAAGAAGAAGATGGTTTGGCAAGGATGCAATACTGATGGGAGCGTGAACGATTCGAACTTCAATGAGCCGATGCCATGGATCGGCATCTATGTTGCAGCAGCGTCTCTGGTGTGCTCCCTCGCAATGGGTGCAGATGCTTTCTTGGCCCTCCGCCACAGAAAATACTGGTTTCCCTGCAAATTTTTTTCTCTTAATGCCACTTCCTTGACCATAATAGCCGTGGCGACCAAACTGTCTGTGGATCTGAATACTTCCATGCCTCGCTGTCAGGATCAGCTCTCCAAACTGAGCAGCACCGTGTTGATGTGCACGGTAATGGGTAATTTTATGCCTTCAATAGGGACCATGGAGAACAAAGAAGTATTTTCAAATGTCATTGCTCTGGCCATTCTGGTGATAACCCTGATAGTAAACGTCTGCATCCAAATGGGAACTGGAGTGATTTATGTTTTCTGGAAAGAACATGCTGTCGTGATGTTTATCATGCTTGTTTTGCTACTGATCTTGAGTTTTTCTGCTTTAACTGTTCCAACTACAAAGCATTATTTTGAATTGAAGTACCGCAAAAAATATGAAATAGCTGTGAAAGAAAGTTCCAACGAAACAGACATACCAGTGTTCAAGAAACTCAGACAAGACCTAATGAAATATTGGATCATGGCCCATACCAGCAGCCCCCAGTTTGTGATAGCGCGCTCCGTGACATGCACTGCTTCTGGGGCACTCTGTCTCCTGAGTGCTGCAATTTTAGTGGAAGCATGGATTCGATCTTACCTGATGCCCTGGTCCTTTAAATTTTGCAGTGGCGAGTCTGATTACAAGTGGTCAGTCACTTTAATTCTCATTAGTCAGACTGTTGCTGTGGGAGTGGGTACAATTGGCCCAACATTTAGATGGTTCGTTGCCATACTTCTCAGATGTCCAAAGAAAAGGGAAAAAAGCTTCAAAGATGAGTTCAAAGTAGAGAAATACTGGATCCAGAGGCTGGTAGAGTGGAGAGGGTGCCCAATAGATTTACCAATCCATAGTCGGCATTGTAGGAAACTTGTCCATGACACAAGAAACCTACTTGCAGACCTCTGTATCAGGATGCAGACTGGCATAGTGCTGGTGAGTAAAGCAGTGAGGCTTGTTTCCATCTTCTTTATACGCTTCTTGTTGATTTTCTCCTGCTGGTTCATGGAATTGACAAGGAAGCTTAAACTGAGTAACAGCATTTCCAACAATGAATCTGGGTCAGAGTCGTTGCAGCCCAATCTGAAGCAGGATCTCAGCCGTTTTGTTTTGTATCTTGAAGGAGACGAAAATCTGGTTGACCTGATGACAAAAAGCAATTGTAATGCTACTGATTGTTGGATTCGTGTGGGAAGAAAGGCTCAACCAAAATATCTCATGCAACTGCTGGAGAAACATATGTCTTCACAAGGATTCAAGGGAGTAGAAACATTTGATAGTGACAAAGTTCCCTCCCTAGATTATAAAAAAGTTCCCAATTGTTGGGCTTTTCCTGTGGTGACACTAACCACCATTGCAGTCTCTCTCCCTAACATTGATAAATGTTCAATCAAACGTTTGATGCGGGGTGTAAATGAAGGCCTCCGTCATGTCAGGCTCATAGACCAGAACCTTGATGACAAAGAAGAACTGATCAACATCAGGAAGGCAGCCGACACAGTATGGCTAGGAGTTGATCTCTATGACAAGTGGCTAGGTGTGGATATCCGTAAAATGGCTCTTCAAGCAAAAGGCCCCAAAGAAGTAGTTGAAGAACTTGCTGATATTGCAAAGAACAGGCTTATGGAATATAGCCAAAAGCCTATAGCTGGATTTTTAAAAGAGAGCCCTTCCAAGTTGCCCATGAAGGTTCTGGCTGCCAATTCCATGTACAGAATATCTCAAACCATTCTGCTGGATGACAGGTGGATAAATGAGCAGATGAGTTTGAAATTATTTGAAGAGTTATCGGTTGTGATCTCTGATACACTGGCCGCTTGTCTTACCAACATACCGCGTGTTATACACATGGAGTGCATTTCCAGCATAATTGAAGAAAAGAAAACGAGGGTGAGCCGCGCCATTTTAACCCTGGGATTAACTGAAGAGATTTTGAAACTTCTCGACCAGAAGGCACTTCCCTGTTTGGATACTAATAAAATGACTTGTGTTGATGACTGGCATTTGTTAAGCAAGCAGAATCCGTCATCAGATTGTGAAACAGAGGCTTTGAATTCAGGTGATTTGTGTCTGTCAATTGACTAGAAATCAGAAGCCTCGAGTTGGAAATCAGAGGTATGCCGTATTTAACATGTTGGTATAGAATAGAAATTGTTGAGATGTTTCAGTTCTGATACATGAAGGATATTTATGTAAAATACATGTAGGATGTTTTATCAAAGGAAACTGATAATTTCAAACAAGTGCCAACTCAAGTATAGCTGTCACCATGAACATTACCAGATTTTATGCCTTCCTTATAGGATCAGTTTCTTATCTTTGTAAATATTGCTTTTAATTTTGATAAATTTACTTTTCTGTTACATATTTTTGAATGCCTAAAATTAGGCCTCTCGGGTTTTATAAAGATATAGAACATGGATAGGAAGAAGTGTGAATTCTCTTTTATGTTTATGTAAAATGGAAGTAAATCCAAAAGAGATATCAAGAAGATAGGCGATGTTGAGAGATTTTAGAATTTATATGCTGTCTCATGTAAACTGAGATCAACTCAAGCAAACTGAGACCAACTCATGCTAATTCGAAATCTGTTGGAATTCAATTACTTGGGCAAACTTGTGGAAAGTAGAACTGGATTTTATAATTTGCCAGGGAAGCTTCTTGCCCAGTTGGCAACAACTAGGTGACAATTCACCCAGGATTTATATAATGAAGAGAGCTGAGAATCCTTAGTCAGCCTCATGCCAAGTGCAGAGCATTTATTGAAATTCCTTTAATTTGTAGGGGGAAAGTTCTAAAGAGAGAAAAATCCAGGAGGAAAAAGGAAACAAGAAAATTGTTGAGTTGCTCCAGAGCCAGCTGTTGGGTTCAAGCTCGACCACCTTTCTTGTATTCCTCTCTACTCTCAACTATTGCAGCATGTCTGGATATCCTAGAAAAATAGAATTCACCTAGTTTTCCTGTTAAGAAATTTGGAGGCAAAAGTATATTCCCCTACAGCAGACAAATAAGGGAGTTCCGGATCAAATTGGCCTTTGACTTAAATAAGGGAGTTCTGGATCAAATTGGCCTTTGACTTAACAAGATATACTTATTAGTCATGTTTTCAAATTATTATTCAAATGAACTTTTTCCAATTTTTTATTTTTTGAATTATTTAGAAATTGTATCTTCAAAACGATGTTTCTAAAATTCTGTTGAAAATAAAGAATGAGAGACAAAAAAAAAAAAAAAAAAAAAAAAAGGACTATTTTAAACAAAAATTTCAAAAACACGTTTAAAAGAAATGATATTGTTTCATTGAAAAATCATTTTAAACAAAAACTCTAAATAAGGACCTCTGACTCAGAAAAACAATCAATGGAGAACATCCCTAGTCTTAGATAAGTCCTAAAACTGGTCTTCCATATGAACATAGACATATATCAAGAGATAAAAGGGAGAAAATTATACTTGTTCCCAACATGATGTACAAAAAATAAATTAATTTAATGGATCAATGGAAATCTTTAATCTTCCGTTTTTAACTAAATAGATATTATATGCTTTGAATCTAAAGGACTTATTACAAGTTTAAAACACATTTATATGATTAAGAGAATCTTATATATATAACATTATGAAATTTTTATCCTATCCAAATGAGATATCACAATCACTCTTCTATATAAATACAATGTTCTTATTGTATCGTACAAAATTATGGGGTTAAAGAAAAACATTCATAATAAACTCGAGATCAATTTGGATACAATATATAACAATCACCTATTTTTCAAATGATATTCTAAAAAATAGTTTTCTTTTTCTTAAACTTATGATTTATTAAACATTAAAAAATTAAAATTTCAAAACTTATTACTTGCTAGTTAATATATTTTTATCTTTCTTTTAGCGTGACATTGCTTATTTTGAAATTATGGAGATAAATTTGATTTTAAATAATTTTTTATTTTTATTTTTATTTTCCAAATCAGGATACCAAAACATACTTTTTCCCTTATATATATATATATATATATAAAAAATTCAATGTGATATTTTTGGGAACTTAAGAAATCTGTAACATGTCATCACCACATAAGAAAAAATATGAGACTTTTTTATTCTTCAATGCATTATAGCGGAATCAAACCTATAAATATACCCATTGATACCATATTTTGAGAGTTGTTGAAAATGGTATGTGTCATAGAGACAATGAATTAGTCCTACTTGTTAAATACTGTCTTTTATTTGGAAGATTCTAACTAAAGTTTCAAAACTGATCCAATTACATAAATACGTTGTGTATTTAGTTTTTATAATATAAACATCCCAATTCCTACGGCATCAAATGCATCAACATCTTCAGTCTTACCAATAATTTCCTAATTGCTAGCAATATGACAACAAATACCCGCAATTTTACGCCATTTTCAACCACTTTTCTACATCAGTGGGCTGTGGTGATGACTCCGTCCCTATTATCTTTGGAAGAATTATGTAAAGTTACATTAAAAAGGAAAAATAAATTTTTTAAGAATTTTTTAAAAGTAATTTAATAAGCATGCACTTGAATTAGTAATATAAACAAAATTTCAAGATTACCCCCCCTTTTATCCAGACTAGTCAACTACCACACTCTTCTCTTTTTTTAAAAATAAAAATAAAATTTGACGTAATAAGTCAAAAAGATGATAATGATTTTTTTTTTCTTTTTTGTTACTCATACTTATCAATATTTTTAAGCTTGACATGTGGCAAACCAACATTGTCACATTATTTTTTTTCCCTTATTTCTTCATTTTAGTTTTTGATTTTTAATTTCATTTTTTTTTATTTCATCTTTTGATTTAAATTATTTATGAATATTTTTAACATAAAATAATAATAATAATGAAAAAAGTAATATAAGAATGAATACATAATAAATAAATTTAACTTTTTATTTATGAGTATTTAACTGCACCGTGGTTTTAACTTTTTTCTTAGTTAAAATGTGTAAAAATTTTAATTGTAAAAGATAACAACTTGATTATGGTTTTGATATTTTGATTTGTTAAAATTTTAAAATTTTTTATTTATGTAAAATAAAAATAAAATATATTTTTTATAAAAATTGTATTTAATTATTTACGTTAATTTTTTCTTTATTTTATTAAAAATTAAAATTTTTATACACTGAAATTGCGTATTGATAAACATAGCCATTAATACCACTCTTTTATGAAAAAAATAATACTAAAATATGTTAAAAGTAACACATTTTTATGATACTTTTAACACATTTTAGTGCTACTTTTTTCATAAAAGAGCGATACCTTTATTTCCAAAAGTTATGTTTATCAATGTACAACTTCAGTATGCAAAAAAATTATTTTTTAATAAAATTAAGAAGAAGTAATATAAATGATTAAATACAATTTTTATGAAAATATATTTTATTTTTATTTTATATAAATTAAAAATTAAAAATTTTAATAAAGCAAAATGTTAGAACTACAATTGAGTTTTTTTTTTCATTTTTAATTAAAAATATTAAATATTTTAGCTAAAAGAAAATTTAAAACTTTGTCAAGTTAAATTTATAAGCAAAAAATTAAATTTGTTCATTATATATTTATTTTTATATTAAAGTTATTCTCATTAATTATTTATCATATATTATTATTTTATGCATAAATATATATAACTAATTAAAATTAATAAATTTTAAAAAGATGAAATATTTTTTAAAAGTGAAATTAAAAACATTTTATAAAGCTAAGGTGGTGTTTGTTTTTTGACTGAATAGAAAAAGCCAAATATTTTAGCTTTTTCTATTCAGCCAAAAGTGACCTGTTGACATCATCCAACATAACTAGAGTGAACTTGTTATCAATAAGTTCAGTTTAGGTATGTTGGATGATGTCAATAAGTCACTTTTGGCTGAATAGAAAAAGCTAAAATATTTGGCTTTTTCTATTAAGCCAAAAAATAAACACAACCTAACATATTAAAAAAAACAAAAAGAAGATAGAGATATTATAGAGGTGGGGAAAAAGAAAAAAGGAAAAATAATGTGGTATGGTGATTGCCACGTGTTAAAGATTTTTATTTTTAAAAAGAATAATAATAATGATAACCTCATTTGTCTTGTCAAAATAACAGATAAAAAAAAGGGAAAAAAATATGGTAGTAGGCTGCTGCCGGTGAAAGGAAGGGGAGGGTAAGTTTGAAATCTTCATTATTTTTACTATTTGAATATGTATTTTGAGTATTATTTTTTTAATTGTGCATGATTACATTATTTCCCCATTATCTTTATCATCCACTTGTACTGGGCCACCCATGATGTCTTCACGATAGATGAACAACCAGCTACATACGCGACATACTGTTCGACTGTAAGACCCCGACGTAATCACCGTTTGATGCGCCCAAGCCATCATCTAGACCAGGAAATTAATGGCCCCAACAATTTGACTGACTTGACTTCCCAATAACTCTTTGAAGCCCCTGTTATGTTGCATCAGGGAAAAATCATTTAACGCTGAATTCAGATATTAAATATAAGGCTGAAAGTGACAGCAAAGTGGTTGAATTTCATTACCCATTATCTCTGCGTCTAGAAACAAAAGACCGCCTACTCAAGACATCATGTATGACCAAAGCAAACCAGAAGGATCTTGATCAGATGAGATAACTTTGGTTGCAGTGGCGGAATCAACAGGCATAATCGGCAGAGCAGAGAAAAATCCCCAGATACGGAAGTGAAAGCAAGAAGAAGATGGTTTGGCAAGGATGCAATAGTGATGGGAGCGTGAACGATTCGGACTTCAATGAGCCGATGCCATGGATCGGCATCTATATTGCAGCAGCGTCTCTGGTGTGCTCCCTCGCAATGGGTGCAGATGCTTTCTTGGCCCTCCGCCGCAAAAAATTCTGGTTTCCCTGCAAATATTTTTCTCTTAATGCCACTTCCTTGACCATAATAGCCGTGGCGACCAAACTGTCTGTGGATCTGAATACTTCCATGCCTCGCTGCCAGGATCAGCTCTCCAAACTGAGCAGCACCGTGTTGATGTGCACGGTAATGGGTAATTTTATGCCTTCAATAGGGACCACGGAGAACAAAGAAGTATTTTCAAATGTCATTGCTCTGGCCATTCTGGTGATAACCCTGATAGTAAACGTCTGCATCCAAATGGGAACTGGAGTGATTTATGTTTTCTGGAAAGAACATGCTGTCGTGATGTTTATCATGCTTGTTTTGCTACTGATCTTGAGTTTTTCTGCTTTAACTGTTCCAACTACAAAGCATTATTTTGAATTGAAGTACCGCAAAAAATATGAAATAGCTGTGAAAGAAAGTTCCAACGAAACAGACATACCAGTGTTCAAGAAACTCAGAGAAGACCTAATGAAATATTGGATCATGGCCCATAGCAGCTGCCCCCAGTTTGTGATAGGGCGCTCCGTGACATGCACTGCTTCTGGGGCACTCTGTCTCCTGAGTGCTGCAATTTTAGTGGAAGCATGGATTCGATCTTACCTGATGCCCCGGTCCTTTAAATTTTGCAGTGGCGAGTCTGATTACAAGTGGTCAGTCACTTTAATTCTCTTTAGTCAGACTGTTGCTGTGGGAGTGGGTACTATTGGCCCAGCATTTAGATGGTTCACTGCCATAAATTTCAGATGTCCAAAGAAAGGGGAAAAAAGCTTCAAAGATGAGTTCAAAGTAGAGAAATACTGGATCCAGAGGCTGGTAGAGTGGAGAGGGTGCCCAATAGATTTACCAATCCATAGTCGGCATTGTAGGAAACTTGTCCATGACACAAGAAACCTACTTGCAGACCTCTGTATCAGGATGCAGACTGGCATAGTGCTGGTGAGTAAAGCAGTGAGGCTTGTTTCCATCTTCTTTATACGCTTCTTGTTGATTTTCTCCTGCTGGTTCATGGAATTGACAAGGAAGCTTAAACTGAATAACAGCATTTCCAACAATGAATCTGGGTCAGAGTCGTTGCAGCCCAATCTGAAGCAGGATCTCAGCCGTTTTGTTTTGTATCTTGAAGGAGAGGAAAATCTGGTTGACCTGATGACAAAAAGCAATTGTAATGCTACTGATTGTTGGATTCGTATGGGAAGAAAGACTCAACCAAAATATCTCATGCAACTGCTGGAGAAACATATGTCTTCACAAGGATTCAAGGGAGTAGAAACATTTGATAGCGACAAAGTTCCCTCCCTAGATTATAATAAAGTTCCCAATTGTTGGGCTCTTCCTCTGGTGACACTAACCACCATTGCAGTCTCTCTCCCTAACATTGATAAATGTTCAATCAAACGTTTGATGCGAGGTGTAAATGAAGGCCTCGGTTATGTCAGGCTCATAGACCAGAACCTTGATGACAAAGAAGAACTGATCAACATCAGGAAGGCAGCCGACACAGTATGGCTAGGAGTTGATCTCTATCACAAGTGGCTAGGTGTGGATATCCGTAAAATGGCTCTTCAAGCAAAAGGCCCCAAAGAAGTAGTTGAAGAACTTGCTGATATTGCAAAGAACAGGCTTATGGAATATTGCCAAAAGACTATGGCTGGATGTTTATACGAAACCCCTTCCAAGTTGCCCATGAAAGTACTGGCTGCCAATTCCATGTACAGAATAGTTCAAACCATTCTGCTGAATGACAAGTGGATAAATGAGCAGATGAGTGTGAAATTATTTGAAGAGTTATCGGTTGTGATCTCTGATATACTGGCCGCTTGTCTTACCAACATACCGCGTGTTATACACATGGAGTGCATTTCCAGCATATTTGAAGAAAGGCAAGCGAGGGTGAGCCGCGCCATTTTTACCCTGGGATTAACTGAAAAGATTTTGAAACTTCTCGACCAGAAGGCACTTCCCTGTTTGGATACTAATAAAATGACTTGTGTTGATGACTGGCATTTGTTAAGCAAGCAGAATCAGTTGCATTTTGCTCCATCATCAGACTGTGAAACAGAGGCTTTGAATTCAAGTGATTTGTGTCTGTCAATTGACTAGAAATCAGAAGCCTCGAGTTGGAAATCAGAGGTAGGCCGTATTTAACATATTGGTGTAGAATAGAAATTGTTGAGATGTTTCAGTTCTGATACATGAAGGATATTTATGTAAAATACATGTACCATGTTTATGTCTGTCTCATGTAAACTGAGATCAAATTTGCCCCATGCCCAACTATTGCAATATCTCTGGATATCTCTAGAAAATAGAATTCGCCTGGCTTGCCTTTTAAGGAATTTGAAGGCAATGCAAAAATGGAGCCATCACTCAAGTAACAGTATGCAGTATGTGACATCCCACGTTGAATAGAAGGAAAAGTTCTTTGCGCTATATAAATATGGACTTCTCTCAATTATGTATTTTAAAGTCGTGAAGGCTCATTTGGATTCAAAACAAATAATATCTAACACGGTTGGGAGCGGGTCATCTCAGTGTGGGGATTTGTTTGGCCCCGTAAGGATTTAAAGTCATGAAGGTTCCTTTGGGTCCAAAGCGGAAGTATGCACTCCCCTACAATAGATAAATAAGGTCATTATTTTCTCTCTACTAAAAATAATTTTGGGTCAAATAAATAAAGTGATAGAATGATTTTCTCTCTATTAAAATTCTTAGGTATGAATGTCCTATTATTGGCTCATTTAACTCTTTTTGCGTAAAGAGATAATGGAAAATTTTGGAAAATTTTTTTTCAAGGTAACCATATAACTTGTAGACTTAAAATTTCAATTTCATTTTTAATAGTTATGAAAAATAAACAACTTTGAATCACCTAGTGTTGTCTTAAAAAGTTCTAAATCTAAATTTAGTGTAAAACTTATTTTTTATTATTTATTTTTAAAAATAAATAATAATAATAACTTCTGTATAAAACATAATATAAAAAGATATAAACTTATCTTATATATTTTTTAAATTTAAGGTAGTTAATTTAAAATTCAAAAAGCACAAAATTGAAGTTAGCAAGTTGGTTTATGGGGAGTGGTTCGGTCCTATTCTTAAGATTTTATGGGTTTTATTCTTATTAATGTTTTTAAAATCAGATCAGATCGATCGATCCAATCGATCGGGGACCTCTCTAGGCTAATCGAGTGGCATGAACCACTTAGCAGTTGGACTGTCCTCAAATCGCTCCAATCAACGGTCCAATCATTGAATTGGGCAAACCAATAGTCCAATCGTCCAATAAGACGAATAACCATTGAACGGGAAGAATCAGTCCAATTCCTATACACCAGTTGTTTGACCAAAACAGCAGTGGCCTTTTGCGCTCACTTTGGCCCAATTCATCTTGACAGGAAGCCCACCGTCCCAACCCCAACTAGCTTGTAGTGGTATTGCATACGCAATGTATTTATACTACAAATGGTCGTCATGATCTTTTGTGATTAACAAAACGACCAAACGACCACTAAACTGTTGTTAAATTATATAGTAAATTTATATATATTAATTATTATATAAAACATTTAAACAAATATAAATATTTATATTTATGTTTATTTTTATAATAGTAATTAATGAGAAGTATAAAAATATTATAAATTAATTAATATAATAATTTTTAAAATAATAAAATATACATGAATATGTAGATAAAAGTATAATTTTTTTTAATCTTAAACATATCTTAATATATATATATATATATTATTTAATAAAATTTAATATATTAATACAATTATATTTATCTTATCATTTAATTTAACATATCAAATAAATAAATTAAAATATTATTTAAAATTTGAATTATATATATTTTTTATTTCTCAAAATTATTTTTAATTTTAATAAAATATAGAGTATGTATTTATGACATTATTGATTTGACTAAAATTTAACCACTAATTCAATCATTAAACTATGAATTGATAATTTTTTCGATTAAATAATTAATTTAATTTTTATGCAATTTAATGGCATATTGGCAGATGGCAAACGGGAAAAGAAAAAAAAAATTGTATGTGATAATTCCTAGATGAATCGAGGAGTTGGCAGATTTCACTTCATATCATTTTATAATGCTACTTGATGTCATTCATTACATATGCTTATGAATAACTTGCTTTGACAAATGAAAAATTTTCATGAAATCAAACAAAAAATCACAAGGTGACAATTCACCTAGGATTTATATAATGAAGAGAGTTAAGAATCCTTAGTCAGCCTCATGCCAAGTACAGAGCATTTATTGAAATTCCTTTTAACTTGTAGGGGGAAAGTTCTAAAGAGAGAAAAATCCAGGAGGAAAAAGGAAACAAGAAAATTGTTGAGTTGCTCCAGAGCTAGCTGTTGGGTTCAAGCTCAACCACCCTCTCTACTCTCAAGTCTCAACTATGGCAGCATGTCTGGATATCCTAGAAAATAGAATTCACCTAGTTTTCCTGTTAAGAAATTTGGAGGCAAAAGTCTATTCCCCTGCAGCAGACAAATAAGGGAGTTCTGGATCAAATTGGCCTTTGACTTAACAAGATATACTTGTTAGTCATATTTTCAAATTATTATTCAAATGAACTTTTTCCAATTTTTCATTTTTTGAATTATTTAGAAATCGTATCTTCAAAACCATGTTTCTAAAATTCTATTGAAAATAAAAAATGAGAGAAAAAAAAAAAAAAAAAAAAAGACTATTTTGAACAAAAATTTCAAAAACACGTTTTAAAAAAATGATATTGTTTCATTGAAAAACCATTTTAAACAAAAACTCTAAATAAGGGCTTCTAACTTGGAAAAGCAATCAATGGAGAACATCCTTAACCTTAGGTAACTCTTAAAACTGGTCTTCGACATGAACATAGACATATATCAAGAGATAAAAGAGAGAAAATCATACTTGTTCCCAATATGATGTACAAAAAATGAATTAATTTAATGGATCAATGAAAATCTCTAATATTCCGTTTTTAATAGAATATATATTATATGCTTTGAATCTAAAGGACTTATTACAAGTTTAAAAAACATCTATATGATTAAGAGAATCTCATATATATAACATTATGAACTTTTCATCCTATCTAAATGAGATATCACAATCACTATTTTATATAAATACAATGTTCTTATTGTATCATATAGAATTATGGGATTAAAAAGACAAACATTCATAATAAACTCAAGATAAATTTTGATACAATATATAACAATCTCCTATTTTTCAAATGATATTCTAAAAAATAGTTTTCTTTTTCTTAAACTTATGATTCATTATACATTAAAAAAATTAAAATTTTAAAACTTATTACTTACTGGTCAATATATTTTTATCTTCCTTTTAGCATGACATTGCTTATTTTAAAGTTATGGAGATAAATTTGATTTTAAATGAGTTTTTATTTTTATTTTCCAAATTAGGATACCAAAACATACATTTCCCTTATAAAAAAATAAAATAAAAAATTCAATGTGATATTTTTTCAAACTTAAGAAATCTGTAACATGTCATCACCACGTAAGAAAAAATATGAGACTTTTTTATTCTTCAACGCATTGTAGCGGAATCAAACCTATAAATATACCCATTGACACCACATTTTGAGAGTTGTTGAAAATGGTATGTGTCATAGAGACAATGAATTAGTCCTACTTGTTAAATACTGTCTTTTATTTGGAAGATTCTAACTAAAGTTTAAAACTGATCCAATTACATAAATACGTTGTATATTTAGTTTTTATAATATCCACCCTATATATAAAGTGACAATCATGATAGCTCATTGGATAGAATCTCAGTAAAAATATACATACCAAAATAACGTCCCAATTCCTACGGCATCAAATGCATCAACATCTTCAGTCTTACCAATAATTTCTTAATTGCTAGCAATATGATAACAAGTACCCGCAATTTTACGCCATTTTCAACTACTTTTCTACATCAGTGGGCTGTGGTGATGACTCCATCCCCATCATCTTTATCATCCACTTGTACTGCCATGATGGCTTCACGATAGATGAACAACCAGCTACATACGCTACACACTGATCGACTGTAGGACCACGACATAATCACCTTATGATGCGCCAAGCCATCATCTAGACCAGGAAATTAATGGCCCCAACAATTTGATTGACTTGACTTCCGAATAACTCTGTGCAGCCCCTGTTATGTTGCATCAGGGAAAAATCATTTAACCCTGCGTCTAGAAACAAAAGGCCGCCTACTCAAGATTAAATATATGGCTGACAGCGAAGTGGTTGAATTTCATTACCCATTATCTCTGCGTCTAGAAACAAAAGGCCGCCTACTCAAAGACGCCATGTATGATCAAAGCAAACCAGAAGGATCTTGATCAGATGAGATAACTTCGGTTGCAGTGGCGGAATCAACAGGCGTAATCGGCAGAGCAGAGAACAATCCCCAGATACAGAAGTGAAAGCAAGAAGAAGATGGTTTGGCAAGGATGCAATATTGATGGGAGCGTGAACGATTCGGACTTCAATGAGCCGATGCCATGGATCGGCATCTATATTGCAGCAGCGTCTCTGGTGTGCTCCCTCGCAATGGGTGCAGATGCTTTCTTGGCCTTCCGCCACAAAAAATTCTGGTTTCCCTGCAAATATTTTTCTCTTAATGCCACTTCCTTGACCATAATAGCCGTGGCGACCAAACTGTCTGTGGATCTGAATACTTCCATGCCTCGCTGCCAGGATCAGCTCTCCAAACTGAGCAGCACTGTGTTGATGTGCACGGTAATGGGTAATTTTATGCCTTCAATAGGGACCACGGAGAACAAAGAAGTATTTTCAAATGTCATTGCTCTGGCCATTCTGGTGATAACCCTGATGGTAAACGTCTGCATCCAAATGGGAACTGGAGTGATTTATGTTTTCTGGAAAGAATATGCTGTCGTGATGTTTATCATGCTTGTTTTGCTACTGATCTTGAGTTTTTCTGCTTTAACTGTTCCAACTACAAAGCATTATTTTGAATTGAAGTACCGCAAAAAATATGAAATAGCTGTGAAAGGAAGTTCCAACGAAACAGACATACCAGTGTTCAAGAAACTCAGACAAGACCTAATGAAATATTGGATCATGGCCCATACCAGCAGCCCCCAGTTTGTGATAGCGCGCTCCGTGACATGCACTGCTTCTGGGGCACTCTGTCTCCTGAGTGCTGCAATTTTAGTGGAAGCATGGATTCGAACTTACCTGATGCCCTGGTCCTTTAAATTTTGCAGTGGCGAGTCTGATTACAAGTGGTCAGTCACTTTAATTCTTATTAGTCAGACTGTTGCTGTGGGAATGGGTACAATTGGCCCAACATTTAGATGGTTCGTTGCCATACTTCTCAGATGTCCAAAGAAAGGGGAAAAAAGCTTCAAAGATGAGTTCAAAGTAGAGAAATACTGGATCCAGAGGCTGGTGGAGTGGAGAGGGTGCCCAATAGATTTACCAATCCATAGTCGGCATTGTAGGAAACTTGTCCATGACACAAGAAACCTACTTGCAGACCTCTGTATCAGGATGCAGACTGGCATAGTGCTGGTGAGTAAAGCAGTGAGGCGTGTTTCCATCTTCTTTATACGCTTCTTGTTGATTTTCTCCTGCTGGTTCATGGAATTGACAAGGAAGCTTAAACTGAATGACAGCATTTCCAACAATGAATCTGGGTCAGAGTCGTTGCAGCCCAATCTGAAGCAGGATCTCAGCCGTTTTGTTTTGTATCTTGAAGGAGAGGAAAATCTGGTTGACCTGATGACAAAAAGCAATTGTAATGCTACTGATTGGTGGATTCGCATGGGAAGAAAGGCTCAACCAAAATATCTCATGCAACTGCTGGAGAAACATATGTCTTCACAAGGATTCAAGGGAGTAGAAACATTTGATAGTGACAAAGTTCCCTCCCTAGATTATAAAAAAGTTCCCAATTGTTGGGCTCTTCCTGTTGTGACTCTAACCACCATTGCAGTCTCTCTCCCTAACATTGATAAATGTTCAATCAAACGTTTGATGCGGGGTGTAAATGAAGGCCTCGGTTATGTCAGGCTCATAGACCAGAACCTTGATGACAAAGAAGAACTGATCAACATCAGGAAGGCAGCCGACACAGTATGGCTAGGAGTTGATCTCTATCACAAGTGGCTAGGTGTGGATATCCGTAAAATGGCTCTTCAAGCAAAAGGCCCCAAAGAAGTAGTTGAAGAACTTGCTGATATTGCAAAGAACAGGCTTATGGAATATAGCCAAAAGCCTATAGCTGGATTTTTAAAAGAGAGCCCTTCCAAGTTGCCCATGAAGGTACTGGCTGCCAATTCCATGTACAGAATATCTCAAACCATTCTGCTGGATGACAGGTGGATAAATGAGCAGATGAGTTTGAAATTATTTGAAGAGTTATCGGTTGTGATCTCTGATACACTGGCCGCTTGTCTTACCAACATACCGCGTGTTATACACATGGAGTGCATTTCCAGCATAATTGAAGAAAAGGAAGCGAGGGTGAGCCGCGCCATTTTTACCCTGGGATTAACTGAAAAGATTTTGAAACTTCTCGACCAGAAGGCACTTCCCTGTTTGGATACTAATAAAATGACTTGTGTTGATGACTGGCATTTGTTAAGCAAGCAGAATCAGATGCATTTTGCTCCGTCATCAGATTGTGAAACAGAGGCTTTGAATTCAGGTGATTTGTGTCTGTCAATTGACTAGAAATCAGAAGCCTCGAGTTGGAAATCAGAGGTATGCCGCATTTAACATGTTGGTATAGAATAGAAATTGTTGAGATGTTTCAGTTCTGATACATGAAGGATTTTTATGTAAAATACATGTACCATGTTTATGTCTGTCTCATGTAAACTGACCAAATTTGCCCCATGCCCAACTGTTGCAATATCTCTTGATATCTCTAGAAAATAGAATTCGCCTGGTTTGCCTTTTAAGGAATTTGGAGGCAATACAAAGATGGAGCCATCACTCAAGTAACAGTATGCAGTATGCACTCCCCTACAGCAGATAAATAAGGTCATTATTTTCTCTCTACTAAAAATAATTTTGGGTCAAATAAATAAAGGGATAGAATTATTTTCTCTCTATTAAAAATCCCAGATATAAATGTCCTATTATTGGCTCATTTAACTCTTTTTGCGTAAAGAGATAATAGAGAATCAGTCCATTTCCAATACACCAGTTGGCCTTTTGCGCTCATTTTGGCCCAATTCATCTTGACAGCAAGCCCACCGTCCCAACCCCAACTAGCTTGTAGCGGTATTGCATACGCAATGTATTTATACTACAAATGGTCGTCATGATCTTTTGTGATTAACAAAACGACCAAACGGCCACTAAGCTGTTCAACCACATTGTTAAATTATATAGTAAATTTATGTATATTAATCTTCTTTTTAAATTTTTATTATATAAAACATTTAAACAAATATAAATATTTACATTTATGTTTATTTTTATGATAGTAATTAATAAGAAGTATAAAAATATTATAAATTAATTAATATAATAATTTTTAAAATTTTAAAATAATAAAATACGTGGATATGTAGATATAACCTCCAGTAACGACACAAAATAACTTGAAGAATTGAGGACTTTGGCAGATTTCACTTCTTATCATTTTATAATGCTACTTGCTGTCATTCATTACATATGCTTATGAATAACTTGCTTTGACAAATGAAAATTTTTCATGTAATCAAACAAAAAATCACAAGTATTTTGAGGGTTAAAGTAATACTTTCATAATTCCAAAGTCAAGGCAAACATTTTTTAGCTAGGGCTTCTAGTTAATAGGATTAGAGATGACAACTTGGCTGGTTTTTTCATGTGCTCACTCCTAAATGAATGAGTTTGAAATTAAAATAAATAGGTTATAAGTGAGTTTAAGATTTTTTATTTTATTTTATTTTATTTTATTTTATTTTTAGCTCAAGATGATTCAAATATTGCTTTGTTTCACCCAACCCATATTACATATAAAATCAATTTTAAAATATAATTTAATTTAGATTTTTAAATTTTCCCATTTATAATACATATAAAATAATAGAAAAATTACTTTTCAATAAATCGATTTATAAAAATTTAAAATATTGTAATTATTTATAAAATATAATTAAAAAATTAAATTTATTTTTTCAAATAAAAAGTTTCAAAAAATAAAAGAAAGGCGGGTGAGTAAGGGAAATCTCTTTATACCTAGGGCGTCCCACCTCATTTAAGTTTTTTACTAGAGTGGGAATAAAAATTATTTTGAATAAGTAGGTGAGATTGGGATGGAAGCCACCCATCCGTATCCACACAATTATTATCCTTAAATAGGATCTTAACCCCCAACCTTTGTCACCTTATAAGAATCTTCCTCATTGGGTTCAAGTTTTCCCTCGTTAGGTTTGCACATTCCACACCACAACCTACCTAATAAATTGTTTGCCTACACTAATAGGTAATCTTCAATCTCCATTTGTAAAATTATTCTCCACTCTACCTAATTATAATAAACTCAAGGTTTTCATTTGATTATGTTATCCATGGCTAAAACCTTACACCCACCACTAACTTGACCACAAATCCAAACGTTGTGTCTTTATAGGGTATTCATTGAATCAAAGTGCATATATTTTATGTCTTCACCCATCTACCAATAAATTTTATTCCACTAGACATGTCATCATTGTAGAGGATTAATTTCTATTTCATAATCTTGTTTTCTCATCTCTATATGTACTCTTCAATGATACCATTCAATCTTAGTCCCATCACGCACACAATCCATTTGTTGGATTAAGAAGTATAAATTAGTTTTATTGTGCTACACAAAGGATGTCATGGGTTGAACTTCCAGCTAAGTTCATGGTGGTCAAGCCTTCACTATTGTAAGAATTGGGGATTCTTGAGTATTAGTGTGTTCTGTGGACGTAAGGATTGAAGATGACTTTGATGGTCGAACCACATTAAAATTACTTACCTTTTTTTTTTCCTTATATTTTTACTCATGTGTGCCTTTCACTCGATATCTTACTATACCAATCATGACCCCTTCCATTTTCCCAAACTTAGGCTTCATATTACCCACTGTTGTGACACCTTCTACATCTCATCAAAGTTCAAAATATTAGTCGACTCATATCCGCCTCAGCAAACTCCTTGATGAGTACAATATGTAATACATGTTCTTGAGAGGCGTAGATTGCAAAGTCTAGTTCACTAAACTACTTTGAGTTAACTTAGATTGATGGCTTTGAAACCATGAAATAATACATTCTTCTTTGTTGTTGTTGAATTGAATAGTGGCAAGTAGTAGCGCTCAGACTAGTTGAAGCATACTGTCGCAAAAGATTCTGATGCTAACCCTTTTCTTCAATCTTTGTTGCTTGCTTGCGTATTGTGTCAATATCTTGGTTAAACGACAATATCATCTTTCTTCGTTGACTATCGACAATGAATCCTATCACATGAGTGAGACTTTGGATGATGTGGTGTTGTGACAATGCCTCTACATGTGCTCTTTTTTTTGTTTGTAATTTAGGGATGGGGAAAGTAACAATTGGAATGTTCATTTTATGAAATTAATTAAATGTATTAAATGATGACATGTTCCGGATATTTTTTATAGTTGCATTTGTAATCTATGATAATTTATTTATAAAATTAATTATATTGGATATTCATAAGGAATTGAAAATATAACAAACTGAAATATGGTAATTGTTACAAGTATTAAATATGGATATACAATAATATTAAAATTGACACCGATATCAATCATTAATAATAAATTATATATATAAATCATTTTATAGATATATAATCTATCTAGATTATAGATATAAGAAAATATAATAAAAAATGTTGCATTCATACAATAAAATACAAGATTAAGTTGAATTCTTGATGGGACATCTTCAAAATAATATCTACACATCCATTAAAAAAAAAACAAGTATAAATTACTATGTATCGACTAAAACAATAACTATTCATGATTCCATAATTGAATCAATTACATACCAACTCCAAACTAGAGGAATGTTATGGTAAAAGTTCGTTTGAAACGATGTGGTAGAAAGCAACGTGCGACTTGAAGGACATGATCAGTTGTGGATTTTTACACTCACCATTTTTTTATATTCAAATTTTATTATATAGTTATATAGGAACAAAGGTGCTCTTGGCTTGACATCGTTTGTTCTGCTCCACTAGAAGAACCCCACTTTTCTTTTTTTGGTGGATATATATATATATATATATATAATTTAATGCCATAAAACTTAATAATTGTATTTAAATTTTTTTAGTATATTTATAGTTAAATATTTCATATTTATTAATTATATTTAATGAATTAAAATTATGTACTAATGTAACTAAATATTAAATGAAAGAATTTCATTTTAGATTTATTTGATCAAATGGATGCAATAATCTCAACTTGAGAGTACCAAATAAGGTTATTTTTACCAAAACAAATTAAATTAAATTAAAAAATATTCATATAAAAAATATGTTACTTTTCAGATTCAAATAGGAGAAGAGTTAGATTTACAAAATTGGATCATTTCATCCCCTTTATTCAATTGATTCTTTATTTTATTAATGCTTGAGTTCATTTTAATTAGTATCTTTTATGTAGAGGTTGATACCAATTTTGGGATACCAAGATCCATGTGTCCTGAGACCTCCCGAGTCGATGACGGACATGGGGACTTTGAACCGTGCATGTCATGCAAATAGAGACCTACTCATGCACGTCTGTAAAGTTCCTAGTGCTCCATCCTCCATGCCAGAAACCATCATGCTCAGAGACCCACCGGAAAGCAACTCTTCTTATCCTGGTATTACATCTCCAAATATTGCCCCTCCTGCTCCAAAACCCTGCTTTGTACCCGTCCCATGATCACTCACTCTCACAACAACAGTTTTAAACCCAAACAACTCAACATTACCACCTTTCACACCACAATTGAGATTCTTGAACCAATATGTGTGTCTCAAGCCCTAGTGGAATGCTATTGTTGAAAGAAGTTAACGCTCTCTTTAAAATGGCACATGGGAACTCATTCCACCGCACTTATACTAATATTGTCGAGTGCAAATGGATTTTCAAAGCTAAGAGAACCCCGAGTGGCAATATTAATTCTTGCTACAAAGCATACTTAAAACTTGTTTAATAGTGATTTTAGAGAATGTTTCTAATTTTATTAATACTTTAAATTAATATTAGAAACATGATTGGTAATGGACTCTTAGAGTGTGTTTGGTAGTGATTTTAGGAAAGCGCTTGTACCATTTTTAACACTTGAATAATAAAAAATTTTAAATATTAAAAATATTAAAAACATTTCTTAAAATTACTACCAAACATGCATGGTCTTAATAGCTACAAGATTCCATGGAAGATCATGTTTTGATTTGCACGCACCATTTAACCTAGTAATTAAGCCCACCATAGTTCGGCTCATTCTGGTGAGTCATGACGTACTAATGGCTAGCCTTTACATCAACTAGATGTAATTAATGCTTTCTTGCTAGGTACTTTGTTTGATATATGATGTATATATGGATCAACAATTGGGGCTTGTTGATACTCCTTTTCTGACTCGGTGTGTAAATTAGAAAAAAAAAATCCATCTACCGACTACAAGAAGCACCCTAAGCCATTTTCTCTTTCAATTCGGCTTTGTCAACTCAAAATCTGATACTAATTCATTTATGTTAATGACATTGGCAGCCAGATTTGCCATCAAAGATGTTGGTGATTTAAGTTACTTTCTGGAAGTGGAAGTCATCCTAATTGACAAAGGAATTTTTCTCTCACAACACAAGTACGTCCAGGATCTCCATGAATGAACAAAAATGATCGGTGCCAAAAATAACTCGACCTTGTTATCCACCACAACTCCTCTTGCTCTACATGATGGGTCAGGCACCACTGCAGATGCCACTCTACACCATACTGTCATTGGTGCTCTTCAGTATCTCTCTGTACGCCCAATGTCTCCTTTGCAGTCAACATATTGCAGTTAACCAAGCCATTCTCTCATCCCTTACCTTACTTTCTTTGCAATGCTAGCTGTTTCCGAACCAGAAATTGTTATGCCATTTATTTAAACATGTAAGCATCTTTGTCCTCTCTTAAGATGCTTAGTTGAGCAAGATGAAACTAATATGAAGGTCGATGATGTTCATTGATAACTCATTAAAACTTGAGGTCCCGGAAAGTGTTATTGGAATCATCAACATTTGGGTTATCAACATGAAACTTCAAGAAAGAAGAACATAAATATTTTCATGACAATAATGTTCCTGCAATATCTCCTTTTTCCTTTTTCTGAAAATCACAGACCATATCCAGTTCTGTGCAAACAAAAGTACCTTTTGGTTGAGCTTTAATGTCTTCGAGCCTATAAATGCAGTAGATGATAATCTCTTCAACCCTATCTTGCATGCAAAATAACTATCATGATTGCATCAGCTTTTTGGCTTGGTGTTTATAGTAAGTGCTTATCTTGGTCTAAAAAGGAGATACAAAAGTCCGCTTGAGACATGTCAAAGTAGCCACTGATCTTTTAGAGATGGGTGTCCCAAAATAGGTTTGATCACCCGAAAGTGTTTCCAATCATAATGTCACAGTAGATCATTTGTCTCTTTACTCTTTGGGCCCGGATTAGAGAAGTAATTTTTATCCTCCAAGGCCGAAAGAACAGTGGTGCGGAAAAGGTTTCCAATTAATTTTCTCTGCAACAACTGCACAAGACAGACTTTACATCATATAAGATACAATAGTTCAGTATTGAACAGGGCATCTATATTTCAAAATTCTGTTGGGTAGAGTTGATTTGGTGGGCATTCACTCTAGGCCATGGATTGTAATGAATTTCTTAGATTTTTTTTACTTGTGAGCTTATTGGAAACAGTTTGTGAATCATAAAGCATTGGAGGAGCTGACCAGGGGTCTAACACGTAGAGCAAAATGGCCCAATTTTGACATTTTTTTAGTAGAAAGAAAACATCAGAAAGCATGAAAGAGATATGGGCAATAATGCATGGTTGATTATGGGATAAGAAAACAAAAGAAAAGGTGCATGAAAGAAGAAAAAGGAGGAGACCCATGGTTTGAAAGCCACCCAAGTTGTCCAAATGAGAGTTTCGTGGGGCAAAAGCTCCACTGAGTTGTATGGTCCAAAGAAAAAGAATATTGGTCCAGGATGGATCCCAAATGAAAAAATGAGACAAGCTTTCATGCATGTGTGTGTGAAAGAGAAAGAGAATGATAAGGGCGTTGGTAGTGCCTAGTTTTCAATGGCTTTTGAGATGCATGAGTGCTTACTTTTTTGGGTTTTTCGTATAAAAGAAAAGTATTAAAAGGAAATCAAGGAACGCGTTTTTCCTACGCACACCAAGACATAAAAAGAGAGAGAGATCGAGATCAAAACAACCATGGAAACTCAAAAGGATTGGATTGGAAAAGATATAGAGGCAAAGCATCTATAAAAGACAGAGAAGCAAAAGGTTTGTGTGATGGCAACACTTAACTTTTCCTCTATACCCACTCTAATCAAACCATACTTTTCCCCTTTTTAAGCTTTGCCCGTCTGCCTTTGGATGTTTCCACATATTGGCACTCTCCCCAATATTAACCATACAGCTTCATCATCTTTATTAATCTATCTACATGCATTACCTCTTATTTGATCACACATACCTTTCTAGTCCAAACATATGAGTCTCTTCTCAATCAGGAACTCATCCCCCCCTCCATGTCCAAAAACTTTGGCACTTTAAAACTCAAAGAACTGTTTATATTACTGTTACAAGAAAGGGTTCATGGCTACATGAATTGACGTAGTGATCTTTTGGCTAGCTTTGTCTTATACACAAAAAATGATCACGGGTAACCCAATTTCTTGGGATAACATAAATTTTTACTTCAATTATTTGTTGAATTAGGGAAGTGAGAGAGAGAGAGAGAGAGAGAGAGAGAAAGAGAGAGAGAGGAGATGGTGGGGTCAAGTAGGAGTTGATTGGTATGACCCACTCAACAATGCGGTGGGGTATATGATTGAGAGGTTGGCATGCAAGAGCTGGGTGGTGTCTCCTGAGAGCATCTATATGTTGGGCCAACCAAATCCCTCACTCCTAGGAGGCTTGTTGATGACAAAAGCACATACCCCATTTACAATAAAAAGTGATCCATCATTATACTTTTTCTATGGGCAAAGGTGGTTTAGAGGTTGAGAAAAAAGTGTCCAGCGACCTTTAGACGCTGCTGATCACTTGATCGGTCCTGCAGAGGATGATCAGGTATTATCTCTTGCTTTTTCTCTCTAAAAGGTCCTGGCTAGGCTGGTAAGAGGCGATCCATGAGTGCCAAGTGCCCACCAGGTGGATTCGTGTACGTGAATGCTCTACTTCATGGTTAACTCAACCCTCGACTAACTTCATTTTGCTTTCCAATTTTAAGAAAATTCCCTAGAGTTTGGCCAGCAATTCGTTTATAGGCACGTATCCGGACATTCACGACCAAAATCCCATGTTGTTCAAATATATTAATATTTTATATTAAAGGTATTATTCATGCTTCAAAATTGAGTATAAAAGTAATATATATATATATATATATATATATATATATATAAATTATTTAAAAAATAGGAATTTAAAAAAATTTGTACTGGGGTAAAACCGTAAAACACCTTCACAAAAATAAATAAATAAAATAACAACCTTACTTTTCCTATGAAAACCGACCTCAGCGAGACGTAAGCCCCGGAGGCACCTTTCGTAGGGTTCTGAACGTACCATTGACCAGGACAGCAGGGTAGGGAAATCATACACCCCAATCTTCGTACACGTGGCATGATCATGACACGATAAGCTATGAAGTGGGTCCCATATTAAGAGCTTCAGAGATCACCGGTCCTTTTCATCTCACTGTGCCACAGACTAGACGAGCCGTCGCGATCACTTGCTAAGGGGTTTAGCGCTTCAGATCGTACGATTTCATCCATTCAGATATTGCCACGCGTACGTTCTTTTTTGTTATTCGGGGCAAAGTTCTCAACCTTCCGCCTGTCTCCCTTCTCCCTGACAGCCAATCAAACGCAAGCTCTTAATCACGTGGGATTAATTATAACTAATCACGATTTATTGGGGGATTACGTATTACGTAATAAACGTGTGGCTATTTGGGCCCACCATGATGCAGTGGATCACGTCAATGCCATGCAACGGCCTGGTGGGCCATTGAATCTATGAAGATCAAATCAACGGTTGGTGTGGCCTAATCCTTTTCTAGCCTAGGGTTAGGCGGGCTGTTTTTATCAATTATATTATATATATATATACACGCCTAAAAATGAGTCGTAACAATAAAACTTTTTGGACGGCTTACGAATATATGCTTAGATGCAACGGATACATACTATGAAAATTAAAAATATATAATAAGATAATTGAATGTATCCTTCAACACTAATTGAATAAAGTAGAGGTGATTGAAAATAAGGGATAATAACATATTAATTTTTATTTTATTTTATATATTTATGATAAGACTAAATATTAATTTTCGTTTTTATTAAATCATATTTTAGTAAAAGTAAATTAGACTTAACACCCTCACTCGCTATAATCCATATGGTCCTCCGAAAACTAGATCGATTTATATTCAATAAATAAAATAAAACATGTAAATTATGGCAAAAAGGAAAACAGACATTTAAATTACATAGAAATGATTTAAACTCGTGACTTCCTATCGAACAAAACTCTTATATATATATTATATTCTTTAATATGAACATTGACTATATAAAAAGTCTATTTTATTTTTTTTCTAATGATATACTTAAAATCAAAATAATATGTAGTTTTTTTTTTTTTTTAATTTAGCTTGTTCATATTTTGTTTATTAATTAAAAATTTGACTAATTTTTTTGTTTTTAAAACTTTTTCATATTTTTAAATGATGAAACTTGTAAAAACTTTGCTCCTGACATGAGTTAAGTGGGTCATCGTATGGATCCATGGAGGAAACGTTTTTTATTTTCAAACATTATTGTTATAGTTTTCTTGAATATTTCAATATATTATCTCAAAATTTTCAACTTCCTCTACCGTCTTAATTTCACAACAACCTACCATTCGTGAACGAGACAAGAAGTCTTTTCAACGTTTTTATTTATAAAATAAAAAATATATATATTTATTTCCAATATCAAATGAATTTCACATTTCTTTAAAACAACTCCGTCAATTGACTTCTCACATTCACACAAATATTTTCGTTGACCAATTTGGTCGGAATTTAAATAATAATAATAATAAGAAAACATTTGGAGCATGGAAGAAGAAGGCATTTTTCCTTCATAAAAGAAGAAATGGACCACCACTGAGAAATGATGAATGGAGGGAGTCACCATCTTGTGAATAATGCTCAAAATCAAGACCTATTGCCCAATTGGAGGGCTGGACCACCGGCGCACCCACACCATTTTCATTTGGTTCATGCCTCTATTTCACCTTTCTTTCCAATTCACCCTAACCCTGTTGAAAGCTCCACCATGCCCCACCAACCTTAACCAAAGCGATAGGAGCCTGTAACAGCGCGTGGCTCGGGTGTCTGAACCCTCCTTTAGTTAACATGTAAATCAAATTTAAGATTTAAGCAACTCAATTAAAGAATAAATTATGAACCACTATCGAGGTTGTTAGAGAGGATTAATTTTTATGGAAGTTGGTTTTCAACGAAACCGACGTTTTCCTTTTCTTTTTGCTAGTTAAATTTTCCATATTTTAATTCGTGGCAGACCATACTCTGCATGTTCTCATGAATTTTATACTATAAGATTTCAATTTTAGAGATTAATATTATATGAATATCATTGCCACCTGCAATGTGATCTATCTCAGCTTTTGTAAAGAAAGGTTCAAAAGGGAGCAAAGTATTGGAGGCAAAAGATCAATCAAACACGAGGCATGTGGCTTGATTAGGAGAAGTCTAAAAAAATAAGGGGAGGAATAGTAAATTCAATGTACTATAGGACAGGCAATTGTCTGCATATAAAAATCGAAGGTGGTCACCTTAATTATTGTTCTTAAACAAAATTTTATTTGAAACAAGTAAAGAGAATGACGCGTTACTAGTTTGGTTACATGCATGGAGGATTATTTTTATATTAGGAGGAGCGGCGCCAAAATTCAACATAAGCATGTTATGTTAAGTGTAGGCATATGATTGTTTGGAGAGTTTCGAGATATTTTGATGGAATTGAGGTGTCATTGTATTCACTATCTTCCAAGGCTATGCTATGTAGTTGGGGTCTTTGTTTTTACACAAGTGCACACTAAAAGTTCCTTTTTCTTCTTCCTTCTTGTTGTTGGTACTTTTTTATTTTGGGGTGGGGGGGACAATTACATGCAGGTCTCTTTTGTTTTGCTACTCAAAATCACAGGACTCCAGGACCCTACCCCAGAAAACACCCCCCCACCAACCCACTATAAGAAACTGTTTTCAAGGGGTGGGAGTCTGATGAGAAGCCAAAACTCCCTTATTTTGGTAAATTCCCTTGCTACCGGAGTGGGTTGAACTCTAAAGATTTACCACCCATTTCACACAAACATGGCAGAACTAACTGAAGTGGAGTACTTCTAGGGCTCAAGGAGCAAGCAACATTGCCTGGATGAAGGTTTGGGTTCAGAAAGTTGAGTCTGGAAGATGACCCTAAGGTGGTATTAATTTGCCGGCTTACAGCATTGATCAAGAGAACCTGATTTCAGTTTGCCTTCCTGCACCTAAGAGTTTGATAGCATAAAGTTGGTGATGTTGCGGGCTTAAGAGTTAAGACCGCTACTATGTCACTAAGTGAAACAAGAGAGTATAGGGCAGCGTTTCGATTATGAAGTGATCATCTATTGTTGTTTAATAGAGAAGGGATTCACTTCAAAGTAGTGAAGGCTAGAACATGATTGATTAAAGTTCTGCTCTCGAGTACTTCTAGGGCTAACTGCAAACCGAGTATGAATAATCAACAAAGCTCAAACTAGGCTAGTTTTCATTCTTCTTTATCAGAGATGACTAATTTAATCTGAATAAAAGGCTAAAAACTACCAATCTAAAGTGAATAATTTAGCTCATTGAACATAGTGGCACTGGTGGGCACTAACGGGCAGCATGTTTTGACTCCAACGATGCAAATGACATCAACAATTTCATGCCCCAACATTTGAAGCACCTAGTTATATTTTTCCACTATTTTGTTTCTAGAAAGACCACCTGCAGCAGACCAACAGGCTCAGAGATATCAGCTCAATGAAGATATAATCTGTGACTGATAGTGGTACATTCACAACTCCACTATAAAAGGCTTAGATCACATACAGGAAAACAAAAAGGTCATTTTAGAAGAGTAGAATAAGGGCTCACATTTCTAATCTTCTTGTTTTAGTGATTAACTGCAGCTGCTTACAAAGTTCATGGAACCTTATGGGAAAGCCATAGCCATCAGGCCACACTAGATCAATCACAGAAAAAATACTTGAAACTTATACATTTGGAGGAGATAGAGTGCCACAAAAACAACCAAATTAAAAAATGGGGTGAGCAGTGGCCAAAAGATGCCAGGGGAACAAGATCGGCATCTGGTCTAAATATTCCAAATGATCAGCTTCTACATCTAAAAACTTCTTTATCAACCATCAAGGTAGCAAAGGTAAAGAGAGCAAAGCATTTAAAGTGTTCCTTAAAATGACCCTAAATGCCTTGACCCTAAAACCCTCAATGTCTAAAAAATTTGTTTGCACAATGGCTACCTAGAGAGTTCCATTTGAATAGGGCAAGAAGAGGAAAAATCTTCCTAGAGGTGGTAGTTATTTCAATCTCACTGCATGAAATGCAACTACATGGAATAGTAACCTCGGTATAATTCCCCACATGCCAAACAGAGCTGAAGGTATAATGTGCAACAAACACAATACTTGACTAAAAAGAAGAAAATTAAACCTTCTTTGATGGATTCAACATAAATCAAGATATTAGAGTTTATGCATCAAATAGTAAATTTAATCATATTCATGATCACAAAGACAAACCAAAATTCTGGCAGGTTAAGTTCATTTTCCATTGCTGATTCTCCTTTGTGAACAAATATACAACAAAATATCACCACCTTAACCAGATGAAAGTTTGGCTTCTCATCATCATTAAAACAATAAAACACCATATATCGATACCCATGTTCAAGAAAAAGATTAATGAAAGAAGGCTACTCAAATTCTAGTTAAATGTTTAGTTTTACTAGGAAACCAGTCTATCTAGTTGAGATAGATGACAAGCAAAGGAGATTCACAAGCAAGAGGATTCACAAGAATTAGGCCACAAAACAGGTGCCAGCTCCATAGTTAGAGATTTATTGATTTAATATCAAAGAAAATAAGTTGGCACCTCTATAGAGAAAAGTGAACCTGCTCCGAGACTCTCCTGCCTGCCAAATTGCTGATCCTCAGCACCTCCAAGCAGAAGCCGAGATGAGCTCCCGATTCTGCCAGCAGAGAATGAGCAATGCCTGACGCTTCTCAACATGAAATCCCCTCACAAGTGTCCTCTTCACCACACAATCTGCTTGACTTTCGGTGAAGTTGCTGAAGGATACAGGTGTGAATCCAGCTGAGGCAAAGAGTGTTTTCCAAGGAGGCATTTTGTCTGGGGAACGGAGTCGACCCAGAGTAGTGCTTTCTATCCTCGGCTGGAAGAGGAACCTCTCAATTTTGCTTACAGTGTCTGTCATCACATTAGTAGCATCAAGAGATTCCAAGAGGTTGGTGTAGGATTGGATGCCATGCAGGAGATGTTGCTGCAATGGGAGGTCACCTCGATCACAACCTCTATCCAAAGAGACCATAAGCTTAGGTGAGAGCTGCTTTATAAAACGCAGGAGCAAGGGCAGGGCAGCCGGGTGATTGGAAGAGGACCAGATAGGGAAATTCACCACAATTGCCTCATTTTCAGAGGTTCGAAAATAAGGCATTGAATAGGAAACGGGGTCGAAGGAATCAAAGTTCACCACTTGAAGCTCAAAGGCAATTCCAATTTCATCAGCAAATAGCGTTAGATTTTCACGCAAAAGCTTGAGCTCCAGGGGATGGTGGGTGGTGGAAGGAGAGGCAAAGGCTGTAATTTTCAATGATGGGGCACCCCTATTCCTCACAGGAAGCTCCTGCATAAAGGAAGCCCATTGCGCACCAAACCCAATATCAAAGTCTATAATGTGGATTCTGTCAGCATCATCAAGAGCTTCCAGGAGGGCTTGGTTGCAAGTGAAATTTGCAAATTGAATAAGAGGAGAGACATCAGAGAACACCTTGTAAGCACCCATCTTGAAGATGACGTCAAATGGTGTGGGACTCCTTAGTGGAGGGGAGGCGGCTGGGTTGTTATTCATAAGGATCAGTTGCAAAGCCTCCTTGAAGTAGAAAGCAGCCCTCTGAAACGGCTTTCCTTCCGGGGAGAGCTGATGATTGAGCCGCGCCAATATCCCTTGCGCGATTGAGAAATTCCCAGTGCCTACCAGCTCTGCTGCCTTGCAGAGCTGGTCCAGCAAAGCCTGTTGTTGTTGCTGCTGCTGCTGCTGCTGCTGCTGGTGATGGGATTGGGGCGCCATTTCTTCCCCGCCTCCCACCATCTTCTGCTTGCTCAACATCAACGGCTTCTGCTGAAGCTGATGTTGTGGAAGCAATTGCAGCTGGTTAGTGAAACACAGTGGCTGCTGCTGCTGTCTTCTGAGTAAAAACTCATGACCCAGATCAGCAAAAGGGACTTTTGGCATCTGAGAGCTCGGGTCCAGACCGCCAGGGTTGTGCCGCTTGGCTTGAGGCGGCTGAAGGAGGTGGTGCTGGTCTTGTTGGGTATAGGGCGGTACCGGAAAATAGTTTGGATTTTGGGACTGTTGATGGTGATTAATTGCCGGTTGTGTATTGAAAATCTGAGGCTTTTCTTCAGGGGTTTCCAGCTGTTGCTGTTGCTGCTGATAAATCATACCAGGAGGTAACGAAACTGGTAAAGGAAGGTTGTTGGGTGATGCTGAGAAAACGGGATTTTGGGGATTATAGTTATTGTTCAACCCAACAGTAGAAGCTTTGTAATTAACAACCCCTGTGGAGAGGTTCTGTGCGATTGAAGCAATCTTTCCATTGTTGTTATTATTTGCAGAAAACCCAGAACCACCGATTCCTAAAGAAGACGGATTCAAGATTGTGATCAGATTACCAGTGGCCGGAGCGCCTGAAGCTTCAAACACGGCACCGCTGTGATCGAGCATTCCCATCCCGGCATTGCCGTCAAACTCCAGAGGATTTCCTCCACTCTGCAAGAGATGTTTCAGACCGAATGACGGGTCGTCGACGTCGCCGGAGATCCATCGGAGAAGCGACTGCTCATGGCCCGGCGAAGCGGCTGCCGATTCCGATAGCATGCTCTCCCAATCCTCCAGACCAAGCCCAAGACCCCCACATCTCTCTTCTCCGGCTCCGCCGGCAACAAGCTCCACCAGTCCACTCGTTATGGGCTGGAGCTCCGCCGCCCACTCGTCCTTCCGGCTACCACCACCACAAACGCCGACGGGGTCAGGTGGGTTGGTCTCCAGCGGCAAAGAAACAGGCCATTTTTGAAGACAGTTGTCAGAAACCAGCGGCCCTGCTGCCCCGCCGGGTATGTTGTCGGCCGAACCACCACCACCAACACCAACACTACCAGTACTTCCTCCTCCTCCAGCGAAAGACGAAGCCAGCGTCGATGTGGATGTCGATGTCGGAGGGCTTGGGCTTCTTCGCGTATCCAAAACAGAGGTGGGTTCGTTGCTCAGAAAGCTAAGAACCTCTTCTTCTTTCCACTTCTCCAACACTCCCTGCCCCTGAAAATTAAAGGGTATACCTCTCATCTAAAAAAAGACAAAACAAAATCACAGAAAAAATTAAATGTTCTTGAAATATCAGAGAAAAAACCCCCCAAGATTGTAGACCAAAAAGGTGGGCTCGGTGGCTTCAGTCCCACCAATCATATTCCTTATTACAAAACGCCATGAATCTCCTCCAAGACAGAGAAACAAAGCCACACCCATTTCACCAAAAAAACATATGCTGTCACTATTTCAAACCCCTCCAGCTTTTTCTCTTCCTTTTGAGTTCCATTTCTATTCCTTTCTCCACCACCATTTCACCTCCATATCCTCTGCTTTCTCTCTCTCCGTCTCTCTCCTCTTCTACTCTTTCTCTCTGTACCCCCTCCTCTATTCTGTCATGGATGCGTGCATCATAGACAAAAAAAAAAAAAAAGGAAAAAAGAAAGTAATAAAGTGCCCTCCCTCTTCTCTCCATATATCTCTCTGTTACATATTTATATTTATATTCATATATATATATATATACTGCTCTCTCTCTCCTCTCTGCTCCTCTCTCTCTCTCTAAATTCTAATTATACATTTTTCCTTCTCATTCAATATTTCTGGATACATTTCTTCTCTCTCTCCCTCTCTCCCTCTCCCTCCAGTGTTGCTGTCAACCTCCACTACAGTGGTATTCTAGTCGTTCTCTTTCACATGGATAAACCGGGCGCAACCCTTTTTCATTACAACTGTGAAAATATCATTTTTACCCCTCTCCACATCCCAAACGACGCTCCTATTATTGTACTTTCCTCCACATTGAATGAGTGGTGGCTCGTAAAATGGGCGCCCAAATCAAATCATTATATTATTATTTTATTGTTCTTGCACAGAGTGAACCCAATGGACCGGGCCGTAATAAAAGCGAAAGGCCGTAGCGCAACTGAAAAAGGGGAGAGTGCCACTATTACTGTTATGCCCCTCCACTATTTTCCTTTTTTGCTTATAAATGCCTTATTTCTTCTCAGATTTTATGTTTTCCCGGACATGTCCTCTAGACCCAAAATAGTGAAGCCATGGTTGATATGAATAAAAAATATTTTAAATTTTAAATTTTATATATTTTTATGTAGAAAACAAATAAAATAAATTTGAAAAAAAATATAAAATTTAAAATTATTTTTTATTTACTTTCATTCAATTATTTAACTTATAAAAATAACATATTTTTTATTAAAAAAATACGCTTTTGAGATTTTATTCTAAAAACATATTTGTTTTTTAAATAAATATAAAGTATTTTTCATTTTTTTTAATTATTCTAAGCAAAATTTGAAAATATAAAAAATATTTTAAAATTTTTCTATCACGTATAACCACATTCAATTTTCTAGGAAATTAAATTTCATAAATTAAAATAAAAATAATAATACTAAATATAAAATTTATATTATAATTAAATTTATTACTAATTTTCAAAATTCAACCTCCTACCATACAACAAAACTATTTTTTTAAATTAAAAAACATTAATAATTAATATTAGTAATATTTTATTTTAGATTTAAATCAAATTCAAATTTATTTAAATTTCATATGAGTTTAAGAAATTGAAATATTTAATTAAAAAAATGAGATAATACCCATATTCAAAAAAATAATTTTAATACATTGAAAATTCACACAAATATTTTTACTGTGACATTTTTACCCTTACAATTATTACATAATGAGAGTTTGATGTGAAATCGAGATTAAAAAGTAGTTTGAAACGGAAGGATATTTTTCAACATTCCTTTCAATCAAATAATATCACAACCAAACTAAACATTAATAGAAAGTCTATCAAATAATTGAGTACTTATATTTTATATATACTATAGTCCTTTGATTCAAGGGGTTTAGGTTTGATTTAATAATGATCAGTAATATATGAATATATTACTAATAATGGCCTTTCAATTAGGCATATGGCATATCATTTTCAAGGGGTTCCACACCTCCACTTCCATCTTGTCATCACTTAATCCTATTATTTTCATGACTTTGAATTCTTATCCTAATTTCATTGCATGATGCACAATTATTGTTTACGTAATACGGTCGATTAAGTAAGGGTAAATATGTAATTGACTGTATACAGTACTAGAAAGTCAAAAGTAATTTTCGTGGAGGCTAATTTTTTATTGGGGTGTTCATAAGATTAAAAAAACTTAAACATGAGCTTTAATAAAAGCGAGGTGCTTGAGATTAAAAGTTAAAAGTTCAACAGTTAAAAGGGGAAATCCCATGTCTTTTCACCGCACCTGGTCACGGTTAAATGACACGCTCGAATGAAAGGGAACGAAACTTCTTGATCTAGAAGGTGCGGGGCCCGTTAAGCCGTATCGTGCACTGCAAGCTGTCGATGTTAAGTGAAGAGCGCGCGTGGGTCTACGGCAGTCGCCACTTCAAGTCTAGGCTTTGAATGGCGGCGAGCCTGAGGTTAAGTTGATTGATTTTTTTCTTTTTTTTTTTTCTTTTTAGCTTTTGTAATTTTCGCTTTTTTTTTTCTTTTTTTTTTTTTAACACCATGGGCCTGGAAAGGGGTAATAAAGCAGTAAAGTACTGTTAGTCTGAGGGAGACTCTGATGATTCACTGGGACTTCTTTGGAATTTGTAGAAAGAGAAAGGGTCCTTTATCTATTTTATTGCTCCTCAGGGGCTTTTCTGTCCAAATAAAAGATTAATCAAAAGTACGGTGGCACATGGACGTTGATTGTTGGATAGGAGATTTCCAATTCATCTGGCAAGTCTTTCTAAAGTTAATGAGAAGTTTTCTTTTGTTTCTAGAATAAAAAGATTTTTTGTGACATCCCATTTGATATAGGGGAAGTTTTTGGCGCGTATAAATTTCTCTTAATGCTGTAAATATGTTTTAAAGTTATGAAAGCCCCTTTAAGTTTAAAACGGATAATATCTATATAGTTGGAAACAGGACCATTATAAATGGTATCAGAGTCAATTCTCGACTTCGGTGAAGGGTTTGTTTGGTCATCCCCGACCTCAATGTGGGGTTTGTTTAACCCCATAAGGGTGTTTGTTTGTTTAGCCCCAATGAGAACATTATGTCTAAGGGTATTTGTGATATTCCATATCGGCTAAAGGAAAAGTTTCTGACGCTATATAAGTATGAAATTCTCTTAATCTTATAAACACATTTTAAAGTAGTCACGAGGGTCCCTTTGAATTAAAAGTGAACAATATCTATATGGTTGTGAGCGAGTTGTTACATTTTTATTTTTAAAAAATGAAAATATTTTTTACAAATTCATTTTAATTTTTTGTAAAACATAAATGATAAAAGAAAAAGTGTATCTCTACTTCAAATTACCTTCTGTAATACTTAAAATCCAGATTAATTATTTTATCTATGAATGTTTGTATTAGGTCATAAATAAAATTATAAAAATTTAAAAATCAATTTATTTCACAATATAATTTCGAGAGAAATGGTTCCCCACTCCCCATATCTCTTTTTTTGTTGGATCGGGTTGGGTTGGATCAATACCACTTGACACCCAAAATATGGGTATAAAATAAAATTATTAAATATTATTGTATTTTTTTTATAGATAATAATTTCTTAAATATACGTATAGCCGGTATACGCGTGTTATTATGGATGGTCAAGAGCTAAATCATGTTATCCAACAGGAAATCATCTTTGTCATCAATCCGGCCGTCGTCTTAACATACGCCGTCAAATTATCATGATGGCGGTGATTATCGGTCCACTTGACATTATAATTAGTGATCATTAAGTTGCCAAGCACCACTGTTGACGTACCAGATCAAATCTCTCCATGCCCAGATATTTGTTTGATGCTAGCCGCTTGACGAAAATGGCCCTCATTCCAATATTATTCACAGATACAGCCAGCCAAGCTTTTACGGTTAGTGCACTATAAGCCTTTTAATATCACAGGAGTTCAAATCAAAGCTAAAGAAATATTATCATCTTGTCCGCCCCCTGTTTCCACATTTATCAACATATTATTAAAAGCCTCCTCGTAATTTTAGATTAATAAAATATTATTAAAGTCTAAAATATCTATGATTAAATGATTTTATTCATGATAAAATCACTTCTTAGATAGAATCAATATTATGCTCGTGTCAAATCTGACTAAAATTAGATTAAGAATTACAAACTCATACCAAATTCATACATAATTCAAATTATTATGAGTTTTCACGAGTTATTAAATAAAATAATTAATTTAAATTTTACTATAAAACCTTAAAATATGTTCATTGGTTATTAACTTAACATAAATGATAACTTATAAGCTCAAATTTTAACCTTCTAAAATATTTTAATAATATATAAAAATTATAAACTTATTAATTTAAGATTGTTAAAAAGGTGATAAATCATAATATAAGAAAATGAGAAAATAAAAAATGTTAGTTTATTTATAAATAAACTAATAGGTAATATAAATAAATAAATATAAATAAATAATAATAATAAATTATTAAAATAATATAGGAAGTCACAAAACAAAAAACCAACTATATGAATTAGAGGGATAAAAACAAAGAGATAAAGTTTAAGATTTCATAATTGATGAGTTCCTTAGCTTGTTTTCTTGTTTTTATTCTCATTTTTTATTTTTATTCCCAATAGAGCAAGATTTAAGGGGAGTCAAATTCTCTATAATTTTGTTTTTAGAAAGTCTACTCTTCCTCGTCTTAGACTTTCAAAATAATAATAATAATAATAATTTGTCCTTTTGATATTAGACTTGTAAAAGAAATTTTATTATTGTTATACTCGTCATGGGGTCATGAAGTTTAGAAAAAAAAAAATAATAGGAAAATTAATGGTAACACAAGTGATTGTTGTATATATATATATGTATTCTTTTTATTAAGTCATAATATTAGGTTTGTGGTAATGAAATTATGTTTTTAAATATTTTCTAAAGTATTTTTTTTTTAAAGGGTGAGAAAATATTTATTATTATCAAGAAACTTTATATTCCAAAAAATATTATTTCTTTTCTATACCATCTTATCGTAAGAGTTGTGTTGACTCTAATTACCTAGTTCTATTGGATTAAAAAATTTAGCTAATTGGGTAGTCATTGATAGATGATACTATTTTATCGACTTGATATCTTTTGATTTGAAGGGTCATTGATTCTAACAATCTCATTGATTGGACAAATCTAATTACCTAGTTCTTTTGGATTAAAAAATTTAACTAATTGGATAGTCATAGATAAGATGATACCATTTGATTAGCTTAATGTCTTTTGATTTGAAGGGTCACTGATTCTAAAATTCTCTTTGGTCATACAAACCTATTTATACTTTGTATTTTTTTTAAGTTTTGTTATAAATTATGTTATATTTGATTTTCTAAAAAGAGATTATTTTATATAACAATCCTTGTTAGTCTGTTCCTTTTTAGACTTTAGCTTACCATTTCTACTCTTCAAAACCTCTATTGAATACTTTTGATGTAGATGATAAAAACTAACACTGAAATAGAAATTCTAATTAGTTTATTGTTTGTTTAGGCTTGAAGTCTTTATTTAGACATTTAGTTATGATTTGAATTAAGAGTTATGTTTAAATTATCAACTTGATTTTTATTAATATTTCTTAGTTATTGTATTAAACTTTTATCAAGTATTTTAAAAAAACTCAACGGCTTCCAACATAAGCCTTTAAGTTTTAAATTTAGATTCACCAACTCTAACGGACACTACAATCCCTTTAAGTATTCCACCAGCTTGAAGCCTTTTCACTCAAAGAGTAAATAGATAGAAAACATTTTAGTGCTCCCAATCATAGTACAAATATAATTCATGATACAAAAGAAATTAGGATGGATTTTAAATATGCACTAAAGGAGTTTGCAATTTGGATTCGATGCATTTATATAAAAAGTTTTGAAAGAGAGAAAATAAGTGTATTCAATTCAATGCAATTATTTTTTCTATTCTTAAATGCAATGAAACTTTTCAATTTATAGAAAAGAGCCTCGGGTGCCTAAAACCATAAAAGTGGCCTTGATTGGTGAAGTTTTAGTTCAACTAATTGATTAGTCATTAGTGCATTAAATGCATAATAGGTGATTGTTGACATTTTTTTGATTCGACCGACTCTTGATTGGATTTTAATTGGGTGAGCCAAAACATCAACCAACCACATAGATGAGCTAATGGAAGAGAGAAGGAACTTGTGCACCCTCAATTGATCATTGACTTAAAAAAAACTCAATCAGGTTAAATTGGTTCCCCAATTGATCGATTTAATTGGTTTAGGACACCCTTAATTGATTACAGTTAAAAGTGCAAAAAATACTTCTAGTTTTTAGTTCCAAGTTTCCAATAACTTGTATAAAGCCCTTAAAAATCATTTTAAGTCAGTTTTGAAAGAATTAGACCTAAGAATTTGAGTTAAAGTTCATATTCATCCAATTTAATGGTAAGATATCATTTTAAAATGTAAATAATGATGAAAAAAATAACTTTGAAGTGCATAAAAAAATATTTAGACCTAAGTGCACCAATAGAAACCATCTTGCAACATTTCCTAGACACTTTATCTACAAGAGGTCCACTTCTTTATATCATTTGAATTTCTTTCAAGGATACTTTAGCTTTCTTTAGAATTTTTCATTGAAACCTAAAAACTTTACTTGATTTAAACTTGTTAGTACACTTGACTTTATTTTGTAATCATCAAAACCTAATTAGGAGAACTCTTAGGCTAATACCATGTAATTTGCAAAAATGAATATTGGTAGACCTTGAAAAGTTGAGGCTATTGTTAGTTAAGTCTAGTTTAACTTAGTATTTAAGGTCAAGAATTTTTTGGGTTTCAATTGTTACAACATATGTTTTATAAAGGGGGTTCTGTAAGATTGCTCTACCTTTAACTAAGACATTGATAATAAGACCAAGTTTGTGTTGTTAGATGGTTGTGAGAAAAGTTTTCAAAAGTTGAAGAATAGATTTTTTATTGCTTTAGTGTTAATTGTCCCTTATGGTTCTAGGGTCTTTGTTATTTATAGTGATGCTTTGTATCAAGAGTTTGATTATGTGCTAATGAAGAATGGGAAAGTCATAGCTTATACTTTTAGATCGTGTGTGAAAAACTAACCTACTCATGATTTGGAATTGATAGAAGTGGTTTATTTTCTTAAGATATAGAGATACCATTTGCATGATAAGACATGTGAGATCTACATTGACCATAAAATCTTGAAATTGTTGGTTTCTCATAAAGAATTAAATATGAGATAAAATTAATAATTTTAACTCCTCAAGTTTTATCATGGTAAGACAAATGTAGCAATTGGTGCCTTAACCAAGACCCCTCTAGTTTTTTAGCAACGTTAATGGTGAAACAACCATATTTTGTATTCGACTTGGACAACATGCAAGTTCTATTCGATGCTTCAAAGTCTAAAGTTTTATTTGCTCATCTTAGGGTTCAACGAATTTTGGTTGAGAGGAATAAGTTCTTATAAAGTGATGATTCACAAGTTGTTCAATTTCTAGTTGGGGTTAAGACAAGTATTAAGCTTAACTTTACTACGATGGAGCATTGAAGTTTAGAACTGATTTGCATGTGTTCATGTTGGAAATATTAGGAAGGAACTTTTGGAGGCAGCTCATTTTTCCAAGTTTGTAGTCCCCTTTGGTACAAATGTTAAGATTATATGAATAAGATTTTATATTATTTAATTTTAATCAACTCTTCTACTCAGCTCAATCTTTAACTTTGCATTCCGTAAAAATTTATCTTTTAAATATTTTTTAAAATGTTAGTTTTTTGAAAGACTAGGAAAAATATCTTATTCTTATAAAAAAATTTTAAAATTTTAAAAATATTTTTTTTTTCTGTACTATGATACCTGGTCCTAGTTAATAAGGATTGTGTTGTCAACCCTAATTGCTTAATTATACGAGGAATGGAAAACGTAATCGATGAGATATTCATTGATTGACTAGTATTTTCAATTATTTAATTTTCTTTTAATTTTTTATATATATTTTAAATACATTTAGTTGAAAAAAAAAAATTACATTTTGGATTTTAAAATCTTCTTTACCTTTGTATTTTGAACATTTTAGAAAACTTTTTTTTTAACCCTTTTAAGGAATTTTTGAAAACATCAAAATTTTATAATTTTCATAGTTTTACCTTTTTTTTTTTTGGATTAATTGTTTAGAAAATGAAGGTTGATTTGATGCATTCAAACAGGTTCTGTTTTCTATAAAAATACAAGTAGAAAAATATTATTTATATGTAAATAAGATCTAATTTTCTAAAGGGGAAAAATTTACTTAAATGTTATTTTTGGAAGTATGTTCTTTTGAAATATTACTTTAAAAACTCTATTATTTATCATATTTCAGAAAATAGAATATGTTTACACGCCAGGTTTATCTATTTATTTTTAATTAATTTTTTTATTTTTCACTAAAAGTAATTTGTTTTTTATTTTTTTTATTTTAATTTTTTTAATAGAAAAAATTAATATTTTAAAATTTTCTAAATAAAAAAATAATATGTTGATTTTTTGAATATTTAATAAAAATAAAATATTATAAAAACAATAACTTAATATTTAATACTATTAAATATTAATTAATTTTTATTTTTATTTAAAATTAAATAAAAAAAATAAACACCACCTCCTTTTTTACAATGCTTTTTTACTTGAAGAGAAAAAATCAAGAAAGTTGTTGAAATGACACCATACTTACAGGTAGAAAATGTGAAGACTAAAATAAAGCCATGGACCCCTCTGCTAACTCCAATCCACAGAGTCAAAACTGAGATAAACGTTGGCTCATGGATATGTCAATTCACCTAAAATTGTATGGACTGTAAATAGATTGGCATAATCATGCTTCTTTTTAATACCAGAAAAAAAAAAAAAAAAAAAAAAAAAAAAAGCGACAGTCAGTCAGACACATCATCTACACCTTTTGACCAAAAAATGACTCTTTTTCATGACATGTTTTCCTTGATTGATCAACTTGCATTTGGGTAAAAACTAAAATGCATTACAGGCAGGCTGTCTTTCGGAAACGGGTGTCCAATCGCTAAACCATCCAATCCGAAGTTTAGTTTTGAAAATTATCGAGGCTCATATTTCAATTGAATATATAGGTATTTTATTTCGTAGTTTTCTTTTATTTATTTAAATAATTAAAAAAATTAATGATTAAAGAGATTTTTCTCTTAAAAATATCTTTTTTTTTTTAGTTTTTCAATTTTGTTTATAAGTAGAAGGGTTAAAACTTTTTGTATTATATATATATATATATTTGGTGATTCTCGTATTCATATTTCTATTTATGACAGAAAACATGTCGAAGAAACAATCAAATTGAAATTCTTAAACATAGGGTAATACAATTTTTTATTTTATTTTATTTTATTTTTATTTTTATTAACATTATGTAAACCCAAAAAGAGAAGTGCAGAAAATTTTGAGAAAACTTAAAAAGAAAAGGAAAAAGAAAAAAAAAAGGTCGACTAAGTCATGTATACATGTATATGTTTGGTACTGCTTGTCACATCTCCTTGTTCAGAGTTTATTATTTGGTCGTGGCTCAACGTAGTTCCAAACTTTCAGCAATATCATAAATAGCAAAGCCACAGGGTTTTGGGTGTTTTGCATGGCTGAAATCACATGATGAAGGTGGGCATGACCCTATAAAGTTGGGACATGTTGTGGCCTGTAGGGTAGTTTCTCAAACCCATTGAAGGGGTCTCCATGGCTATCAATTATCTAACTGCATGCCCTTTAACTTATCCACAATGTTGCTTTCATTATACTATGTTTTCTTTTTGCCATGAATCAATGTGTTAGACAAGAGTTTCCACTGCAGAAGTGTTGCATGCATGAAAATATTGCTTTTATTTATTCCCCCTTGCTTTGTCTTCATCTACTTCTCCCTAGTCCCTTCAAGCTATGCATGTATGTACGTATATGTATGCTTTTGGGCGATTTCATAGGGATAATGAAGCTTGACTCAGTGTAAGATGTCTGCATAAAACCCTAGCAATGGAGTTTTCACTGATTGAAACTATAAAGGTGAACTTATATAACAAATGCAACTAGCTAGAAATGGTTTGACTGACTTGTCTCAATTGCATTCTCTTTACAATAATGGAAAGAGCTGGGTGATATGGGAAACATGGCCCAAAAAAGGATGTTCCCTTGTCTATACATAAAGGAAAAGAGAGTTATTGATATTTGTGTGGAAAGGAAAGAGGGGGGACAAGCTTAGGTCTAGTTTGAATTGTTTAGGAAAATCATGACTTTGACATCTCATGAACATGGCTTAATTTATCTCCACCCCCATGTGACCATGGCTAACTAGCTACATAGACACCCTTCTATTTTATCAAATGGAAAAGTGAAATAACTCTACTCCTCTTTTCTCCATTTCTCCTTGTTTGAGATTGAATCTTAAGATCATAATTGAAAGCTTGTATAAATATGTTATATCCCACATTGCTCGCAAGAACTTCCAACACTTACAAAAGGGTTTTCTGATGGTATATACGCACGTAGGGCCGGAGCCACCTTGTGCCCAAGAGGGGCAAAGGCCCCTCCCAAATTTTGGAAAAATGATTCTTTTGACCTAAAATTTTTAGTAAAAATGGATAATTACCATTATGCTATGCTAACATTTGCATTTTATTTTGCCCGATAAAATAAATTTCATATCATGCTCCTCTAAACTTCCTTTGTAGCTCTGCCATTGTATCAACGCGTATTTTAAAGTCTAAGTAAGTTATCTTTTCATATTATAAGAAGCAATTCAAAAGATGTATCCTTCATCCCAACGAAAATTATGAGAGTAAGTGATGGATGATGTGTATATCCAACATCCCTTGGCACTTTCAGCTTTACCCTAAAAAGCAAAAAATGATTGCTAGATGAAAATTTGAATGGGCCATAATTTGACCAGCCCACTCTTTTCGGCTTGCCCCATCCCTTTTCTCGCCTTTATATTTTTACTTGTCTTTGTTGGCGTAAAAGAAAGGTGATTTGGGGTCTTCCTCTCTCTTCAAGACACCTTAATCCCAAAAACAATGTGAGTTAGTACAATTTTCCCGGTCGCCAAACAGAATGGAAATGGAAGGAACAAAAAGAGAAAGCAAAGAAAACCTTCGTAACACGCTTAGAGGTTGCACTTTTTTAGATTTCATAACCACTATTAGCTTATAAAAATTTCTATCTTTGAATGGTTATAGAGTTCCTTCCTGCTCAAAACAATCAACAGAAAGTAACTAAAGCTGGCTTTGGGGCTGGGCCAACCATTAGACATGGTTTTACTTTGTTGCTGCAAACCGAGCCAAGGCCCAAAGAAATGATTACTGGCGGGTGTGATTAAGCTTTATGTCTAGGAACCATATTTAAAAATATTTTTATTAAAGAAGTTTAATTAAGTAAATATCCACAATAATGGGCCGAGCAGCTTCCCTCGTCCATGTCCACAATAAGTCCTCTTACGAGCATAGAGGAAAAAACACAATGATGAAATCTTTTACTTCTTTCCCATTCAGATAGAGATGCTAGTAAATTGATAGAGTGGAAGCCTGAAATTAGGAGACAAGCTTTGCTTTTGGATTGGTTTGGTTGTTGGCTGAGTGTATTTGCACTTGCGTTTGCCTTTGCCTACTACTCTTGCCATTAGTCATTCCTTCCTTGCTAAATGCTGATTGCCAACCATCAAAAGAAGTGCAGGCACCCTGTCTTCTCCTTATTCAACAACATTCTCAACCTCATTTTATCTTTCAATACTTCCATCATTTTATTTTAAGGCTTTTTCAAATCATACACCAACATTTAGTTTTATAGGAAAAAAAATACCTTACCATAGGCACTCAAAAACAAAATCCAATGGATAAGATCTCGATTGGACATCGTCTTTTGAGCATTCCTTTATTCAAGATCTACTAAATCAAATAATTCAAAACGACTCTTCAAGTGGATTTGCCGATTCACCAATCATTAAGGTTTCTTCTCATGAAAATAGTTACTCTAATTCTATGAATTTTTTTAAATTACTCTTCTCTTTAATATCATTCAAAAAAAGTTTTGAATTGTCTAACATTCCATCAATTAGGCTTAATTTTTAAAAAATAATAAATGTATCTTTTTTTAAAAAATAAAAATAATATATATGAGACTGTCAAGCCTAAGGTTTTAATCATCAACTATGCCATGTTTATACGTCAATCACCAACAATGGGACTTTAAAAAACCTAATATTTTGCCCTAGTTACTATTTTTTTAGAGTTTTGAGTAGAGATAATTCATTTTTTTTTAAAAATTACCTCAATAAGTTTCTATCAAAATAATTTTTAAATTAGCGCTAGCTTCTCAATCATATGAGCATTCACATGTCATTTTTTGTTTTTTGTTGTTTTGTTTTGCACTTTAAAATCATAACTAGTAACTATAATGTTTAATATTTATTTTAAAATATAAAGTTATAGTAACTAAGTTCAGTTTTAACCTTAAATTTAAAACCGTAGTTGTTGAGTATACTTTTCACCAACTAGTTTTATGACCTGCGGATGACGAAAAGTATTTTGCAATGGAAATTTTCTCTTTAGTAAATTTTTTGCTTAAAAGGGAAAAAAAAATTCTATCTCAAACATTTTGGTGCCATTTGTAGGAACTTTTGATTAAGAAGCCATGTTGTAGCGAGAAGGCTTGGCAGCAGGAATGGAACCAAATGGGGGAAGCAGCAATAGAATGCTAGAGCAGCAATAGATGACCAGTTCAATCAAAGATTGTAGACCTTGACGCAGTGGAATGAAATTCTTGGCTCCTGATAATGAAGAGTTGCATTAGCAGTTACATGCACATCGTTCCCGTTCTCCATTGACTATGATGATATTATCCCCAACCATAATATCTCAGCGTGAAAATTTGTTTCCATTTGCAAAGGAAGAAAAATCGGTTTGCAATAGAACAGTCTAGTCTTTTCAAGACGGAGGTTTGAAATTACAGATAGAGAGAGCTCGAGGGATTACGTTTGATGTTTCTCTACGCCATGCATGCACTAGTATAGATGGAAGCTTATGACGATCCTCGTTGTCATAGTTGGCAACAGCACATTTTTTAACCTTTCCCTGTCTTCTTCATGGAGAAAGATAGGCCGTGTCACCACCTCAAGAAGAGAAGATCTCAGGATCAATTCAAAATGGGCCACCATTTCTAGGGCACCTTGGGGCTCTTCTCTCCTAGAAACCCCAAGGTTTGGAGATCTCTTCTTAGTTTGAGCCCTCCTTTGTGGTGTAGTCACAGTAGATGGAGACTGATTTTTGTTATCCATGATCTCAATCGGATTGGCGATGAAAGAGATTGGGACAACATCATCAGAAGCTCTCACTGTTTAGAGTCTCTTAGGTGGTATAATTTCCCGGCTGGAAAGCCCAAATTCAATTGAGCTGTCATGGGCCAGCCCGGGCTAGGTTGAGTTTCCCTAATCTGGAATTACTTTAGCCCAAATGGCCCTCTGCAGTTTTTTATGGCCCAGTCTGTCTTTAAAGTTGGGCTTCAATAAAAAGGCCGGACCTGTCAACTAAGTCCATTTCTGACTTTTCCCGATTTGGACCGACCTGATTTAGATTTGTGGACCAGCTCACCAATTTTCGGCCGTCGATCATGCTCAAAGAGTTGAGTAGGCGCATAGTAGATAATAACTTCTACAACAAGCATCACCGGAGTATATTCTCATTATCCTACTGGAAGTACCTTACATCTGGCGTTTCATACCCTAAACTTGCATCCTAACGAAGTCTTTTCAAGCCACATCAGCACGAGTAGTGGGCCCACCAAGGTCAACTAATCTAACGGCCCAAATCCGTCGAAATCTGTCAACTCATCCATTTCCACACGTTCCTCCCATAGCCAGCTCACTTCTTGTTGCTCAAGTATAAGAAGTCGTATGAGTCGATACACACTAGAGAATTCATTTTCTTTTATTATTTGTTTTAAAGATAAATATTTTAAATCTTATAAAATTCTATAAATTGTTGAAGAAACCAGCGAGCCTGCCGTATTTTATCTTCGACGAAACGACGCGCTTCGAGAGAGAGGGAAAGAGCTGGTTGTCTTCTTTTCTTTGTGTTCTTTGATTTCGTCTTCTAAAAGGTTTGATTTTTTTTTTCCTTGCTTTTGTTTTATTTCTTTTCTTTGATTTCAATTTCGTTGACTTCTGAATCGAATTTTCCCGGAAATTCTAAGGTTTTAATTCTTGAATTTATCCCTTTTTTCCTTCCTTTGTTTTTCATTTTTAATTTTAATTTTTTTTATATGGTATTATGTGAACACGATTTTATGTTGGTTGTCGCTCTGGTTGTTGGTGGTGATGATAATTTTTGCTGATGAAGGTTTTTGTGTGTATGGACCTATAAATTTAGGGTTAGGTTTAGGGTTAGGGTTGTGTATTTTTTGGTTGTTGGATTTTGGCATTTAAATTTTTGGTTCAAATGATCTTGCTGATCATTCTGGTTCGTTGTATTCTGAAGAAATCTTTGTTTTTCTTTGTTGGGTAAGGTATTTTTTGGTTTTGTTAACATTTTGAGAGTGCTTTTCTTGTCTTAATATTTATTATAAACTTGATCATTGCTTCCAGCCGCAAGAAAAGTGTTTTCAAAGTGATAAAAGAGAAGGATGCATAATAAATTGATACAGTTTTGTTCTTTTTACTTCAGGAGGAATGGCAAAGAGTTACTTCAAGCAAGAGCATGATTTTGGTATGTACTTGTTTAGTTTTTTCTAATTTTGTGATGGATGATTTTTTTTTTTTTTTTTTTTCATATTTTCTTTTTCAATTTTTATCGTTAGTCAATGGCTTGTTTTAGTTTCTGAAAGTATGAACTCTTTTTTCTTCAGAGAAGAGACGTGCAGAGGCTGCTAGAATTAGGGAAAAATACCCAGACAGGATTCCGGTGAGAATTGAGCGTTTTTCCTCTAATTCAATTCTTCATCATCTGCATGTCAAGCCTTTTATAAGAGTAACGTTTTTAAAGGTTGAAAACCAATGCGTTTTTATCATTTGATTACAATGTCAAGATGAACAATAGTAATGTTTTTATAAGGTGTAGAACCAACATGGTTTTATAAGATGCCTCAGTTATGGTTTTATTAAGCCAAATGGTCCAGTATTATGCTTGTGCTATTTGGTATTGTAGACATTGATATATACTCTTCTATTCCGTGGAATATTTCCAAATTTTTGAAGCGTTTGAAAATTGTTCTCTAATGTTTTATAGAACAAAAATCTCTTTGAGAACTTGAAATGTTCTTAACCTATTTTTTATATTTAAATATATATTTTTTTTAAATAACTTTTATCTATTGTGCTTTATTTTCAATCAATCTTAATATTTATATAATTATTTTTTAAAAATACCCTTGGAAGCTAGTGAAAACAACTAAAATATGTTTTTAGAAAATACTATGTTTTTTGTTTTTTAGTCACCAAAAATGTTTTCCTGTTTTTTATTATTTATTTATTTTTTATTTTGGAGAACAGAAAATTGTTTTGAAAAATAGTTGCCTAACAGGGCGGTAATCTTACCCCTAATGTGAGGAGAATAGAGTTGGATGCTTGTCCCCTTCTTAGAGGCTAAAACTCAGACACTGAACAAATAATGTTCTTAGAGGCAATACTGTACAAATGATGTTGTTTAGAGGCTAGACTCAGACACTGAACAAAGACATCTAGACATACATGATGATCTACCCTCAATGCCTTTTTGGGTTCCAACACCTACTCATTGAAAGAAAACTATAATAATATAAGTGCATCTCATAATCTCTCTATTATGCATTTTGACTTCACATTTTGACTAATGTGTATATGACTTGTTTTTATGAATTGAAGGTGATTGTCGAGAAGGCTGAGAGGAGTGATATTCCGAACATAGATAAGAAAAAGTAAGCACCACTGCACTTTGTTAATTTCTCTGGAGTTCTGTTTTCTTTCCCCGTTCACTTGTCTTTCTTCTTCTTCTTTTTTTTCTTTTCTCTTTTCTTTTTCCACTATTGCCTGACAAGTTGAATTTATCTCAATTCTAGTGAATAAAATCTCATCCAAGTCTAAAATTTTCTTAAGCATGTGTACTAAATAAAGAAAAGGATGTTTAGGAAGGGTTACTGCTTCCAGTATCCATCAAAAAAAGGAAGCGTTGTTGCTTCCAGTGTCCACAGAACATATTGGACTGACAAGTGTGAACTATATAACTGCTCAAAGAATCTAAGAAGTAAACCCTCTTCAAAATGGGTTCTGTCCTATCATTGAACCTAATGATTTTTATTCTGTGACTTTCCTGTACCCTCAAGTTGTTCTTCATTCCAAAACACAATGATAGACTGCTTCCTAAAACCAGATACTTTCCTATCTCATGATGCATATCCAGAGATATGATTATTATTAATAGGTTGAGTCCATATGACAGAACCATCCATTCGCATGCAAACAAGGTACATTGTTTCTTCAATGTTCTGCTCAATTGTTGAGGAGAAAATATTCCTTAGCGATGATTTCACAAGTACCTTTTCTTTCTCATGATGAAAGGTTTTCAGTTATTTTTCAGGAGACAGGAAAACTTATAATCTTATGTGGATGCTCTACCTATTTCTGGTGTTACATATATTTGTACTTGTGTCTATATTTTGGGTAATTAACACCTCATCTTATTCTTAAACGAACTTTCCACAGACCTAACCAATTACCTTGTTGTCCTCATTTAAATTGCCTTTTCTTTGTATTACATCAGACCATTCTTTTTTTTTTTTGATAGATAAACACAAATATATTAAAAGGGCAAAAAGCCACAAAGCATACAGGGAGTATACAAAGCAGCTACATCAGACCATTCTTTGATAACTACACATGTTTACTACGAATACCCCCCTGCATTCAAAATGTTTTTAGCCTATTTTTATGTCTTTAAATATATTTTAAAGATGACTTTTATATGTAGTGTTTTATTTTTAATCATTTTTTATATTTGTCTAATTATTTTGTAAAATAACCCTTAGAAAACAAGTGAAAACTATTGAAAATAACTAAAAGAAAACACGTTGTTTCTTATTTTTTAAGAATAAAAAACTGTTTTCTGTTTTTTATTTGTCAAATGTGTTTTCTTGTTTTTTTGTTATGGAGAACAAAAAATTGTTTTCGAAAACAGGTTCCAGAACATGTCCTTAGTACAATACAAACTGACTTTTCCGCTCAATCCTTCAAAATTTGTTTTGCCATGTTCTTTGCAAATAGACTAAATGAACAACATAAAGAGGTTAAGTTCCAAACGAAGTTGCGATAATTTAGGAAGAAAAAAATACCATGCCAGCTAAGTAAAACACCTTTGACACAATTGGAAAAACCCAAGCCATCCAAAAAGGGAGAAAAACAAGGACAACAAACTGGAGACATAGTTGTAGTGGATAAAGAGATGCAGTGCAAACTCCTAATCTTGGTTATGGAGGTCATGCCAATTAGCCATACACCAACTTTTCCTACAAGCTAATCAATGGTACGAATTTTCTTGCACACTGTCTCCCAAACAAAAGCTGACCTTGGATGATATATATTAATATTTTTAGAGGTCAACATGGACTTCTTTTGGTATAGGTGTTTGCTCATGTTAGTTCTTAAAATCCATGGTCCTTTGGGGAATGCATTGCTATTGGTTAGTAGCAGTTACTTCAAGTTGGTGGTCATTTTTGTGGTAGTAGTGTATTTTGCTTATATACCCGCTAAAATTACAGGTACCTTGTCCCAGCCGACTTGACAGTAGGACAGTTTGTCTATGTAATACGTAAAAGGATCAAACTGAGTGCAGAGAAAGCTATTTTTATATTTGTGGACAATGTCCTCCCACCTACAGGTAATCCTCGCAATTCTAATTTGCTCTCTACTGATTGATGCTCTGGTTAGGCTCTTTATCACTTTACTTCAGTAAGCGGTTACATTTATAGATTGAAAATTGGCGTGGTGGTTGTGTGTGTGTTTTTTTAGGGGCAATCATGTCCGGAATATATGATGAGAAGAAGGATGCAGATGGGTTTCTCTACGTCACTTATAGTGGAGAGAACACGTTTGGATATGAGATACCACATTAGTGATTGATTCTTTGGGCATTGCGATTGTTTCATTGACAGTTCAACATCTTTGCCTGCATCGTGATAATCTCCATTCCCCTTCATTATTGTGCTTATTTTATGAAGACAATGTCGTTGGTAATATGTACAGTATATTTTGTATATAAAACCCTGCACGATGTTAGAAACTCTTGCTTCATGCTTTAAATAATTAAATTCACACTATCTCTTGCTTCTAGTGTCTTTTGATTTTAATTACGCAGCTGAGCAATCATAATCACATCCTTATGCTTTTTATTTTTTATTTGGAGTTATGCATTTACTTGTTAAGTCATCGGGATTCCAGACGATGCAGCTACACTGTTACTGGGAGAGAGAGTTTCCTCAGTCTGACTCAGGGGACCATGTTGGCTAGCTGTATAAACTTAAACGAGAGAGTTTGGTAAAACTCAATGATTTAAGTTGATTTTAAGTTAAATATTTCTTAAGTTGTTAACTTAAAATTTATTATTTATTATTTATTTTAAAATTTAAGTTCAATTAACTTATAATTTATTACTTAATTTTTATAGTAAGGTTGTTTAATAAAATTTAAAATTATAAAATTGACATATTTGTCTTCATAAATTAGAAGTATGGTAAAGGAGGTTGATGGAGGTTATAAGGTAGTAAGAGTAATAATGGAGGTTGTAGAGTAGTAAAAGAAATCTTAAAGATAATTAGGATAAACAATAGTAGAAAGATAAAATAAAAATGTGGAATTAAAAATAAATTAATCATTTTTACTTATCATTTAAAATTGTTTTTGATTTTTAAGTCACATTATTAAGTTATTTTATCAATATATTTAATTTACTTAATAATTTAGATTAAGTTATTAAGTTGATTTACTAAACACACATCAAGAGTTTGTTTGTTTGTGCTTTTAAAAAGTATTTACAATTAAAAAATATATATATTATAAAAAAAAATGTTTTTAAGAAAAATGAGAGGTTTGGTAAAATTTTTAAAAGTTAAAAAATCACTTATAATATTTTTGTTTTTTAAACTTGATATGTTATTTTATTTTATTTTTTAAAGTCAAAACACTTTTAAAAAAACATTTATACTTAAAAAAAAAAAAAAAAAACACTTGCACGGTGTTTTTGAAGTAACTCTTTCAACAACCTTTTATAAGCATCACTTATTTCAATTGTAACAAATTTTCATTTTTTTTTGAAGTCATTGTCTCGACAACCTTTTATGACAGTTGCAATTATTTTTTATTAGGTATTTTTTACTACTGGGTAACTTGAGAGTGAATGATACTCAAAATTATTTGCAACGGATTTTCTTTTTCAAACGTGTGCATAAAAACAAACACTTCCCAGTGTTTCTTTCCTGGATGGATGTCCTTGTAGAGTTGAGATAGAACCAAATTGTTGTGGACTGACAGAGACAGGTTTTGAGAGTGCAGCAACCCATGTTCCCTTGTAGCAATTGCATTGGACATCCATGATCCATGTTCATCTCTGTTTTATAAGCTTGGGTTTAGGCTAGGTAGGTTCATTGCATCCAAAGCCCCACTAAAATCATGCATATTTTTTTTTTGAATTTCAATTCATATTAATATGTGTACGGGCTTTGTGTGTATTAACCAAAAGAATTCTAATATGGTTCTTATAATGCCGAGTAACAGGAAGACTAAAAAACTATGAAGATTCATTTTTGTGTTTTGGGAGACAAGCACAATGGTGTTTTGTCACACACATCCTCCATCACTTAAAACCGTCTGAGTAGGAGCAGATTGGTGCTGCAGTGGGGGGCTCTAGCCAATCCCAGAGTACTTATTCAGATTGTCTCCAAGATTACATCAAGGACTAGAATCATGAGCTGCTGGCAAATATTCTAGTCTACAATGAACAGTGAGGCAAGAGGCATGTGATGTTTGTTGAATTAATGAAAGAACTTGATCCAGTGAAAATGTTTCTAAACATATAAGACGGCTGGGGGAACTGGTACTGTACAGCCCAGACTCTAGGACATTTCCCCGTATAATAGCCCCAATAGAAGGACATGTTTGGCAACCACTTTGAAAGTACTCCTCAAAAAATAAATTTTAATTTTAATTTTTATAATAGGTTTTAAGAGTAAAATTCTGTTTGAAGATTTAAATGAGAAAAACATTTTTTTTTAAACTTAAGTTTTATTTAAGTATACTGTCAAATTTTTTTTTTTAATTTTTTATTTGTTTGATCGGTGATTGGAGCCAAAAAGTGAATTATTTTAAGCACAATTTCGCCTTTATGGATAGTAATTCAAATAATAATCCCCTCTGTTGCCCAATTCTAATTAATTTTGAAATCTTATTTGCAAAAGTTAAAATTCTTCAAATAGTGTTCAAAGAGAGTTGGAGGAGTTTAGGTGGGAGGCAAGAGAGAATTCTAGAATTTACAAAGAGAAGATGAAAGTCTTCTATGATAAGATCGATCATCTAAACAAAAGAGTTTAGGTCAAGATGGAAGGTTTTGCTATGCAATTCGACTCCATGTTTTTCCTAGAAAATTGAGAACTAGGTGGTATGAGTCATTTATAGTGCAATACTCCTGTCCCCATGGAGCCACTAATGTTAGGAATCCTAAGGACGAAGGAGACATTCAAAGTGAATGTTCAAATGCTGAAGATTTACTAATAATCTAATTTGGGATGAGTATGTTGAATTACTTAATAAAGAAATATTAAATACTAGGATAGAGTCTTTTGTCTCTTTTTAGGTTATCCTCAAAAGGTAAGAAAAGAGAGGATGAAAGCTATCACAAAAGGTTAAAGGAAAAGAGCAGTGTTACGATATTAGAACACAAGGTCACCCTAAGCGAAGACCCTCAACAAAGTAAAAATCACAAGAGTAACCAAGGGAAAGTAAGGTTAGTGAACTCCCTTAAGGAAATAAGTTATTTTATTATATTTTTAACTTAGTTAAGCTCTATTATTATCACTTGTCTTCATGATTATAGTAGTTTATGTTATGATAAAAGGTTGAGGACCTTATGGATTCAGGAGAGAAGAAGTCATGACCTGTCTATGTAGTTGTTGATGTTAAAGTTATCCTTATAAAACAAAGTTATTATGAGATATTTTAAATTTATTAATAAAATGTGATGTTTAATTATTTGCCGACTTTTGTTTAGATGTTTATTGTTTCAAACTATGTCATTATAAGCATTCTACCTAATCAAGTTACATTGTACATGATTTGGATTTATGAGTTATTATAAAGAAGATACATACCATAGGTTCCTGATAACTTAATAAATTGTTCACAATAATTCATAAGTTAGGGCAATTTAGTGGTGTAGTTATAGTATATTGGTAATTAGATTTGGACTCTAAGATAAATACACTAGTGTGTATCTACTATACATTGAATAGGACCTACAGAGAAACCTATTATGAAGGCTATTAGAGGAATATCCATTCTCTTCAAATCACTATGTTATATGTATCCTTAATCTTGAAAAGATGTTATACTGACATTTGAATTAATAATTATTTTAAGTTTTATATGAGTGAAATCTTAAAGTGATCGTATTTTCCCATTAACTTGAATAATTATTAATTCAACAGTTAGTTATACATTTCTCCAATAGTAGATACTATGATATCTTATTAATGGGATAAATTATATCCTCTAGAGTAATCCAAACGTGAATGATCATCATTAGTTTATGACTGTGGCAATTTTATTAAATTAGAATTTGATATTTATCCTTATGGATTTAGAAACATTAAGTGATCATAGAAAAGATGGATTTACAAAAGGATATAATCTAATTGGTGGATAACACTTACCAAATTGGGTTATGAATATTAGTTTATGTAGAACAACATATAACGATATAGTGGGTAACAAACTTGATGAGAAAAACCTGAATATCTTCGTTTCCTAAGTTCGGATCAAATTAGAAACATGCATAATTATCCTAAACTTTTCTAAATCCTATGCACAATAAAAAAAATAATATTTTTAAACTTTAAAGGGATTTAGAAAGTGCTAACATAAACCACATCTTAGATTCGAATGTTCTTGAATCAAATCCATGTGGTGAAGATGGAGGACAAAATCATCAAAGTCTTGTAAACCCAAAGTCTTTCACCCGATGACTTGAACCTTGATCTTGATAGACTTCCGGTGGGGATGGAAGGGAAGGTAGAGGCTATGACTCTCTTTGTCTGGACATGGAAGACGACTCTCCAGGAAAGATATGAAAACGTTAACTCTTGAGGGGGTATTTGTAAGTTCCTTACTAAGTTTAAGTGACTTGGCTTACACTTGTGGGGATGAAGGACAAAATCATAAAAGTCTCGTAAACCTGAAGTCTTTCGTTTGATGACTCGAACCTTGATCTTGATAGACTTTCGGCGGGGATGGAAGAAAATGTGGAGGCTATGACTTTCTTTCTCTTTGGAGGTGGAAGATGACTCTTTAGAAAAAATATAGAAATCTTAACTCCTAAGGGGGTATTTGTAAGGTTCCTTACTAAGTTTAAGTGACTTGAGCCGACTAATGGCTTGTGTCACTTAACCTAACTCAAAATAGGTTCTAATTGATTAGTTAACCCAACATGACGTACTAATTAATTAATTAGTCCAATTCAGAGATCTTGTTCACTTACCCTTGTGCAATATTGTGTAATTATCAAAATACTCTTATGCACAAAAGTGAACCTAAAGTCAATCCAACCCTTATAACCCATGTCAATAAGGTATATGAGCTCAGAGCGAGGACCATTAAGACTAATAAGAATACTGATTTTCTCATAAGCCAATTTTAAAGTTGATTCAACATTTTACTACATGGAATCAACTGAACTTCAGCATCTTATATAAATAATAATGAGATAACAAATGCTCGAGTCCGTAACCTACTATCCATTGTGTTCAATCTTCTCATGAACTGGTGTCCCTAGTCTAACAAGGTGAAAACTATCAGTCTTTTAAGACTACCTCTACTATCTTTGAATTAGAGACCCTCTATTATGTGTTCAACTGACATGTCTTAACTCTCAAGTTCTACCTAAGGAATTACTATGATTATAGTTTTCATGAACATACCTTCTTATGATCACCCATGAGACATACTATCTAAATCCTAAGAGATATTATGGTGTATCTATTGAGAATACCTAATACTATCGACTTCCATTTAATAATGACTCAATCCATTGGGAATATATGATCTCACCTATAAGTCAAAATCACTATTAACTTTAACACAAACTCAATACCCTCTCAAAGTTGAGAAACAATACTATGAAACAGCTTGGTGAAGTCATGACTACTTGATAGCCTTAAGTCATAATTCATTGTAGGTCCTATTCAACATGTAACCATACACATTAGTGCACTCACCATGAGAAGTTTATCCCGATAACTAAGACTAATCATCCCTCCAATTAAGAAGTGATGCACTACAACCTCTAATGAGTTGCCTAAACCCTAAATTGACTGTGAACAAGTCATTTATTTGCAAAGAACCTATAACTTGGATCTTTCGTACAACTCCTAATGCACCTAAGTCACATATAATGTAAAAGATGTAGGTTAGAATGCTTATAAGGTATAATGCATGAAAATATGATAGACAAAAGTGAATTGAAACTTTATTAAATAAATAATAAAATCTAAGAGTTTATTATATTATGTCATACTTTTAAGGGTTCTATTCTAATAAAACTATACTATATATTTCATTTAATTATTATAGACTACTGAAATACTATTAATCTTCTTTAGTGGAATGAAATTAATTATAAAATTTTAATAATTGTATGGAAACTAGTTATTCTGTGTTCTAATCGTCCTTACACGAGCTACCTTTGTTTGTATTTACATTTTAGAGCTTAGGTGGAAGACAATGATACACCATAGATTTGGGTGCACCGTAGGGGTAGTCTTGGCTCATTAAGGGCAAAGTAATCCTTTTACTAAGGGTAAGGTCATCCTTTTGCCTTGACCGTAGCCAATGTATAAGCATTCTTGTGTTTTGGTACGAGGAGATACTCATATGTGACAACCAAGAAGTCGCTACCTTTATTCCCACCCTCTCTCCATAGTCTTTCATGGTGCTTTATGAGATCATCCACACAATTGTGCTTACATGAAAATAGATTCACCGAAGAAGATTCTCATAGTCTTAAAAGCAAAAATAGGGGTGATCAACAATCCTACAACGTCCTAGACTTGTGGACTTGAGTCTTGGTAAGTTTTTTGAAACCCTAGATCTCCACGGATACATGCAGAATTTTGTATACAGTTTTCCATTGCGTATGGGATAGTAGTTTGATTCATAGTCATGAGGGGTCCCTCAAGGGCTGATATCCCCTTAGCTGACATCAAAATGACTCACCGGGCAAGGACCATGAATTAGCTCAACTTAAGCACCACATTGTTCCCTTAATTGGCTGCTTTATGCAAGTGGTCTCGAGCCAAAAGGAGTAGGTGAGTTGGCAAAAAGGTTGGAGAGCCTCTATAATGAGTGATGATATTAGTCCATGGGAGGGAAATATCTATAGAAATTAAGGAGGAGACAAGCAGGCCGCACCTAAGTGATACCAATATCAATACAGGTGACATCAACAAAATGTGGTTGGGTCATACATAATGAGACTCACCTAAATACATGCAAACAAATGATGGGTGATCAACGACCCTTTACCTTACCCAATTATTTTTAAATGGTTAGTTGATTCTATTCTTGCTTGATTACCTCACACTTAAACCACTGACACAGACTCTTCACGCTAACCTCATCCCACTCCAGTGCCATGAATGACTGAGTCACAATCAAATAATTGAAGTCTTGCACTTGGGGACTTGTCATTTAATTCAAGTCTTCTAAAATTTTTCACCAAGGTGAAATTTTGCAACTCAATTCAATAGCATGTTAAGAGTTCATCCATATAGGTCTTTCCTAACAAAGTAGTTCATGTAAACAATTATTTTAAATAAAGACCCATTAAAAACCGACCTTTGGCCCAATTAATCTTAGAGTAACTTTAATTTGAAGACTCTCAAATTTTCTTGTTGGAAAGAGTTTGAGACAGTGATTAAGATAAGAACCTAGTTCCACTTCCACATGAGATGTGGCCAACACAAATATTTAACTTATTGCCGGAGTCAAGATGCTTGTCAACTCCGCGTCCAGCTTCTCCCTTTGGTTGGAGCCAATATTTTTTTCATGGCTCTGTGCGATAAACTTATGAGACCTTATTAACAATCCAAGAGTATTACAATGCATATGTAATTTTGTGGGACAGCTGATGGGTCGTCCCTAGTCTACATAGCACGATGTCATATGTTGAAGGCACATGGACTCCATGCCATGTGAAATACATGCTGCTTACCGACGGTAGGGGAGACCCGACCCTCCATGTCCCATAAAAGAGGTGCAGGCGACGGTTTGGCCATGCGCCTTTGTCTCCTCTTCCCAATCTTCCCCTCCCCTACCTCCCACTCTCCTCTTGGCCCCAGCTGTTCCAACCTTGCATTGCACCCTTTTTCTCTTAATCATACTGAGTCCAGTAGCCTAGAGATATCAAGTAAAAAAGTTGAAAAGTTTTCAGTCTCTATGGAACAACAGCATGTCTAACTATTACATAATCAAGGCTCCTTGTGCATTCTGTCATCTAAAAAAGTGGGAAGTCTAATATTCTAAGCAACATGTAGGCACAGTGAGTGCATGTGTAATAACATACTAGAAATTTTAAGTTAGCTTTGTCATTTTTTGTTTAATTGTTCTAGAGTCGGGTAGTAGTGCTTTCTTTTTCATCTTTTGACACGCATCTGAGGCCATTCAAGTGGTCCAATATGAACAATCATCAAGATTAAGAGTTCCATCAGTAAAACAACTCAACACCAGGCCTGTCGATGGATTGAATATGGACGAGATAGCAAAATATTTGGTGGGTCTTGGAATGTTGATATCTATATCTCTCTGAATCAAGTTTTTGTTTTTTTCTGGTTATGAAGTTGGCCAAATTTGGATTAAAGAAGATGCCTTAATCAAATTTAAATTGGGGTTTGAAAATTTTAACATCAAGCAATGTAACAGCAGATTTCTTGCCAAATCAAGGGAAATATCAGAAAATTCGGCCATATGATAATTTTGCACTTACACTCTGGATTTGTAAAACCAAGTATTGTATCAACCTAAGAAAGAAATCTTGAACTATGCTTTTGTTGACAGAATGACAGTACTGACTTAAAATACCTATAAATGCTATGAACAAATGAGGAGAAGCAAGGTACCTCTGCTGGTGATAAGAGTTTCACTTATGTGTATTTCAAAATATAGTCCTACCCAAACTACAATTTTGTAGAAGTAAACCACTACCACTGGTCAGCTCGAAATTTTATCGCAATTCATTTCAAGGGACATATGATCTTTTAGTCATCACAACATATTTTTGAAGATAAATTGATTTTTATATTCATCCAATAAATATATTCAATTTCTACCACCCACCCTTTAATGGGTTCTCTTAGAAAAACAGTGTGATGCCACTTGATAGTCTTAATCATGGTTCTTCCAACACCTCTTATTTGAAGACGAGTCGGTTTGTAATGCTAATTATAAAATGATACCACCACATCAATGGAATCAAATATAAGAAAGAAATCAATTGGGTAATGTAAGTATATATATTTTTCTAAGAAAATAAATAAGATGGGCAAGATTCAGGCAAGGAACAAGGAGTCACAAGGAATGCAGCAGTAAAATCTAACACAAAGGAATGGAGTTCCTATATAGATCACATGGGCAGGTCAAAGATTTTCTCCTTGAATCAAATCTTGCAAATATATTACCTTGAATTATCTTTCAGAAGAAATTTCTCTATTCCTACATGCAAGTGCTCATTACGTACCTCTATAATGGGCTTCTCTTTGCTCGGACCACATTGATTAAAACGTGAGGGGAGGGGACAAAGGAGGCCCCCAATATCTTCGATTTCGTTTTCAAGGGTCATCACCCAAACACCTGCATGTTCTCTTAAAGAACTTCTTGCATCACCTACAAAACCTGCATTTAATGCTCTTCATCTTTTTATCAGTACAAATACTTGAAAACCCAATATTGAATTCACACACAAACCTCAATAGTAAATCTCAAACTTCAACCTGACTACCTTTCCTTGACCCTTGTCATCATCTTTCATCATGTCTTCTCTGCTGCTGCTTCTTCTTCTAAGTCTGTCTATCCATGCATGTAATGCTCGCCATCTTGGTGTTATTGGTAAGGAGAACAGAGAAGTCCACCTCCCCAGCAAGGTTGGTGCAAGATTTTTTATCTTCTAAAAGGTTTCAATAACATGGCTAGCAAAGCATTTGATGAGAAGTAGTCTAATTTTCAGGGTTGGGTGCAGGTTGTAGAGGAGGCTGATCAAGTTCATAAGATTTCTCTTCCTCCAAGGCTGAGACCCTCCATGGAGACAGCTGAGGAACTCCAACCGCAACAAATACTGCCGGTGGGAAGTGACAAAAGAAATCCCCAAGAGAATTGGGGTGGTGTAAAGAATATGATTGAAATAGGTTCAGAGGCTCTTTCTAAAGAAGAGGAAGACAGCAAAGGAACAACTTCAGGTTCTGTCAAAAAACGCATCTCTTGGTTTTCATCTCTTTTTTTGGCATTTGTGGCATGAGAAATACCTATATTTATCCTAAGAGGACCTTCCTCATAACTGAACAAACCCCTCTCACACTCCCACATCTTCCAACCTAGTCAACAAAAATCAGCCTCCCACCCCTCTCCTTTTTCTGTTGAAGTGATCTTTATCTTATGTTCGCATGCACAGACTTCATATCCAGAAGAGGTAGCGCCAAAATCTTGAGTCAACTCTTGTATCCTTGCTTCCACAACTTTGACACAATGATTTTATAGCATACTGTTGCATGTGACACCATTCATTGGGTTCTTCTGTTTATATTCAATGTATAATGTATACCATAGAGAAATTTCCATCTTTCTATCCTAATTTCTTGTGTTATTGGACTTAAGATTACTGTAATCATTGATATTTTATAGTGCTGGAACATGCAGGAAGTAAGATTATAGTTTTATCTTCTCATGAGGATTTGCAACAGGCAACAAAAGCAACAAAAATAGAGGTATACAATTAAATACTCCATACATTCTATTTTCAGATTCGAAAATCCATGGCCCATCTCCTTCACCATGTCCTCAGTGAGGATGGCAAGGGCAGATGGCCTGCACCTGCATGCATGCGTGGTACATGTTTGTGTTGGTATGCACAAGAGTAAATTAAAGGGAAATCCAAGAAAATGGAGTGGAAATGCAAGTAGAAGTGATAAGGAATGGACTATAATTAATGATTAGTGACCCATACAAAAATAATGGAATGTACTGTAGTGTAACATGTTCTTGTCTGACGCCTGTGTAGGGATGGAAGAGGCATTCTCGGTTGATGCTGGGATCTGCACCACATGATGTTGAGGAAACTGTAGATTCGAAGGAAGGTGACATTGTCGAAGACATAGTAGTCATGGATTACGCACAACCCCACAGGAAACCCCCCATTCACAACAAGGATCCCTAGATGATCAATCTTTTTATACGCAGCTAAATGGAGAAGCTCATGTATTTTAATTTCTCCCTTTTTTGAGACTGTTTTTCAAGAAGAGGCTTTTGATAATGCAAGATAAGACTCACTCGTCGAGGGCATTTAGTCATGATCATGAGAAGAATTAGTATGACAGAAATTAATGGCCTTGACAAAGGAGTCTTCTCTTGATCCTCAAAAACCCTAGACAAAATATAATTGTCCTTTTTTAATTAGCTAGCTGGTGAGGTTGATATGATGAAGATGGATGGGGTCCCTTAAATTTGTATGCATGTATTTTTTTAAATGATATCTTTGAATCAAAGAAGAAACATGTGTGTCCATGGCTGTAAATGAGTTAGTTGGTCCGTTCTGGCAGTTTTCTGTTAGTTTCTGCACTTTTTCTCGATTATACAACTGTTATTTTTCATTGCCTACCAGAAAATAAAGCGCCCTTCCAAGAAAAATATCAGCTCTGGAAATAGATCTCCCTGAAATTCTTAAAGACAACACCTTTCAGAAGCAGGAAATTAACTCAGGAAGCAGCATTAGCTACCAGTAAACTTGATTTGCAGAGGCCATAGACAATATGCTAGTTTATAGATAAATACATTCTTATATGCAGTCTTAAAATTTTTTAAATTCATCACTTTCATCCTAATTCTTTTATTGACAGACTTGTTAGAAGGATAGAAGCTTCAACTTACAGACTTAGCATAGAACTTTCTCTTGAATTTTACATTGGAATACGACCTTGACTGTCATGAAAATTGTAAGTTTGTTATTTATTTTCACCCAGGAGAATGATAGATCCCAACTGTTCTCAAGAGTCGATGAAGCTGACTACCTATAAGATAGGCTCAGAGAAATTGCCCTAGAGCCCCCTATGATGCTCTTGCCTAAAACAGGTGTACATCTTAATTGTGGGAACAGAGCCCATTAAGTTCCATGAGCTGGGCCCTAACGCCAGCAAGACAGTGCTTGTTTGTTGGTCTTGACCACATTTTATTCAGTACATGATTACTTTATTGTTGATACTGCCCTACATCGGTCCTTTCATCCAAGGTTAAGAAGGTACGTATCTATGAAATTCACATTCATATGATACTGATCATAGATAGTGTTTTTAATCTTTACACCACTTACAAATTTTTGTCAAAAAAAATATTTTTAAATATTGAAAAGGAAAGGTCAGAAATACTTCCTATGACAAATTCGAACATATTATTAGTTCCTCTAAAAACACTTTTTTGATAATCATTTATTAAAATATTTCTTCAAAAAATATCATAAGTGATTTATCAATCTCTTAAAAATATTTTTAAAATTTTATCAAAGTTTAATTATTTTTTTTTATCAAAAACTCTTTTATGTTAAAAATATTTTCTAAAAGCATTTTAAAAAGATTTTTCATAACTTAATTTAAATCATTAACTATACCATGTTTGATGAAATAAATTAATATTATAACTAAATTTAAAATAATTAAAAAATAATAAGTCAAAATAAATAAATTTTTTAAAATCTCAATATCATTTATTTTAATTATCCATGTCTCATTCTTCTCTTATTAGCTCGTTACTTAATACTAACAAAAGAAAATATTTCTACTTAATATTTAAAAAAATTTTAAAATAATAATTATCAAACCACCTTAATATTTCAATAAACATTATGATTGGCAATGATAAGAGGCGCTTATAGCCTTCCTCACACTTGAAAATAACTCTTGATAAAAATTTCAAATACTAAAAAGGTTTGAAGATATTCCTAAAATTATTATCATATAGACTCTTAATATTATCTTAGGGCTAGTAACTTAATTTCAGCCCTGAATCAATATTGCAATCTTCCATCAAAATAAAGAAATTATCACGTTACGTTTTGTCATGCAAGTCGTTGAATATAACAATTAAACTACAAAACTCTAAAATGAATTTTCAACATCCAAAAACTAACTAAAAATAAATATATGTAAAGCAAAATTTCCTGCTTTAATGATTACCAAAATCCTAGAATTGGACCCCAAAAGGAGCAAGGTCCATCATGAGATCCTCTTCCTTGACATCATCACGTTTAAGAGATCCCATTCCATCGTCTCAGTCGAGCGGTTCCATTCCAATGAGTTGTGGATCTTTGGGGAAATTAAATACCACTACAGCTGACAATGAATGGTTTAACAAAGTTAATGAATTCAGACGTCTTGATCCCCAGCTTCAGATCAATCTCCCCACCTCCTAACCAGAAGAAATTGGAATCAAGCTTTACAATTGCTTCATCCAAAATCACCTGAAATCCAGCCACACTTTACATTGTGATTGTCACAAATCAATAAGATAGTACTATATGTTGTTTAATTGTGCTCTGGCCTCCAGCAATTACAAAAGATAAGTGACTTAATTTTAAATTTAACCATTTACATGATAGAACATTTCTTATTTTGCCCACCGTCTAATGAAAAATAAAACTATCATCGTTCATTCTTCTAACTCAGAACTTCAACTACTTGCTACATTATGTTAACACCCTCATACCAGACATGGTCAAAGCACGGGCTTTCACTTACTAAAAAATAAAGAAAGAAAGAAAGAAACATGCACCTGCGTGGGTTTCTTGTGGCCATTCTAAGCTTATGTTTCACTTTTGGATGTCAAGAATTTTCAATTCATTCGCAACTCCATGTGGATGAATTTCACTATTATTAGTCCAAGATTTTTTAACAAGTTATATTCGACTCTTAAGCAATGGTTTTTCTATCCTGCATCAGATGTTAAACATAAATAATTCTGATGCAATAACACTGACAAACTTTATACAGTTAGCCAAATTCAGAAGGCATCTAATGTTTAACACAAAATACCAAAACCAAACACACTAATTGCTGCAACTATAGGAGACCTCAAGGTTACCATCAGCAAATGGAAAGATAAAGGATGGCACTAACACTGAAGTATTACCCAGTAATGGTATACGTGCACATAATCATTTAAGCAGATAACAAAATAGTGGACCACTATATTAGATACCAGACTCAGGTAAAGGATCATAACCCAAACAGTGATCTCTATGAATATTTATTTTATATAAACAAGTCACTGACTGTAGGCAAGAGTGGGATCAGTACCCAACCCAGGCAATCAAACCTCAGGGGGCCCCATGTTCAAGCTAGCAAGCAGGAGACAACACTGAAGTGGGACTGTCCAGAAAATATGCATGATAAGAATGCATCTTCATAAGCTATAATATTCAGAAGCATATTAATAAGTCCAGAAGAACAAATGAACCACTAATTCTTGTCAGGAGTTCGAGTACAATTTCCTTTTTGCTGTTTCTGCTAGTCCTATTATATTTCAAATTCCGACTTATGACTTATGAGTTAATTTTGGGATGTATGCATGACCAACAAGAAACTTCAGGAAAAAATGCACAGTTGATGAATTCCAGAAAATGATACATGTTAGGAAGGAGTAGATTCAATTACAATAAGGTGACTCATTTCAAATGCCAGGGAAAGATATAATAATTCATTACCAGACACTAAACATGTCCCAAAGAAGAAATATTAATTACCGGAATGTCGGTTTTCATGCCAATACATGTCACCCCATTGTGCTCATATCCAGTCAATTTCTGTGATGACTCCTCAGGAGCAAGCCTCACTGTATAAGATAACAATTGTCATCACCTTCATGGTTAGAACAATTCAAAGATTAATCTAACCATTATAAGACATCAACTGTTCATTTAAGACTGCCAAAATTACAGCAAAGTTAGATCCACTCCTTTGGTGCATGAACAAACAAGAAAAGCATAGTAACAGAGTACTACATACCAAAATTTATAAGGATTCAGCCACATTGGTGTTCTTGTTCACTCAAAAAACAATAGTAGATCATAAAGTGGATGAAGGAATATGCAAAAAGTAAACCACATTGAAAATTTTATTAAATAATGAACATATCACCATAATAAGGGACATAAGTAGTATTTCTTGCAATAAAAATAATGGATACAAAAACACAATTAGACCATAGAGTGGACAAAGAAATGTGCACAAACATATCCCTGATTTGAAAAGCTTTACAAGTAATGAAAACATCACCATAACTTGCGATACAAGTTGAAGTCCTTGCAAGAGCAGTTTATGGCTTGTCATTATTTACTGTATCCCTTATCTGTTTCCCTCAATCAATGTACATCTTCATTTCTCAACACCTTATGTTCCTGTCTAAAATGGACACAACTCCTTGTGCCCAGTTATTAATATCTCCTCGTTCAAATTATGTGCATGATTTCCATTCTTAGCTAACAATTACTGACACAGGCAGCATAATTATAAGGAAAATATATTTTTGTGTATCAAATAACTGAGAGGATTTAGATCATGTTCATGATTTAACTTCCTGTTATCAAAATATAATTGCAAGGATGAAAATTTCATCATGGTGTGAAACAATATTCACTTGTTGACATTTCATCCCTGGAACCTTCAGTTTTGATCATTCACAATTCATGATATCATGAAAATGTGAGGATATACATGGCAAGCTATAAAAATTATGAGCAGGGGAGGTCAACCATTGAGAAATTGGACAGAACTCATACAATACGTAATTATTCATCAAAATTTTTTGCACTGAGCTGTAATTTGAGTTGGGCCAAGATGAGGCCAAATTTGTGTTCAGATGCTGAGGTTGGCTTGAAGTTCATTCAGCCTAGCTGAGAATAGAACATCACATACATATTTGCTATGTTTACGTCACTCGTAAATATGCTATTTTAGAATCAAATAATCAGTGTGAGTTGGTTGGAATTTAATTTTAACTCTAATCATTTCTTGGATTAAAGCTAGATTGATAGCAGTGCCACTATCTATTTGTAAACACCATTTTGATCAGACTGACCAAAACTCTGTCTGAAGTTCATCCTGTACAACAAGCTAAGCTTGGACTAAGCATCATGGTTCAAGATCATATCAGAATGGGCAGTTTAGTCCAGATTTTAAACATTGGTAACCTTTCTGAATAGTTGTACAAATCCATATTTGAATAAAAGAAAATCTTAGGTTGAAACTTTTGGGAAACTTCTTGACCTTTAGCAGACACCAACTTACAGTTGAATTTCTTCTTTGGTATCTTGCCATTGTTGAGTGAATACAGAAAATTCTTCACAGTTTCAGCATTGAATCTAGCAGTATACTACAATAAAGAAAATGTAAGGTCAGATAGTTCAGTCGGGAGGTCAGATGCATAAAATAAAGGGATGGATTGAAATTGGGGTACCTGAACAACAACGATATAATACTTTGAATTGTTGTGGTCACTACAGTCAGTAACATTGGATGGAGCTTGAGTATTGACCTGAGAGGAGAAAAAAAAAAAGCAAACAGGAAAAATAAAGAATCTTAGCTCCAGCATTAGAAAAAAGAGAAAAATTAATTATCCATGAACTAGTCATGTAAAAGATATACATGAATTTTTTTGATAGACAAAGATGAAAAATAGATTAAAACACGCCAAAACAGGGGGCGCTCCCTAAGTAAAGATATACATCAATCCTAAGTAAAGGTTTGTAATATATACTTTGGATGAACAATACAAAGCATTTAAAGGCATGGTCAACACTAATTTTCATGATATCCAATCCTGTTTGATCAAATTTTCATTTTTATAACTAATTTAACCAAATCATTTAGAAATGTTGGAAAAGATGAAACACATATATTTCAGTCATGCACTAGTCTCAAAAATAAATCTCATATTGTCACAGCAATACATTTATTAAAGATCAAAAAAACCAAGATCTAACTTTCCCCACCAATTTTTCCTTGATTTCATTGTATGAGAAAGAATACTTGGCACATACATACTTGCATCATTTCAAAAAAACAAGAAAACAGAGTTTTTTCTGCATCCAAGCTCCCTTTTTGCAACGCCCTTTAAGACCTCTAGCCCTAAAGTTCACTATCATATACTCTAGAGCATTTATATTCATTATTAATCTCCACACAAAAACCAAAGTCAATAAAGCCTTATCCCAACTACTTGGAGTTTGATGCATGAATCCTTTCTCCAATTTCTTTTTCTATTTTGGAGTAGTTTCTTCAGCCAAAACCATTCGCCATTACATCCCCCTTCATAGCCCTGAAACTCTCAGCTACATTTTATTTTCCAGACATGCTGCAGCACTTTCCTAATTCGATAGCCATTCATCAATAACACATCATTCTGGAGATTTCCCACTCTATCCATCGTGCTCTATATCCACTAGTAAAGTCCCCTTCAATCCATGATAACGAAAATGCTCATCTCTTGACCACCAATCTTCATTAAACCTAGCTTCCATATATTCCGTCTCAATCCTACTTATCGAAAACCCATTTTCCCAAAATTAAATGTTAAACGACAAGTTTGCAGTATATGAATAAATAAATGGAAATTTCGAATCTCGTATCCTAAGGTTATAATCTCAGAGCCAAAATTCCCCAAGCACGACAATATAAGCTAGGAATTGGACAAAAAGAATTAAAATTGATGCAATTCGATAGTCGGAAAATAAAGAAAAAGTGGGAGATTAAACGTACAAGAACGATGCTTTTGCAGAGATGGTGGACGGAGGGGGCGCCGAGGATGTCTCGCCGGGCTTCGATCGGCCAGTCATAGTAATCGAAGGGCACTCTCTTGAATGCGAAATCGCGGACGTTGTTGGCTCGAAGAATCGCAGAGAGGCGCGCTTCTGTGTCGCCATTGGCGTCGGAAATTTGAGCTGGAGAAGAGACGGATAGGGTGTCGCCGAATCGTTGAGGGAGAAGAGAGAGCTCTAGGCTTGCTATTCGTTGGAGGACTCGATTTTGAACCCTCTCCAGTTCCTCTAGCGCTTCCATTGGCGGATACTGGAGGGCTCTGTATGTGCGAGCTCTGTGAACTTCCTATGACGACTTTGAAGTTGGATGATCAGACGGCTGATAGTCTTTGTATCCCAGAGACCCGTTGGAAGTCAATCCAAGCCAGCCAAGGGTTATGATCAACCGTCGATTGCTTAGATCGGTCTTTTTTTGAAATTTATACAATTATTATTGTTTAGTACCATAATTACATTTTCAATTATTTAATAATACATCATATATTTAAAGTACTCACAAATCATATTTTAAAAATTAATCTATTTAATTATAAAAAAGGTTAAACTATATTGTAAATACAATATTTTGTAACAAATATACATAAATATAACTGTAATTTCATGTGACCTAATCAATTAATATTAAAAATAAAAGAATAAACCTATTTAAGTCCTTAATTATTTATACATATTTTAAATTTTATTTCAAAATTAGACATCAAGATATCATGATTTATTAACATTGAATAACCCATTCAACCAACTATCCATGATGTAACAAATTTTTTGATTTAAAGAATGATCCGATACTAGAAATATTAAATATTAACCAACAGGCGAATAATTTTTTTAAAAAACAAACAAACAAAATAAAACCATATTTTTCCAACGTTATAAACATTAGTAATACATCAATTTCATAAGAATAGGACGCAATCTTAAATGTAAATTTTAAAATTGTGTTTAGGAAATTTAATTTCATGTAATTTAAAAATGAGGTGGCCTCCCAAGGAACTAGAATTTCAGGAAGGAGAATGAGAGTATGCTTTGAAAACACGAATTCGTGTTCTAGAAAGGAAGAACAGGTAGTGGGTTTAAAGATCATTACTTTTCAAAGGAAAAGGAGGAAAAAGGTGCAAGAGTCTCAGGAATTGTGCTGGAACTCTGGAAACCGGGTTGCAGCCCACAGATTGGACCGTGCTTGTGCCCCAAGAAAGGCGAAGTAGAGACCAGTCATCGTACAGAGTGTTATTCCAGTCTTCCCCTTCTAGATATGGCCGTGGTTTTTATTTTCTTTTTCCTTTTTTTCAACGTTAATAAATAATGTTAGTTTTTGAAGAAATTGTTGATGGGAGTCAATTAAATTGACAGGAAACAACGTAGGGTCATCGATCGTGCTGAGCGTGGAAAAGCCAAATGGGCACCACCCCACGGAGCCATGATCGCACGGTCCCACTTTCCTATTCCTCTCAGGTTATAAAGCCCTAAAACCTCTCTGCAACTGCAACATACACCAAGACAAGACTAGTTGGGAGAGAAAGAGAGAGCAAAATGCACAAGAGTGGTTCAGCATCGTCCTTAGGCCCAGGGGGCCTGGACCTCACCCAAGCCTTCTTCAAACCCATCCAGCAAACAGCCCCGCCCTCACCTACCAAGCGCCACACCAAGGTCTCCGTCGTCGGAGTGGGCAACGTCGGCATGGCTATCGCCCAAACTATACTCACCCAAGACCTCGTCGACGAGCTCGCCCTCGTCGACGTTAACGCCGATAAGCTCCGCGGCGAGATGCTCGATCTCCAGCATGCCGCCGCATTCTTGCCCCGCACCAAGATCCACGCCTCCGTGGACTACGCCATCACCGCCGGATCCGATCTCTGCATTGTCACGGCCGGAGCTCGGCAGATAGCCGGCGAGTCCAGGCTGAACTTGCTGCAGCGAAACGTGAGTCTGTTTTCTCGCATTGTGCCCCCGCTTGCCAAGTACTCGCCCGATTCGATCCTCCTGATCGTTTCGAATCCGGTGGATATTTTAACTTATGCTGCTTGGAAGCTTTCCGGGTTCCCGTCGAATCGGGTTATTGGGTCGGGCACGAATCTCGATTCATCGAGGTTTCGGTTTCTTATCGCCGATCATCTCGACGTCAACGCTCAGGATGTGCAGGTGAGTTTCTCGCTTTTGTACCTGATGCTTTGGCCGATTGTTTTTAGAAACATAGCAAACTTAGATTGGATTTGAGCATCGATGCTTGGTCAAGGAGTAGAGCAAATTAGACCTTCATTTAGAGTGTTTGCTTTTCTGCCAATGTTTTCTGAGAAAAAAGTATTTTTAAAATAGAAAATAGCCCTTTTGATAACCGTGGGTGTCGGTCAGCTCACACACATCTCTACTAATCCCACGGGCCTTAAGTTAACGATAGGGTAAATCCTCCATTGCCCCAAGGGACTCGAACCGGTGACCATTGGGGAGCATTTGTTGTTGAGAAGAAAAAAAAATAGTTATGAAAGAGAATAATGAGTAGCTTATATTCATTTTCTCCACTTCTTGAAAAAAAGAAAGAAAAGAAAAATTCATTTTGGTTCCCATACATTGTCCACAACCAAATCCACCAAACAGCATTAAAGGTAGAAATTTTGTAATGAAAATCTCCACATTCTATTCCTTAGTGGGCAGGTTCCTGTTTCTTAGTTGCAGCTTTGCACTAAGGCCACTGAGGTTAGTATTTTGTCCCTAGAATTCAGGGTGGGTCTAGGCTTTTTGGCTTGAGGAATAAGACTCTCACTGGATGTTCAATGATAAACAATGGCCTCACCGTCTTATATGTCAGCTATCTTTAGCATTATAATCTTTAGTTGTTGCTTTTAAGACCATGCTAGTGTTCCTAAAAAACTAACATGGCTCATGATTACGTATGCACTACTCTTACACCTTACCATATGCAATCCTTGTAAAATTGGTGCAGGCCTATATTGTTGGGGAGCATGGTGACAGCTCAGTGGCGCTATGGTCGAGTATTAGTGTTGGGGGAGTGCCAGTGCTGAGTTTCTTAGAGAAGCAGCAAATTGCCTATGAGAAAGAAACACTAGAGAACATTCACAAAGCGGTTATAGACGGTGCATATGAGGTGATCAGTCTCAAGGGCTACACATCGTGGGCTATTGGGTACTCGGTGGCTAGCTTGGCTCGCAGCATACTTAGAAATCAGAGAAGGATCCATCCTGTCTCAGTCCTTGCAAAGGGGTTCTACGGCATTGAAGGTGGTGATGTGTTCTTGAGCTTGCCAGCACAGCTGGGGAGGGGTGGGATTTTGGGTGTGACCAATGTGCATCTGACTGACGAGGAGGCACAAAGGCTTAGAGACTCGGCTAAGACCATCCTGGAGGTTCAGAATCAGTTGGGACTATAGATCCACTGACAAAAGTTGAACATTGTGTTGTTATGTTTCTTTGCACTGCAATTGCTTGTTTATTTTGTTTCCCTGCTTTTGATTTGAACTCTATTGCTGAGTCGATGATAGTATGTAAAAAGAAGCCAACATTTTCATTACCTTCAGAAGTTGTGATTCTAGCATGAGGAATGTGCCACACAGAACTAGAAAGCAAGTAAGAAAACAGGATGATTATTCCTGCAACTAAAAATGTTATAATGTTGGTTACTTCGAATTCTACCTTATTGAGAAGGAGAGGAACAGGGTGTTTTTAAATTGTATTAAATATTCCTTCAAGTAAAAAATATTGGATAAAATGTTTTCTATATTAATGAATAGTGATGGTAATTTTGATATGATATGATAACATAACTCGAAACCAATACGAATTTTAGTGGATCGTATTTGTTTGTTTTACTTGGCTAACCCATTTGTGATCCATTTAACATTTAATAGTATAAAAATGATCCAACTTGTTTATGACCCTTTAATCAATATAAAATTTATTAATTTTATATATTTAAATTTATTAAGATTATTTTTAAAAAAATTTAAATATCATGTAGTTAAATTTTTTGAATAATTAAGTACAATTTTATATATTTCATTATAAAGATTTATCACATTTTATAATTAAAACATTAAATGGAATAATAAATAATTGTAAAATTAAAATTTTAATTTACTTTCCATACTCTAAACATATTATGATTAAAAGTAAATAATTAAACGAATTAAGATTTAAAAAATATTTTACAATAATATATTTTTAAATGGTTAAAATCATATTAATATATGCAATGGAATAGAATCATGTTACCGAGTTTAACATCATATTAATCTGTTTCTCGTATCAATTCACATACAACTTTACTACATTTACTAGTAGTGTTTAATGGATTTTGTCATGAAATTTATGCAATAAATGTTTGTTTCATAATGATTATTAATTAGGTTATGTTTGTAAATATGTTTGTTTACTGTTTTTTACCTCAACCTGAAATGAACATGATACTATAGCCTATTATTATCCATACATATTTGTACTCTTATTTCTCCTGAATTATGAGGGGACTTTTGCTCTTGTTATAAAGTTGACTATTGTTCATACTCTTATTGCAGCTACTTTTGTTCATTAGTGGCATATATTTCAATTAAATATTAAAAATGTCTTCTTGAATGGTGATCTTAAAAAAAAAAGTCTATATGGTTCTCTCTCCTGAAGTTTTTCATAATCCTGGAAAAGTTTACAAACTCAAGAAAGTTTTATATGGTCTCAAACAAGCACCTTGTGCTTGGTTTGTGAAGTTCTTTGATGCGCTTACTTCTTTTAACTTTCACCCTAGTCATCATGATTTTGCACTTTTTTTGAAGTGCACCTTTATAAGTTGTATTTTTCTTTCTTTATATGTTGATGACATGATTATCATAGGTGATGATATCGATATGATTGCAATGTTGAAATCCAATTTGGCTTCCCGTTTTGAAATGAAGGATTTAGGTGTTCTGTGATAGTTTTTGGGTATTGAATTAACCTCTTCTCTGAAAAGTTATTTTCTTTCACGGTTAGTATTCTCAATCAAGCTCACCTTACTAATACTAAGACTGTTGACACTCCTCTTAAGGTTAATGTTTGATATTTTTTTTTTTATGGTAACCCTTTGCCAAACCCTACTTTATATCATATTATTGTTGACAACTTGATTTATCTCACCATTACATAGCTAGACGTTGCTTATGTTCATATTTTTAGTTAGTTTGTTGCTTCTCTATTGCATTTCATTGGGCTATTGTTCTTTGTATTTTACGATATCTCCAAGGCATTATATTTCAAAATCTTTTATTCTCATCGACTTCCTCTTTAGAGTTATGTGCCTATTTTGATGTTGACTAGGTTAGTGATCTTGAAGATTGCAAGTTTACCATTGGAGTTTGTATATTTTTAGGAGATTGTCTTATTTATTGGAAGTGCAAGAAATAGACTATTGTTTCTTGATCTTCCATAGAAGCTAAGTATTGTGCTATGACATCTACCACTAATGAGATAGTTTGGTTGCGTTGGTTACTTGTTGATTCGTGTGTTTCTCTTTCTTGTCCTGCTTCGATGTATTGTGACAAAAAAGTGCTGTTCAGATTACTCACAACTCCATCTTTAATGAAAATGTCAAGCATATTGAGATTGATTGTCACCTTGCTTGTCATCACCTTTAGAATAACACTCTCACTTTGTTTTTTATTCATTTTTCCTTACAAATTGCGGATTTGTTTACTTAGTCATATCTGCTTCCTTGTTTTTGGTTTTTGGTTGATAAACAATCGATACCTCTTGTACCCACATCATGAGTTTGTAGGAGAATGGTAGAGTTATTTATTATTAGTTTTATTTAGTTACTTTTTTGGTTTCTTATTTTGTTACTATATTAGAATTATTCCCTTTCTTTTTTAGAAGTAGGGTAAGTTAGTCTTTATTTCTTTGTATTATGTTTATTTAAACCCTAATGACATTGTATTCTTTTTTAAGATTGTTCAAAATTAGAAACCCTAGATTTTCTTTCTTTTTTGAATCTTTTGGATTTCACAATTAGAAGCTTGCTAGTGATGCACATCGTGGAAATAGAGAGTTCAAAGACTTTATTTGTTAGGAACCACTTTGAAGTATTTCTTTATTTTCCATCATTAAACATATGGTTGATAAAAGTTGTTAGTCTTAGTTTGGGCGACTTGCTTTGGTGCCTAGTTGGTGAGAAACCTAGTGACTAGGATCTTGTTTTACTTGTTGTCAAGTTTGCTTACAATAACTTGGTTAATTAGTCCACAAGAAAAAGTCATTTTGAAATTGTTCATAATTTTTCATTATCAATCCCTTGATCTCATTTCTTTACCAATTGATTAATGTCCCTCTAATTTTGCCCATGAATTTACTAACCATATTAATGACTTACGTGTTGAAATATGATGAATATTACTTTGAATAATGTAGATTGTAAGCTTGCTATTAACTAACATCACAGAAAATAAAGAGTTCAACGAAGATGATTATATTATAATTTGCATTATCCTGAGCATTACCTTAGAAATTTCATAAAGAAACTCCATGCCCTCACTTGGTTCATTCCTTATCCTCTTAAGGCTTGGATCCAAAGTAAATTTGCTTGATTTGCTTTTGCACAGCTATAAGTCCAATTTTAAATGTGACAAATTTATTTCCTTATTGAGAGATATTCAAGTCTCTAATTTTACCCTCTTTTTTAAGGCAATCCTCCAATCCAATGCCTTGCGCTCCTTCTTAATCAACGCAAATCAATGTGACTATGGATATATTGGTGGACTAGTTGGTGGTGGTCAATACTTCTTTATTGTTGAAAATAACGTCTTGCTAAGAATAATACTTAAATTATTGATGAGAAGTTTTGTTGATTTGATCCTAATCTTTTAAAGTAATATCTATAGTATGACTCGTTGAAGTCATGTTCTTTTCGACCGAAGGAAAATGATGAAGATAAAGATGTTAAATTATGTACTTAGGTCTAAGGTTGAGAGAAAATGATGAAGATCAAAGAAGTTAAATTACATATTTATGTTAAACCTAAATATGGGAAGCAATAATATTTTATTTTTAATTTCTTATTTATTTTAAGGTTATTATTATTCGCATTTTGAAGTTAGGATTATTAAAATTATTTTTATAATATATATAGAAGATGATTGAGTCTTCTCGTCTTTTATTATGTTTTCAAGTCCCTGAATTCATAAAGTCTCATTTATGTAGTGAACTAATTCATTGACATACCACCAAGCTTGTTCTTCCTCTATAAGGAATTCTTCTAAAATTTTTTAACCTAATCTTTTCAAAAAAAGCACATACAATACTTTTGTGCTTACAAACCAAAGTTTGAGCATAAAAAAGTCAAGTATATATTCCAAAAATTTTGAACCTAATCTTTTCAGAAAAGCATGTACAATACTTTTGTATTTACGAACCAAAGTTTGAGCACAAGAAAGTCGAAATATATATTTGATTCGGTACAAATTCTTTTTTCTATTGCCTTATATCAATTGTTTCTCTCCAGCCTTCGCCAACTCATTTTTATCTTCACGTATGCCTTCTCGTTTTTATCCATTTAGTAGAGTGAGCATTGAGAGGAAAAACTGGTGCACTTAATATATCCAAGTCAAAATAAGACTATAGCCAAGTTGGAATTTTTTTTAAAAAATAGAAATAAAACTTGTATAAAAAGGGAAATGCAGAGAAAAAAAGATTAATTTTTGTTATATAAAATCTAAAAATAATGAATGAATATAATTATTGAGTAAGGATACTCAAGATAGAATATAAATGAAAATAAAGTTTAGATACGAGTATTTACAAAAAAAAGATTTAAATATAGTAAAGATTTAGAACATCTCTTTGTTATTTTATTGGATATATATAATATGTTCATATAAAAATAATGAATGAATATAATTGTTGAATAAGGGACTCAAGATTGAATAAAAATAAAAATAAATGATATCATATAAGTTTTTTTTTTTTTTTAAAAAAAAGGTAATTGACATGTTTAAGGAAGTGTTTGGTAAAACTTAATAATTATTACTTAATGACTTTAGTTGAGTATAAGTTAAATTTATTTTAAATTATTTATTTAAAATTTATTGCTTAATTGTTATTTTAAATATTAAAGTTGTTTGTTAAAATTAATTTAAAATTTATTTTAAATCATCAAATTAACGTATTTATTCTCATAAATTATAACTAGGGTAAAAAAGGTCGAACAACAATGGAGGTATCGTGGAGTAGCAAAAAAGATCGTAGAGGTAATTAGGATAAATGAGGGTAAAAAAGTAAAATGAAGATGTCGACTTAAAAATTCGTTAATTGTTTTTACTTATTACTTAAAACTGTTTTTAAGTTGTACCATTAAGTTATTTTACCAAGTATACTTAATTTACTTAATGCCTTAAATTAAATTATTAAATTGATTTATTAAACACCCATTAAAAAAATATATCTCTTTGATATTTTATTGGAGATATATAATGTATTAAATGTTAGGGTTTGATTATAATAGTGAATTCATATAAACCTATGTTTGAATTGAAATTGAGATACTGATGCAAGTTCTTCCCTTTTGAATTAGATAGATTTATATTTAAATGTGATTGACAATAAGTTATTTCAAAATTGAGTATTTATCCCTTTGTTAGAGGTGTTCCAAAAATATTTGCGATTGAGTAAATAACTCTACAAATGAATAGATTGAATCGAATTGGAAAATATAAAGATTTGTATGAGTTATACGTTTCGTCATTACTTTGTGGGAGATTGTTAGGTATGAATATGTTGAAAAACATAATGAATCAAATCATGAGACATATATATTTATGTATGATTATTTTATATCATGTTTAGTTAGGTTATTTGGTACCTTAATTCTTTTCTTTTTATTTTTACTTCTATTATTTATACCTAATCTTTTTCATTTTTATCTCAGGTCAATTGTCTCGGTTCCTTATTTAACAACCTAGATTTCACAACTAAAATAAAGTATTGAGAAATGCTTTGATCCCTTAAACTTTTGAGAAAAATGCGTTTTCTTATATATATATATATATATATTTGAAAAAATAAAATACAAAATATGAAATTTAATTTGTAAAATTCAAATTTAATACATTTATCTATAAATAATTAAATTTTTATGTATTTTTTGATAAAGATATCATCTTCGATAACGTAAATGTAAATGAAACATGTATTACTTTTGACCCAAGGTGTCCGGGAAACACAATCTTCCCTAATTTTTTTCGTACCTATTGAATAAACATTAATTTTAGCTGGTACATAGACGACGTCGTTTCTTCTGGATCCCTTGAAGTTGAAGTCCTATACAGGCAGAAAAGGGTTTCGCTTGTTCATAGAGGAAAATCTAAAACAAGAAAATGGCAGGGAGATTGAGCAATGTAGCATCAAGGATTATGGGCGGAAACGGAGTTGTTTCTCGTTCCGTGGCTTCTTCTCTTCGTCTTCGCTCCGGCATGGGCCTCCCCGTTGGCAAACACATCGTCCCCAACAAACCAGTGAGTTTCTTTCCCCAAAATTTAGATTTACATAACATTCCAGAAATCCTTCAATCCATCGCTTGATTGAGAGTTTCAAATCATTTCTGAACGCAAAAATCGTATTGATTTATTCTTGATAGTACCGGAAATGAAACAGTAGAAACCCTAAATACGTTGTGCTATGTTTCTGCTTTAGCTTCCTGTAAATGACGAGCTGATTTGGGACAACGGGACTCCATTCCCCGAACCCTGTATAGATCGCATTGCTGAAACTGTGGGAAAGGTAAAACTCCCCGGCTGTTGGATTTGAAGAGTTTTTGTTTATTTATTTATCTTGATAATCAAAGTTTAGGGCTTTTCTGCCTGTAGAGTTTTAAGAACTTCCTATTGATTCCAGTATGAAGCATTAGCTTGGATGTGTGGAGGTTTGAGCTTTTTTGCGTCCCTTGGACTGTTGGCCGTGTGGAATGATAAAGCCTCTAAGATACCGTTTGTAAGTGAAAAATCTACCCCTATTTTTAAAACCTTGGATTTTGTGAAATTCATTGATCTTGTTCGGATATATTATGCTTTCTTAAATTGAAAAGAGAGAAGTCAAGGGTTATAACATGGTCTTGGAGAGGAATTACATCCTTGAATAATTTTATGTTTGTTGGATTTGTTGCTGCTTTATAGCAATTCTTTTGCCTTGCTAGTGTGAAACTTGGTCTCTGTGTGAAAATTGGTGTTACACGAAAATTAACTCAGTTGATTTTTTGACATCTATGGTCGGGATTCTGATCTTTTTCAGAGAATGGAGAGTTGGAGTTCTGGTCTTTCTGAGAGAGTGAAGAGGCAATCTTTGCCTATCAATTGGAAAACATGGAAACCCAACTAGAAAACAGAAGAAAAATAAATTGTACTTCCCATTCGGTTATAGATTGGAGCATTTACCTTGGTACTTTCTTTTTTTTGATAGGCAGAGTATTTACCTTGTACTTAACCTCTTAATCCTTTTAGTTTGGGACCTTGCATCATTGAGGCATCAATATTTGTCAAAGGGACCCTGCTGAAAAACATTCTTTCTAGTACCCTAATCTATGTCATGTCCTTTGTAATTTTGACAAAAAAGGTGAGTAATAAGCTTGACAGGATCCAAAGAGATTTTCTTTTAGGTGAAGCTCTTTAGAAATTAGTTTGGTGAGTTTGGGAGGCTGTCTTTGGAGAAGTCAATGGGTGGTTTGGGTGTAAGGAAGTTGGTGGCACAAAAAGGCTTTATTTAAGAAAATACTTTTAGGTTGGAGGTGTTTGGGAAAAAGTACATGAAGAATAAAGAGGGATGGTATTCAGTATTCTAGTGAGGTAAAAGAGCCTCATAGGTTGGGCATGTGGAAAGTGATTAGCAAGGAAGACCGGGAGAAGGGGGGCTAGGGATTTTTTAACTAGAAAATGAGTGACTATGTTGATGGTTAGTTATCTAGATTTTGGACCAATATTTAGTGGAGAGAGACTTCTTTGGAAGACATTTCCCCTCTTTCTTTTATGTGGCTACTTCCAAGACACTTGGGTGGGTGATTGTTAGGAGTTTGGGGATGAGATTGGATGGTGTTGGGTGCTTCCTTTTAGGAGAGCCTTTTTGGTTTGGAGTTAGAGTGGGTGGTACCTTCTTACAGTTATTGCATATTGAGACTATTAGAAATGATTTAAATGACACACTAATGTTGATGATTTGAAGAATAGGTGTTTCAGTGAAATTCGATTGTAAGGCTTTAGAGGTTGATGGAGTATCATCTTTCCCTATCCAAAAGATTTAAGCTATGTTTGGTTCCTGAAAAGTACCAAGAAAAGAAAAAAAAAATGTATAGAAAAATGATTCTCTCATGTTTGGTTTCACCATAAAAAATATGAATGCAAATCAAATATAATTGAAATTTATACATTTTAAAATTATTTTATCTTTATATAATAAAGGAAAACAAGTGAAATGAGTTTGAAAAGCATATAAAAATAATTTATTGACTTTAAATCTATTTTTTATTTTCATTCACTTTTTCTTTCTTTTTACTATCCATCTTTATTTTCTTTCCTGGGCATTTTCCTTCAACCTTTTCGGGGACCAAACATAGCCTTAGAGATCCAGAATTCCTTTGAAGATGAGTTTCTTTGTTTGGAACATGGTTTAGGAAAAAATCTTATTGGCTAATGAAAATGTGGTTGGATATGCCAATTTTTTTTGTAAGCTGGTTAGATATACCGATATTGGAAGGAATCCATGCAATTGCATTTTATTTATTTATTTTGCTTTTTTGATAAGAAACAACAATGCATTATATTGAAATAGGAATTAAGAAGTATAATAGAAGGATGAGGAATCTTCCCATAAATGAAAGCTAAACATATTGAATACCAAAAGCAAAAAGCCATATGGTAATTACAAAAAACAACCTCTCCTTATTAATCCACGCCCTTAGAGCCACACACTGCTAACCAATCTAGTTGAACCGCATTAAGGGGAATGCCCTTAAAAGTTGTGGTGTAGGATGGCCAAAAAGAAGTAAGGAAGTGAATGGTATTCCATAGAATCTCTAAATTCTTTGCCTTATCCTAAAAAATCCTAGTATTTCTTTTCTATCACACAACCCTAATTAAAGCAATACAAGCTGTTTGCCACAATACTAGGCTTCTTTTGGATCTTTCCAATTCCTTATAATTAATGGTCATCAAGTCACAAATGCTCCTTAGGGGAATCCAATCCATCTTGGCTATTCGAAATAATTTATGCCACAATCCATCGTTGAAGGACAATGTAAGAAGAGTTAATCTATTGATTCTCCATGCTCCATAGGCAACTTACAGGATATCAGGACTAAGAGCTTTGCTGGGCCTTTTCAATTATAACATGTCATTAGTATTTGCCTTCTTGTGTGCCACTAACTAAATAAAAGACTTGACCTTGAAAAGGACTTGAGATTTCCAAACAAAATTAGTAGGGAAAGCAGAAGATGAATAAAAAAGGTGGGACAAGAATAGAGAGAAAGACTTGATTGTAAATAACCTCAAAGAAGATAAAGGCTAGGCTCTCGTATGTAGAATAAATGGGGTTAAATGCAAATAAGTAAGAGAAGACATGAGGCTTTCTAATTCTTCTATCTCATAATTGGAATGGTTATGATGGAAATTAAAGATCCAAGAGAAAGGATAAGTAGACCTAAGAATTGAGGAGATGTGAAGATTTTTTTTTTTGATAAATGTGCACAATAGATATATTAAAGGGCAAAAAGCCACAAAGCATACAGGGAGTATACAAGGCAGCCAAAAAATAAGAAACACAACAATAGAAAGACCTCACCAGCCCTTACGGAGCCGCTAACCACTCCAAGAAGCCTAAAAGCGAAGAGGACTCCTCTCCCATATACACCTTAGCCCAACTCCACAAATTACGTACAAAAGAATTCTTGAGTCTTTGAATAGCCAAAGAGCCCCCCCTAAAAGCTAATCTATTTCTTTTCTTCCAAACCGTCCAAAAAATACACAACGGGATGGAATTCCAAATTTTTTTCCTCTTTTTCCCCACAAAAGGGCCCCTCCAACTAACTAACATCTCTTTGACCCTCTCTGGGAACACCCACTGAGCCCTAAACAAGGCTAGGGCGATCTCCCAGAGGACCCTGACCACTGTACAGTGTAAAAGAATGTGATTTACAGGTTCCTCCTCACAGCCGCACAAAAAACAACAATTAGGGAGCTGCCACCCTCGTTTTTGGAGCCTATCTAATGTAAGCATTTTTTCCCAAGTGACCTCCCATGCAAAGAAAGCAACTTTGGTTGGGACCTTATCCACCCAAATGCTCTTTTTCGGAAAGACGATGGAGTTGGGAGCAACCAGCACATTATAAGCATCCCGAATCCGAAAAGCATCATGACCCTCTCCTTTCCACAACACTGAGTCGTCCTCGAGCAAAATCCTGAAGTCCCTTAACAAAAGAAGCAGCTCTCCTATTAGATCCAGCTCCCAATCATTAGAATCTCTAGACAAACTGAGATTCCACCCGCCTTGACCAAGCCTAGCATCCCACACTTCATAAAATGTTGCGTTTCTCAATGCCGCCAAAGCATAAATCTTGGGGAAAGTTTGGGACAGCGCTGCGTTGCCACACCAATGGTCAGTCCAGAACTTGACCTTAGTCCCTCTCCCCACCTTGAACTCAATGTTAGCCCAACACCAACTAGCCTCCTTCATGATCTCCTTCCAAACCCCCACTCCATAACTGCCACGAGCTTCCTTAGTCCTCCAACCAAATCCCTCTTGGCCATACTTCACCCCAATCATCTTCTTCCAAAAAAGATCTTTTTCAGAGGCAAATCTCCAAATCCATTTGCCCAGCAAAGCCTTGTTCAGTAAATCAATCTTCCGAATGCCAAGACCCCCTTTCTCCTTCTGAGTGCACACCACCTCCCAATTGATTAAGGAGATGTGAAGATTTTTAACTGTGACTATTTTAAATAGTCCTGGAAACTAGGAACCCAAAGGTTAGTCCCCCCACCACAAGTCTTCCCAAAAATGGATTCTCTTCCCATCTCCCACCACAAACCGAGTGTACCTAGTAAAATATTGAAAATCTTGTGCAATAGCCTTTCAAGGGCAATGATGTGACCGCCTGATTATAGTATTGACATCTCATCAATTAGCATGTGTCCCATATGAGGTTAGAATGACCTGATATCATAGAGCAAAACTCTCCTTAGGAAATCTCCATAACCATTTTCCTAAAAGAGTATGATTCCTTAGAGAAATCTTCCCAAACCCCAATCTCCCTTCCACCTTCGGCTATGCACTAAATCCCAACTAATAAGATGGTCTTTCTTGCACTCCTCGGCTCCTAACCAAAGAAAATCCCTTTGCATTTCCAGCCACTACAACGGGAGTCTTGAACAAAGATAGAAAGTAGTTAGAAATATGGGATAGGCATGAGTAGATGAGAGTTATCCTTCCATCTAATGATAGATAGGCCTTTTCCACTCATCTAATCTTCGCAAGATTCTCTCAATCACTGGATCCAAGAAACACAAACCTTTGGGTTTCCTTCCTAGGGAAGACCCAAATAGGGAATAGGCCAATCAGAAGCCTTCCATGCAATTGCATTTTGAGTCATTGTGGATGGACTAGTAGGTAGTTGGGCCTAATTGTTTCTTTATTTGGAGTTCCTTGGGTTCTTCCTTACAAGATTAAGAATATGATGCTTTGATGATATGGTGGTTTTATGGGCAAGTGTGCCATAGAAACTTGAAAAAAATGACTTTCCTTCGTTTTTGTAGACGATATGGATAGAGAAAAATAGAAGAATTTGAGAGGATTGAGTCAATAAACTTAGTGGCAAAAATTTTGTTCCTTCAACACTTATCAAAAAAAAAAATTCTGTTCCTTCAATATCTATGTATGTGTGTGTGTGTTTTAAAATACTAAAAATTTGCACACATGCAAAAACCTAATTTCTAACAACACTTTCCCAAAGAAGAGGTGAAGAAGGAGAGGAAAATAGTAGAAGACCAACAAAGCAAAAGGCAACACAAAGGACCTTTTGCCTAATCCATTCAATGGGATGAACCATTCAAGGTCTATAGAAGCAAGAAAAGAAAGATAAAATCTATGAGTTTCTAGTGGGTACTTAATACCATCCCTTTGCCATCTTTAAATTCAGCATATGCCTTGGAACACAAAGAAGAAAAGTTATATATATATATATATATATGATGGGGGGGGGGAGGCAGCGGGCACCAGTGGGTTGTGGTAGCTATGATGTAACATCTATATTCAATTTTGTAGATAGTTGGAGCATGGTTTAATCCAAACTTTCCTTTTCTCTTTGATGGTGTGCCTTGTATTCTCCTTGTTTACTAGATCGCAATCCCTTTTTCATTAGATGATTTTTGATGATATTCTTTATTTAGTCTGTTGAAAATTCATTGTACATCAATATGAATCTAATTATTGACTTCCATCGACAAAAATACAGCTCCAAATCACGGTCCAACACTAGTTGCAGTAATGAATGGCTGATTCCTTCACTGACTTCTTTTTATTCTATTCACTAGTTAGATATGATCCATCATCTCAAAATAGGATGATCAACTATCACTATTTTATTAAATTAATGCCTTCAAACAGAGAGTAGCTTCTTCATAGGAACTAGACTGATCCAAGTGATTTTGGAAGTGAAGAACTTGAAGGATGATTTTCAAAGTGTGTTCCAAATCCAAAGCCTGCCTTTTTACATATGAACCACATCTTTAAGATTCTCAAACGTTGAATCCTTCACAACTGCATAAATAAACATTTCCATGATTTGATTCACCATCAGATTTTTATAGTTTTCTGACACAAGTATACAGAGGAATCCATCCCCATCTCATGTATCTTTGTATGCCTTTGCTTTTCACCAACTCATACTGAATTTGCCACTATACTGCTATACCTCTGTATCTTTGGATCCTGTGTTGACTTAGCTGTATGCTGGCACCATACTTCTTATTATAGCTTCCAACCTCCTTCTCCTGACTTGTTAATTCTTAACTGTCCATTATCGGAACTAGAATCCTCAAGGAACATGTCACTTTAATCCATACGTCTTGCTATCATTTTTTTTTTCCAATTTTAGAATTCTGTCTGACCATGATTCCCACATTATGATTCAAATGCTTCCGATCCACTTGGTCATGTGGCTCAGTTGTTCCTGTTCTCAGTGATTGGATGAACTTGCCATTTTCTGACGAGAGTTTCCTATTTGATTTGTTCTAAAGCTTTCCAGATCTTTCTCCCTTGCTACATGCTTTCATTCACCTTCTTACTTGTTTTTTGGTAAGCTCCCTTTGACAGGTTTGAACACCTGTGCTTCCTGTTTGACACCAAACCAACCCCCTTGCTGTGGCTCCTGCAGCAGTTTATGACTTTATGTTGATATAGCATTCTGCAGCTGAACATGGTTGCTGCAGATTCAGAAATTTTCAGTTGATTCTGGGTTCAAAAACTAAAGCAGTCGAGTGTCTCAAGTAAGATATACTTGAGGCACATGAGTTTGCAATTTGAAATTCCTTACATAGGGAGAGTACCATCAGAAAAATTGGGCTCCTGATGAGAGAAAGATCTCTCTGATAGAAACCTCCTGAATTGTGAAAGCACCTGCAGACTGACCTGTTCTCCAAGTATGAGAACTGTATGAGAACTGTGGTCCAGATGCACCACTTGGAATACTCTCAATTAGTGCTAACATCCATTCTCTGTAGGTACTGTTACACAAAGCAATCCAAGTTAGTGTTTTCTGTTTAAAAGTGTGTGTGGTATACTAAGTCTGTCTGTATGCATTGAAGTGGTTCATGTCTTCCTTTTTCTTTGACAGTGTATTGCTTTGTCTCTTCTATTGTTGAAGCTCAGTGAGTTGTAATGAATTTTGGAATAATAATTTTGCACTTGGCAAATTTTGGAAAGCAGTCTTTTCTACTAGAAGCAGCTGAATCAAAAATGCATTTCGTGCATGAAATTATTCATGTTTTTCTGAAATGAATTTGGGCCAGAAATGCTAGTGACAGAATTGCTTAAATTGCTTTCACGTTCTTGTTTCATTAAATGTCAGTTTTCTGTAAGTTACTCGGATAGATGCACGGATCTGTTAAGGTTGATCCCTAAATTAATTTAGTTGATATTACTATCTGATTCTACTGCTGATTCATGGTACTTTGCGTTTCTTTTGAACAGACACCTAGGGTCTATCCATATGACAACCTGCGAGTGGAGCTTGGTGGAGAACCTTAGGTATATCTGGTGCAAAAAAGTGCATGAACATTGTTACACATGTGTTCTCTTGTCCATTTGTTTCTCCGGTGTTGGTAGTGTCATTGGAAATAAAGGATAACTGCAGGCTCTAGCTGAAATTAACCTGTCCAAACATAATTTTTAATGTGATTCTCATTATAAGTTTTATAATCTCATGTTTTCTTTATCCAGTTAGAATGATCTTGTATGCCTTAATATCTTCCAATCAAATTGGCTCTCTAACAAGATGCCCAACACACCATTGGAAGGGGAGTGTCAATTCGGGAAGAGCAGAATGGATATCGTTACCCATCTGGTTATGGCTGAATATCACATATGGAGTGTCATCTATGTGGCTTTGCACTTTGGGAACAGGCAGTTGATTAATACTCTTGAAACTTGTTTTTATTTTTATTTTTTGCTTGTAGACTGGAGTCAATTGGAATGTAGACATGGCCTTTTAAAGCTAGAACCAAATATGAAACTAGAAAAGCACAATATGTCAAGAAAACCCTATCAACTATAAACAACTAAGCTGAAACTGGTAATTGATTTCAAGTGGAGCCATGAACAGTCTGTTTGTGCCACTTGATCATAGAGATTATGCCCATTTCTTTTCGCTTTGGAATTGTGGGGAAGTTTGTCCATGCTGTTTGTGAAATGGGGGACCATTGTGCATTCTCTAAGGCCACGTGGTCCAGCTTGATTAGTGGGGTTATGTTTCGAGTGATGAAGTTGTCATGACATGTCATTGTTATTGGTGGGGTCACCTAACACTGGGAATGGTGGGAACACATGAAAAATCATGTTGGGATACGTCAAGGGAGATGCATTAATTGTTTTATTCTACTTCGTTCGGGGAGTGGAGGATTCTATTTTTATTAAGAAGTGCCTGAGAATACTCATAACAAGTTCAGAAATTTATTACAGAAACCTCATTTTAATTTGCATTGGAAGATCAAATGTTTTATGGTTTGTGTATGCTTCATAGAGAGCTGATGCTGTTGGCTGTTGTTGTATGTTGGCTGAGACACGTTGGACAAGATATGAACGCCGGGAAACTCCTAAATTGATCATTGAAGTGCCCGTTCTAGAATATTTTTTTGGTTTCCCATTCTTTTCATACGACTTGGCAACCAAGTTGAGTATTAATTATGCGATACTGACTTTTTGGATTAGAAACTGACCTGTACACAGGACCTCTTCATGGGGAATTGAATTGTTGTTGATACTTGTACACTAGTGGCTGGGTATGAGGGAGAGACGCTGATGTCTGACAGGTCGGCAGGCACATAATGCCATGGTAGTGTCCAGTGGCGAGGCTCCCTTCTTCCCTAGTCATAATTACCGAGTTGAGCAGAAAATGACTTCCAAAGGGGTCCCATTAACCGAGTGTTTGGTTGTAGTGACGCTGGCATTGCGTGGCCTTGTGCGTGATACTATCTCTGAGTTCCTCAACCCTTCAACCAGGAGGTTGGCAGATATCCCCAGGCTATAAATCTGTCACTAGGGTGTTTTTCACCGGTAACGGCAGGAAATGAAAGAAAAGAAGTGGAATTACAAAGCTTTAAGGACGGCATGGATGCAATTGAACAACTCAAGATTGAATTGAATGAATGAATAAGTAACTAAGCATGGATTAAAGGTATATTTTATAATTTTTATATTAATATGTGAAGGTCGGGATAAGTTAAAAAAAAAATTTGTTTAAGTCCTTGTTTCACTCGAGCTCTCTAGTTGAAGAGAAAATTCAACATGGAGTTTAGTCTTGATTGGACTTTGATCATTCCGATGTCGAGGATATATCAAATCTTTTATAATATTTGATATTACACATCACAAACATGATCTAAGAGTTATTATTTGGATGATTCATCATCGGATTTAAGAGTGATATTATTACATTTCAATAATTACTATTTACACATTATGCTCTTTTAACTTGAATCTATAATATTTTATTTTGATATCCACTTTTAGATTGAGTTTTGACCGCTTTACCAAAAAATCAATTAATGTCCATGCCATTATATTTTCTGTGACTATTATTTGGATGACCCATTCTTAGATTTAAGATCAAAAATTTCACACCGCTAGGACTAGAATTTTGCTTCAAATCCAACTTGTAATTTTGTTGATTCAGATTTGAGAATCTGAGTTAAAGTGAATCATGTTTAACTTGTGTGTATATCCATGGCTGCTTTAAAACAGTGGGTGGTGGGTCAGCGGAAAATCTTTTATGGAAGGACAATTATTGATTTTAATTATTGTTTTTTGTTTGATTTACTATTTCTTTGTTTTAAACTTGCCGACATCAAATTGAAAAAAATAAAAAAATAAATAAAAAAATAAGATTCCCAAGGGACCTGTCCTAAAATCCATTTCAAAATAGTCATCAGTACATGAAAGAAACAGGCTAATTTACTCATTATTCAAATTCACAAGGAACCAATTGTCAAATTTCACAGAAGTTAGCGTCTAAGTTCTCTTGTGAAGCCACCCACTTAAAATTTATTTCTCGATAGGATAGCAGTAGAGGCCATGAGCCCAAATGACATGGTGGCTTTGGATATGATAGACCCTCGACATCAATGTTTGGTATCTAGTCAGTTTTTTAGAGAAAAAAAAAATCTGAAAAAGCAGGTTCACGGGGGAGCCTTGAAAGTCAAAAGTAACTGCCATGGCCATTGGGCTACCTCTAGCGTTAGATTAAACCATTCATTTTGCACCACATGTTCAGCCCTGATGGACATTTGACTTTAGATGTGATTGATCAATTCGCATAGATGGTCGCCCCTCATTCAACTTTATACAAAGAATCAGCTCTCTCCAGAATGCAAATCCGAGTTGGAAGTTCACGGGGGACATTGAAATTTGAATCGCTCTCTATTGTCCGCTCGCGACTCATCATCTCATCATCATTGACCATCTTCACAATTAATAGCCGACATTGTTTTCTTTTTTATTTTTCTCCCTCGAATTTAGCAGTTCAAGTTGAAACTCTCTGCAACGCGGATTCAAAAGATGGGGGACAACAGCAATGTGATGGTTGTGACTGGTTGACTCGGGACTTCTTGTCTCGCATGGAGGATTATGCTCCAATTCTCATCCACAAGTTCCATTTTTTTCATTCGGAATAAATAAATTTGGTGCAAAAAAAAAAAAAAAAAAAGTAATTATTAGAAATTTATCTATTTCTTCTTGTTAAAGGACTGATTCTCTCCTGTACTATCTTTGTAAGGATCAAATCTTGGTATTGAAGTGTGTCTCAGGTGTGCTACAGGAATTCAATCTCGTCATTGTCTTTACCTTTTTCAGGTTCTCTTTATATTTTTTCTTTGCGATTCTTTGTGAATAATAGCAAGCTACAACCCCCAAGTTTCTCTTTAACAAAATTTAAAACACATATTGATGATAATATAGGACTAGGAGCAAAGGGTTTGTCTGCAGCAATGGAAGGGTACGTGTGGTTTCTTCTCTCAAAATGTCGCTTCAAATATCACTCCCATGAAAATAAAAGGGATTTAATTCGACAACGACTTGTATGTAAATGTGAAAGTCCACTAAGGTTTTATTTGGAAACTATTTTAAAAACTAACTTTCGATAATAATTTCTATATTTTGTTTTTTGTAAAATTAAAATCCTTTGAGATTTAATTTTTTTTTTGTAATCCATTTTCTATATTTTTAAATATGTGTTAAAGATAACTTTTATATACATTTCTTTTATTTTTTAATTATTCTTTATATTTATATAATTATTTTTTAAAATAAATAAATAAATAAAAAATAACTAAAAAACATTATTTAAAAACACTGTTTTTTTGTCTTTATGAACATAAATTTGTTTTTTTTTTATTTTTTTTTTGTTACCAAACAGGACTAAATAAGTTTGTGATGCACTTTTATTATTATTTGTATTTTAGGATTCTCAAATTTTGCCTTAAAAACTTCTTTCAATTGGAATTATAATTATAATTTTATTACAAAAATATATAAATTTTGCATCCTTTTTTTAGTGTAATAAATCACAACATAAAACACGATAACAATAATCATTATTTTTGGAATGCCAAAGCAAATAATGCTAAAATCTTAAAGATTAGTCTTCATATTTACAATCAAATTATTTCAATCTCAAAAATGACTTATAAATTTATATCTTATTTTTAATTTTTAGGTAAGGAATTATGTTATTAATATGATATTGAATCGAACTCATGATTCAAACCACTCAAACATATGAAGAAATTTAAATTATTGAATGATGACGATAATATAAAATATATGAAATCAAGATATAAAAGATAAAGTGAAATTATAAAACAATGAAAACACCTACAAAATATAAGAAAATAAAACTCAAAACATCTACATGCTATTTCTTCATTGATGGTATTGGTATCTAATTGGGTACCTTATCCCTTCTATTTGTATTCAAATCATTTCTGTTTATAAGTTACATCTAGTCATTTCCGCCTATCCCAACAAATGTTAAATGAATCGTATGATAAGCATAGTTTCAAATCCAACCCTGCCAGCAGAACTGAATCCATATACATAAACAGTGAAACCATATGCTTAAACACACTAAACAACTCTATAGTACAATGAGATTTGGAATCTGATCTTCAAAGCTATTGACAACTCACAGTACCCATGTGATTCAGTACGTTCAGTCTACAATCTGCATTTCCAATTTCGTGAAATCTCACCATGAAAATTCCATTTCACTTTGGAGTAGTAGCAACTAGAAGTGGCAGTGAGTGACTTGACTCGTGATTTTGATCCCTATGCCATTCTTAGCCACACTTGTTTACCATTTTTTTTTTCAATTATTTCGTCCTTTCATTTTCAAAACATCACAGGACAGGCTGGGAAACTTCTCCAGAGTTTCTTTGAAGCTAGAATTTTCTTTGCTTTTTTCTACTGTTTTTGATAATTTAACTTAATAAGAAACAAAAATTTCTTATGACTTTTTCAAGCTTTTTCTATTTATGTTAGGGTGTTGATATATCTGCAAATGTCTCAATATGTGAGGTCCTTTTCTCTGCTTGATCTGGCATGGTAGATTTTATTTACGTGTCATTGGTCCATTGTTTTCTTGCGCGTGGAGAGCTGTAACGGTAGAGTCGGACAGCATTAATGCTAATGTTTGGACAAATGGAAAATCCAAAGAGCCTAGGGAATATAACTTAAGAATTCCTATTTCCAATGGAGAAGACACTTCTGGTTCCTGTATAAACCCTAATTCTCATCCCTGGTCTGTCCCAATGCCTCCAATTAGTTTATTTTTTTACCATAAGAGAACAAGGAACCAAAGGTCAAAAACAAAGAGATATGGAGTTCCTGTGCTCTCAAATGCGAGATTTAGATATTATAATATACAATTATGGACATGCATGAAGAAAACAACACTAGAAAGTGAGTGCAGGGAAGAAATTATTTGTTTTCTCGAGAAAGATAAATGACAACTAGCCAATTCAGAAAACTCCAAACTTCTTAATCTCGAAGGCTTATCATCCGTGATGAACGCCAACTTGTTTTGGCTGTTGAAATCCAATGTGCCCACATGGGATTCCCTTGTATTTTCTTAGTCCCCATACAGATCAGCACATCTCCGGTCCCCTATAAAACCCTAGCCCTACTTCATCATTTCCGTCACCGCACATTCTCCCAAGTCCCAACCATCTAAGATCTTTTCTTTCCTTTCGTTGTCTTCGAGATGGCTTCGAAGGCTCTAGCAACCACCGCCCTTCTCCTTGCCCTAAACCTCCTCTTCTTCACTTTGGTCAGCTCCACCTATGTCCCTTGCCCACCCGTACCAAAACCTAAACACCACCCCAAAAAGCCACCGGCCAAGGCTGCTTGCCCCAAGGACACCCTCAAGTTGGGTGTGTGCGCTGACTTGTTGAATGATTTACTGCACGCTGTTGTTGGAACCCCAGCAAAGACCCCTTGCTGCAGCCTCATTGGGGGTCTGGCTGATCTTGAAGCCGCTGTCTGCCTTTGCACCGCCATTAAAGCTAATGTCCTGGGCCTTAAACTAAATGTTCCAGTTTCACTTAGCTTGCTCTTGAACTACTGCGGCAAGAAGGCCCCAACTGGCTACCAATGCGCATAGTTCTCCGCTCTAGTTCTCACTACACCTCAAGTTTCCTAAACTATTTCCCTTCTTTTTTTCTTTGTGTGTTTAGAATTTGGAGTGCTTCCCGTCTCAGGTATTGGTAATGCACGTCCAGTGCATATTTCAATAATGCTTCCCTCGTAATTAAATGTCTTTTTCTATTTGTTTCAAGGGTCTAAGGCTACTCCCCTTCCTCCGCACCTATGTCAATTAATTTCCCTTTCTACAAAGCTGAAACCATGAAATACTCTTTCAGAATAGAAAGAGAATATTTGTGTACCTATGAATTTACATTAGCCTACTTGCTTTTAATGTTGTACAATATTGAAGGATGTTGGGGGTGTTTTTCTTTAAGCTATTATTAACAATTAACTCATGGACATGCAGAACTATCACTAAATACCTATGACAATAATTCACTGACTAGAGCTAATTAATCACACAATCAACCCCACTACTATCTTAATTATTATTAATTCATGGCCTTTGGCAGTACCAATAATTGATCATTCCTGTGGAATTAATTAATATTCTTGACTGTCCAACTGCAGCATCATATGAAGAATCAAGAAATAATTCTTAAATCAAAGTTATTCCCGTAATCTCGATAAATTAATGGCCCCGACGTATCTTCCAAAACACATCAGCTAACATGGTTTTCGTTATGCATGTGTACGAACCCCCGGTGGTCCACATGCATGCGCTTATGCGTGGTGTTCCATTTGTTATCATTCTTTGAGAGCCGGGCCGATGGCCCATCGAGGTGGAAGTTCCTACCAAATCTGTGTCTTGTGTTTTCAGAGTTGGCCTCGAGTGACAGGTACCGGACCAACCTTGAGAGTCCGCAATTGCAAGTTGGTCACGGATAGATCAACTTGACACGATAGAGGTGGGGTTGGAGAGATTTAGTTTGCCTTAAGAATTAGTGTAACAGAAAAGAATGCTTTGCTTGAACTCGCTGTTCATTCAAATCTTGATTAAGGGAATCGCCTTATGGGAGTGAACAAGTGATCCAATTAAGCAAGTTATTTTAATTTTTAATTTTATTTAGATTTTTAATAATACCAATTAACCTCAATAAATTCAAGAATCAATAAAAGATAATCAATCTCATACAAGAACATAATATATAACATGAAAAACCATCTATAGAGTTTATATGAAACTTTATAGATGTAAAAGATTATGGGTCAAACAAAATTACCTGATCTAGAGAGTCTTATAATGATCAAAACTCACATATTTTTTCATGTCACCTTGTACTCCTTAGTGTATATCTCAACCCCATATTGAGGTTAGCTGATCAATTACCCTTATTTTTATTAAAGAAAATTTTTAAGATTTGAAAGCTTGAAAGATGGAGAAGTATTAGGATTAAATAAAAGGAAATTTTTGCTTCTTAGTGAAGTGATAGTAATTTTTAAAAATATGATTATGTTATAAACATGAAAAATAATTAAAAATAAATGAATGATGTAGATATATTTAAAATAAAAATACTAAAATTGAAGCAAAATATAAACATGGGTGATTTTCTCAAACAATTAGCAAAATATCACCAATAAATCCATGATATTTTAAGCTCCAAAGTGATGACCAATACGCTTCTTCGATAAAATTGTATGGTTGATTTTTTTTTTCTTTTGATAAATTGTTGATTTCTTTCTCGATTTTTTCAAAACTTCCTTCAATTGAGATTTCCTCCATGTTTTTCTCTTAGGTTCATCCAACCACCCAAAATTTCGTAGATATTTCAATGATTTATCCGACATTTGTTTTTGCATGCAACTACTTTGATTGTAATTAGGCTTAGCTTACAAAGAATATTAAACAATTTTATTTAGTCCTTCCTTTGCGTTTTTGTTAGTAATTCCTTTGTTAATAATGATTGGTTTTGCACTATGGCTCATCTTGCCTGCATACACATAATGAAAATGCTTAAATTCTATCCTTTGTTTTTTTATCGTTAAAATTTGATTTGTTGCCTTCGGAAAAACCTTGGGCTAACACATTATAGGGGGAGCTGTACTTTCCACGACATTAGAGTTAGATTCAACTGATATAAAGTTATGATGCACGTCTCTTGAACATTTAAACATTTGGACATTTGGGTGAATAGAGAATGATGAAATTATTCAGGAGGAATCTTTTAAAGTTGTACTTTGTACAATAAGATGATATGAAGTTATGACACATGTGTCTTGAACATTTGGGTGAATAGAGAATGGTGAAATTACATAAGAGGAATCTTTTAAAAGATGTAAAGTCATGAAAATCAAACTCTTGTCAATTCTATGTGCTCAAGAAACAATATGGTTAGTTTCAAGTTTGTATCTCGCATAAGTTTAGGTATTCTTGATTGTGTTCATTCTAATGTTTGAGGTCCTATCTAAGCTCCTTTTATTTGTGTTGCATATTGTTTTGTTTGTCTTGTTGATGATTATTCAAGAAAACAATGGGTTTATTTTATGAAACATAAATTAGAGGTTTTTGGGATGTTTAAAGAATGGAAAAAAGAAGGTGAAAATGAAACAAGAAGGAGGATAAAATATTTCAAATAAGATAATGGACATGAGTACAAGAGCTGAGGAGTTTAAAGAGTACTACAAAAATTCTAGTATCACTCAGACATTTTATATACGAGGAACTCCATAGCAAAATGGAATGACTGAAAGGACAAACAAATTGCTACTAGAACATGCTAGACATATAAGATTGAATGCTAGGTTATATAAGAATTTTGGGTGAGGCTGTACACAAGTTGTTATATAATTAATTAATCTCAACGTGTTACAATTAATTTCTAGATTACAGAAGAAGAATGGTTTGGTAAACCAATAAATTCTTTGTTCCTCAAATATTTGGTTATCTAGCTTATATATATGTGCAAAATTAAAAAAATTAAACTTGATCCAAAATCGAAAAGGTTCATATTCTTTGGGTTTAAAAAAGGAATTGAAGGTTATAAACTTACGGATCTAGAAATTAATAAAAAAAAGAAGTGGTGAATAAAATTGTGGTATTTGTTGAAGAAAAATCAAGAACAAATGAAATTGTTAATGAAAGTATTCAATCTGCAAAAACAAATTATTAAGATGGAATTTGAGAAAGAAAAAAAAAATACAATTTAAAACAAAAAAACAATGCTCACATAAAGAACAGTCCAATCCAATGATTCTTATAGCATTGGCAAAGAAAATATGCTCACTTAAAGCCCTACTACCGTATAGTTTTGAAGATATGGTTTCTTTTACATTATTTACCGGAGGTAAAGATCCCTACCTTTTTTAGGATGCAATTGAAAGTGATGACAGTGACCAATGCTTGGTGCTACACTGCTATGTTAGAGGAGATGAAATTATTGCAAAAGAATAATAAGAAAGGACTAATAAAATTGTTTAAAGAAAAAACCAATTGGATGTAAGGGGTTTATAGGAAAAAGAAAGTCATTTCACAAAAGGAAAGAGAAAAGTACGAAGCATGACTGATAGTGAAAGTATTTTGGCATGAAAAAGGAATTGATTACAATGAAATTTTTCTCTAATTATGAAGCACACTTCAATTCAAGTTGTTATTTCTATGGTTTCTATATTGTACATAGAGTTAGAGTAGATATGAAAAAAACTTTCCCATATAGTGATTTAGAAAAGGAAATTTACATGTATATGCCCAAAGGATTTATGAAACTAGAAAAAAGAGTTGTGTATATAGATTGAGAAAGTCTTTATGTTGAAGTAAGCTCTTCGTTGATGGTGCAAGTGTTTCGACAGATTCATGATGTCTCATAGATATATGCAATGTAAGTGTGGTTGTTGCTTTATTTTAGGCCCACTTAATGATGAATCTTTTATTCTACTTGTTTTGTATGTTGATATATTGATTGCTGTAAAAGTAAGTTGACATTTAGAAAATTGAGGTGTAACTTGAGTAATGAGTTTGATATGAAAGACCTTATAGTCACAAAGAAAATTATTAGCATTAAAGTATAAAGAAACAAAAAGGCTCAAAAAATGTGGATGCTTCACAAGATGTGCGTTGACAAATTATTCTAAAGATTTAACATAAATGAAGCTAAATATATGAGTAGCATCTCTTGCTGTATGTTGTAGATTACGATCTCAAATTTGTCCTAATATAGGAATGAGTCAAAGTTTATGTCAAAAGTTCTTTACTCTAATGTTATTAGTTGCCTCGCGTATGTAATGGTTTGTACTAGGCCTTATATTACATGAGCAATAAGTATAGTTAGCATATACATGATGAATATTCTTTGAAAAGGAACATTGAAATGGTGTAAATTAGATTCTTAGATACCTTGGAGATAGACAGAAAAGATGCATGTATTAAAGTGGTTGGATATATTCCTTCAAATTATATTGGAAACATTGATTCTAGAGATCCATGTTTGGTTATTAATTTACTTTTATTTGTGAACTTATTAATTGGAGGTCTCTATTGTAAGATATATGACAATTACTAAAGTTATCACGGAAATTATTTAGTTAGAAGGCATTATATAGCAATTAACTTTAGCAAGGAAGCATATTGTTACATTGTAATAATCAAAGGATCATTCATTTGGCAAAAAATATTCAAGTTTTTCATGCTAGACAAGGCCTATTGATGTAAAATATCATAATATTATGGATTCCATCATGATAGATACTACTATTGAAGATCCACATATTGGAGTGTACAACTGATGTATATATTGATAAAAGTTATTCCTCTAAATCATCTCAAATATTACTCGGACATAATTCATTTTTCATTTTATTTTCCTATATATAATGGATTACATTTTAACACTTTGGAGAATGTATATTTAAGATGTTTACTCATTTTTGAATTGGAGCCAATTTGCAGATTGTTAAAAAGCGTCTCAAAATTTCTTATAAAACGTGTTTTTTTATTTGAATAATATTTTTATGAGCAACTTTCTTTATAAAAAATAAAATATTTCATGCGAGATTTTGTTATAGAAATAGGTTTATTCTTACATAGAATATTTTTAAAGAATATAAAAAGAGATTTTAAATGAGAGAATTTTTAGGATTGTAATTACACTTTCCGGGTATAAAGACATCGCCGTTGTTCATCATTGACTTGCTTCGGCATGATGCTTCTTAAACACTAAAAACCCACCTAATACAACTTTTAAAAATGTTAATTTGTATACAACTTTCACAGCTTGAACTCCACCCTTTCCCAACTGGCAAAATGGTCTATTTTCATTTTCTAGTTCCTATTCTCCCAATTATTGGATCATAAATAATGAAGAAAAGAAGTACAAAATAGGAAAAAAAAAAAAAAAAAGGTTCACATGTTACGTTCAGTCATATACTCAACTCAAATAATTGAACAATAAAAAAAGTGTGCCCCTGGAAACCCTAGTCTTACTCTTACACCATCCTGGTTCAGACTCCCATCCCTCTCTAACCCGCCAACAGTTTTTGAAAGGGAGGACAAAGTGCTTCGCTGTAATTACAGTGCCCTGCCTCGAAACGATGCAAAAATCATTCTCAATCACAGAAATGCAAAGAAATGAGAGAAACCCAGAAAAAGCAATGGGCTAAAAAGAAATATAAAAGTGAAGGGAAATTATCGAAAGAAAACAAAGAGACGCAGCCAGGGGAATCCGTGAGACTGAACTCGTTCTGAAATCGAAGGCTTTCACGGATTGAATTGGGCCGGTCACGGATTGGTTATTGGTTTTCCCGATCCAGCGCAAAACTACAAACTTTTCAATTTAATTTCCGAATCAAAGCCTATATTTCCGAGCTTGGGGTTCTATCCACGTATTGTCCTCCTTCACACTTACAGTTCAAGGTCACCAGTCACGGGTGACTCATCGAATTCCGCTATAAAATCCTAGGATCAAGTTCATCATTTGCCGCGAAGAAGATTTAGTAATCCTCTGTGAACCCAAAGTTATGGGTTCTAAGGGTACAGCCATGTTCTTCAACTTCATGATTTTCATGTTAATGGCATTGCCGCCAATGCAGGCTTGTGGCTATTGCTCACAGCCACAGCCACCTTCCCGCTACCCAAGCCCACATTACCGCCACCCAAACCCACCGACAATTCCTCATCCTCATCCTCATCCTTCACCCAAGAAGCACCCACCAGTAATTGTACCACCCATTATCGTTACTCCGCCAGTAATAACACCTCCGGTAGTAAACCCTCCGGTGACCATTCCGCCACCCTCAAGCACGTACCCACCTTATACTGGTAACCCCCCTTCCGGTGGTGGCGGCGGTGGAGGTGGTGGTGGTAGAGGCGGCGGCGGCGGTGGCGGAGGAGGAGGAGGAGGAGGAGGTGGTGGTCTTCCAGGTCTTAACCCTCCCCCCTCTACTTCACCAACTTGTCCAGTAAATGCGATTAAATTAGGGGCTTGCGTGGATGTGCTTGGAGGTTTGGTGCATATTGGTTTGGGGAATCCAGTTGAGAATGTATGCTGCCCAGTGCTTGGAGGCTTGCTAGAGCTTGAAGCAGCTGTGTGTCTCTGCACTGCCATAAGGCTTAAGCTTCTTAACCTCAACATATTCATTCCTATTGCCCTACAAGCCCTTATAACTTGTGGGAAGACTCCTCCACCTGGTTTCATATGTCCTCCTCTCTAGTAAGTCAAGTCAAAAGTGTATTCCATTGTTGAAATAAGTTCTGGGTTTCTACTTTTCACGCTTGGTCTTTGTTTTCTGTTAGGGTTTTGATTATTGGTGGTTTTGGTTAGCGTTTGGTGTTTCTGTTGTGTTTAGAATTTGACTTGTGGCGGTGGTATACTCTGATGGCGATGTCCGAGTTTATTCTAAGTTATGTTTGTTGACTTCCAAAGCCTTCTCTCTTCAAATCACACTATATCACATTGAGATCACTGTAAAAATGCTAAGCATGATCACCATTTTGGAATCACTCACTTATTTCTTTTCCCTTCATTCCTTTTTTATTAAATGGCAAACTTCATTAAGAGCCATCAAAGAAACAAAAAAGACAATCTGAGCCTAATTATTATAATATGCACAACCTCTATCATCAAACTCAACTAGAGCAAAGGCAGCCTGAGGGACATCAAGAACTTGACGTTTTGATCTGAACCATCACAGATTATTTATATATATACACTATGTAAGCACATCCCTAAGCTGTGATGACATGAACGTGGTTTCAAGTTATGAGGACATGAAACCAGAGCTCTAATCCTAAAAGGAGCCTTTCATCTGCTTCTGTTATCAAGTGGATCATTGCAGTCTACTCAAGTCCAGAGACCCATCAATAGCTTAAACCCAAGAAGCAGAACTAATTAGTGGGCTCTGGTCCTAAAAAGTCTTAAGGGTCTTATATTATATTACCTCCCCTCTCCTGGAATCAAAGGAGGGTTCCAGCTTCACATTTCTTTTTCTTCTTGGAAGAAATTCGTATTAATGCATCGGTTTTCAATTAAGTCTCCGTTTCCAAAAACGAGAAAGTGTTAAAGAGCAAAAGCAAGTATTATTCTTTGGACATGAAATATAGTCTGGTAAAAAGCTCTTCAATAAAGCAAGTCTCTTTGTTTTAACATGAAATATAATATAGTAAATATTTCCTCTATACAAGTGGTTGAAGTATTGCTTTTAATCTCTAGAGATGGAATAGTAGATTATGCTCGAGATATACATAATTATACAAATGAAACCTGGAAAGGATACGTCGCACTTTTGGAAAATGTCTTCTCCAATAAAATGAAGGAATTAACCATGCATTTTCCTTATTCCTTGTTATATACTTCTTTCACTTTTTTCACACTAAGAAGGGAAAGACTTGTTAGGCCATCGCATCCGGCTAAATTGGAGTTTCTCGTATCACATGACATAATCGTTATAAAGCATTGAATCATGGCTGGCATCTCTTAAGCTCCACATATATAGTTTATAATAAAGTTGCCATTGTGTGCCCTTCTCAGTCTGTCTTATTGTAAAGAATATCATTAAGGAATTGATGTGGCAACGGCTGAAATCAATAGCGTTTTGGCATTGTATTCGACCATATATAATCATCGGTGGGAAATAACTTTAAAAAAGGTCATTTAACCATTAAATCTGTCTGTTCCCAATATTAGCTTGAATGTGCTGAAGGTGGTTCACGAGAGAGAAGTGGTGGTTAGGAGGGACTTCATATTTTATCTGGCTGATTGAAGAGTCAAGCCAAATATAACAGATTAATCTATCACTCAAATTATTCCCTATAAAGTGGGACTTGATCCATACCACCATTTAGCCTGCACTGGAAACTTGCCATCATACATGCCATGAAAGAGATGTAAGAAAATAAAGAATGTACAAAGTCATGATATAACAACAAAATCTTAGCTTAGCTGGTTCCATGATATTACCATGAAATTTCAAGCTGATTGAGTACTACATGATTCAAGTCTAGACAAAGTGTGGAATATCATATCAGTTGAACTATTACCCAAGGAATTGAAAACAAAATTGGATTTGGAATTTTGACCTGATAGAGCCTGAAATGTTGATATTTTAATTTATAGATGTAGATATAACATTTTACCTCTGAAAAAAAAAAAAAAAAATCATTACTCGGCCTAAAACCCAAATTAAAGAAAGAATTCATCAAAAGTTTTGGATGTCCAATATGATTGGTTTTCTGACTTTTAATTTGAGAAGTCCAAATTACAACGGGGCAACGAATCTTTCCCTTTGGATGCAATGATGAAGTAAAACACTTTCTTCTTTCTTTTTCCTCTCTTTGCCATGTGATGATTCATCATTCTTACCAAATTCTGAGTCACGGGAGCAACTGTGTTCGCTATATATAAGCTTGCAACTGCTATGAACTTCCCACTATGTGGGCCCGTTGATGGACCAAAAAGGATTTCGTGTCATCAGAAGTTAGAACATTTCATGTATAACCACTGTCCTAGGAGGAATAAAGCACATATCTTGAATGACCGATGGATGTTGCGGTGGACATGGGGCATACCTCGTCTACACACTCCATGATCCCGACCATCCTCTTGGTTGGCCATTTTTGAAATTAATTCAACACTAGAATGATGAAGCCCAACTATATCATTGTCATATTCCCTGGAAAGATGTGGGCTGTTGCAATTCAAGAATCTTTTTAATGCATGGTATAATAGACAAAAAAAATAAAATAAAATCTAAGGGCCGGAGTAACTATGAGCATTTGCTAATTTGTACATCCATCAACGATCTAAGATATATAAAAATGATTAGATTTGATCTTGATGAAATATATTGGATTATAATTTCCTAGTTATTTTATTGCCTTTTAGGAAAATACTTACAATCTTGGTCTATTTTAGGCTTATATATATATATTCTCCATCCAAGAATAATAATAAACATAGATACATAAATTTTGGTTAGCACTCTGTCTTCTATTAATTGAAAAAAATTTCTTTGAAAAGTAAGAAAATTCTAATTAATTAATCAGTGTGAAGCAAATGATGCATTAATTAATTTTCTGCATGCAGTAGTAATCGCCAACACTTGCCTTCTGCATGCACACATGTAATGAAAAGCCTTATCGATCAAAAGTCATGCATGAATGTGGCATGCATGCATGCATCGACCATAAACTCAAATTTTCACTTTCTTCACTGTAGTTTTAGGGTTGATCTACCTGTACTGCACTGCAGTAAAAGCAAGGTCACAAGGCACGAATTCTAAGTAAATAAAATAATATATGATTGACACAATCAACTGTAAGGACAGTAGAAGAAACTTTGTGCAGAAAGTATGAAAAGAACTTCGGACATTAGTACACATAAATAATCTTTGATTTCCCATATATGCGGTTGCATATGTAAGTAGACATTAGGAACTGATCACTTGAGTTTACAGAATGGGAAGTTTATTCGCTATTATTCCAGCACAAAGACACAATTATATTGTAACAAAGGAGGTAAGCAGTTACCACTTGTACCAATCTTAAACCAGAACTTCATGTGACGCACGCAGAACGAGCAAAAGGACGAAAGAGGAGAAGGAACAGTGATTTGTTTAGGCACACTGGAAGCCAGGTGGGACCTTCTTTGAGCAGACATTGAGAAGCAAGCTAAGAGAAAGAGGGATATTGAGGTTGATGCCCAAAACATTGGCTTTAATAGCAGTGCAAAGGCAAATAGCAGCCTCAAGATCAGCGAGGCCTTGGATGAGAGAGCAGCATGGCGTTTTTGGAGGGGTACCCACAACAACTGAGATCAGCCCGCCAAGCAAATCGGCACACACTCCCAACTTAAGGGTATCTTTAGGGCAAGTGGCCCTAGCAGGACTGGGGCTAGGAGTTGGCCTGGGGTTAGTCCTTGACTTAGGAGGGTTAGGGCAAGTGCCACATGCAGAGACAATGGCAAAGAAGAGAAGGTTAACTAAAAGGAAGAAAGCCACTGATGCAGAGCTCTTGGAAGCCATATCCCAAGCCCTAATTTTTTTCTCTTTTTTGCAATAGTAATAGAGTGGTGGCAACTATAGATGTGCTTGGGATGAAGAGATTGGCGTGAGTGATCACATTTTATAGAGTTCAAGGAGGGGAAATTTTTTCGATTGAGGTACACACAAAATAATAAAAAAATATATATATAAGTAAATCTACGCAGTGGCCATGTGTGGCCTTGGGACATTAGCTGGCACCGAAGGCAGACTGTAGGCTAACTTTTGGCTGCTTCTGCGGTGGGGATTGGCAAATTGCTATGTTGCTTGCTCTTTCGTCAATCTAATATTTTATTCAGTAATTTGACCTAGCTTATGGCTTGCACTGTACCAATCCTCATATTCTAGCTAGTACACCCACGGAGGATGGGCTTCGAAGAGTATGGATGCAATGCCTCAAACCTAATTTAAGAGTAAAATTGTAATTTAAAAATTAATAATTAATTAAAATAATTTAATAAAGGTAAAAATGTCTTTTCATATTTAAAATCTTTAGATATAAATTAGAATTTTCCTATCTTTTTTATTCAAAAAATTCTTTTACACATAAATTAGAAATATCAGAAAATATAGGACTGAAGATTTGAAAGTTTAGGATTTGAATATCAATTTTTTAGATAAGATTTTTAATCCTTAAATTAATATTTTATATTCATTAATTAGTTTTGAACACTTTAAATATTCTTTGAAATTTCTCAATTTTGATTAGAGTTCGTTTAATTAATTTCTAATTCAAAAAAATTAAAAATTTATGAACATAGTTTGATTTATTAATGGAGATCGATAAATTTTGATTACTCAAATGAATAGATCTAGATAAAAAAAAAAATTATGTAGTTTCGAATGTGAAAATTATATAAAATTTGTGAGTATGGGGGTTAAAAGTTTTGACTTTAGAAAAAAAAAATTATGAAAAATGCAGAGGAAGGATTTGGTATGTTGAAAAATAAATAAATAAAAATAAAGTAAAATTGCATGGGGTATTTGTTAAGTTTAGGAGATTTAAATAATAGTAATAATAGTTTAATGCAAATAAATATTCTTAAAAGATTTAATTTAGATAAGTTAGAAAAGATAAATAAAATATTGTTTAGGAAGTTAAAAATAATATTGGATGGTAATAATATTAATACGAGAAATTAATTAGGATCCCTAATGCTAAACAAAATATTTTTAGGATTGCTAAATTTATATATTTAGATAAATAATCAATAATTAATATTGTGTATGATATTATGTTAGGTGAGGAGGAAATTTAAATACTTCAAGATTTTGAGTGTTTCTTCAAGATAAGGGAAATTAATGCAGATCTTTATAAAAGAAAATAATTTCTTTTTTATATTGTGTTTTGAAACGTGTAAAAATATTGTTTTTATCCTTTTGTATTGATCAAATATGTGTTTTGTATGGAATGTATTTTTGAGAATTTTATTTATTTATTTATGAAAAGTGAAAAATTGAGGAGATATGATATTTTGTTTTGTAAGTTTGAATTAATGAAATAAAGTGTTTGACTATGAATTATATGATTCTAATCAATGGGTTATAATTGTTGACATTTTTGGCATTAATCAACGGGTTATAATAATTGATATTATATGACCCTAATCAATGGGTTATAATAGTTGACCTTATGACCCTAGTTGTCATGTTATACTTGTTGACATTTGCTTTTGTTCACCTTAACTAGAACAAATTTGAAACTAATTACTTATTTGTAAAGTCTCATTTAACCAAACACCATTTATTATTTGATAACCAGAGTAAATATATTTTGAATGCATTTGATTTGGTTTTGATGAGAAATTATTTTGAAATGGATATGAGAAAGTTTTGTTGAAAATTTTGAATATATTAGTATTTTGAACTCAAAAGTTTTTATGAAAATAAGTATATGTTATATCTCATATTTGCAAGTATGATTGAAAAGGTTTGATCATGAAACTGCATTGATGTTCCTTATTGAGCTTTAAGCTCATACCTCTTCGTTTATAAATTTTTAGGTACTTTCAGTTCAGGCGATGAGTGATGGCTAAACTGAGGAATTTTTATTTATTAGGATTTTGGTTCAAACTTTATTTTGAATATTGTTTAGATGTTAAATTTTTATTTTTATTTAAATTATTTGAATTGGGAGTTATTTGGATAATAACACTTTAGTTGATGTGTTAGTTTTTAAAGTTGAAAATTAGAGATCATAAAATTTATTTATTTTACTACTTCAAATAGAAATTTGATAATTAATAATTTTCAATTACAATATGAATATTTGTGTCATTTTCACTTTAAACCTTTGAGCTTGAGATGTAAAATGACTGTCATGCCCTTGAAGTTGGTTTCAGGGCGTGACAATCCACGTCTCCTAATCCTTTTTAAGTGTAATACATTTTATAGCAGTATGTACCCAGTAGCATATAAACAGTTCTCAATCTCTAGAGCACAAAGTCAAGTATCCATTCCATTGGAGTGCTGTACATTTTTAATACTTATTTTGATTTAACAAGCAAAATCTTCTTATTTTCCAAACATGAAAATCTTGTTCTAGAAGGCTATACTTTCCACCCCTGTACAAATGCCCTCGCCGCAAAGAAACAATTTTTGTCTACTTACTTACTTTGACTTTAAAGCTAATATGCGCCACTTCATTTCCAGCTTGCTTGAGAACCATGGAAAATCTTTATGTACTTGCTAGCTGGAATTAGATCCTGGACATGACAAGATTTTTCACTGATTCTTTCCCATTCTTGACTTGGTATGATTCAAAGAGATAAGCCTTTGGGGTAGAATACAAAATTATTAGAAATGAATATTTGAGTGTATAATTAATAAATGTTGTTCTCAATAGCTTCTGCGGTGATCATGGTCTTTCATTTTGGCATGTTCTTGGCGCAAGTTGCTTGCTGGATGGAAGTGTCACGAGCATCACCAGAACCTACCACGGGCTCCACTGAATCTTTAAATGAAAATTTTGTGTCCGGATGATAATCCCACGTCAAATCATGTATAATATTCTTTTCTCCATTCACACTGGGGAAGATGGCACTTGTTTACACATCTTTGGACCTTAATGGGACTATATGGTTTGATTCTACTGTGAAGATGGATTTTTATGGATCATCCTTGAATCGTGTGGAGCCATATGCGCATCAAATTTTTTCGCCATGTCCAATTTTAATATTTATTATAGATCAGTTTATGAATCTTTGTACCGTGTGGAGCCATGTCTGATTCTACAATATATAGCTGATGGTGATATAAAGACTTGGATTAACCCAGAGTCGCATAAAGGATCAACTGAAAATATGGCCTCATGTTTGCTCTATATTGTCATGATCATGGGCGTTTGCCCGTGAAATCAAAGTAGCTGATATCAGAGTATAAATACGTACGTAGCAACAATTAATGGTGAGAGGTTCACCACCATTGTCTTGACGCGTCGACTCTTCTCAGATAGATCCAATTCTGGTCTATGGACAAATGAGGCAAAAGAATGGGGAGGCCAATCTTAATTTGTTTCATAAAGGACGCGACATTTCAGAAAAATCTATACATGTCACAAAGACAAGCAGTAATTAATTTGTCTCTTCTGTTCGAAAACTTCTTACCGGAAGGGAATGCCTTCATACCTAGTTGAATAGAGGCCAATAATTTTGTGATCAGGATATTGGACAGAACTTCTATTGAACACTACTTTTTTTAAAATCCCATGGCCAGAATAGCACTAATGGACTGAATTAATCTCATCACACATTTGCAGTTTCAACACATTAATCGAATCTCACCAAGGCTTGAGAGCCACACAAAGAGTTCTCCTAGAGTCTACCATGCATTGTGGTACCATGCATGTAGGTAAAGATCCCACTGAACTTGAGTCGACCAAGCAACATGTAAGTTCAATCAAATGCTCTCCCTAGCAATTTTTTGTCTCCATTTTTTCTGCTACTTGTTCTAAAAGAGAGGAAAAAAAACGGCAAAGTTAGGCGGTGGTTGCGTTGATACCAGCATAGTTTGGGGAAAGAAATAAGGAATATCTAATAAAAAGGGATAAAATAATTTCAATTCAAAAAAATAGGACTTGTTTGGCTGTTTTCTTTATAACATAAAATAGTTTTTCAATTTTAAAATCAGGATTAATAAATTTTGAATTGAAAATAATATTTAGAGAATTTGTTCTTAAAGTATTATGCTTTTCTAAAATAAATTTGAGGTGATTTTTCAGGGTTTTTTTTTTTTGGTGGGGGGGGGGTCAACGTGTTTATATCTTTGCAACAGTAAAACACTTTTTGACATTAAAAAGAAAAAATCAAGAATATTTATGTCAAAATTACAAGGCATTTATAATTTAACAAAAATTAAGATTGATATTTTTAAAATGGGAATTATTTTGTGCTTTCGGTACAAATATTCCAAGAAATTAAAGTTCAATAAAATAAGACAATACCATAAAACATGTACGAGAATTTCCTATAAAATTAGAATAGAAACATGGTCTGCATATATTCTTTCTTCCTCTCCTCGCCCAGTTACACACATACACTCACACTGGCCCACTATGAGAGGGTTTTGCTTCCTCTCTCAACATTTTTATCCTAGTCCCAGGAAACTATCATGTTACTGGCACATTAACCAATTATTCCTCCATAAAATATAGTTGAAAAAATTGCTAGCCAGGTGTCAAGGACCCATGATCCCGGTGGGCTAAAACCAAGCAGCGGGTGAGCATGGGCCAACTCTTTTGGAATTGCCGATGGCCACCTAACTCTTCGGCTCACCGGTGGAAGGATTCCTGTTGGCCACGCAACTTAATGCGACCCAACAAATCCTAAACCTGGGTATGTTACGAAAAAAAATCTTAAAAAACCTGTTTTAGGATTTTTCAAATTGGGTTCTGTGTGGTCATCATGAGTTTAAATGGAGACTTATGTTTTGGGAAATATGGTAGAGATGAAGGAAAGAAACTTTTAATTTTTCCCTCTTCTTTCTTTGGATGAGAAAGTCTCTTAATATAAGATGTAAGTCGGGGAGAGTCTCTTAAAAATGACAACGATATCATATTAGCTTTCAAAGAAAAGTAGAAAAGTACAAAATGTACTGTTTTTATCTAGGCACAGGAGTAATTTGAGAAGCGCAAAGCATACAAGAAGAGAACACAAATCTTACATGTAACAGATCAAACTGATTGACACATGCAAATTAAATCAGCCAGAAAACAAAAATCACCTTTCTCATTTATCAGCAGAGGGACAAAATTACGGTGCTGAAAATCAGACTATATATGATGGGACGCAAACTCAGCAAAAGCCATTCTCATTGGCTGTAAACATATGAATGATTCGCCTGTCCCTACAAATAGAGTTACGGAACCATCACGAGAACGCCTAACATGCATGTCGATTGGTCTATCTTTTGATCCCAACTACAAAATAATCAATGTGAAATTAAATAAACTTAGTCCTTGTAACGTGGGATAGATTCTCTTGCTTTGCCAGCTAAATTCCTGGACAGCTTGCTTCACATGGCTCCATGCTCTCTCTTATTCTCTATATTTTGTTGGATTCCTTGTCTCATTCATTCCTCTAACAAGCTCTCGTTTCATTCTATAAATACCCTCGTCCCCTCACTTTCCACCACCACAGCAAAACACATTAGCTAGCTAGCTAGTACTAATACAATAGCATTAGCGCTTGGTATAGTGAAGTTTGGGAGATGGATTCCAAGGGCTCTTCATCAGCTGCTCTCTTCCTCACCATCAACCTTCTCTTCTTTGCTCTTGTAAGCGCTAACAAACCTTGCCCTCCGCCTAAGCCAACTCCAACTCCAACTCCAACTCCAAGTACTCCACCCACCCCTTCCAAGGGCAGCTGCCCCAGAGATGCCCTTAAACTAGGTGTCTGTGCCAAGCTGCTTAATGGGACAGTTGGGGCTGTCGTTGGAACCCCTCCTGTTACTCCCTGCTGCTCCTTGCTTGAAGGGCTTGTGGATCTTGAGGTTGCCGCTTGCCTTTGCACAGCCATTAAAGCCAACATTCTTGGCATCCACCTCGACATCCCAGTTTCACTCAGCTTGCTTGTCAACATTTGTGGGAAGAAGCTTCCCAAAGACTTCCAATGTGCTTAATTAATTAAGCATGTAGCAGCATGGATGTGGTTTAATTTTCCCCCCTTTTTTTCCCTCTCTCTCCGTGTTTTTTTTTCCTCCATGGTTGTGTTCTGTGAGTGTGGAAGTGTCGAATAATTCTTGCCGTGAGATTATAATTCTCATTGTAAAATTTTATGTAAAAGCTTATGTTATTATGTTTTTTTTTTTGTTTTTATTTGCACTTACTACTTAAATATTGTTGGATTATAAAGTTTGAATAAGTTTTATTGCGCTTCATACAGAATGTTGGAGGTTGAGCTGCTCGATCAGCTCACAGGATCAATCTCCGTAACTCTTCTCATTCATTTTTATTAGTAGATTGTTAAGTGTTGATATATTTGAAGGACATAAGGATCACATTTATTACCGAATTACGTTAAAAATCTTGTCTTTCTTTATTTTTTAGTTATGTGTGCGCGTGATTTGATTTAACACACACACACACACATATATATATATATATATATACCATCACAAATTGAATTGTCCGTTACTATATAGCTATTTATCAATGGAAATTGCAATAACAAATATCCACTAGCGTAAATATTATTGCGATAGATTTAAACCATTGTAAATGTTCAACTAATATAATTTGTCACAAAAGCAATATACCTGTAAAACAAAAACAAAAAAAAGTGAACTTTCATAAATAATTTTTTTTATGAAAATTACTACTCACTAAAACAATGTTATTATAGCGGATAATAATACCTTACGTAACTTGTTCCAAAAATAATTATTGTTTTATGAATATGAAATTTTTTTCACCATAGTTGTATGATAAATATGATTTAGCTATATATGATTAATTTTTTAGTTTTATACAATATTTATATTTTTTTTAATCATAATAGTTTTAACATTTCAATATTTTTTTAAACTACTTTTTATTGTCCATATTATATATATATATATATATATATATATATATATATATATATATATATATATATTGGTTTTTACGGATATATCAAAAAATATTGGTGGATATTTTGACACAAAATATTAGTGAGATGAAAATTGATTAAAACCTATGAAAATATTGAGAAAAAAATCTAAATAAATGATAGAAAAAGTAATAATAGAAATTTTGAAGTTGTTTTACTTCCTTTCAAACTTGAGGTGGTATTGTGGCTAGCCAACAATCAAATCAATATCCATAACTAGCAAGGAGTGTAACAAGATGTTCTATGTGAATGTGTAATGAAATCGAGATTTCATGACAACTTAACATCTTTTATTATTTGCATTTCCCAATTCAACCAACTTAATCCGTTGGTAATAGCAATAGTCCAAATCCATTTTATGATTTGTCATTAAAATTTTTTTATTGATGATGAAAAATTCACATTGATAGACTTTTGTTAACACACCTTTCCCTGACTACCATGTGTCTAGATTATCCGTTAGTAAATATTTATTCCGACAATGTATATCAGTCGAGAAAAGTCAAATTTCTTGTAGTGTATATACTAAATTAAGGAAAAATATTAATATCGATCATGAAATTATAAAATGTGCTTCTCTTGATTAATGGAAATATTGATATGAATGCTTAATGTTCTAAAAAAGCCAAGAGTTAATGTTGCTTCCATCCATTCAACATAAGCTTATTCATTAATTCGATGTTTTTATGATTTCTTAGTGGATTGTTAACTATTGATGCATTCTAAGAACATAGAAATTATATTGATTGTTGAATTACGTTAAAAATCTTTTTTTTTTCTTTATTTTCTACTCGTGTGTGCACGTGGTTTGGTTATATATATATATATATATACATCATGAAATCAAAAAATGTGCTTCTCTTGATTAATGGAAATAGTGATATGAATACTTCATGTTCTAAAAAAACCAAGAGCTAATGTTGCTTCCATCCATTCCAAATGAGCTTATTCATTAATTTGATGCTTTTATGATTTATTAGTGAATTGTTGAATATTAATGCATTATGTGGATATATGGATCATATTAATTGTCGAATCACGTTAAAAATATTATCTTTTTCTTTATTTTCTGCTCATGTATATGTGTGAATTGGTTAACACGCACACACATGTGTGCACGCTCGCACACACACAGATAGATAGATATATATATATAGAAAGGAAAATATTAATATGGATCATGAAATAAAAAAAATGTGCTTCTCTTAATCAATGGAAATAGTGACATGAATGCTTAATGTTCTAAAAAAGCCAAGTGTTAGTGTTGCTTCCATCCATTCAGAAGGAGTTTATTCATTAATTTGATGCTTCTATGATTTAGAAGTAAATTATTGAGTGTTGATATATTTTATGGACGTAGGGATTATATTGATTATCAAATCATGTTAAAGAATTTTATTATTATTATTTTCTCTTCGTTGGTACATGAATATATATCAATCCTGAAATAGTGATATAAATGCTTAATGTTCTAAAAAAGCCAAGAGTAAATGTTGCTTCCATCCATTCCGAGCTCATTCATTAATTTGATGTTTCTATGATTTAACATTACTCAAAAGTGGAGCGGGACCAATTGAGTAACTCATGTTAGTACATAAGATTATGGAAACGTGTATAGTATGGTTGAAAATGTAGTTCGTGACGTGGCACAAATGCATAAAAATAGACATACATTATTGTTGAAGGTGAAGTTATGATTTGTAACGTTGCATGACTGTATGGTAGGATTAGTCATAACTTACACTTAACGACAATATAGAGGCCAATTAATCATTTAAAACATACAACATCAAGATGGTTGTAAAGAGAAGTTACCATTTTTGTTCCCTATTAATGGGTTGGATCTTCAAGCTTATGAAAGAAATAAAAAATAAAAAAAATAAAAAAGGAAACAACTGTATATTTTTAAAATATATAATCATTCTATGTTTGAAATTAAATTGAATAAGGAAAGATAATAAGTCAGAGTATTAAATATTTTGGTTAATTTTATTAGAGGGTTGTATGCTTTTTAAATTATTTTATTTTATTTTATTTCCTTTTTTTTTTTGAACAAAAATTAATTTTTCATTTGATTTTTTCTTAAAAAATTTTGAGAGTTGTACATTCATTTAGAAATTATCTTTCAAAGTTTTATATTATTATTATTATTATTATTTTCAGTTTTGGATGCTATACCTTCTGAAATAATAAGACATTCAAATTATTATTTTTATTTTTTTATTTAAAAAAAAAAGGGGGGGCACTCGAGAGGACAGGTATGCATTGTCCTATCAAAGGCAAAATTAGGGATACAATGCCCCCCTCGTTTCTTCTCAAAGTTTTTCAGTTTTTTCCCTTTAAAGAACATTTAGATCAGTACACCCATTTCTTTTTTCCAACCCACCCATAAAAAATACGCCCTGGCCCTATATAATTGTGAGCTCATCAGAAGTCATAGTTAGGTATTGATTTAAGTGATTAGCCGAGTACACCTTTCTCATCACGCGTTCTTACTAGAGAGAGCTACAGTGAAACCGTTTTAATGGGCTGTAGACATGAATGATTGACAGACCATCACGGGATGCCTGGTGATTGGTCAATCTTGTGATCCAAAAAATCAAAACATTGAATTTAAAAATAAAATAAACTTGAACCCTCCTGAATGATCGGAAGTAGAACCTCTTGCTTTTGCCAGCTAAATTTCTGGCCAGCCTTGCTTCACATGGCTGCATGCCTATATTTTGTTGCAATTCTTGTCTCGTTCTTTCCACTAACAAACCCTCACTTCAATCTATAAATACCCACATTAGCTTTTACTCTCACAAACCATCACAGAAAAATTAACGTATTCAGTTGTAGTACACTAGCAGTGGTACTTGGTGCATTAAGGTCTGAGGCTCTGAGCTAGAGATGGATTCCAAGCGCACTTCATCAGCTGCTCTCTTCCTCTGCATCAACCTTGTCTTGTTTGCCCTTGTAAGTGGTTGCAACACTTGCCCTCAGCCCAAGCCAAAGCCAACCCCAACTCCCAGTCCAGCCAACCCTAATTCCCGGGGTAGCTGCCCCATAGATGCCCTAAAACTGGGTGTCTGTGCCAACGTGCTTAATGGGCTAGTGGGGATTGTGATTGGAACCCCTCCTGACACTCCTTGTTGCGCCTTGCTGGACGGCCTTCTCGATCTTGAAGCTGCCATTTGCCTTTGCACAGCCATTAAAGCTAACATTCTTGGCATCAACCTTGACATCCTCATTTCACTCAGCTTGCTGATCAACACTTGTGGGAAGACTCTTCCCAAAGATTTCCAATGTTCTTAATTAATTAAGCATTTCCTTCTACTTGTTCCTGTTGGGCATGGATATGGTTTAATCAATTATCCTTTCTTGCTTTTTCTTTTCATGCTTTTGCCTGTCGTGCTCTATGTAACCCTAAGTGTTTGAATAATTCTCAATGTATTCCTTAGTGGAACTCTTATGTACTAATTAAGCTTATTATTATAAATTCCTAGTTCTTAAAAATTGAAAGAAAGTACGTGCTTTATCTGCATCTATTACCTGGATGTATAGTAGTGAAAGTGCAGGAAAAAAACAATGGCACATGGCTTGAAGCATCAGACGAAAGATGTGATGTAGCATGGTCGCAAGCTGCAATTGGTTAATAAGTCATATGCTCCACAAGAAGAGCCACAATATGACCTGTGAAGATACCGCGTATTAATGAATAATGTAGACAGTTTTTTTTTTTTTTTTTTTTAATCTATTATATATGTTTGTAATTATTTTTTAGGACCCTAAAAACAAGAAAACAGATTAAATTTGTTCTAAAAATCATGCATTTTAAAAATAAAAAAATTGTTAGAACCTTATTTTCAAGATAAGTTTATTAAATGTGTTTTTGGAATTGAAAGCTTATTTTCTATTCTAAAAAATAAAAAACTAAATTTGTGAACAAAATGCATGATAGTCATACAAGTTGCCCTTTTTGCTCATTTTCCTACTAACATGAAATTGGGTCTTGAAAATTGAGGAGAAAAATGATTACAAAAAACAAAACAAAGACAAAAATAAAAAAATAAAAAAAAGATTTTTCTCATTTGATTTTGATGAAAAACAAAGAAAATTTTATACATTTTGAAATTCATCATTTTATATTTTAAAAAATTAAATAAAATAAATATCAAGGGAAAAATTAACATATAAAATATATAAAACCTTTTGGTAATTGTTAAGTTGTCTTAACAATAATTTTATTTTCTTGGGCTAAATTTTAACTGGTTTTATTAAACAAATATTTACAAGGTGGGTGGTTATATTTGTGGGGACTCTAATCTTTGACCAAGGATATGAATTTTTCTTCCACTTACAGGATGCAAAGTAAGAATTTAAAAAAATAAATTAAATAAATAATTATTAACATGTACTTTTCAAATTATTTATCTTATTTCTTCTTTAGACAAAAAACAAATAATTTAAATCAATTTTCACCCTATTTTATTTTTCCTCATATTTTCAATACAAAACCTTCTTCTTTTTTTTTTTCCTTTTTGGTATGTTCCAGAGGTCAAATATGACTTCAGACTTTAAATTCAATCGTGAAAACAGTGATTGAATCCAATAAAAGATTTCTATTGATTCTTTCCTTAGTTCTCTAGAATGAAAATTTTCTAAAATTTATTAATACCTTAAATAAATTTCATTAAGTTATTATTATTATTATTATTATTATTATTATTATTATTATTATTGGATAAAAAAATAAAATTATGATAGATAAGGGCCAAGGTTTGTTAATCTACCATAAAGGATCAGATTTCCCTCCTAAAGTTGGAAACTTCTGTGGGTAATGATTCATATTTCAAAGTAAGAAATGGGAGGCTCTCAAGTGGCCAAGTAAAATCAAGAATTCCATTCTCAACTATCTGTTGGTTCACATGTCGCTACCTCTAACTTGACTTGGTATAGCAGCTCGTGAATTCATTCCAATTTTTCAAATAATAAAGCTTCCTTTTCATAAATTAAAATTTTTGTCGGCTATATGGTTTTTCTTGTGAGATTATATTAATTTCAAATTGCCATTAGTTAGAAGGAATCATTCATTGCACAAAATCAAACCCGCGTTAGCAAGTAATCCAAAATATTAAAATTATAAACGACACGTAGAAGGACAAGAACAAAATGTAATTAAGAATGCCCAATTGAGTTATTTTATTATCTTGTTCACGAAGTGGTAGATACCTGATCTGTGGGCGACCCCAGGCCCACTGTGTACTCATACTTAGCCCTTTTCAGAAGCCTCATGTGTCATTATCCATGTATAGCATTATTAACCTCTAGGGCCCTCAATCCTTCAAAGCCCAAGTTATTAAGTCCATTGTCTTCGCCTTGCTTCTCTTATGTCTTCTTCTTGCTTCTCTTACATGAAGGGTTGACATGCATGGAGATAAATCCCACTTTAAGAAATATATTCTACCAATTTCTAAGGTCTCATTTGCCTCAAAATTAAGGGTAACTTAATATGAAACCATGGTTATTATTTTTGGGAATTATTTAAATTTTAGCATCCAATGTCTATCAATTCCATATATATGCAATTAATAAAACTAAAGTGCTTGAGATGAAAAAACAGTAAATTACGAGATATTGCAAACAAGGCAATTTCATTGTGATTCGACAACTTGCCGACATCCTACTCACATTCATAAGTTCTAACTCCACAATTTTGAGATTTTCATTATTCTAAAGGTACTCTCAACTAAGACTCTCTTTATTCCTCTTTACACTCATACTCCTTAGATTTTAGTAGACTCTTACAAATTCTCAGGTGATATCTTGCACTTGATAAACATTTAATACTTTACATTTAACAAACATTCAAGAAATATCTCATACTTTATACAAACACTCAAGTGTGAACTCAAGTGACACCTCACACTTGATACAAACCCCTCACACAATGTAATAAAAAATAACTCTTAATTTTGGTCTCTTAGTTTGCAATTGAAGTTCAAGAAATAAGAATAAATTGGGGTTAATGGTGCACTAATTAAGGATTAGCTAGTGGGTGAAAATGACACCATCAAGAACATGTTTCAAAGCTAGCTCTTTAATGTGATATAATTCAAGTTCAAAATATAAGAATAAATTGGAGTTAATGGTGCACTAATTAACAATTAGCAAGTGGATGAATGGTATACTCAAGAAAATATTTCAAATCTATTTAATGTGATGTAATATTAATTTCAAGAGCTGCTTATGCCATAAATAAACTTGTAAAGTTTCAAATGGGAGTTTTGGAATGAAACAATCATTAGGCATAATTTCAACTCAACTAATCAATTAGATGGAAATGACATTGCCAGAAATTGACAAGGTAATATTTCCATTTATTCATCAGAAGAGGCGCCTCTTTTAAAGCCAAAATGGATTTTCCTTGATACCTAACATAATGCATGAAAGGATTCTTGAAGAACCATAAGATTGTCTAAAAATCATTAGCAAAGACTTCGACAAAATGCTCTATTTTTCCATAGAAAAATATTTGCCCAGTGCAATGGAATGTGTTTATTTATCTATCTCTTGACTTGAAATAGGAGCAAGTTTGAAAAAGGATCTTAGAGTGTCTAGGATTGGACCAGGAGGGTCTCTTAACGCCTTCTTTATTCTTCTCATCGGAGTTATTTCACAAAGACTTGCCATGGTAAGGAAGAAAGACATAATAATCTGGGCACTGTCTTGGAGAGAGGCTCAGTGAAATAGACATGTCTGTGAAAATGCGGACTACCTGCACCTGGACAAAAAGACCCTATGAAGCTTCACTGTTCCCTGGGATTGGCTTTGGGCCTTTCCTGCGTAGCTTAAGTGGATAGACAACCAAAAACTAGCTTTTGGACATTTTGCAGTGCAAGAATCAAGACTTCGATTGACCAATCCTCAACTAGGTTAGGCCAAACCTCATTTGCCCCAATGTTGGTTATTACTATTTGATTCCCATCTCAAAATACCTTTAACCGGTCAATTGCAAAAGTTCCATTTTTTTCTTTTGCAATATTTTAAGCTTAGAAAGTTTTAAGAATAAGTTATGACAACACTCCTTATGATTTTTGAAAGCTTTTTAAGGATAAATGATACTTATTAAAGTTGGTTTTCGTTTGAAAAGAACTTCATCTAATTATTTTTAAAAATAATATAATTAAAGTTTTAATTAGGTGAGTTCTCAATCAAAAATAAAAGTATTTGATATCTATCTTACACCATTTTTATGCATTCTTAACTTAATCTACATCATCCTAACAATTTTGAGGTTCTAATATTAATCTTGAAAATGACCTTTTGATTTACTTTCTTCTAAGCTCCATAACATTGAGTTGCATGGCCTTATATAGCTTCTCTTTTATTAACAAGAAAATCTTTTTATCTATCATACTTAAATTAAATGTCAAATTCAAGTTTTATTTTATCATCAAAATTTAAGTTTAATTGAGCCAACGAATCTCTTATTCGTTACAAACATAATCAACATTTAGTGTTTTGTTAGTTTTTATAGTTGTTATCTAAACGAGTGGATGTTGTAATTAGCTTTATGTAACTTTTTCTTAACTGACATGAAAATGTTCTTATTTATCATACTTAAATTAAACATTAAATTCAAGTTTTATTTTATTATCATCAAAATTTAAGTTTAATTAAATCTTGAGCTAACAAATATCTTATCAATCACAAACATAATCTACATTTTTTTAATCAATATCTTGTGTTTTGTTAACTTTTATGGTTGTCATCTAAACAAGTGTGTTGCAAAAGGACAACATATATATATATATTATATTTAGTTTTAGAATATCTTGTTTTTCCTTTTTATAGTTTTTAACTTTAATTTTCTCTATTCAATGAGGTTTATGATTAATTTATTAGTAGTAATAAGATTTGTTTTCTTATGATGAACAAATATCGATATATCCATCTATAAAACAGAAGTCAATGTAAAGCTTGGAACAGATTGATTCGAGATCTTTTGTCTTTCAATGGAGTGTTCCAAATTTTTCCGACTTGTCATCATTAACACTCTAGCAGGTAAATTTTGACTTTGTCACTGTTATTAACTAGTAATGACTCTCTATATGCATTGCATAGGATCGCATAGAGAGTTGGCATCCAAAGCCGGCCATTCTAGAGTTTGAGTGCATGGACGAGGATGTCAAAAAGAGATCAGTGTAAGAGCGTGATGTTTCACTCGTTAACTTTGATTTGTGGAATAAGGTTGATTTTAGGATTGATTAGTTAACTAATGCACTCTTTCAAGTGCCGTGTAGAGTCTGTCTTTTTGGTCATACGGTAATACATCAAATATCGTACTTCAAATCAAGGACATTAATGGGAACACGTTGCATGTTTACTAGAAATGCCAATAATAATATCTGGGATCTCCCTTTGTTTCTAATCTTCTTAGCAGCTAGGCTGTTGAGCACCCAAGATAACCTTGCATTCAAATATTACGATTATTTTCTACAGGTTTCTTCTCTGCAAATTTGAAGGGTCTTTACTTCTGCTTGCCATCCTCCAGCATTAATGTTGTAGAATCTAGAAACAAAAACCATTATTGCGGCTCTCGAAAGTCGTCACCTCGTATCTTTTGCCTTCAGTTATTACCAATTTCTTATTTCAGTATTTGTTCATATATATTAAAACAATTCTTCTCCATGTGAACCGATATTATTGGCTCTCTCTCTCTGTTCGCATTTACTCGGATATATACTCATTATATGTTAGATAATAAGATCAGAATATATCTATATTGTATCATAAAAGGTCAAATAGCTAGTTTCTCTTTTTCCTTGGTTAGCCGCTCTTAATTTTTGAAACCATAATCAATGTGAGAGCACATGTATAAAAGAAAGGAAAGCTTTAAACAAATAAATAAATATATAAAATAAAAATTGTAAAAACAGATGTGACTTAAGCTAATGCCGCTCCATCTGAAAAGCAATTAATAAGTAGAACATTATTTAGAAGAGTTTGACTTAGGCACTCCAACACCTTGGCTGTCTGAATGGGGTTATACATGGACAAGATGTGCAGTTTCTCCAATTATTGTTCAACCTGCCCCCATTAAAATTTCCACAGATGTAGGGCATCAGCTGCCAGCCGCAGCTCCACGCCACACTCCATCCATTAACTCTTCCACTTCTTCTCTTATATCCCTTTTTTTTTTTTTTTTTAATTTCTCATGATACCTCCCTTTTGTTCAGGATCCCATGAAACCCCAATATAAATTTCTAGCTTGACCTTTCACTCATCTCTCACGTACCTTTCAAACCTATAATACAAGGCATAAACACTTGATCCTTGCCAATTCTTCCACCTCCCTTTTGTGGCTTCCATGAAACCCATATAAATTTCAAGTTGGCCTTTCAGTCATATCTGAATGAAATCAAACAACGAAAAGAGTGGCTAAATCCGAAATCAAAAGGTCTTAAAGTTCTAGGTGATGATTTCAGCAAGCTATTCATGGACATCCTAACCCTGGTCACCTATTTTTATGCAAATTCCGTGTGGTTGACAATTTACGAAAATTAATAAATAGATATCCTGATAAGCACGCTCATGGTTTGCCACATCGCATATGACATCTTATAAGTACCCAGTCCAATTTAATTTCTGATACGTGACTTGTTATAAGCAGTTCTTAACATGCTTTAATTTCAGTAGGAATACTAATATATATGAAAAAAAATTATAACTAATATAACGCTCAAATACTACGAAGTCAGTCCAATCTTCTTTTGACAATGTAAGGTTGGTTTTGCCGTCCATGGATATGTTACTTTATATATAGGCTGTTGATTAGCGGTATGCATGTATGGCGCTTCAATATTGTACAAAACATGGGACAACCCTACCGACTCACATTTATCTTCCACGTGGTAAGATTTTTTCTTTTTCATTCTCTCTCTTCTATTATAGAGTTTTTTATTGAGGGGAAATATTCATCTCCATGGGTCAATAATTGTATTTTAATCAAATCCGACCCTTTAAAGAACTATATTTTAAGCCACTTGGCATGTCCTATCTGGAGGATTGCCTCTTGGGGCTTTCGAAAGAATAGCGAGGAAGATCCCTTTTGATACATTTTCTCGCACTCCAAGCAACTTGGTTCAACCATTCTTCAGAAAGTGTCAGCCAATGGAAGTGCACCATGAGGCCTGTAGAGGGAAAAACCCATTTAATTATGTGGGAACCCCACATCCATGGTCTCCTTCTTTAATTAAAGAAATAGAGAAAGGGGAAGAAGATTCAGTTGTGGAAATGGGTCCCTTTCAGAACCGACATGTAAAGTCTTTTCTTATTGGCTTTCTGGAGACTTAAATCGTTTCCTTTAGTTTCCATCTTCACATCTCTTCAATATTAATTTAGTCAACATCTTGGCTGAGCTAAGCACCAAACCAAATTCATTTTTCACACAAGAAAACTGTGATGGAGTGGAAATTCAACTTCATAATTCAATCATCGAGTCGCCCGTCCACGTATGGTCGGTCACTTGTGTCCAAATTTGATCAGACCAGGCCACAGTAACTCGATCCCCTCTTTAACTTTGAAGTTAATTACATGAACTTTATTTCTGAACTTAGTTATATTAATTTCAAATCCTATGATGATTTCCCTCTAAATGAAAGATTTCTAGTTTAAGTTTGGTTTACATCACATTGAATTCATAAACATAATCAAATTATATTTAGTATATGTCAAATAATAAAGAATTAAGACGTTAAGTCCACTTGAAATAATATTTCTGAAAACATCTACTCAAGGCCAATGGAACATTTAATTGGGTTTGAAACTTTCAATGGCTGGAGATTTATCTCATTATGCGTATTAGAATTTAGAAGTTGTAATGGATAAAGACAAAGAGGAATAATGTTCACCAACCCAATTTTTCTATAATCCTTGGTTTCAACCTAAATGAAAACATAAATTTATTGAATGGTTTGGATAAACCTACACCATTTGAAAATTTTAGAGCAAGTTTGAAAAAGAACAAGTAGTGAATAAAATATATCCACTCTTAAAATGAATTGATGTTTTAGTTTAAATTTTGGCAAACGTTCATGTTGGTGAAGTAGTAAATAATAGTTTTACGTGAATCTAGCATCCCTTGTTTCTTTAATTTTCATTGGTTAACCTATTTGAATTTCTTAATAATTCCTTTCATCTTGATATGAATAAGTTGAACTTTTTGATAAAATTGTGAACTTAAGCATCTAATTTAAAAGACTTACTAAAAAGACTGAACCATCAAACTAGAGTTCAAACATCTCATATCACATTTGTTTTGGACCTAATTATCTTCAACATTACACACTCATCTCGGGTCATTTTCTTAATTATAATGCACCTATAACCTGATTCCAATATCATTTGTTAGTGTCAAATGTCATATTCATTCATGCTTACTCCCAAATTTTACTGTCCAAAAACTCACAACGAAACTTGATCACCATCCCAATAAACATACCCGTCTTGGGATCTTCTCTCATCCCAAGCCTTAACGCAGTGGGTTTAACCTTTCCAAAACACATCCATTCTAGAGTCTTCACTCATTATGAGGACAATACGAAGGCTCTAACCATCTCTGCCTTTACATATATCCTGAGGTTATCTTTTCATTCATCAGTTTTTGGAGGAGCAACATCCTTGCATATCTAACACTTTGATACCTTAAACCCTCTAGGCTATCCCCAAATCACAAAAAAAAAAAAAAAAAAAAAAAAAAAAAAAAAATCCCTTTAGGCTTTGACCAATCTTTTTCATGCATCCTAAACCCTAGATCGTTACCCTTCTCCCACCCCGAAGTTGAGTTTTGAGGCTCTAGTGCTGAGGATTTATTACAATCTGTAAGCTCAATTATGGCTTCTGTTATTCTATATGGTGGGTGAATAGATGGATGGCAAGGATACGCATTCAATGGTTAAGCATCAGCACACCATTCCTAGACCAGTGGCCCACACGGCAAGGAAACTCGTACTGAGTCAGCCTTGTATTCATTGCCCTCCATGTTTTGATAATTTTAGTATCCAAGGAAGTGGGAAGGGATAATCATGGACCTTTTAACAAATTTGTTGCTTTTACCATCTAGGTGCAACAATATTCAAGAAGATGCTTTATCACGATTATATTATGAATTCCATTATGTTGTCTTAATTTAACAGTTTCAAACCATTTTAAGAACATAGTCAATGTTCACCAAGTAAGTAATGAAGCTCTAGTTTAATATTTTAACCAGATTTTCAATGAGAGAGGAGCTATCACACGGCCCCTTAATCAAAACCAGAGAATGTTACGCGTGGAAACGGATAAGCGTCATTAAAGATTAGTCATGATTCAAGTTGAATTTCGGTGAGGAATGAGGGTGACATCTTGCATTTAACATGAAAGACAGATCCATAAGCTATCATGAGTTGATCACCTTAATTCCAGGGAAACTATCTATTATAAATACAGTTCTTCATAATCATCATCGATTGCCTTGAATAAAAGATTCCCAAAGGTGATCCACAAAGAATTCAGTCCAATCTTATTTCTGTCTTGTCAATTGAAGCAGGCTCCACAATGAATATCGAAGCATATCCAGGATTTGTGAATTGAATTAATGTCATTCGTGAACAAGGCCATCAGGAATAGTAAAAGGGAGTAATGGGAAAAGAAACAACAATTAGATCGCCTCTCTTTTTGAGATATTTCTCCTCCGGGCCATGATAACATTTTTAATTGGGCACTTTAGGAGTAATAATAAGACCACGTACATGCCAAGTTGGGTCTCTATTGACGTTTGGAAAACTCCTTTCGTTAAAGATGCTATTATAAAGAATCTAAGGGTATTACATCTTGTTAATTTTACATATCACTTACAATAAAATGTTAATTTGATACGACTCACAGATGCTGTGCCCACGTTCCCTTCCTTTTTACTACCACCGTTCTCCTCCATTCATATTTGCTTTCACTTTCTCTCATTGTTGTTTTTCTTTTAGGTTCTTGTCCCATAATTTTCATTACCTATTCAAAGTTAAGGTAAACTACTACCTACTGATCATCCAACAATTCCCTTGTATTGGAGTTTTGTTGCTGACATTGATTGGTAAATTTACTCCGACCTAATTGCCTATACTGGAAAAGGTTAAAAGCATTCTTCTTCAGGGAGGTTGATTATTCAATACCAGTGACACTCAGTATATACATATTTAATATTTATCATTTTTATATTGATTATTATAGAATTATATGAAGTATTGATTAAACATATTTGAAAGTATTAATGTTTATATTTAATATTTGACAATTTTAATTAGCAGTCTTGAATTGAAATCCTCCCAACTCATAATAAAATAAAGTTAAATCTTCCTTGAAGTAGAAGGTGACATGGCTCATGGGCTGATGTTTTCTCTTTGCCTCTGCCATGTTTTTCTCAGGTAAAACTTGCTCCCAATGGGTATACTATAAAACGAGAAATGGGTATTTATGACTAAATTTAATGGGCAGAAAGATAAAATGATGTCATTAGGTTGCCAAAGTTTGGCTATAAAAAGGCCACGAGCCTCCGCCATCGACGTGCCACAGCTCAGTCTCTCATCTCTCTCCTCCTCTGTAGCTCTGCTTAAGTGCTACCTGCCAATCTAAATAACAAAGCCTCCGCAACCAATTCCGACCATGTCACTCCCTCAAACTCAAGGGGATACCCTCCTAGATGCTTGGGACTATAAAGGCCGTCCAGCCGAGAGGACTAGGACTGGTGGCTGGATGAGTGCAGCCATGATTCTAGGTCCTTACACCCTCCTCCTTCTCTACCTTTGTTCTACTCCTGGACCCAACTTTCTCTTCTCAGTGATCCTATCAACTTCTCGTTTTTGCCTCTCTCTTATGTGCTGCTGCTTTTTGTGTCAGGGGTTGAGGCTTGTGAGAGATTAACCACGCTTGGTATTGCGGTTAATCTGGTGACGTACTTGACGGGTACTATGCATTTAGGCAATGCAAGCTCTGCCAATACAGTCACCAACTTCCTTGGTACCTCCTTCATGCTCTGCCTGCTCGGTGGTTTTGTGGCTGACACCTTTCTGGGCAGGTTTGAGTTTTGCTAATGGTGGTTGCGTGGTTAGATCAGTCTTTTGCTGTTATTGTAAGAAGGTGTTTCTCACTGTTTTTGTTTTATCATTTGCTTTACAGGTACCTCACCATCGCCATCTTTGCCACAGTTCAAGCGACTGTAAGTCTACCATTCTTGAATTGAATCATTTTCTTTGAATAACGTGCTGGGTGCACCATATAGAATATTAAACCTAAGTGTCCCCTGCTTTTCTCTTCCGACACTCTGTTTTTTCTGGCACCAAAATTAAGTTTGAAGCTGCACTTTTGCCTTTTGAGAAATAGCTACATTCCTTTAAAAAGTTGGAGAATTCTTTTTATTTAACAAGATCGAGTGGGTACTCACAAAAGTAGTATTTTTGTTCCTGGTTCATGAGATTTATTAGTTCTTTTTACTTTTTTTGGTGACCAGGGTGTTACAATCTTGACAATCTCAACTACAATCCCCAGCCTCCAGCCACCCAAATGTGCCATGGAAACCGGCCCATTGTGCACCCCAGCAAGTGGCATGCAGCTGGTTGTTCTTTATCTAGCACTGTATCTGACCGCCCTGGGAACCGGGGGTCTAAAATCGAGTGTTTCCGGCTTTGGGTCTGATCAATTTGATGATTCGAACAAGGAGGAGAGAAACCAGATGACAAACTTCTTCAACTGGTTCTTCTTCTTTATAAGCATAGGATCACTGGCTGCAGTCACCATTCTTGTATACATACAAGACAACCAGGGAAGGAAATGGGGTTATGGAATTTGCGCATGTGCAATTGTGATTGGCCTAGTGGTGTTTTTATCAGGCACTAGAAAATACAGGTTCAAGAAACTCGTTGGTAGCCCATTAACACAGATCGCCACAGTGTTTGTAGCTGCTTGGAAGAAAAGGAATCTGGAATTGCCAACAGATTCGTCGTTTCTTTTCGATATTGATTATGCTGCAGCTGAAGGGCAAAAGAAGAACAAGCAGAGGTTACCTCATAGCAAGCAGTTCCGGTTAGTACCGTTCCTGGAACTTATCTTATTAACCAACTTTAATTTATAACTATTGAAACTGTCATTCTTGTTTGCATTTCTTCTAGCTCTAGCCAGTCTATTGGTTTTAGGAATATTAAAGCTACCCCTCTCAATCTAACTCTACATTTACATTAAGAACCTTACTATAACAAAGATTTTCTATTTCGAATGAACATCATCTAAGACACAATGCGCAAGCACTCTTTGATAACAGCAGGTTCTTTATCCAACTAAAAATTTTGATTTTCTTACTTAAAAAACATGCATGATAGTTGTAGCAATGGTATATTCTTTGCCCAAAAATTAGGCTACGTGGCAAGCTGAGTACCTATCTTCTTCGTGGGGTATCTCTGGTGGGTAAGCTTCAACTGATGCAATAATCCCATTCAATCATACACCAGAATGATTTATCATATTTGTGTGTCTCTCTCTATATATAGGCTTTATGATCATATGCTAGGCTTGATCTACTAATTACACGCATGTGCACTACTCAATTCTCAGTTTTGGTTGTCCATTTTGGAAGTGAGGGCAAGAAGCAGTTGTCCCTGTCAAAAACTGAAGAAATAAAATAAATATACAATCCACCTCCACAAGTGATTCACATGGATTCCTGTCAATTGAATTCCTTGCCCCAAAAAAATTCCATTGAATCTCATTCCCTCCTTAATGGATGTCGTTTAATATTCTCCACCGCACATCACAACCGGTACTGGTTCATGCATCCCATACTTTAATAAATATACAAACCCACTTCCTAGAAAGAAGACAAACCTGTTATGAAATAAAGGCTGGTTTTGGCTGTTCCACGGGGTTGGCTTTGAGAAAATCTACATATGGCCATGATTAATGTGTAAATTATGTAAAGAAAATGTTGAATATCAGTGACACAAATTACAAAGGAATCAGATATCACGATCTTTGCTTGTCCAGTCTGTCTTCACGCCTCTTGTCTTAACTCTCCCACTATCCACCTTCCCCAGTTAGCTCACGGACAGACAGACTAGCATGCATTAATTATTTGGACAGACTGTTCCTTTGCCTCCGTCACAGGCAACCTATTAATAGAATATTATGATCAGTTTAAGATGGTATTTGTTTTTTTACTTAATTTTAAATAAAACTTTAATAGTTAATAGTGTTAAATATTAGGTTGTTTGTTTTTATAGTATTTTATTTCTATTAAGTATTAAAAAGTAAAAAAAATCAATACATTATTTTTTCTATTTAAAAAAAGTTACATATTTTGATTTTTTTCATTTAGTAAAAAATTTATAATAAGTCATGAAAAAATAGAAAAATAAATAATTTAAATTCTGAAAACAAATTACTTTCAGCAAAAAGCAAAAAAAAACAAACACCACTTAACTCTTTCCTTGATTGGTTCCTACTTTGTCCCGGTCTGTTATGCAATCGACACAAGTGATGATCATATTGGAGATCAACTTGCTCATATGCTTCCAGAATTCCACTACTTTTGCTCACATCTTCCCATTCATGCAGACTGGAAAGCTTCTCTATAACCGCCAAATTCCCACTACAGGGAACAGTTTCACCATTATTACAGCTAGATTAGAAAGTACAATATCCATCTATTTTATGTGCTTACCTAATATAGATTGTTTTATGGTTTTGTAGTTTCCTTGACCGGGCTGCAATCAAGGATCCTCAGATGGGTAATGGCATTAATGCTGTGGTGAACAAATGGCAACTATCAACCCTAACTGATGTGGAAGAAGTGAAATTGGTGCTTCGGATGCTTCCCACCTGGGCAACTACTATCTTGTTCTGGACAGTCTATGCTCAAATGACCACATTTTCTGTGTCTCAGGCTACCACCATGGACCGGCACATAGGCAAATCATTCCAAATCCCAGCTGCATCACTAACAGTTTTCTTTGTTGGAGCCATCCTATTGACTGTTCCAGTGTATGACAGGATAATGGTCCCAATAGCAGCCAGGATACTTAAGAACCCCCAAGGGCTGACCCCTTTGCAACGTATTGGTGTTGGCCTAGTCCTCTCAATATTAGCAATGGTAGCAGCAGCACTCACTGAAATCAAGCGGCTGCATGTTGCTCGATCCCATGGTTTGACAGATGATCCCACTGCAGTTGTCCCATTAGGTGTGTTTTGGCTAGTGCCCCAGTTCTTATTGGTGGGTGCGGGTGAGGCCTTCACATATATTGGGCAGCTTGATTTCTTCCTTAGGGAGTGTCCTAAAGGGATGAAGACTATGAGCACAGGGCTGTTTTTGAGCACACTTTCATTAGGGTTTTTCATGAGCTCCCTCCTGGTTTCCATAGTGCACAAGTTGACTGGGGACAGAAAGCCATGGCTAGCTGATAATCTTAACCAGGGAAAGCTCTACAATTTCTACTGGCTTCTGGCAATTTTGAGTGTCTTCAACTTGGGATTCTACTTAATTGGTGCTAAATGGTATGTGTACAAGGACAAGAGGCTTGCCGATGAGGGAATTGAAATGGAGGACGTTGGCCCTACTTGTCACTAAAGGGTTTTCTTCTTTCTCTAGTATGGTCAAGTTTTTCTGGCTGATCTGCTTTTCCTAAGCATCTGCAGAAAGAAAAAAAATTATGTCACAATAATAAATACGCCATAGAAGCGATACAGAGCAGCAGATGGGAAAGCAAAATGATTTCCCCGTCCCTTTTTTTTTTCTCAGTTTGTTTTTGTATTTTAGTTTTGCTGTTACCAAGGTTGTAACCCCTTTTGTACAAAAGAATGGAAAAGGGGACTCAATGTGAACATGATGATAGTCTCTTGAGTTGCATTTGCACATAAATAAATAAAGAAATGTAGTGTTGCTCATCATCAGTCGACCATGACACGTACGTGATGCATATCAACTCCTCTGTAATGAAATTATACCCAAAAAAAGAAGGAAATCTGTGTTGTGTACGCAATTTCTCCTGTCTACTTCAGAAAACGAATTAGGACACAAGAGCCTCCTACCCCATCAGATCCTTGGGTACAATACATGGATTTGCAGCTCATAAGCTCCTTACTTTTTTTTAGAAGTTGGGAGAAAACAGTACACAATATATCTACATATATATTTCACTTCTAATTGTTCATTTTGTTTTTTAGCTATAGAAAAACTCTAAGCAAAAATAACTATTTTATTTGTTAATGATTTTATATTGGAAAACTATATTTTTAAAAAATTAAAAATAAAAGTAAATTTAATATTTTAAAAAAGTAATTAAATATTTATTATTTGCTTTCCACATAAATAAATTTTTATTTAGGTGGTGTGACCACTATTTCATTTTTTATTTTTATTTTTCACTTTATGTTAAAATTGAAACGTATCTCTAAACATAGATATGAAAAGAATATCTTTTCAGTTCATAATTTAATGGGCATCCCTAGCCTGTTTATAGATATGATTTGAAGCATTGTTACGTAAAATGTGGGAGTCTTTCACACGTTAAAGAGACGGAAAGCAATTTAGAATATGATAGTTGTGACACATAATTAGTCGGTGAGTGGAACTAGTTATTTAAAGTGATCCGCATGTGAAAGTTCAGGCCTTTAATTACCAGGAAGTGGAATCACTGGGCTCCATGGCCATGCATGCGATCAATATCCATTTTTTTTTCTTTTTTTTTTTAATATTCAAAAGCATGTACAGACAAGGCCAGGAGGGTGAGGATATTCAGCGTCATTACAGAGAGGAACATTGTTTGGATTCAATTATTAAATGCTCCACCATAATAGTACATTGCATACAGAATGGATAAGACCTTTGTCGTGAAGTCTTATCAGATTTTGGTAGAAAAGGGAAATGTTGTAGATGCAGTATGCAGTAAGCTGAAAATTATGGGTGGGCTCATCTTAAGGGTATTAATTGTACCATATTTATCATTTTATGATTAGGTGTCAAATATTTTCACATTGAATAATTCAATGGTTAAAAAAAATTATAAAAATAATGATTAAGCATCATCTTTTTTGGGGTGATGATCAAAGTTGAAGTGGATAAGGAGCATCAGATAGAATCATAAAGTTGATCATGATTGGGTGCAGCCAGACATGGCATGAGACCCTGAAGCAAATGGTCCTTGTTGAAAGCATATGATTTGACTATTCACAAGCTTAATTCCAAGGCTGGGAGGCGGCAGCCCTAGCTGGTCGATCCAAGTTTCAGTGTCAGTGAATTTCAAGGATTTTTAACTGCATGCCATGCAACATCTCGTGTTGTTTTCATCCATGTCCAAAGTTTTCAAGAAGAATATATAGAATAAATGAGTGGCACATACACATATAGGCCCTTTTTAATACGAGTTCCTTAAAACTAGATGGACAGCCTCACTTTTTATCACTATGGACCACTTCAAAAGTATGTCAACACATCATGACGTCCAGAAATTGCTTTGGCTGGCGATTGAAATTGAATCTTGTCATTTGGTGATGAATCCTTGTCTCACACCATGCCAACCCATCTTTGTTGAACATAAAGGGCGGGGCCCAAAACCACAGTTATATATTATACACATACCCAGATCATATCTCCATCTCTCTCGCAATAATTCCATAACCCCAATAATTTAAGCACTGAAAATTGATAATGTGAAGTGCATGTCATGGTAGAATAATGGTACATATAGATCAAGATATGGTTGGACGGCATTCTTGACTTCGATCTCTTTGTTGTCGTAGTGGTGCAACTCAAATGAAGCGTATGCAGCAGGTTAATCTGATGCCCCAAAAAGTGAGATTGCAACATGGGCAGGGCACAAGGACAACTATTAGCCATATCTGCCATTAATCACCCCAATCTTTGAAAATCTGATTAATTCATTTTTTTTAGAAAAAAATATATCTTCTTTTTCCTCTTTGAATTCCATTTTGCACGCCGTGTTACGACCTCCTACCTACCCAACCCATACATTCCCCCGCATCTCACTTTTGTGGAAAGGGGAGTTTCACCTTTCAACAGGGTAACAATGCATTGAATCTTTATAGGATTGCTACCAGTGATTAGTATATCACATATATGAACATATAATGGAATCAGCAGAAAACTTGAGAAAAAGATAATGATCAACCTAAGATGAGATAAAACCAAGTTGCAATGATGATCAGAGCTTGTCAAATCAAGATCGGGGGCTTGTTTCAAGCCACGTAGAGCTTTATGTAGTTTGCATCCCAAAGGTCTCTATTGATCACGTTGTTCAAACCCTAGAGGTTGATTTATAAATACAGTTTCTTAGAGAATCCCATTCAAGAATGCATTATTCACATCCAAATGTCAATCTCCCAACCTTTAGCAAAAGCTATTTTAGCACCACATGAATTGTTGTAGGTTTAATTAACCATTGGAATGAAGGTCTCAATGAAATCAAAACCAGGTGATTGGTGATAACCTTTAGCCACCAAACATGCCTTGTACCATGAGACAGCCCCAACAGGATTCCTTTGATCTTGAACACCGATTTGCAATCAACTATCCATTTATCAATTGGTTTTGGAACTAGAGACCAGGTCTTGATTTAAATCAAGCTGGTATACTCTTGTTCCATGGTAGCCTTCTAATAATCACTTTGTAAAGTTTCCTGCATAGTGATATGCTCCACAATAGTAAAGTCAGGATTCAAATAGACCTTAGGCTTAAATACCCCTTTCTTACATTAACATAGGGTGAACATTACCATGAGTATGAGATTTAGTTTGACTATCAGGAACTGGTTTGTAAAGAAGGAATAGAGGATTTGTTGCAGTGGCAAAGGCTGATCCAGAGATTGGAAAAGAAGAACTATCACTAGTTGATGATGGAGAATGTTGATCACAACCTAGTTTAACATTATCGTACAAAACACATTAAAATTAATGGGTTGAAATTTTATCAAATAGAAGCTAAATAGTGGACTTATTTGTACTCTAAATGAGCTACTTGATATTCTAACAAAGGTTATACCGAGTCAATCATTTCACAAAATAATTAGTAAGTTTAAAATAGATAATATTTACTCACCAACTTAAGAGGAAGTGTTAACTAATTTGATTGAAGATGTAGAATTAACCTCTTTAATTTTTTAGATTTAATTGAAAACATTAAGAAATGTATAATCCATCGTATATTTCCTCTTTTGTTTTTTTTAAAAAGGATTTTTAAGAATTAAACAACTTTCTTTGTATAATTTAGTTTTCTAATCTTGTTGGATTGTATATTATAAATATAATTTCATTTTATAAAAAATGTAATGAAAAAAAAATATCATTCTTTTCCACAAACTTTTATCAACTGAGGGTCATGTATCAATTTTTTTTCTTTAAGGGGTCAATTTTTGCAAATTAGTGATTGTTTTGTCTCTTCTTTACGGAATATCCCTTTCTAATACCTTTGTGATTCTTAAGAATAAGTTGGTTAGGAATAAACAGTGTCAAGGGCAAGAATCAGAAACCCAATGGTCCATCAATACAAGGTAGCCTAGCGCAAGGGCTTAGGGGTGGCCATTGGCCTTGTCTTGAGTTTGCCACACTGGGTCCAAGGCCCATTTAAATTTCTGTTGAAACGAGGGACCATTATTCTCAACTTCCAAAGGTGCTAGCCATGTTCTACTCGTTCTACTCAAAAAGAATCCCTTAAGCACTTTTAACTGCTTGCATACGAATGAATGATTAAACACTCAAGTCGATTCACACTTCATTATCCAATTGACATGCAAAAAAATAACTTCCAACTCTCCCAACCAAATCAAAATTCAATTAACAAGATGATAGGATCAAATAAACACATGATACTCAAATGATCTTCATATGATGATATAAGTTATAGAAATTAAATGAAATTGAAGAAAACAAAGATAATAGGCAAAAACACACGATAGAAAATGGAAATGTAAAAAGATAAAAATAAATATATCACAAACCTAAGATTTGAAATTAATTCAATATGAAAACGAAATTGATGCAAAAGGTTTACCTAGTTTGAGCATCTAGATCCAGCTCAGATCAATCGTTGAATATATTTTAAACCTTAAATCTTCAAGCCTTACACTACCTTCAATGCATAAACATCTTAGAATTATCCTAGATCCGAAATCTTATCAAAGAAGATTTTGAATTCAATCCAACAAAAAGGTAATATCAAGAGAATGGATGGTATGATTTTAATAAGTGATTAAATATGAGAATCAATAGAAGAACATCATTTTTTATTGGAAAACTTAAATACGGACGTTACAAATATATTTGATGAAACATAATACTTATTATTTAATAACTTAATATAATTTTAAGTTAAATTAATTGGTTAAAGTTATTTTAAATTTTATATTGCAATATTAAATTATTTATTCAAACATAATTATTATATTGGATAATTAAGTCATATTATGTCAATAAATTGATTTATCAAACACTCAATAAAAGAGTATATTCCTATAAAAGAGTATGTCCCCAAGAATACCCACAAGCAATCTACAAAAACTCTCATCTTGTTTTCCTAATTTTCTTGAAGGGTATTATTATCTTTCATATTTTATATCTTTAATAACAATTATACTAAATATGTAGACATTAAATCCATTATCGATTTTGCCTATCCTAAATCATAATTGTCCCTAAAGAAAATAGAACATAAAGATTAAAGATTTTTGAATCAAATTGATGTTTTAAACAAACAACATGTAAGTTATTGATATGAAACTATTGTTCAAAGTAATCTTTTTTTTTTTTTCCTTTAAATTGGTTTGAAACAACATTTTCAAAATGTTATTTATAAATGTTTACTCAAACCACAATTTCAAAGTAGGGTTTCTAAATTTGTACCGAAATTGCAATTTTTAAATATGGCATCAAACAAGTTTTTTTCAAAAAAATAATAATAATAAATAACAAAAAGAGGAACATGGCAAAGAGAGAGACCATTTTAAATAATTGGTTTAAAAGTGACCTTAAATGTATATTTTAATGGCCACAACCCACAAACCTCGGCTTGAACCAAAACTTAAGATTATATAGGTAAGGTTAGGACACAATCCAACCACTTGGAATACGCCCGCCCGTTATGGTTTCATGAACCAACTAATCATCATCAAGCCCGATCAAGGATGACCAAAGTAATCCATCACTCAAAATAACTTCAAAACACCTTGGATATGCCATTTCAATTTTTGAGCCCTGAGAATACTTCTAAGCCTTCAACAAGAAGTGCTCTTTGGAAGACGCGCAATCCACGTTATTAACGGACGCTTTTCCCATGAGCACCTTTGGTGGAGTTATGACGCGGAAGTGTTAGCGTGGGACAATCCACTTTGACTCAAGTAACTAAGAGCGCACTGAAGAAGATGCCATGAGCCATTCGAATCACAAACTCCCATACTTATATTTCATTGCTAGGATAAGATATATATGTTATAAAATATTATAATTTATTTGATAAAAAATATATATAATATGATTTACAATAAAATTTTATATTCTTATATATTAAATTTAATGAATATAATATTTTAAGATAATATATTAAATAAGATATGTTATGTTCTACTTCCATTTACTTTATAAAATAAATAAAAAATAATATATATATAGATATGAATATTATTTTAAAATATATTTATAAATATTTTAGAAAAAATTAACTAAAATTTTAATTTTATAATAAAAAATATTATTTTATAAAATAAATAATATAAAATTTTGATAAAAATAAATGAACTTATGAAGCATAGGATATATGCATCTTATATCTTAACTTAGAATTAACATATACTATGTATAAAGATATAAAAAGGAAAATGAATAATATATTTCACCTTTTATCTTATCTCATGTTTGATTAAATATAGAATAAAATAAATAATAAAATAACTTATCTTATCTTATCTTGTCAACAAACACGGGATAAAATATAATGTTTTCTCTTTTATCCTATCTCACACTAATCTGACCAACCGAACATAGCATTAAGTTTTCATATATGAATTAGCTCCATATTAAACCCCTTTATTGCCAAAATCAAATGAGAGAAACTTAAATCAATAAACCATGGACCCAAAATAGCATTGAAGCCCAAAGCATGTTGGTGAAAATTACCTCCAAAAAGCCATTCACAATAGCACACTCACTATGATAGGCCCAAAATAGCATATGGGTGTATAAGGTTGCAACTTGGGCGGCTTGACCCAACTTGATGCTAGGATGAACTTGGACAATCATTTTCAATATTCGGATTGAGTGTTTGTTAAATTTTTTTAACCCAAACTCAATTTAGATTAAACTCATACCAAAATTCAAACAAATCAAGCATAACCTAAACTTAATTTAATATCTTTATAATATTTATAACTTATATTATCATATATAATAATACTAGTTTTTTTTTTTTTTACTTTTAAAATATATATATATAAATTTAAAAAAAAATATCACATACTTTTCCTTTTTTTAAATATATATATTTATAAATTTATGTTTATTCCTTTACTACTATCTCAAAATTTTATAATATTTACTATTTAAATTTTCATATAAATATATAAAAACAAAATTAAAATATTATAAATAAATTTTAAATTATATAACCCAATCTAACCGACCACCCCAAACTAGAAAAAATGATGTTAGGTCGAGCTTGGATTGAGTGTTTCGAGTTAAAAATTGGATTAGACCACCCTTCCCAAGTTGCAACCTAAGGGTATCATGAATGCCAAAAAATGAAATTCCATGTTAGGACAGTTGGTGCAATACAACCTTTTTTTTTTATCTCTTTCATTTATTTCCAACGAAAAAGGGGGTGGGGGAGAGAAAGAAAATACAAGTAATGATCTAAATAAATGGCCAACCAATGGATACCATAGTTGGAGGACCTATAACAAATGGAGAGGTGAGAGAGGGGAGGGAGAGGGAGAGTGTTACAATGCAATTTTACGATTAACAATTTTACCATCATCCCCTAACTAAAAGATTCAACTCTTCGCTTTCAAAGGTCCTTTAGGATCAATTTCGTTAACCTTGTTCCACAATCCCTGGCTTCACTTGCAGAATTGGAAATCAGTCAGGCTGCCTTCTGTGCACAGCTTTACTTTGTGACAGTCCTGAAGGTTTCTTATTCATCCTCGATTACCTGCAATGTCCCATACCATCAGATCACATAACTTGCCTGACCTAATGGAAGTAGCAAAAGTAAGGGGGGGGAAGTATTCTAGAGGTGTCAACATAGTTTTCCAGAAAAAAAGTACGCACCTGAGTTACAATCCAGACCCTTCATAGGAATTAACAAGGTCTTCAGTGAATTCACCGAATATATTTGGGCACCCATCCCATTTTCCCTGGTCCCGAGCTTCCCAGTATCCACCCATATAACGGAAGGGTCCATCTTCACCTTCTCTCTGGAACCACTTTGGTTTCCATCCATTTTCTTGTAATTTCCTTGACTGTACAAGAGGAAGTATGTCAGTAACCACAGCAACAAAACCAACTGCAGCAACAATAATAGTAGTAATAACTGACAACTGACTGGAAAAAAAAACCTTAGTTAAACCTAGATGCTCCAAAAGAATCTAGAAGAATTCAGAAGAAAACGAAATGAAACACTATTGGCATGGTACCCTAAAATGTTCACTCCCAAGATAGCCAAAATTCAGAACAAAAACCAAAGCTCAAAATCCTGAATTTCAGCTACAGGCACATCCACTCTTACTGGGTCCTCAAAGTGCATCATAAAACAGTCACCCTTTTTTCTTTTTTTTTCTTTTTTTTTTTTTTATGAAAGGAGACTACAAACAGCTGCCCTTTCTATTCAAACAATTAACTGCCCGTACCATGACAGAACGAAGGCAATCATTTGCCAGTCCTGCAATCTCTCATTGCAATTAAGCTCAAGATTGTTTGCCATGCATATGTGGCAGCCTCTTGTTTTTCCCCTCCCACAAGTCACAACTTACATGGAAGATAATATCCATCCCCTTCTGGAACATCACCAATCAAGGTGCTAAAATGGGAAATTGATGAACCAACTTTCTTGACATACAACAATGAATATTATTGCATATCTATTCCTAACACGTAATGAGTTGCAAAGAATATACAAAACCCAGGAAACCCTTTTCAGCCAAGTGATGAGAGAGATGAAACTGGAAATAACAACCAAAGAGAGAACTAAATAAACTTCTTTTTGTCAATTGGAAATCTATGGATTGAAGATTTTAACAAAAGAGGATACTGAATATGCAAATCTTTAACAAAGATGAAGGAATCTTACAACATAGTCCCTTTCTGTGCATTTCAAATTCCATAAACACTGATACTTGAACACAAATGATGCCAACATGGTTTTGAATGTTTTCACTATATTAAGTTTCCTGTTTTACTTTCAAACCACTACAAAATTTTAACTTTCTTAAACACTGGGGAGACGTTTGAAATGTAAAAAGACATAGAAAACAAAGTTTCCTGAAAGAGAGCATGAAAGATATGAAGGACTGGAATCCAACAAAGCAAGCAACCACAAATAGAAGGTGAGAAAAAGGAAAATGTGATAAAGAAATTTGTTTTTTAACCCTTATTTTATACAAGGAAAGTTCTCAAGAAATCTCAAAGCTCTCCGATGTGCCCCTAAAAAAGAATTGAATTTCTATATTAACAGATCAAAGAATCCATTTAAATGAGATGTCTCACCCAGCAGCTCTGACTCCCTCTCTCCCTTCGTGCAAACTTGCAAGAAACCAATTTGCTATCCAGTGCCACTCAATGGTATAGGAGAATTCCCTTCACCAGCAGTCCTGAGTTTCCCATAATTCTGCATCCCCGATTGTTTCTAAAAGTGCCCCCAGCACCCATTCTAAATTTTAACTATCCCATACAAGGAGGATTCCATTTAAAAGTGGGGTGCAAGATGGCTTAGACTAGTCAAAAAGACCTCCTTTCAGTCCTTCAAAATATACTAATGAGGAACTTGTTCAAATTCTTTCGTCATCAAACCCCAAAGAGAAACAGGGAAATTGATTCAGCCTAATCTGCCTCTAATCCCTTTGCTAAACTTCAAAATCTAAAACATTTAATGCTGTTCCATGAAGGAACCCAAGTCAACTTATCCTCAATGAATGCATGGCATGAGGCAACCCAACTCAGCTTGACTTTGGTGAATGCATGCCATGGAGGAACCCAACTCAGCTTTGCTCTAGTAAATGGGAAATGTAGAGAAACATGGCCACAAATCTCATTGTTCTCTAGAATAACAAACAAATATCCAAAGATAGCATCTTGTAAGGTTTCTACCATGAAGCAAGTTGTATGGACCTTTATGGTGCGCCACCATCAAGTCCAATGTCCAAATCTTGGGGAACATTTGTGCTCCAAATCATTTTGTGGGAAGCAATTCAAAGTTGATAGGAACAAATTATTATGTAACAACCAAATCCTCAACGTAGCCCTACAACTGAAAATCCAAATTCAATCAACTAGATGCAAATGCTGACAGAAACAATAAAGAAATCCTGGCCTGATATTCACATCGCTTCATACTAAGAAACATTTATTCATCAATCAAAACTGTGGTAACTATGCTATGGCTGTGCTTTTGGCTCAAGAATCTCCAATTTGGTTAAATAATAAAATCATAAAACAATGATGCCATGAATAAAATGGATTGAAGAAATAGGGAAAGGAGGAGCTACTCATACCATTCTCTGCCGCTTCTCTAACCGTAGTTTTTCTGCATTTGCCTTTTCATATTCTCCATTCTCTAGATGTCGTTGATCTGGTCTAAGTCTTGAATCCGTGGGTGGGAGCTTCTCCTTAATCCGTGATCAAATACCCGGGATCAGACAGAGCTATAAAAGACATTAGATATGCATAAGAGGAAAATGAATATGCACATAAAAAAATTGATTCAATACATTATCTCTACCTGCAGTCCTGATGTCAGCTCATTTAGTGTAATTGCAAATGACGTTAAGTTGTACCGAGTGAGACAAGGAGGTGGCTTATTCCTTTCCCACAACAAGGAGGCATCCGGGGACCTATTACAGTCCTTCAGCTTGCCAGTTCTGTCTCCAAAAACGTAATACATGCTGTCATCCCACTTCCCAAATAGGGTAGCAGCCCTTTCCCCTGTGAGATCCTCAACAAAACCATGTACCTGCATAGAAAGTAGGTTCCATTTAAACAATTCTGGTCACAATGCTAAAAAAACACTAAGTTTGAACAGATTGGATAATAACAATATAGAGTGATGCAGCATGCAGACACATACATATGCAGAGAGGTTCCAAAGTAGAATGCTTACTTGGTGAGGATTTCTGTCAAGAAGAGCCTGCTCTTTGAACTTGAGTTTGCATGAATGTTGGCGATTACCTTGTATGTGCATTGTACCATGGTGATCACAATACACTTTACCAAGGATAAGATTATAAATGGTGGTCGTGACCTAAGGACAATATAAGCATGTTTTAGATTTTTTTTTTTTCCCCTCAAAAAACTGGTATCCAAAAAATGAAAACAGACAAGCAAGCAATATTTCTTGCACAAGCACAATCAAGCAGCAGCACACACCTTGCTCCATTTGAAAACCTCACCATCATCAAACTCAAGGGTCAAAACTCCCACAGGATCGAGCTGAATTGATCGTCCCCAAAATTTTGTTCGTAGGTTACTGTCAGCCCAGAATTTCCACCCTTTACCTTCACAATGGCAGGCAATAAGTGTTGGGTGATGACTAACCTGTTTCAAGAAACAACAGAAAAAAAGGGGGTGATGAAATGACAATGCTCAGAGAAAAATAAATCTTGCTAAGGAATTCAGGACTTAATTGATAGAAGAGAATAAGTAATCAAAAAGTGGAGTAGTGATGCAGCTGACAAAGGAAGGTTATAACTTCTACCAACTTGTCAATTTCACGTAACTTTAGATCTTGGGAAAAGGTGTATTCAAGATGTACACTAGTATGGCTGGGATCACAATAATTTTTGCAGCAACTAATTTTTTTGTTAGGTGGACATTGAGAATAAATATTTAGGGTTCTATTTAACAAACAAGGTTTTAGTCAGGCTTTTAGAGAGAGAGAGAGAGAGAGAGAGAGTATAGTGTTTTTGATGAATAATAGAATGAAATTCAGAAATATTTCAGCACATCCCATCTTCCTTTTCCTTTTCTCATCTACACTTTTGGAAGAGCACAGACTTACAAATGTTTAACCAGACAACAAATTTCTTTCCAGAAATTATTTGCCACATAATTAGAACCCTTCATTACTTTGATAATGGAGGAAATTAGAGTTCAATATTTAACCACTATTGTTCTTGTTCAACATAGAACCAAAGTGGTTAAATTTGGATGATAAATCATAAATCTATGTTCCAATTTCTTCAAATAAATTCAAAATATCCACATTGTATTGCGAAAACTCAGAATGTCCTAATTCAACGAAACAAGGAAATGAGGAGTACTGTCATTTTTTATCTCTTTAAGAGTCATTCGAGAAAATTTTCAAATGCAGGTCATGTTTTTCATCCATTTTTTTCTCTTGCAATTTTCTCAGTAATTGCAAACTAATGATGTTATTTTTTGAAAAATCCCAGTAACAGTTTCTTTTCTCAAGGTTGCACAATCTCTTTTGGGTCCCACTTAAAACTCAACAATATTACTTCTTCCCTTTCACCAATTTCTACATTTGTCCTTGCGTATGTTCCTATGTTGCATGGATTCAGGTACGAGTGTCAGATGTGGAAATGTGTTTAAGTGTCCCGTCCATCACAACTCAAATTTTAGGATATAGGGACTCAGCTAAAAGGGATCTCAAAAAGGGTATGGGTACTAGGATTCAGCATAAGAAAAGAAAATTCAACTAAAAATACATTGGAAGTGAAGATATCCTTCTCAAAAGCTCTCATCTTTCCCCTTTTATCAATAAATAGTCTTATAAAAATTAACTTTTTGGCCAACTCTTTCTTTTCTCCAATGTAATTATTACTAAGAAAGTTGAAAGAATAAAAGGACATCAATGAAAAATCAAACACTCACACCTAAAATAAAATAGGAATATCCAACAAGGATCTCATAACCATATACCCATGTCATGATGTGTCCACATGTGTGTGTTGGTGAAATTAAAAGATTCGAGTATCATAGATCTGTTCTAACATCCTTAACTACAGACCTTCTCAGAGAAAAAGCGAATTCCTTTATCAGGAAAATCAGCTTCATAAGTTTCCCCTAACAATGGGTTGAAGGGTTTGCAATGCCGACCTTCAGAGGACGCATATCCAGAAACCGCAAAAGCTGCAATATGTAGAACTCTTAGGAGACTGTTTCCCTAGAAACAAAAAGGAAAGCCCAATGAGGGAAAAATGTCAGATTTCATGAAGATGTTAAAGCAGTAAACGTCTTTAACAATCACAAAATATTTTAGCATTACAAAATTTGATGTAAAGTGTTAATGAAGGCTAATCTGGAAAATGTTCATTGAAACATAAACTCTGGAAAAAAATGTCAACCTTGCTGTCCTAGTTTCAAATTTTTATTAATTGAATGCTAGGACCATATGTATTAATGAACTTGAAGAATTCAAAACTGCAATTACATGATATAATTTCACAAGTACAACATTCTTAATTGGGTTAGGAATTAGTACTCTATACAATTTCAATCTTTATTGGTGTTCTAATCTCATTTGGACCCACACTGAATCTATCTCTTTCACCTAAATCTTTACTTTTTCACAGGTGGAAATGGACATTAAGAATAGAATGTATGATGCAGAAAAGAAAAGCATTAGAGCATTGCAAAACACAGAAGTTGATTATAGATTTGGGGAAACTTCAGACATCCCACAAAGATTGAACAAGTGCTTGTGTTTTAAATAGTATTATTATAGACAAGCATTAGCATAATAAGGAGAAATAACCAAAAAGAACAATGCAAGTACACGTCTATCAAAGGGAGAGAGTAAGAGATAAAGATACGTATACCGCTTTTCCATATTCATACGCTCGATCCAAAAGATAAGAGTACTCCAAGTCCTCAAAACATTTCTGAAGGGATGATATTGGCTCATTAAAATAAACAGGGAGACAAACTCGTGTGAGATCCTTTCCGACATTGTCTTTGATCATAGACCAAAGACTTACCCCTTTCTCTTTCTCAACTGGATCGGGAAGCTTCTTTCGCCTTTCAATTTGTGGATATCTAGATTCACAAAATTTATTCTCAGTATGCATCTTCTCTGCATTGTCAAGTTGAATTTCAGGTTTCATTTGCTTATCCATGTAATTTGCAACTCCTGTTATAGACCCACAACTGACTGTGGGTTCAGCAAAATCCTCTCTAGTGTCAAAGAAAGAGGTTTCCTCCTCATCTGACACTTCCTCAAGCTCTTGTTTCTCAATATCATCAGATGATTCAGTTGTGCTGCACTCTACCAAAATGAAATGTAGAGAAAATAAGAATGCATGCTAAAAAGAAAATAGCAATTACAAAAATTTTAATGAGAATCCACAGAATGAAATTTTCAAAAAACAAAAAAAAAAAGAAAAGAAAAAGAAAAAGAAAAATTATCTACCAACATATCTAAGAATCTTGATTCAGAAAATTCATGGCAATAGTGGGAAGTTGAGTGATTTTAATATCACAAGAACCCATACAGTTATTAGCTGTGCAAATCACTCAAAGAACATAAAAATTTTCTGTTTTTGGTAATTGAAACTTCAATTTAAAAATAACTAACTCTTAAGCTTCAGTAGAGTAAACAAGGGGCAGTTAAACACTACAAGAATATGGTTAAGCTTTTAGTTTAAAAGGAAAATTTATGAAGTTGTGATCCATTTGGTCATATTCAGCTGGAGAAAGATGTACCAAAATAAACAAATCACTAATGAATCAAAACAAAGCCATATTTAATCTGCATGGTGCTGCAGCATAGTTTTTCAAAGAGGTAACCAAAATCTGCAAGCAGTCACTGGGATATGCAATTAAAGCTCATGCCTTAAGTCCTGGCAACAGAAAATGGCAAAGGAATGATAAACAACAAGAAGTAATGAAAAAGGATTCACCATTGGCCTTAATTGAAACTGAAATAGGAGGACTAGATATTTCAAATTTTATGCATAAATCTTAGAAAACTATGTATTACACAAAGCATGGATGCAACATTCACAAAACAAGAACGCAGACCTTGCATTAAAAGCTTCAAACAGAAGGAAAATCTTAGTAAGTACATGGTTTTATGTAAAACGTATCTTTACATCTTTTGCTCCATTTACCATATTGGCGCATGCTTAGAAATTTTAAAATGATAAAATAAATGAAGCAAACAAAGAAAAGGAAGGATATATGTTCAGGAGCAGAAGTAATGCACATTAATCATACCACTATATTTTCCTCGCCCTAGGCTGGACAGTTCATGCTTTGTCAATTGAAATTCACTATCATTAATTCCAGAAACTTCAGCTTCAATATTAGCTGCCTGAATATGCAAAAGAAAAATGATGAATTTAATCAATTACCAAGTTCATTCTAGTAACACATAGGAAATAAGACACAAAATAAGGATCCATTAAAATATATTATAAAAGAGTAAAACCACATTTTAAGATCATTCAATTATAAAACTAAAGAAATTAATATGTTAAACACACCACATTTAATAACACTGGGTAAAGTATGAGAATCTAGATGTGACTGTATTAAGGTGTATATTTACACTGAAAACTATCTAAACTCAAACTTTCTTGACCATTTTGCTGTTTCCAATTATTTTCTTTAATGCCATACTACACCAAAGACACCACCTATGAAAAAACAGAAAAATTATCCGCACTAACAGTTCATGACAACTGCTGAGGCAATGTATAATCTCCTCAATAAACTAAAAGCTAGATCTTGAATTCTGAAAAATGTCTAATGAGCAACACCAGGAGTATAGTCTTCACTTTTATCCTAGGTGTACATTCCCTTGAACTGTTTTCCATGTTACTCAAATATCAATCACAAGTTTGAAACTAGGGTCATCAAACAACTTGAAATATCATTGAACACACACTTCAAATCTGCCATTTCCCCTTTTTTTCTCTTGGTGCAGGTTCTGATATGAATTTGTAAAACTTTGGGTATTGAAAATTTTTCATTTTCTTAACTAAAATTTAGCTTTTTGAACTAATAATATATTTAAATTACTCTTTTTTTCATTTCTGATTTTTAAAGTTTTTTATGTTATTTTTTATTTTTGGGTTTATTGGAGCTTATAAGATCCTAAATGGGAAAACATTCCATCTATTGATTTTCTAGGAAAGATTTATTATTTTTGTGGTGGGGCTGTGCAGGGTCATCTCAATTGGTTTAGTATTTAGATTCTAAATGTTCACATAAAATTTATGAAAAGCAAGCAGTGATGGCAATTCCTATCCACAATGAGTGTAAAATCAGATATAAAACAAAATATCCATAGAAAACCATGCCTACAGGTTGAGTGAAAATCATGGAAACATTAGTATAAGGAGATCTGGGTCAAAATATTCTCATCAGTAGCATTCAAGAATTTTATTAGCCCAATGAAAGATTTCATAGCACTGATGCTGGCATCCCACTGCAGGGCATCCATGGCTCCAACCACGATTTAAAACTCAAGCACCCCATGTAACCAAGTAGTCTAGCTAGTGACTATCCTAAGATACTCCAAGACCAATCATCATTTACTTGAGCTTAAATGCCTGAAATGAACCAAAGATAACATAATGCTTTGGGCTTAGTATATATAACTTAATAACAATTGCTTATCTTTTCTTTTTTTCAACTCATGTGAATTTGTACAATGGTAGATATTTATTCCAGCAGTGGTAAATACTTATCCCATGAAATAGTAAAATGACCCAAAAAAAAAAAATACAAAAAAGCAAATTATTAGATCAACCAAGAACAATTATCTCAAATATGCTGCTCAACATCTAAAACAATTAGAATAAGAAGTCAAAATGGAGGAATCAAGGACCAGAAGCAAACACAAAGGCTAAGATGGATTGTCATGTTCCACAAAAAAAGAATTACTGCTATTTGGTTCAAGTGCAAGATGCTACAAGAATAAAAGAAAGTTCAGAGTTAAGGCTGTATTTAAGTTGATCTTGCAGTTGCTCCCCTAACATGAGAGGGAACAAAACCACTTCAATTGATTACATCTACAGTCTACCCATTAAGTAATTTATAATTTATTATGCAATGGGAATTCACACTTCCAATAAAATGCAAAATGCAGTTTCATATACATTAAATCCAAACTGCCGCGCTGTGGCAGTGTAACTGTCAACTAAAAGATTGGAATAAAAAGAGAAAGAGAAAAGAGAAGTTTCACCCACTCCATTGACGAGGCATTACTTATAATTAAGGGCAAAGTTACCTCCAGCTGTCTTAATGTATCGAGCAAATTGGATCGTTCTTCACAAAGAACTTTAACTTGGCCTTGTATTTCCGAGAACTCAGAAAGCATGATCTGTTCGCAATCTCTAACTAGTCCCTCATGGGCTCCCTCTTCAAGCAAACGATTTTTAAGCCTTTCAGTTGATACAGATATATCATTTGGCACCAGGGAGAGACTATCATTTAACGGTCTAAAAGAAAATAGGCTTCGAGTTGAGACTAAAGCTTCTATCCAAGCCACCCGATCTCTCTTTGACTCGGTCCTTAGATGAAGGGTTTTTGTAGCAGTAAATATATAAAATCTTCGATCATCGGACTTGCTCTCACGAAATGACGAGATCTGCCAAAAGATCAATAGCATCAATGTAAATAATGCGACAAAGCTTATAGTTCCAGTTCCACTAATCAGGTTAAAACACTGTCAATCACGAAACTAAATCTAATATGAAATAATTTCCAAACACAATTACCCAAAAGAAATGTACACCGAAAAGCTCTAATTTCAGCAAGACGAAAATAAAAACTCCTGGAAAAACCAGCACTCGTAAGAAGAACACAATGGTATCAAATTTCAAGAACAGAAACCATTAGCTCGAACTCAGCCCATCTAAGCATCTTCGAGCTCCGAACCATACAAACCTAGTTTGGCGATAAAGCCACACCATGCCAATCACGTAAAATCCCCAACAAAAACAAGACTCAAACCCCAATATCCTCAAATCTATTGCCGCCAAGAAAGAGCTTCAAAATGAAATATGGTAAATGCTCAAAGGACGTCAGTTTCAGGTTTCCCGAACACGCCAAGACCACCATGCTTCAAATGGGTTCAACTCCACACAGCCTCAGCTAATCTGTTCAATTTCCCATAGTTTTCCTAAAAAAGTCTAACCCGTATTGTTTCCCCCATCCTTTCATGAAAGGTCTAGCCCATACCTTAAAGTCACTTACAGCTCAAACCCATTCAAATCCTGTCAAAAGTCAAAAAGAATCCAAAGCACTCAAACCACGGAATCCGCGAAAAACACACTTACAGAGGTCAGATCCACCGTCCGATTAAAAAATATATATTTCCGAGTACAAAATGAGGTTGAGGAGCAGGAAATGGAGAATCTGAGAACAGGCGGAGCTAAAAAAGAGGTCAAAATCAGTGAAGAATTCGATGGCGTTGATCACAAAACCATCGCAGGATGATGTGACCACAGCTTAAAACCTAGGCCTACAGCACAGCCTATCCTGCCCTAAAACACCTGCTGATGTGACCCACTCTAGATTAACACCCAGTTAAACTGTAAAAAATTTAAAATCATCAAAATAAAAATAAATAAGTAAATGTTTCCCCCTCCTCTGATTCGCAGATTGCATGACAAACCAACGGTTCATAGATTTTGCAGCTCAGATTTCAAAGCTTTTTTTGTGGCAGACGGATACCCATAAATTTTTTACTGACTGGGGTTTGGTAAAAATCAAGTAAAATTTTTTGAATTGAGATGTTTCCGATAGGGGAAACTTTTTCGTGAACTACCGCCAAAAATTAAAAATTAAAAAGAGAGAAAAAAAAGGGCGGAGTGTGCCAACTGTAGCGTTGTGGTGTGGCGCAGATCGCACTCTATAATTACTCTTTGGCTTTCGATCCGTTGAATCGTTCTCTATTCATACCTTGAGATGAACGATGCCAACATTTTTCTGGTGCTTTCGTCTGCCGCCACCACTGTCCAACCTGGAGAGGCGACTCGTGGAGACGTCGCCTATCACCCGGATGTCGTCTGCCGGTGATGGTAGGTGGAGGCTCTCCGGACGGCGAATCTTGGAGTAAGAAAGAACGCCGTTCCTTAGCAGGAACCACCGGGATCTCCAACCCTTGCCGTAATTTGTCCACTTGTAGAGAACTCCGGCGACGCTGGTATCGGATCCCGCCGGCCGCCCCACATTGCCGTCAGATCCGCCGGAAGAGGCTGCAGTTGCCGCTCTACTCACCTCCGGCGACTGGTCTCCTATTCCAGGACTCTCCAGCGATATACAACACAATGGATGCATCTCCTTCACCCGCATTCCGATCTATAAACACCTCAATTCACCAATCAAATATCCATTCAATACGCTGCTGAAACACGCCGAAACAAACAAACAAAAAAGAATCATTACTTCAATATTCTTATTCAATGCATCGCATTATAAACAAATAAACAAAGAGAGATTCACATGTAAATGAATTTAGGGTTTTACAGGAAGGAAGAGAGAGAAAGAGAAGATGGGCTCGAGTTTTGGAGAGCTCTGAAACTGAGAGAGAAAACAGATGAGGGAGGGGGGATTTGAAGAATTCCAAGGATTACTAAAATAAGGAGGCTTTTGCTTGAATTGAAAACAAAGTATTTTATTTCATTTTTTATTTTATTTTGTTTTGTTTTTATAATATTGTGTATTGGAAGGAGGAGTTGAGATGTAGTATCAGGTAATTAAAGTAGGGGATGGCAGTTTCGTAATTAAGTAGCCATTCAAGCAGAGAGAGAGAGAGAGAGAGAGAGAGAGAGAGAGAGAGATGTCTTGTATATTTTCTTGCTTCTCTCTTACCCACTGTACGCAGACGCGGAAAGAGAGAAAAAAAGGTTGGGAGGGAGGATAGGAGAGGAGAGGACAGGAGAGGAGAGGAGATATCGCGAGATATAGAGAAGGAAAATATCAGTAAAAAAAAATCGAGGGGTGAGTTGGGTGGTGGGGCAAGCGTACGGGGAGACGACTGAAGCGTGATGAGTGGGAAGTGGGACGGAAGTGAGGACTGAGGATGAAGACTGTGACGTGTTATTAATAGCATTTACTGCGTAATCATCAACTTTTTCCTTTTCACACTCACCAGTTCTCATACACTTTCCATTTTATCTCTTTTTCTTTTCCTCTTTCCGTCTTCCCATTTTTCAATTTATACGGTATATGAACAAATTGCCCATACGATCTTTTCGTATCAGGTACATGTACTCCAAATACTGTCTTTTCCCTTTTTACGTATGAAAACTTGAATGTTAAATTTTCACTTTTTAAGTAGTTTTTATTTTTAATTTTAAATTATTAAATTAAAATAACACTTCCTACTCAAAAACCAGAATAAGAAGCAACTAATCTATAAAAATGGATCTCCCCACTATCTCTTGAAGGTTAGTTTTGATAGATCCTACCAACTAGTCTTCTACCTTTTAAATAAAATAAACAGGTGTTGGGTTCCACTTACAATATTTTAGTATATGTCTAGATATAAAAAAATAAATTAAAAATCAGTGGACATAACATATATATAAATAAGGGGACAATAAAATATCTCTAAAGAGTGACAACAGCCAGATATTTCCAAAAGCTTATTTTAGAACTTATGCCACAATATTAAGAGGGGTATTTTAATGAAATTTTATTTTTTATTTTTTGGATAAAGAAATAGGGAGAAAAAAATCATTTTGTTGAACTTTTCTGAAACTGAACCAAAAGGGGAGGAAATGGAATGGAGGGGATGGACAACTTAAATTCCCAAGTATTATTTTTTTCATTTGGTTCATTCACTTACACTGTATCTTTCATGAGGGTGACAAATCAATGAGTAGAGTAAAATTATTAAAGAAAACAATGGCATCCTAGCTGTTGTAATTATTTTTATAGATACAATAAGCCAAAAGTGGAAGAAAGTTCTAGCTCAGTCCAAGTTTTGGCTTCAAGCAACCTTTTAACTTTTAACCCTAACATAGGCCATGGACCCCCACTCTACGCCCTTTTAAGGATATTAGAGAGGCCAGTGGTCGCCCCTCTTCCAATTGTTTTGTTTCACTCACTAATCTAATAATTAATGCAAATATCATAGTCATCATCAGTGTCACATTAACAGATATCATTAAGGGACCATGCATGATTTGGCATAGTAAAAGAGAAAATTATTTTCATGATGACATTTTGACCCAATTTGACTTTATTTTCTTCGACTTTTTGATGGGTAAGTGGTAACATCAACATGTTTTAAATAATATTTTTTTTTAGTAAGACGTGGAATTATTTATGTTAATTAATGTGTAGGAGGGAAAATTAGTTTGAGTAACGGAGAGAGAAAAGGGGTTAGTATATGAAAGTGGGAAGAGAGAATAATTATTGGAAAATGGAATGATGTAATGAATAGGGAAAGAGTGTAGTATGGGAAAAGAGAGAGAGAGAGAGCGGGGGTAACGATGCGTGGAGGGGCCGGGCAGGAGAGGACGCCTATTCCTCTGACACGTGTCAAGGGCAGTCTCAACAACAAGAATAATGCTGCTCTCACCCCATGTGGCACGCTATTCCACTGCCCACGCTTCCCACATCCTTTCTTTACTCTTCTCGAGGACCCCCCCCCTCCTCCCCACTTCCTGATTCCTCCCCCGCCCCTCTCCCCACCGCGTGCGCTTCAAACACCGCGGTCGTGTCCTCACGAAGCCGATAGAAGCGTGAGGATGCGTGCTCTCATGGCTTGTATCAAGGTGAGGATATTCGAGCTCATGAGCTGCGCACATGCTTATGTGATCAAATTCTTCCACATTTCCCTATAAATTTTCTCTCTAATTATGATTGGTGGAGGGGTTTGGGGTTGGGCAAATTTTTCACATGTCATCACTTTCCACAAAAATTTAAAATATGCAATTATATTTTTAGAAAGTGAATAATAATATTGGGACCTTCGATGGCTTTTTCAGTTTCGCTTTTTCCGGGTAAAGATAAAACTATAATTTAAACAAAATATTAATTTTATAAAAGCTCATAATTTTTCTAAGCATCTTAAATTCAGAAAATTAAGAAACAGGACAATTTATGATGAATTTAGGGTGCATTCCAAATTCACAAATTCCCCCTCGCCCGCCCACATGTCTAACTAAAATTGGACCAGCATGGGCTTCCAAATCTGCAATGGGATTCGTTTAGAAAGAGCCAATTATGCGTACCCACATTTAAGTTACCTCAATCTTATTCCCTATTTGACAGCATTTTCCAAATTTTCAGTATCAACAAAAGAATTCCTCCAAAGGGGTATATTTTTCTCATACTTGGCAAACACAAAGGGATAAAGAAATGGGTGGTTAAGGAAGGCCCCAATGAACTCATTTCTCTTCATATTTTCTTCAAGCTGCAATTGGTTTGGTACAACTAAAAGAAGCAACTATTTAAAATTTGACCAACATCAGGTAGGTTCAATTTATTCGCACTTTTTGGCTGCAAGGGTTAAAAAAAAAAAGATGTAGGAGAATCTCATTATTAAATGGTGGGGGCTCCTTTTAGCTTGACCTCTTTTGGGGAAATACTTAGTATAAAGAAAGTACAAGCATAATTGGGCTTTTTCTTTTTTCTTTTTTTCTTTTTAATTGGATAAGTGTGTTTTTAAGCCGAGGGCTCACTGGTTAGTCCAATTACTTGGTAAATGACATTAAAAAAAAAAAATCACTTTTTTATTATATTTTTTATATATAAGTGTTAAGTAATTTTTTTAATAATGTTATAAATAAAATCACTACCAAACGATGTTTTTAATAATAATAATATCTTATTAGAAAAAGTCATTAGTGACAAATAAATTAATATTATATTAAAAAAATGTAATGAAGGAAATAAAAAAATAAGTAATGTTAGAATTTTATTATAGTAATATGGAAATTTGATAATTTTATTGATTTTTTTTTTAAATTATTTATATTTTATCTAAATTACAAGAAAAGGAATAAAAAAGAAAATGAGAGAAAAAAAATAGGTAAAATATACTAATTTTTTAATAATTTTTCTTAGGAATGGCAAGATGCAAGTTTAGAATGAGTCACCCCATTCCAAACTTATATTGTTTAGTTATATCTATTACAATTTGGTCAAAGATAAATAAATAGGATGAAACTAGTATAAGAAATTTTCATACCTCTTTAAAAAATTTCATTATTTTTTCAAAATTTTTATTACAAATAAATATAATTTATAAATAAAAATAATATAAATATTTACAATTTATTTTTATAAAAATTAATATTTTATTTATATTTAAAAAGTTGAAGAATGAAAAATTTTTGTTAAAATTTTTTTTTACTTAAAATTATATATATTGGAGACATAGAGGGGCAAGATCTCAAACTAGCCCGAACCCATTTCAAGCTTTTAAAATTTTTTCAAACTCATTTATCTTTATTTCTAACCCTTTTCATTAAAGGGTGGGATAGGATAGATCTGAAAAAATTTATCCAAATTATCATCCTTAATTTTGCATAAGGATTTAAAATTTCTATTAGTTAATTTTGAGTTTTATACTTTTGAACCAAACACTAAATATAACAAGTATTTATCAATCAAGAGTCCTTTTCCTCCCGGAATCAAACACTAATAATTAGATGGTTGTACTAAATAACTATAACCAAACTGATTAAGTTCACGCTTGGATCTCAATCATAAGTAACGCCAAAAGGCAATGATAAAAATAAAGTGATGATAGATAGACTAGAGCGTATAGGGGTGAGCTATCAGAATATGAACACCCGTAGAGACTAGGGAAAGGGGGAAAATTCATGACTGTCACCCACACCAATTTGGATAATTTCGAACACCAATTATAAAAGTTTTTGGGAGCCATTGACCTTAAATGGCGGAGGAAGGAGTCCCTTTTGCCCTCCAATTATTTGATTTTATTGGTAGGTGAACTGGCTTGAACTACAACTGGAAATTGACACATCCAAATTTTGACGTTAAAGAAAATGACCACACCCACCCCCCGAACATATTCAAAGGAGTCTACACCGTTGAAATTTTCGTGTTTATTTATGGTTAAAGTTCCACTCCTTCACATGAGCTGCTTGGAAAGTTGGAAACCATGCCGTAAAGAAGAGAAATTTTGGGCCATCCAACAATCCAATAGAAGATTCCTCCCGTGGGGTTTTATTTTTATTTATTTTCTTTGCGTTGGGCTGACGTACAAATGATCTAGAAGCTTTATAATGAAGGCAAGAAAGCATGGAGGAGTATACCATAAGCTTAGTTGCATCTTGCATGCTTAAAATATGGGTATTTTAGAGGGTAGAACAATAATAAATTATTATTTCATAAAATTGGGAAAATATTCGTCTACAGAGTGTAGTCCATTTCAGAGAATTTATTGGACATTTGATAAAAGCATTGGGGGCAGCATTTGTGTTCGAAAAGGCATAAAAGGGATTCTATGCGCAGTGGTGAGAGAGCTCTGGCCGTAGCCTAATTTTTATCTAGGGAGAAACGAATTCTCAAGAATACTACCAAACTACAAAAGATTGTATTGGTTTCTACAAAAGATATGAAAAGCAGTGGTGACTGGTGGGAAGAGTCACCCTCCTCCATAGTTGAATGGTCACATCAAGTAATGTTGATTTCAACCTCCTTTTTAATTTTTCAAAGCTTTGAGCCCCTCTAATTTGTCTTTCCAGATAAAGCGACACACTATTACTATTATTACTTTCATTACTTTCAGACGGGTAACAAGTATGATATATAAGTTTAAGTTTAAGAAAATTCATAATTTAATATGATATGAAAGTTTGGTTCGACACATCGTTAGTTAATTTTTTTTTAAAAATTGATAATTTAATAAAGATAATATTTAAATGGATAGATCTACTAAATTTATCAAATTCAGGTTAATGTGAAATTTCTGGAGCAATTAATTTTAGGGATGAAAGGACAACTGAGAATGACATTGAGAAGATTCATGTCTCGATTCTGGGATATACGTTTGACATGCATACATCAAAAAGTCACAAGATTAAGTTATTTATATATATATATATGTTTGATGGTTGAAGAAGAGGGGGGTGGAGATTCATGGACAAGTTTTGCTGTAGAGACATGTACAAGTAGAGAAGCAAAGAGGTATAGGAATTAAATATGGTCAAAGAAATGAGATCACAAACACTAACCCCCAAAAATAATGGTGTCGTCCCTTTGTGAGACCAAAACTATGTGTGTTATCTTCAAGCCATGTGTTTGTAATAAGGTGTGTTAATACCCCATTTCGTATGACCCCACCAAGCTTCCTTATAATATAGTCTCAATCACAAGTCGCTTCCAAGAATCATCTCTTAAAGCCAAAAAAGAAAGAGAAGGAAAATTTTACTCACATAAGAGGAAGACTAAATCTCACTTTATGGCCACATGAGGAGCCTTGGCCCTTTTATCGTCACTTCATATCTTGAGCACTTTATGAACTTTGTCATCTTATCTTCCCTCTTGTTTTGAAGCCAAGTTGCAGTGATTGACGTGGGTATAATGTTTGTTTTATAGAACCAATAAGATTATGTCTTCTTCTTTTTAAATAGTAAGGTTTTTTTTTTTTTTTTTTTTTTTGGGTACTGAAGGATGATGGTGGGCTGCCACATGCTCATGTGTCCCAAGGAGAGAAGGGCGCCTTAACCTTAGGGCTATTTCCTGATGTGATTCCACCACTCTCTCTCTCTCTCTCTCTCTCTCTCTCTCCATGTGCTGTGCCCTTGAAGCTGAATTACTCAAAGTGGGGATTGAGAATTTGAGAGTTGGGACATGCGGTAAGAAAAATATATCCCTGTGAATAACTGAGGTGACCTTTGTACCTGCAGAGAACACCGAGTATTTTTGTTAACATATGGTAAAGACCTATGATAGAGAAAAATGTGAATTATTGGATGTAAACATGCACGGGGAATCCAACATTTACGGCTATTTTTAGACGGGTACATCATCCTTCCCTCTTTTTATTGTTTTTCCTAATTTAGAATTTTATTCAAGTACCAATATAATTTTCTATTTCTATATAAATTATAAAAACTAAGAAAGTACGAAACTCTCTCTCTCTCTCCAAAAGAAAAAAAAAAAACCTCCATTTATATGTTTTTTTTAAAACAATAAAAAATAAAGTGATTTATAATCTTGAAATATCTTTTAGCTTATTTTAATTCATATAAGTTTCTTTAGGCTTTCAATTCATTTTGAAATTTTTAGTACTATATATCTAATATTTTAAACAAGAAAATATGATTGAAAAATAAATTTTTTTTAGATTAATATAAGGTCTAAGCCTATAATCAAAACACATTGTTAGAGTATCATGACTTGAATTTTATTTGATTTGACCTGAAAAGTTCATGATATCGGTGGTTTGATATAGTAAATTTTCATTTTTTTTACCCATGTTTTTCTAGTCTAAGATTTTTCATATATAAATATGTGTATTCTTTTGTTTTTTTTATTTTTTATTATTATTATTATCTATTCTCTTGATTGTGTAACAGACATGATACAATATGCATAAATCTGAGCTTGATTTTTCTTTTTCTTTTTTTAATTATATACGGGATCACAGCCTTTTCTTGAAAGATATTTTACTCGAAAAGTAAAAGAATCTAATTACTCACTTGCCAAGGGGGGAGAGTGTTAGGTGAATGATTTTCAACTGCTACCATACAAATAATAATTAATAGGCTAATGTTGCCGAGGAGATTTTGCAGACCACACAAATTATTTTAATCCAATAAAAAAACCAATATTCAATAATTAGAAGTCACCCAACAATGCCCTTTTTGTCAAAGTGCTTGAGAGCATTGAGGGCATAGCTAGCTAGCCTTTGGTTTGGTTTGTTGGCTTTTCAAAAGCAGATTTTGGGATGATGTCCTTATTTATTTGGCATCTTGGTGGCAACCTCACCAGAAGAACAGCCTTTGTTGCTGTACAGATGGAGGCAAAGAGAGGGTGGAGACCATCATCATCATCATCACTTCCAACATCTCTATTTATTAATACGAAAATAAGCTTCAATTCAAGGATTAGATGTGGGCACTGCGTTGTCTAATGATGATACCACCTGATGATCACCATGACTGAAGCAATTAATTAAGTAGAAGCCATGTGAGATCTGTACATGTTTCTATTTCCCTTAACAAGGTGATAGGTTAACCAATAGGAGATCATATAGATAGTGATGAGGAGATGGTCCCACTACTCCGGACTTCAGAGCCTCTGCAAATGGGTTCAACCGCAACCTCCAAGCCAGTGTCAGAAATGTCGAGGCCATGGTGATGATGCTGAGCTCCTTCATTTTAAACCATGCATTTCAAGCCAAATTAATATTGTAGCACATGCCTTCACTGCCATGTCTCCGATTAGCAGTACTACTACTACTACTACAACTACTGGAGTCACACCACCCCAGTGTCTAGAATTTCAGTTGGTATAAAAAAGATCACACACCATATATATATATATATATGCATGGCAGGTCTCTGGGCTTGATCCACATCTATTTGATTACTCTTGCTGTTCCACCATTGACCAAGGATTTTTGACAACCTATTGTATCTTCCACTCGAATCAAAGATCACACATGTAGGCCCCCGTAGCACAGGAGCGTTCTCTTTTACCGCTGCCCCATCAGATTCTTTACCTTTTTCTTTTTTTTTGAATGTCACATCTTACATAATTTCTTACAAAGTTGAAGATGGTTTGTTTGCTTAGAAAGGAATCTCGTATTGGTATTTTGTGGAATTCATTCTTCCAAGGTTCAAAACGGTGATCACTAGATCTCTTTTAATAATTGTCTTAGATAATTTCTCTTTTGATGCCTTGGAAGCAGCATATATTATAACTTGACCCATGAATGACATGTCTACATCGGACCCTTTTCATCAACCTCCCTTCGGATTGGGAAAAAGGTGATTACATTTTGTATACAAATGTTAGCATTAGTGTCAAAACATGTTCCAATGGATGCCCATGCCCATGCCTATGTCCATACCCATGCCAACAACTTTATAGATTACACTAATAATATAACCCATCACATATGCTTCTTTGACTAAAGACAAACATCATGTACATATGCCTAACTGCTTCAAAGAAACTCAACAACAATATCATTCTCAACCTCAACAATCTAACATTTTTTTTTCTTTTCAATATTTGAGAGTTTTGGAGCAGCCCGTGCAAGGTGGAGAAATAATTGAAAGAAATCATTTCCAAAAAATTATAGGTCATTCTCCATAGCAGATATATACAAAGGGATATCATATCATGAGAGCTCATAGGTGTGTGAAGAGAGTCCAACTACTAGAACCAGTCTCTGGGGCTATAATTGAAATGGAATGCCAACAAGAAATAATGAAGACTAGTTGAAAACCTAGCTCACAAGATATACAGCATGCAGACTGAAATCATGGGTGCTCCCTAGCTTTACGGGAAAGGATGTCCCAAAATGAATGAGATTCAAGATCCAGCTAAATTTTCATTTTTAAGGGTGGGGGCGTCCATTAATTAATAAACGCTGTATCCCACGTAAATTTGAGTCAAAATTCGGGAGATTAGATGAAGAGAATAGTGGGAAGGCAGCTGTGGCAAGGTCGGTTGAGAAGGACCAAGAAACGAACAAGAAGCAATCAAATCCATGTTTCTCAAGTACTGAACAAGGAACCATGAACAATTTTTCCACGATAAGGTTTCACACACCACCCCCCCCCCCCCACGAAGGTCATCAGCCCTTCCAGTTGGGAAACAACTCATTGAAGCACTACCAACCGGCCCCTCCACCTCTCCTCATGTCTTCCATGCATGGACCCAATATTTCTATGCTCCCTGTATATATATATATATATATATATATATATTTCTTGAAATGGGTCTCAACAGCACCACATGTGCCTGCCCATGCTATCAGTCTTTCGAGGCATGAACCGTAATGTATGATATGGTTTCCATGCAAATTACATCACTGGCGTAGGTTAGATCCAATTTCTGGGGGGTTATTTTTCGTGGTACGTTTGATAATTTGAAGCCAGTGGGTGCAAGACAGGTCAGCTTATAGGGTACTCTTTTTTTATCTCTTATTGTTATGTGGAAGTCTCTAGTGTGAGTGACATATTGACGTGTTTGTGACCCAATGGCTGATAATATGTTGACCAAAATGAGCATCCCTTACACGTTGGAATTATTGTGTCCTCGAACTTCATGTTTGATATGGGTTGCGTGCATTTTATATACGAAATTATAGATGTTACATACGTTATAAATACAACATTGTAAAGAGGCTATAAATGTTGCTTGTACTTCAAGGCCATTTTATATACTCCTTTTTCCAGATTTTAAAAAAATATTATTAGAAAATATTTTTTTTTGTTTTAATAAATATAAAAATAAGGTACTTTTGACCATGTTAGAATATTAACCTCTTCAGACTATTTTTGTTTCACCTTAAACTTATCTTTTAATTTCGATTTTTTATTATGAACTCATTTTTTCAAAAGATAAATTTAATTTTCAAACAAAAAGTTTCTATATTATACTATTTTTGAATCATGAACTATGATAATTTAAGAGTTATTATTAACACAACAATTTCTTTTAAAAAAAAATTAATAATTACCATATTTGTGCAAAAAGCCCCTCTTTTTTCCATGGTCATATGGATTGTGATGCAATAACTTAGTGCATTATATTGTTAAAGAGTGATACCATATTTTATTAAATTATCTAGATGATTTTCTTTTTAAATAAACATAGTGCATAAATAGAGGGATAATTACATATTGTTAATTATATAAAATATATGGTAACATGCCATCAAAGAAACAAGTGAATGAATTTGTTATTTTTCATGACTAGTAAAAGGTGCAAAATTTTTAATCCTACCTGCAATAATAATTCTACTAGGGGGGTATTTTTTTTAAAACGTCATCATGCCAACTCTTAAGTTCTTATTTTATAATTTTTGAAAATTAAAATATTGATATTGAGGAAAAATATTTTCAATAATCATCTCCTCTTTTGTATCTCTGGACCATCCATATTGTACCTTTCAAATTCTGTTGTCCTTTGGACTCCCCAGAGCAAAATGTTTAAAAAGGTAACGTGGCGTCACTGAGACCACGGAAAGTGTCTCTTCTCTTCCGAGGGCAAAAGGTCATTCTTCTGACTCCAATTTTTTTTTTTTTTTTTTTTTTTATATATTTGGGAATATAACATAAACTGATAAAAGGAACTGCCTTTTACTCGAGAAAATCTTGTAATACCAAAGTATGGTAACTTGGTAAGGGAGATGAGCATGAGATTGGAGTACAGAAGGTACGATACATACGTGTTGCCCTCCAGTTAACCTTTATAATCCATCAATGTCCTTCAAGAATTGTGTTCCGTCCTAGACGTATATGTGACTAATGATTACGGGTTGGATTTTAAGGCTCCGTAACTACAACCGTAAAGAGATGGAGCAAAGCATTTGGGAGAAATGTTCAAAGTCATTTATTTGTTCACATGAGAGTATGAGAGGTTTACAGATAAGAGGTGTTGACATTTGGTGCACTCAGGAAGGACAATTGAATTGACTGCTACTAGATACCGAGTGGGCTTATGATATGATGAAAAACACATTTATGAGATGCAGTCAAACTTGTCACGGGTGGCAGCCAGGGAAAAAAAAAAAAAAAAACAAAAGATAAATAAATGCAAGAAGATACTGTGGGACATTCAGCCAACTCATACTCAAAACATTTATTCCCTCTAAATTTAAACTTGTGCTTTTTCAATTTGTTGGAAAAGGAAATGCATATATGTTTATTTAAAAAAAGGAAAAAGGAAAAGGAAATATATGATGGGCCTATTTTGGTCCTAGGAGTACAGTAGTTTGAAAAAGATGAACCATAAAATGACAAAAGGCATCCACAGTCACAGGGTTGCCCATAAACATAATGTGATGTCAGCGTTTCGCAATGAAAGTTAGTGTAAAAGCCAAAAAGCTTACTCGAAGGGTGAAAAATCCAAGTAATGTAAAGCAAGATAGAGAAGGTACCCACACGCAGGCAACTATTTGGGAATGGTAGTAAACCACTGGGGTCATAGCATTGTACCCGTAGTAAAATTCTTTCACAGTTAAAAGCCTGTTTCAATTACTAATGTGGCAAAACATAATTTGATAAAAATAAATTCTTCAGGACGAACATAATTGCTCCACATTTAGGACGGTAGCCATAGAATTTTGGGTTTTTTTGGACAAAAACAAATAAATTCTAGGGCTTCTAAGATGGAACCTGGTCTGCACATAAACCCAGGTTGAACAAATCTATTTATCTTGCTATTTATCCCAATATAATGTGGGTTGGTAGTATGATTATCCACCTTTATCCTGGAAACTTAAAATTGAAATTTATCATACCAACTTTATATGGAAGATTAAAGTTAAAAATTAGAAGCAAGATGTTAAACAGATATAACAATATAAAAGTGCACAATTAAAACTTAATAAAAGCAAATGAATTTAAAAGGAGTAAAATGCTGTCTTATACACAACCCACACAATCTGAAAGCTACATGACTATCTCTTGGAAAAAGAAAGCTGTTTCTCTTTTTCTCTCTTTCTTTCTCTCAGACAGACAGAAACATAAACACAGAAGAAAAGAAAAGAAAGGGATCACAAGAGGGAGCTGAAATAGTAGAGAGATTTAGAGCATCATAAGTGGTGGGGTAAAAGGGGCAGAGCTCCTAATGATGCACTGTCCACATCCCTCCAAACTCCCTCCAATGTTTCTCTTTCAATGCTGTGTCAGTCCTCTTTTTGAGTCTTTCTGCTCTGCATCGCTCCCTCTTTCTCTCTCTCTCTCTCTCTCTCTCCAGGTTCTCTGCTTGTGCCAGTCATGAAGTATTATGGGTACTACTCCACTGCTAACATAGAGATAGAGGGCAGGTAAATTATATCCCTTTGCATTTTTCCTGTGGTTCTCTTTTTTTTTTTTTTTTTTTCTCCTTTGAAATCTTTTTGGCTGGTGCATGGTCTCTATCCTGAGCGCTGATGTCCATTTATATATCCATCCAAAACTCAGGTTCCACAAACCCCGAAAAATTGGTAATTGTACAAATCCCACTTATAGCTTCACATGGTTGCATCACTCGCTCTCTGGGTTTGCACTCACAAGGTTGCATTGTAGAGTGAAGTGAGAGAATGATGATATCAGCATCATTCATCTTATCTCAGATCCTGTTCTAAGTATAGTCGTAATCAAGGAGGCTTGACCGGTCTAACATTTCAGAAACTCGGGCTCTGGGCTCTGGGCTCTGGACTCTGGGATTGGTCCAACCTCAAGCACCATGACTCATAAAAAACAACTCCGGCAGCCACAACAATATGACCTAAAAGATCAAATTCTAGTACAATCTATCTTTGTCATGGCCACATATGATGATCACATGATCTTACTGTTCAACTAGCTGGCCAAAATTGGATTTGGCCCTAGTGCCCCTATTCAAAGAGGGTATTACATTTTGCCAGAATTTTCTAGCATAATATGCAGTCTGTTAAACAAATTAAGGAATCAAAGGGTAACCCTCAATGTGCATGACCCAAAAGCAATTTCAAATAAACAGTGCCCAACATAATACTGGGTGCCCAGTATTTTCTTGATAATTGATCAATGAAGTTATGCCTCAGCTTCTCATTCATGTTTCTTTTACCATATGGAGAGCACAAATGTTTTCTAAGAGGTGAATTTTTGGTGTAAAGTGATTGGTATCTTGTAACACACTAGAACGAAGGGTACATGAAGACTTGCAGCCACTTGGCCAGGAAGACGAAAATACTCATCCTAGGTCCCAAACAAGAAAAGAATAAAAGTAAATAAGTCTCAGGCCAAAAGGAAAAGAGCGCTCATCTTGCCTAAAGGTCAGACAATTGAAAAATCCATTGGAATCTGGCGTGTTCTAACTTTCTTTTACCTATTGCATTATCTGATAAGTTTTAAAACTGTGATAGAACAGCATCTCTACCCCACATAGACTCTAGCCCACATTGTTTCATGACTTTTCTCCTTCCTTGAATTTTCTTTTTGCCATTTTGGAGCTAATCTAGCATAGGCACATGCTTGAGCTCAAAGGACTTGAATGATTTTCGGTAGGGACTAGTTTCCAAAAGAAAGCCGACCTTGTAGAAATTAAAAAGATCATAATGGACAATGAAGATGAAAAAGCACATTTTCATGTCCCACCACTAGGCAAAATCCACCATTATTCCATAACCAAAACAAAACGTCCCTCATCATCCAACAGCAATCATCCATCTCCAGTCAGTTGAAAATCTGGGGACCAGCCATAAAGACACAGAATGGACGGTCTTAAGAACAGACCACCAATTCAATGCTTAATGGCCTTGGTAGGACCAATGGAGTAGTGGTTCCAGCCTAACACTAGGATAGTTACATTTAACTGGTGTTGAAGACCAAACACCATAAACAAGTTTCTTTATTTTATTTATTTAAAAAAATAGAACATTTGAAGTTTAACTTCATCCACAATAAACATACTCAGAAGTCAGAAAACATGCATGCATCTTTTTTTTCAGCGACAGCCACTAAAATTGACACCGAAATAACAATAATGCTAAAGTCCTGTTGGAAAACACCAAACTAAAAGAGCTCCTAGGCTTTCATTTGATCCAACAAGTGGCAATATGAATTGGGACTCCTTAGGTCCCCTTGCAGGTATCTTCCCACACGTCAACTCAGTTGATCCAAAGAAATACCAAACCCCATTTATCTGTATGTTTCACATTCTTTTGAATGCCCACAGAAATGATGGTGCTAGCATATCAAAACAATCATTGTGGGAGCTAATTTAGAAGAATAGTGATCACTTTTTCAACTAGAACCAAAAGCAAAGAATCAATCAATCAATCAGTCAGTCAGTCAATCACTCCAGCAACATAATCTTATCTGATAATCTTATCATAAAGCAAGTGCTTTGAAATGATTGGGCTTACTATTTTTGTATTTTATTTCTTAACATATATAGAAGGGTAAACAGGACTTATATGGAGAAGTATAGGCGGAAAAAGGCACTTGAGTTGATACATCCAGGAAAAAAAAATGGTGGAAGTCTATGAAGCAATGGACTACTAAAGCATTGAGTAAGATGATCCTTCATTCACTGAATCCAGGGTCCTTGTTTTTCTTTTATCTTCCACTATTGGTTTGAGATAAAATGAGAGCACATCCAATTTGACTTTGATTTATCACCACCTCACCAGAACCAGTTTTTATATTAACTTGATTTAACCTTGATAATGTAGTAAATTCGTACACTGGAATGCCTTTTTACAATGAATGGGACAGTAGTCTTGATGAGTCTCAAAAGCCGAGATGATGGCCCAGCCAATCACCTTGGCACCTGCGTTCACCTAATATATCTTCCATATGTGCTAAAGCAGGATAACAAATTAAATTTATCATAAAATTTTTAGGCTTAATTTTCTATGCGAACCTCATGAAAGCTAAAAATACAAACAGAAAGCTTCACCAATGACAAACCCAACAAATGAAGAATGAAGTAAAGAAAATCTGATAGTAGTCTATTAATATCTTATTGACACATTAACAGAATTTTAGGCACAAACAAGCCAGCCCAATATGAGTACTAACAAGCATACTCAAGCTTTGTTCATCTATCACTAAACAATTCTGAGGTCACCTAGCCAAAGTAAGCTTAAATAGAGTTTAGGCCTAAATGCAAGCTTGGGCTTGATTTTATGAATTATGCTAGAATGACTTGAGGACTAAAAATACGAGAGTAAAACTATACTCACAAACAAATGGGAGGAAAGAAATAATAGAATAAACGGTTCCTATTTCTTGTATCTATACATGACCATAGTGACTGCAAGCCCCCCAATTCAGACTGTAGGTTGCTTGAACCTGGATCATTGACCATTAAATAAATGAGTGTTAGACTAAGGCTTGAGCTCGCCTCATAAGATAACAAGCCTTAGATCAGGGCTCAAGCTAGGACATGATAAATGGTAAGATGAACAAACCTGTTCTTGAGTTGAACTAGTTAAAGTGAACAGGATCCATTTGCACCCAAAACACAAGCATGCTAAACAAGTGACTAAAAGTCATAGAGTCAGTCTAATAAGGTTGGGGGAAATCATGGTGCTGAAATTTCAGAAGCTATTTAGATGGATTGATATTTTTCAAGAGAAGAGATGCGGATTCTTTTAGAGTGGGTCAAAAAAAAAAAGGTTGGGATTTTAGAAAGATGCTGTAAAAATTTGACCTAGGAAGGAATGTCCTACGAGCTTTTTTTGTTTTGTTTTGTGTTTTTTTTTTTTTGGTATCACAAATAGCAAGGATGTTTGGGAAGAAATTAAGCAGTTCAAAACAGAAAAGGTCATGCATTGGAACTTGAGCTGCAACATGAGCAGTACAAACCTAATCTCACCTATGGTATTGTGTTCTCAACCCAAACCTCAGTTAGGTCAAGTTGCTTGGGCTGCTCAAGTTAGCTAAGTAATTAATTCTGTTTATGGCAGATATACCTTTTCTTTTCTTCGTACATCTATTACATCACACGCCAATCAATCATAAATTAGGTGGATATGTTATACTGTCAATATGTGGAAGTTGAAATAAGTTGCAAAAACATAAAACATTCGATGAATATGTGGTGAAGATAACTATAATTTTATATACAATAGAAACAATTGAAATCATCCAGAATTAGGGTTCTTATCATTTTTATATTTTCTGAAGGACTTAGTGCGATAGATAATTTCTTACAACTTTAAATTTCTGTACCGTTTTTAACCTAAAAAATTAACATCTTACCATATTTATCAAATGCTCAATGGGCACTCAAGTCACATACTTCACCTAGATCCTAGAAGCAGGAACTAAAGGAACACACCAAGGCAGTCTAATGAACTAATGCAATTTTATAAAATTTTAGCATGCAATTGTATAAAATTTTCACATTTGTATCCATGAAAAATGAGAATCCAAATGGATTGGCGAGATGGGCTTTAGACAAAAATAGAAGGCATGGATAGAATTTTGCATTTCAATAGTTAAATTTTCCATTTTTGGTGAATGGATTCCAGACAGGATTCTCTTAGAATCCTAGGGGCTTGTAGGGCAGCCATCGTTCCCACTATTTGTTTGTGTTACTGATAGGGCCCCAAGTAGGCCCTCTTTCCCCTATTTGTCCTAGTGTTGGGGACCCTTAGTTTTCTCATCTCTAGGGCAGTGCACTGTAGGTTTTTCAATGGGTGTAAGGTTGGGAGAAGTGGAGACTGAAGAGGCCACGGAGGTTTCTCACCCTCCCTTTGTGGACCATACACTCCCCTTTTTTCATGAGGCCAGTAGAGAATAGTCAATGTATTTAAGGTTGGTATCTATATCTACTTTAAGGTAGTTTATGGCTAGAAAGTTAACCTTGGGAGAATGGTTTTGGATCAAAAGCCTTCCTACCTTGACTAGGGCTTTGCTAGGAAATGATTGTTAAGGTTTGCAGTAGAGAGAAATTGTCTTTAGAGATGGATCATTTTTTGGAAATTTGGGGAAATGTACACAGAAATGGGGGTTTGGAAGGCATGCAAAAAAGAAATTATTTCTAAAATTTAGAGAGATTGACAAGAATTGAGACTCCAAGGAGTTAGGAGGCAAGGGGTATCAATTAAGAGAGGTTCACAGGAGTTTTGGCAACAAGGATCTAACAAATGGCCTCACATAGGAAAATTTTGGGCTTATTGATGGTGTTTGAAGTCTCCTCTAAAAGATTGATTTCCCACTCTATATGGAATTTCCTCTAACAAGAACACATAAATAGCAGGTTTTTGGGTGGAAGACATGAGCAAGGTCATGGGCGAAGTCACTGGAGACCTTACCTTAAGATATCTTTCCATAGAGAGATTGAGCTGGTGGTCGATTTTTGGAGTGTATTCACCTTTGGCTATTCAATGGAATAAAGAGAATAGATTGGTGTGGATGCATGCGAGGAATGGACACTTATATTAATTTTTTTATTCTTCTTTATCCTCAAAGATTTTCTTTCATTTTCCTACTAAGTAAGAAGATTCATGGCTTGAAACCACCTCTTTACATGTGCCTTTTTTTTAGTCTAAGAAGCTATTTTGTGGGAAAATTCTAATAATTGATTATCTTATGAGGATTAGGTGGTTGTAACCAATAGATGCTGCATGTGTAAAAATAGAAGGAGCTTGCAAATCATATTCTCATTCATCATAAAAAAACTCATCTGCTATGAGACTTTTTGCTCTACTCATTTGGGTTTTAGAGGGTGCCCTTGTGGCAGATTAAAGGGTCGCTTTTGGGGACCATATTTGTTTGTGGTCCCTTTTCCTTCCCTGGTTATTTCCTGCTTGCTCCAATTTTCTAGTTTTATCTTGTCCATCAGCACTAGTCTACCATCACTTGGCCATGGCTTGTGGCAGATTAAAAAGGTTAACAACAATGATCTGTTGTAGCTAAGGAGGTTTTCTAAAGCTTTAAACCCACATGGTATATTATGTGTGTGAGCAATAGTGACACTCTCAACCATCTTTTTTTTTTCACTGCTTTATAGCTCTAGCCTCTAGAATTATGGCACAAAATTTTCAAATGGGTTACGGCTGTTCAAATTCCTCCTAGATCTATGGTTGATATCTTGTGATCACATTCCAAGGTTTTGGGCTAGTAGGCGCAGGGTTCTTTAGAGAGATTTGGCTAAAGAGCAATGCCAAAATATTTGAGGAGAAGGGGAAACCAGTTGACTCATTATGTGACTCAATTACTTTCTTCCTTCCCAATGGGCATTAGTAACTTCAGAATTTTTAGGCTCAATATTGCCATGATCATGTTGGATTGGAGGTCCATTTGCCATTCCAATACGAAAAGTGATGAGATAGTGGTTGAATGGAAACCTCCTTCCATAGGTCTTTCTAAGTTTAATTTGGATATTCAATCTTTAAGAAACCATGTAATGGGAGAAAACCTTTTAAAGTTTATTCAAGGAGGAAAGGGAAGATCTAAGTAAACTTTAAGTAGGGTTAATATTAATTAGAATTGAATTATGATTGGTATTTGTTGGAGTCTAATTAGGATTAGCTAGTTGAGTTATAATATAATTAAAATTTGAGTCATGATAGGTTATTAGAGTCTTAGTAGACTTTGGATATTATAATTATAATTAGAACCATAATAGGTTATTAGAGTTCTAGTAGACTTTGGATTCCTTAGAGAAGCCTATAAATAGGCTAATCAATGTAAATCAAAGAGATGAACTGATATTAATAATATTATATTTTCTTTCATTGTAAGGTTGCAACCCTCAATGGTGAGACTCCATTGATTTTCTTCTAGGTGAGACTCCTAGAAGGCCTTAGTGAGACTATAAGGTTTTCCATCTTTTCTTCATTGTTTCTTCTTTGTATCTATTTCTTATCTTATAATTTTCTCTACCATAAAATTTATTCCTTGTTCCTCTCCTTACACCCTAAAAATAAAACCCTAGTCCACCTACCCTTGAATGTAGGCAACCATCCTAGGGTTGTCCTACATCACCATGATACATAGGTATTAGCATAGTTTGTTGTGACCTATAGAGGAGAGATGGTAAAGTGTTTTTCTCAACACATTGGGGAAGGGTTGCTGTGATTGAAGTTTTTACGCTAGCTTCCTTTCCCAGTTTTAACAGCTTCTTAGTGGAAAGTGTTGCGGCCATGCTCATCTAGGCTCCTCGTGAGGTCCTTGAAATGGGAGAACTGGTTACACAAAGTGTTTGATCCATCTATCGAATTGGGTTGTTCATTTAGATGTAAGTCTCACCTCAGCTAAACTACAAATAGGTTAGCTAAATGTGGTGTTTCCTTGTTAGAGGTGTTTATAGAGGAATATTTACCTCCCTAAACATTGTGATTTGGTTTTGGGGTCAGCCTACAATTACCTTTTTAGCATTTTGTGTCATCCTTGTCTTCTAGTGATTCAACTATATATTGTTGATTCAATTGCATTTCATTTTCTTGATTTCTTTCTGGAAGGACTGCTCATCTTTCATTTTTTTTTTTTTTAAGTGTTAATCAATAAATTTCATTGTTTTTAATTGGAGAAGAAAAGAGCTCACATGATAGAGATAGAGAGAGAGTGATGAGGATGAATCTCTAAAGCATACATCAAGAAAGGAAATTAGTATTAGTTACAATTAAAGTAGGATTAGGTTGGAGTCAAATTAGGATTAGTTAGTTAATTTATAATATAATTATAATTTAAGTCATGATAGGTTATTAGAGTCCTAGTAGACTTTGAATGTTATAATAAGAATTAGAGTCATAATAGGTTATTAAAATCTTAATAGACTTTGGATTGCTTAGATAAGCCTATACATAGGTTAATCGATGTAAATCAAAATAATGAATGAATTGATTGATGTTAATAATATTATGTTTTTTTCATTGCAATTGTTGCAACACTTAATGGTGAGACTCCATTGATTTTCTTCTAGGTGAGACTCCTAGGAAGCCTTAGTGAGACTTTAAGGTTTTTTCATCTTTTCTTCATCGTTTCTTCTTTCTCTCTATTTTTTTATCTTATTTTTCTCTACCATAAACTTTATTCCTTGTTCCTCTCATTACACCCTAAAAACAAAACCCTAGCTCACCTACTTTTGAGTGTAGGCAACCATCCTACAGTTGTCCTACATCAGAGAGAGAGAGAGAGAGATGGGTATGCAAGGTGGGGATGCTTGAGAGTTAGCGCATCTTTACTTGTTTTAGTGTATTTGTAGAGAGCATAATAGTAATTTCCTTTTAGGATGAAGAGCACTCTAATTAGTCATTGAAAGTGTTCATTCTCAATTTTTTTGTTTAAGAGGAATAACACTATATGTAGTAATGCCAATATTATGCCACTGAATTTTTGTATTAGGCGAAGACCTTAGCCACAAATGTTAAGATAGAATATATAAGCTGGTAGATGGGTTGTATAAGCTTCTAGCTAAAGTGTTGGCCAATTGGTGAGAAAAGTGATTTCCAAGTTCCAAAAGGCTTTTGTATAGGGAAGACAAATCTTTGATGCAGTGCTCATAGCTAATGAGGCAATGGATTTATGCTAAAAAATAATTCTAGTGGTGTAATTTGTAAGCTTGATATTGAGAAGGTGTATGATCATGTTACTAGGACTTGCTATTAGCTATTCTTGAAAAGATGGGGTTTGGCCAAAAATAGATTAGATAGATTAAATGGTGCATTTCTACGACAAAGTTTTATGTGCTACTTAATGGTACGCCAGATTTTTTCTAAGTTATAGAGGGTTGAGACAAAGGGGAACTTCTTTCTCCCTATTTATTTGTGCTTGCGATGAAGGTGTTTGGTCATCTTTTGGAAAGGGCTAGGGAATGTGAATTTTTTTGTCCCAATTTAGGTTGAGGGGATAGAGTTGTTTATATGTTGTTTACCAATTATACTCTAGTTTTTTGTGAGGCTTCACAAGCTCAAATGGTTCATTTGACTTGGCTACTCATGTGGTTTGAAGCCAAATTGGGTCTTTTTTTTAAAAAAAAAAAAATTATGCTAATATTGAATCAAATACACCTATTTCGCTCTTTATCTTTCTTATTTTTTTAATATTATACCACATAGTAGTATTAAGTAAATTGTAATATAGAATAAAGAAATTTTCAATTAAATTCTAACTTTGGTTATTGAAGAAGTGCTTTATAACTTTTTAATTTTTTAAATTATAATAAATAAAATTTAAAGATAAATATAATAATTAATAGCATAAAAAATCCAAAAATATGTATATAAAAATTAATGCTTTAAAAAATCTAGAGATGAATTATAATAATTAATATAAAAAATCAAGATTACCACATGATAAGAAATTGTATAGGAATTATATTTTATCAACATCTAATGTATTAGAAAATTATTATTGTAAAACTAATATAAAATTTTAAGGTTCTAAATGAATCAAAGTTCCTAATAATGTGATCATGTTTTCTTAAAGATTTTTCCCAGTATCTGATTAAAACAAAAGACCTATAACAAATAGGTTCTTCATGTACAATTAGCAATAACATCAAGTAAAATCATGCTTAGCATTTTATTATATTTTCTAACTATAATTAACCATGTAATATTATAGATAAATTATACTTATCTTATTGTGCTTATAATTAGTGTTAATTTATTTTTCATGAATATCATATCCAAGTACCCTCAACTATTATATTTTCTAATTGCAATCAACCATGTAGCATTAAAGATAAATTATACTTATCTTATTGCACATATATTTATTGTCAATTTATTTTTCATTAATAGCATATCCAAGTACCCACAACCATAGTTGAGATCCATTTTAGTCAAGTCCATGCATCCTATAATTTTGGGATGCAAGGGATTTGACACCTAGACACATACCCGCAACCGAAACCCCTACATGAATCCATCTAACATAGGCCATCATAACCTTAGATTGAGTTGGAATTCTCAACTTAAGCTTACACTTTTTTCAAGTTAGGTACAAATTGGCCATGTTCAATCAATCCAAGTTATAGTTCTAATGCACTCTTGTTTTGTGAGAGATGGCCATGGGAACTTGAGTCAACTCTTCCTTTCTTTGATAGATTAAATTCAATTATTGTAATATGAAATTGCAAGGTAGTTTGTTGCGGAAATAGGCTCTAAGGGTTTGCTTTCATAAAACCTCATACTGCATTCCTTCAAAGTAATTTAGATTAGGAAGGGGGGTGATTCCCAACAATATCATATAAGGATGATAGATGTGGAACTAGTAGACTATCTCTTTTGTTATTGCCTGGTGGCTAGAATTCTTCAAATGGTTGTGTTTTCTTTGTTTGAGGTGATCTGGGCCATAACAAGGTTAAATACCAACTAGGGATGGTAAAGTTTGGTATGATTTGCCAATATGACTCAAACTTGACACATTTTTCAAAGGGTTAAAATTGAGTATAATCATTTTTGGATTTGACACGAAATATGGGATGAAAAATAATAAGTTCTGTCTATTAGATTGACTATACACACAATTTATATAGGAGATTACAAGATAAGAAATAGGAAACAAGAGACATAATAGGAAACTAACTTATTCCTAAATTATAAAACTATTTATTTACAGAAATAGGAAACTAACATAATAGGAAAATAATTCTCCTATTCTATTTACAGCTCAACACTCCCCCTCAAGCTGAGGAATAGATGTCTTCCATTCCCAGCTTGAATACAAGATCGTGAAACATTGAACTGTTCAGCCCTTTTGTTAGGATATTAGCTAATTGATGTTTTGATGGAACATAGGACATACACACTACTCCTTCCTCCAATTTTTCTTTGATGAATTGTCTATCAATCTCAATATGTTTTGTCCTATCGTGTTGTATAGGGTTATGAACAATATTGATAGTTGACTTGTTGTCACAATAAAGCTTCATAGGACCATCCCACTTGATTCTCAAATCATCTAAAATAATCTTTAGCCAAAGTAGTTCACACAACCCTTGAGCAATGACCTTAAACTCTGATTCTGCAGACAACCTTGCTACCACATTCTACTTTTTATTTCTCCATGTTACCAGATTATCTCCAAGAAAAGTACAATACCCTATAGTTGATCTTCGATCCACTAGGGAACCTGCATAGTCAGCGTTGGTGTATGCTTCTAGAGTAAGAGTATTGTTCTTCTTAAACAAAATTCCTTTCCCGGGGTTGCCTTTCAAGTAACGCAGCACCCTGTAAGTAGCTTGAAGATGAGGTTCTCTTGGATCATGCATGAATTGACTGATCACGCTCACCGAGTAGGCGATGTCTGGCCGAGTGTGAGCAAGGTATTTGAGTCTACCAACCAGCCTCTGGTACATTTTTTTATCCACCATTGGTTCTTCTTTAACTTCTCCCAACTTGTGGTTTGGATCCATTGGGGTAAAGACTGGTTTACACCCAATCTTCCCTGTTTCTACCAATAAATCAGTCACATACTTTTGTTGAGAGATGAAGATCCCTTGTGTGGAATATGCCACCTCAATATCGAGGAAGTACTTCAGTTTCCCTAGTTCCTTTATTTCAAACTCTATTGCTAATCTCTACTTCAATTCATGCTTTTCTCTCTCATCATTTTCAGTCACTATGATGTCATCAACATAAACTAGAAGAGCAGTTACTCCCCCTGCAGCTGAGTGCTTAATGAAGAGAGTGTGATCACCTTGGCTTTGTTTGTACCTAGACTCTTTCATGACTTTTGCAAATTTCCCAAACCAAGTCCTAGGAGATTGTTTTAGCCCATAAAGGGTCTTTTTCAGCTTGCGCACCTTGTTACCTGTGTTTCCCTCAAATCCCGGTGGGAAATTCATGTAAATCTCTTCATCTAAATCACCATGAGGAAAAGCATTCTTAACATCATACTATAGGAGTTGTCAATTATAGTGGGCAGCCAGTGACAACAGGATTCTTACAATATTCAATTTTGCAACTGGAGCAAAAGTCTCCTAATAATCAACTCCATAAGCTTGAGTGTACCCTTTGGCTACCAATCTTACTTTATGTCTCTCAAGAGATCCATCAGCCTTATATTTCAGTGTGAAAATCCACTTCCAATCAACAATGTTTTTCCCTTTCGTTCTTTCAACAATCTCCCATGTTTTATTCTTTTCTAATGCACTCATCTCCTCTCTCATAACATCCTTCCATTCCTTTTTTGTCAATGCCTCAAAACATTGTTAGGGATGATAGTGGTGTTTAGACTCAGAATAAAATTCTTGTGGATTAGTGATAGGTGTTTAAGAGACACATAGTGTGATAGTGGATAGAGTGGTCGGTTACTACATTCTCTGGTGCTTTTTATGACAGCAATGGGAAGGTCTAGGTCTAGGTCTAGGTTGTCTGTTGAGTCAGTGGAAGTTTCACCAGGTTGTGTATGTAAAGGTGGGTCTGATCTTACCGTGATTTCATTCCCAGGGTTTGAGTTGGATTATTGGACCTGCTTTTGTTCTGGAATAACCTTTTTCCTTGAATATACCTTAGGACCATGTGGAAAATTGCGAGTGACACTGGTTGGAACAAGGAATGAAACGGGTTTAGTGGTAAAATTGGGTGACTTAGGTGTGATTGAATCGGATGACTCAGATTCTTCATCACCATGGGTTGAGACATGAGGAAGGTCAAGAGGTTCAAAGGACTCATAAGGACTATCTTCCACTATTGAAATCTCCCCTTGAAGAGAGGACTTGGGGCAAAGAGGTTTATTTTCTGTGAAGGTAACATCTGCAGAAATGTAAAATTTTCTGCCTGAGGGATTGTAACACTTATATCCTTTTTGAGTGGATGAGTAATCAAGGAAGACACATTTTATGGCTCGAGGGTCTAGCTTGTCTCTATGTTGGCTGTGGACATGAAAAAATGCAGTGCACCCAAATACCCTAAGAGTGAGCCCATTTGAGGTTTTGAAGTGTGGATAGAAACTCTTAAGTATCTCGATGAGGCTTTTGTTGTCTAATACTTTTGAGGGAATTCTATTTATCATGTATGTGGCAATAAGAACAGCTTCCCCCCAATAGGACTTAGGAACATTCCCTTGAAAGAGTAAGGCTCGAGTTGTGTTAAGTAAATGCCCATTTTTCCTCTCGGCTACCCCATTTTATTGGGGTGTGTTAACACATGATGAGTCGTGGAGAATGCTCTGTGATTGAAAATAGGGTGACAAAGTCTGGTTGAAGTAATCTCTAGCATTGTCTGTCCTAAAGCTTTTTATTTTAACCACAAATTGGTTTTGAACCATTGAGTGAAAATTAGATATAACAATGCTAACATCAGATTTTTGTTTAAGAAGAAAGATCCATATAACCCGAGTGCAGTAATCAATTAAGGATACAAACTAACGAGTCCTAGAAACATTAGGTATAGTCGAAGGACCCCATATGTCACTATGAATCAAATGAAAAGGATGAGAACTTCTTTTATTACTAATAGGAAAAGATACACGAGTATGTTTTGCCAATTCACAAGTTTCGCAATGAAACTCAGAAATATCTAATCCTTGGAACAAATTAGGAAACATCACCTTTAAAACCCTAAAAGATGGATGACCTAAACGTAGGTAATACAACCAAATGGTATCTTTATTTAAGGAATTGAGAAAAAACAACGACAAATTATTACTAGTTTTCTGAGATGATTCAAGGTGGTAAAGACCGCTCCTTTCCTTAGCAAGTCCAATCCTCCTCACCAAGCCTTGTTCCTGAAGAACACAATAAGAAGGGAAAAAAATAGCATAACATTTAAGATCATGGATAAGCTTTTGAATGGAAACAAGGTTGGCCGACAATTTTGATACATGGAGGACATTTTTAAGAATAAGGGTAGGTGTGATGTATATGTCTCTAAAACCTGCAATGGTAGCTAAAGAGCCATTAACCACTGCAATTTTCTTGTTACTTGGACTTGGGGTATAGATATGGAAAAGTTGAGATTTGGAGGTCATATGGTCTGTGGCACTGGAGTCTATTATCCAAGAGTCATCATAAGTCCTGTGTGAGGCATTTATGCAAAAATAGAGTGAAGGTGTACCTGAATTTTCCAACATCTTCTATGAAAAAAACCTGATCTCTTGAAATTAAGGCAGATCGCAAAACAAAAAAAACAACAGCAATGAAGGTTGGTAAAAGAACACGTGAATAAAATAAAAAAATCCAACTATGGAGGCCAGAAAAATGGCGATGAAGGCCAGAGTGATGCCGAGGTCTTAAAAACCTACAGCTCTGATACCATGACACGAAATATGGGATGAAAAATAATAAGTTCTGTCTACTAGATTGACTATACACACAATTTATATAGGAGATTACAAGATAAGAAATAGGAAACAAGAGACATAATAGGAAACTAATTTATTCCTAAATTAACTTATTCCTAAATCATAAAACTATCTGTTTACAGAAATAGGAAACTAACATAATAGGAAAATAATTCTCCTATTTTATTTACAACTCAACAAAATCAAATTTATGTCGACCCACATAACCCATTTAATAAGAAAATTGCTTTAACCATATTTAATAATTATGTCGATTAACTTTATAATATCCATAACTTATTCACTCACATTTGATTCATTCAAAATTTGATTTTGAATAAATAGATCAATGAGTCAATCATATTAACTCAAACAAGACCTAACTTCACCAGATTTTTTATTTTTATTTTTTTGATAAGTAAAGATAAATATGTATAAATTAGTAATAGAAAAAGGTACACTAGAGTACCCAAGATTTATGTAGGGAGCACAAAAAGGAAGGCCTTGAAAAAAGCATACAAAAAACACCCAAAACACTCAAGAAGACCCAACCTACTCTACAAAATCAAACAAAGGAATTGAGCCTTCACTTATATGCATGCTAACCCAAGCAGAAAGAATACATGGTAATGAAAGTTTTAACTTTTGACATTTTGTTCCTTATCTTCAAAAGCACTTCGATTATGTTCCTGCCAAGTCGTCCAAAAAAAGGCGTAGGGACTAGTTATTAAATAAGACTTGATTATTAAATAAATTACACAATGTGTTACCTATTTAATAATTAGGTTCATGTTTTTGACCTAATTATAATTCATGTCATGTTTGGGTTGACCTATTTCGCCAAGTGTTTGAGTTTTGATACGACACAAATATGACCCACCAACACATATTGTCACCCCTAACACCAACTTGGTTCACCGTTAATGGATGAAAGGTGGTAGTAGAGTCAACAAGGAGGTGAAGAGGGCTGCAACTTGTTTCCTTTCAGAATACAACCATGAAGAGCAGCATAGAAGAGCGTCTAAAAACAAGTAGCTTCCTTTCTCAAAAGATGTTCTCTTGAAGTTTTTTTCCCCTTTTTTCTAGTTTAGAGCCAAGAGAACTTCAATAGTAGGTAGACTAACCATTTCTTTTAATGTTCTTGATTCCAGGATTTGTGATGGACTGAACTTTGTACACATCATGTGTGTTCGTTTCCCATTTTGGTTTGCTCAATAAAATTCTCTTCTTAAATTAATCCAGAAACATTATCAAAGCAATGGCCAAAAATTCACCAGACAAGAAAGAATTTAAAGCTCACCTGAAAGGCCTATCAAAGAATAAGCTATGGAGTGCCTATCAAAGAATAAGCTTTGGAGGCAAGCTCAAAAATCAGGAAAGAAAGTCAGCCCATTGGAAAATTTGCGTTTTTTTTTTTTTTTTTTTTTACTGTTTAGCGATAAAATTGTAGACTTGTACTATTCAATATTTGAGTGCTTTTAAATCAAAAGAGGGCACACAGGGATCTGAACCTGGTCCTCCCAAGTGGTAAGGTGAGGGCTTCACCAATAAGCCATTTTTTAATTTATAAATATTTATGCATATGAAATATAAAGATCTTATTTATCTCCCTTAAAACTCCTATTAAAACATTAAAAATAAAATTCTAATAAATAAATAAATTTTAATTATCTTATTTTCAAATTTCATTAAGCTAAGGGGAATTTTTTTTCAAGTCTTAAAGCAAGTTGCTATAAGATTTAAGATAAAAGAAAATATATATATATATATATATATTTTCCATTGTGAAAAGTTAAAAAATAAACAAATTTTTTTTTTAACAGGAAAAAAATCAATAAATTAACAAGCGCCAAAAAAGGCCACACAAAATACACAAGCACGTTTCGAAGCAAAAGAAAAACAAGAAGAGAGAACAAAAAATACTCCCTACAGCCTATCCAATTGACAATCAAACATGGACATGGACCCAACCCCTAGTCCCCTTTTGTTCCACTCTAAAAAGTTACACAAAAAAGAGGATTTAAGCTCTTGATCAGATAACTCAACACTTTCAAAACCCCTTCTATTTCTCTCTTTTCCAAAACAAACAAAAGATGTAACATTCCAAGCCTTCTTTTTTTTCTTTCCATTGACCATACCAACTTAGAAGTGTTGCTTTGATTGAGGAATGCAACACCCATACCAAGAGAAGACCAATTTCCATAATAAATCTACCTTGGAACAGTGAAGAAGGATGTGGTCACTAGATTTCTCCTTGCCTTTGCACAAAAAAAATTTGTTCACCAACATCCAAACTCTCCTCTTCATGTTGTCCATAGTTAAAACCCCTTTCCAAGTAGCTTCCCCCACCCCCCACCAAAAAAACAAAAAAAAAAACCTCATTTTTAAACAATTTTTAAAATGATTTAAGTCTTCAAACAATTCCTTTAAGACTTTACTGATATTTTCTGAAATTTTGAATATTTCATCAATTTTTGATATTTTCATACTTGACCTAACCCGCTCCCCACCAAGAAATTATGAGAACATAAAAATACTTCCACCCATGGAGAACCAGCCCAACTAAGTTCATCACAAGCACTAACCCAACTAACCCAGAACATGCTAAAACTTTTGGTTCATTGTGTAATTTCACCAAAAAACAAAGATACATTGAAAAGCAAACACAAACCAAAATGAAACAACTTGCATTCTGCATTTTGAATTGTTACATTGCAATGTCAGTATTTAGATTTTTCACCCTACAATCCCATATACAGTTTTTCAAGAAAATCTCAATAATTTTTTTTGAAAGAAAAAATGCTTAAATTACAATGAGAAATCTAGTTCTCAGCTCGAAATCGAAATTCAATACCTGAGAAAGTGAAGCACAAAAAGAGCTTCCAAAACACCCAAACAAGCACCGGCAACAACATCAAAAACAAAATGCCGACCAAGCAAAACCCTGGAAATTGAAGTCGCCACCGACCATAAACAAACAATCAAAACAATAAAATCAACCGCCTTACCAGAATCATCGGAACCGAATCGACTTTCAGTCGATCTCAATTGAGCCACCGCCTCCCCGATCAGCGCCGTGGAAAGATACAAAAACGCCGCAACAAAGCCAACTCTAGAGGAATGGCCACTGGGGAAGGACCAATGATCGACGGCGACAGTGATATGCATGCCCTTATTGTAGACCGGACGAGGTCGCCGAACGATGTACTTGATGACACCGACGAGGAGGAGATCGAGGAGTAAGCCGATGAGGAGCGGGATGAGGATGGGGCGCAGGGAGGAGGAGGAGAGTAGAGAAACGGCGACGGGGATGAAGAAACGGCCGTCGCCGGCGAGTTCTAGGGTTTTGAGGAGGGAGCGGGGAACGGGTTGGAAAAGGGTGTGAAGGTGGAGAGAGAGGGTGGTGTCGAGGTTGATAAGACGGCGGAGGAGGGTGGGGGATGGTGGCGTAGTGGGGGCGGTGGTTGCCACTGGTGATTGGTCACGGTCCATCGGTGCCGGTTGGTCCGTGGCCTTCTTCTCTTCCGTCTTAGTGTCTACAAAACAGAAAGCGAAGAAAAACGGTGCCGTCTGGGATGAAAATCAAGCCCAAAAAATCCACATGGAAATGAGTCACCCAAAGCTGGACTTGGTCTTGGTCCGCCAATTTTAGCTGGGATTTGTATCGTGGGCTTCAACTCAGAGTCTGGACTTTTGTCTGGTCGCATTTGGAGGCAATTTGGTCCAGCTACTTTTCAAAGCGGGATCCTTTATTAATTTTTTTCAAATTTTAATTTAAACCACAGAAAAAATAAATAAATTTTATAAATAAACAAATATTACAAAATTTTATAATTTATTGTATTGAGAAATAATTTCTTGAATTCCTAAATCCGCTTATCATTTTCTCAAACCCATCCCATTAGGAACGGAATCGATGGTACCCAAAAAGACCCTCCCATTCTCAGTCCTGACTAGAATTGGACTTTTTGCATGTCTGTTACAGGCCCAAAATCTAGTTGAAGCCCATTCATACTGGTCTCCTGGACTTGGACTTGGACTTGGACTTGGACCCATTACAAATGGACTCTCAACTGCATTAGAAAATTCAACATGGTTCCAATTTTTGTTAATAACCCTATCTTCCAACTGTACTAGACGGGCTCTGAGTTGGACCCATCATAAATCATGCCACCCAACTCTGTTTTCTCACCTGGCCTAATTTGAGCATAATTTTAATTTTATTTACATTTCATCTTTAGAAAAAAAAAAATTAAATCAATCAATCAATTCTATATCCCTCGAGAGAATTCAATGATAATGACTTGTTAACAACCACAAAAATAATACGATACTCCCAATAGCCATATATTTTATCTTTTAAAAATAAGAATCAATTGGTCTTACATTCTCCAGAACATGTATAGGAAATGACCTCCCAACAACCAAATTTATTTAATCAATAACAACATCTAATCAAACTATTTGAGAATTGCTGGGTCTTTACAAATGCAAGTCATATTTTATAATGTATAAGATAGCAAAATGACACGTGTTAATAGGGAATAAGAAACAAAATAAAATAAGAACACATAGATTTATATAGAAAACCCTAAAGATAAAAAATTACGAGTAGAAGAAAAAGAAATGTATTATATCAAAAATTAGTATAAGAAGGGGAAAATACGAACGACTACCTATATATATATATATATATATATATATATATATAGGGGGAGTACCATATATGTTGCACTACAGACCCTTCCGCTGCTACCGTATACCCCCTAAAAAATTTCATAAATTTAGCTTTATCATACATGTCATATTATGAACTTTTCGAATCACCTCACTAACAACACGAATAGATATAATATATAACATCAACTTGACATTATTAATTATATAGAAAATTCTATAATATTGAATCGATACCCATTAAATATGACGTTTGGATTATTGAAAATGTACTATTAAATCTACATTGTTAAACGAAGGTATAAAATAAGAAACCTAAGTACACTTGTGATCCATATTTTTTGAAGTGTCAATTTGGTACTGTAATTACATATAACTTAATAATTAAATTGGGGATTTGTTGAAAATGAAAAACAATAGATGAGAGATGGATTAGTTGAGGAGGCTCTCCACATGTAGAGGAATGAGAAGTCAGCTTCAATGAGAGGGAATGATAGACGCAGACAAAGGGCCACGATGCATGCATGTGTAGAAAGAATTGAGTGGGAGCTACGCAAGAATAAAACACCCATTTGAACAAATTGGAAACCCCACAAATGTGACAACTATGTTTCTTAACTGTAAATCAATCACATAAACATATAGAATTGTCTTGTCAAATTGTAGCCTAGCATCCATCAAAACAATGAGAAAGACAAGAATTGAAGTTGCTTATGAATATGAACATGCTCATAAATTGCAGCTCACTTTCATTGTTTTAACTCTTATAATATGACCCTATCCTCTTAAAAGTCATTGCCCAAATTACAATATAAGTCACATTCAGAGGTTAGAATGAATTATTTTTAGAATGGGGACTATTTTTGGTGTCAGAAATTTTGAGAAAGAAAAAAGGAAAATGAAAGAAAGAGAAAGAAAGAAAATAAAAAATAAATTTAAAGTTATTAATATATTATTTTTATATGTTATTTTAAGTTGATTTCAATTATTTTACCCTTTTTATATAAAGATTAAATAATTTATATATATATATATATATTTAGCAATGACATAAATATGAAAATATTCATATACAAAATCCTGATAAATAAATATTCTCATATTTATTTGGAGTGAGAATCCCTAGAATATTCGGCAAAAAAACTCTTAAAAAATATCATCAAAATATCCTTTCACATATGGGCAATGATATGCGCCGACTTAAAAGGAATGCATGTATATATATATATTCAACAATGACATAAATATGAAAATATTCATGTATGCAATCCCAACATATAAATATTCTCATATTTATTAGGAGTGAGAATCCCTAGAATATTCAGCAAGAAAACTCTTAAAAAATATCATCAACATATCCTTTCACATATGGGCAATGACATATGCCGACTTAAAAAGAATATGATTAAATTTTGTTTACTTGACATCATTCCCATTCAGGATCATAAAACAATGGTGAATTTAAAAATAAAGAGTAAGTGTAAGTAATAAAATGAAAAGTACTAAAAGTTTAGAGTTCAAATAAACAATAAATGAACACTAATCGCATGAATTTTTAAATAAATTTAGATTTACAATGATCTGGTAGACAACGTTTATAAATGAGGAGCTTGAGATAAAAAAAAGTTACTAATATTGGAATGACTAGGTAAAATACATGAAAATACAAAAGATTTTGATACAATAATTTGGGTGGAATTTTCTCTTTGTGTTATGTGTTATTTTTGTCTTGAAGAAGCCTTCTTTCATAGAAGATGGACAAATTTTAAATTGCCTTAAATTTATGGATTAAAGATGTTTCTCACATTGATAAGTAGAAAATTTTGATAAAAGGTTATCTTATCCTCGCATTCATATTGAAACATCTTTGAATGGTGAATGAATCTTATTAATGAGCAGTAAAATTGTTAAATAGCTTTTAGTACAAATATGAATTTGTTTTTTTCATATAATAAAATATACAACATTGTTTAATGCTAAGACTCCCCAACTATCAAAAGAAATCTTTATGTGAAGATAAGACAACTTTGCCTCAAAATTTTTACTTTATATATGGGAAAAACCTTTTAAGTCCATGGACATAAGGCAATTTTAAATTCTTCTATTTTCTATTAAAAGGAATTCTTCAATACAAAGATAGTATAGAAGAGAGAGAAAAAACAAAAAAACAAAAAAAAATGGAGAGTTGAGAGTTCTACCAAAATTCTTATATCCAAATCCTTTGTATTTTCATGTATTTTACTTTTCTAGTCCTTCCAATATTTGCAACTCAACCTTTTAAATCTCAAGCCTCTTATCCATAGACTTTGTAATCAAGATCATTGTAAGCAAATTCTTTTGAAATATCTCTAACTATATATTGTTGGTTTACCATTTATTTAAGGGAGAATTGTGTTTTGGGCCCAGCTGGGCCCAAAAATTAATAAAAGATCCTCCAAACACCTATAATTGATTGTAAGGATATAAGGTTGGAATAGACAAAAATACCCTTTTTTACTTACACCTACCATTTTGTCTTTATACCACCACTCTTTACATGCCCCATCCATCAAATTCTCCTTTATTTAATCATTTTTTTATTTTTATTATTTTTTAAACTCCTTTAAAAATAATTGAAAAATCAACATTATTTTCTATTTTTAAATTGTAAATAAATAAAAATTATATTAATGATTCAAAAATTATTTTGGAACATACTTTTGAAAAAAATATTAATTTAAATGAATAAAAATTATTTTTTACATTTTACAAGTAAATAATTTAATGATTAAAACAGTATTTAAAATAAATATATTTGCTATTTTTTTTCTTTTATACTAAAAAGAATTTTAAAGTTTATTTTTTTATTATTATAAAATAAAAAGTTTAAAGTTTTTTTTTTTTAATCTTTTTCTTTCCATAGTTTAATAATTTTTTAAACATAGACTTTCATAATAAGTTATAAGAATGTTCCAAATTTGTTTATTAAGGAATTTTTTTAATGATTTGAATTAATTGAAAATTTATTGAAATGAGAAAAAAGAAAAAGAGAGAAAGAGGATAGATGAAGAGTTTTTATTTTAAATATCCAACTAAAATGTTTTCGTATTTAAAAATGGATTATATCAATACATAGTATAGTAGATATTGATTTTTTTCTCATACAAAAGTGTTAAATGATATGTTTACTCATTTTAAATAAAAAAAAAAAAAGTAGTTAAAAATTATATAGATTATGTTTGAGTTTGGTTTCAAAATTTTTTTTCTAGTTTTTATTATTTTTTTATTTTTAAAAATTATTTTTATTTTCTATATTGTCTCTTTTTGAAAATACATTTAATTAAAAAAATGAAAAATGTTTTTAAAAATGAAAATTTAAGACCTTGTTTAATGCTAAGATAATAAAAAGAATTAAATTTCATTTATTAATTTTTCTTTTTTATTTTTAAAATATAATATGTTCACAATTAAATAAAGGAATTGGTCAATTGTATATTTTTTTCATAAAAATATAATATGTTCATAAAAAATTTGGATTGAAGTTTCTCGTCATTTTTTTAATCAAACTACTAGAATCATGTTTAATAAAAATATAGGCATATATGCACTACGGGAATATGAAATTTGTGTCACTATAAAAAAGTATTTACTAACTGTATAAGGAAAAATGTACTAAGTGTACAAGCAGTGTATAAGATTACCATTTATAAAAGATTTCAATCTATTTTGAACCACTCCTTTATTTTCTTTGTCACCCACAAATTGCATACTCATGTCATTCACTTTATTTAACTCTCATATGGAAATTCTGATACTTTCCCCAGTAATGATGTTTGGGAAAAAAAAAAAAACTAACCCTAATTCATCCATCCTTTTATTAGTTAAACCATTAGAAATATGGTTAACACACCTACATGGACACATTACTTAGGATAGATATATTATACAATGGTATTACACTAATTGTACAAGGGAAATGTATTAAGTGTACAAGGAAAATGTACTAAGTGTACAAGGGTGTACAAGGCTACCATCTATAAAAAAATTTAATCGATTTTGAATCACTTTTTCATTTTCCTTGTCACCCATAGATTGCATACCTATGTCATACAATTTATTTAACTTTCACATAAAAATTTCGATACTTTTCTTAGTAATAATGTTTGGGGAAAAAAAATTTAATCCTAATTCATCCACCATTTTGTTAGCCAAACCATTAGAAATAAATTAATATATCTACATGGACACACAACTTAAAAAGGATATATTGCACCATTGTACAATGATGTTACACTAACTGTACAAGGGAAATGTACTAAGTGTACAAGGGAAATATACTAAGTGTACAAGGGTGTACAAGGCTACCATTTGTGAAAGATTTTAATCGATTTTGAATCATTTCTTTATTTTCTTTGTTACCTATGAATTGTTTATGAAATTTGCACTATTATATAAGGGTGTTGCACTAACTATAAAAGAGTATTCCACTCACTGTGTAAGGCAATGTACTAACTGTATGGGTAAATGTACTAATTATATAAGGGCGTACAAGGTTATCTTTTATGCAAGATTTTAATCAATTCTGAACTTTTTTTTTCTTGTCACCTAAGGATTGAACACTTTCCCCCACACATTCCTTCACCTAAAAATTGTTGTAATTTTAAATTTTAAATTTCATCATCCAAAATTTGTAATTGCATATTTCATTTAAGTAGTTTTAACAATATTTTTTCTTACTACATTTACATCCTATATAAAGGAAAATTAACCATAATATTTAGGTATTACCTTTTTTTTGTGAAATCAAATTAATATAAATGGATAACATATTAATGTCATTGTTCCAAATAACTTAAGACAATATAAACAACATATAATAATTGTTGAGGAAAAATTATGAATATTTTTTTACCAAACTATGTCATTTAGATCTTCTCTACCAAAATTAAAACATAGGAAATAAAATTAAAATTAATCACATTTAAAGTGTTTATTACAAGTAAATCGAATGAAATATATATTTTTATTATTTTACCTTTATAAACATAATGTTAGCAGATATTAAAAAAAATCATATTTAAATAGAATTAAAAAGGATAAAAAATTATCTTTGTACTGTCAAGTCCACATATATTTTAGGTTTAAAAAGGCATTTGAATATTTTTCAAATTATTAAGTTATAATACATTATTCAATTAAAAATTAATTATCACCATTAGTTAAAAGATGATCATGTTATAAAATAATATATTAAAACAATATCAATATATTGTCCAAAAAATAGAGAAAATATTCAAATAATTGTCTACAACCTTAAAGATATTTATATATATATATTGGATAAAAAAGAATAATAATATTTTTTAAGGTGTTTAAAAATTATTTATTATATATTTTGTAAGTTTAAAAAAAAAAATTTATGAGGTATTTAAAAAATATTTACTTTAAAAATATAGTAATAATCCTTTTCAACCATTGATTACCAATATTTAATTTATTAGGCATGGTTTTTGGGTGAAAAATAATTGACGAAAATAGTAACACCTATCTAAAAAAGAATTAATTTGTGAGAGAAAAAGATAAGGTGAATGATGAAAGAGAGAAGGGAAAAAAGAATGAAAGAGAGTGGGAAGTTAGTTGTTTTCTTTTTCCTTTTGACAATAAAGGGCATTTTTGGAAAATAAAATGTTTCATATCCTTCTTTTCAATTTGTACACTTTCTTTAGGTGGTGGGCTTAAATATGGAACTTATGAGGATCTTTTATTAATTTTTGGGCCCAGCTGGGCCCAAAACACAATTCTCCCTTTATTTAATCTTTGAACTTTACTTTTATATTTTCATTCTATTACTTATATTTATTGTTTAATTTTAAATTTACTTTTATTTTATGAAAGAGAATGTTGGATAGAAAATAAATCCAATGCACATAGTGATTGACAATCATTATGATTGTGATGGATCCCGTGTATGTAAAAGTAAGATATTTAATGCATTAACAAGTGGTTAAAGCTTAATATTAGAAATAATAAAATAAATAAATAATTTTATCATTCAAAGAGAATATAAAACAAAGCCTTTAAGACTTTAAATATATATATATATATATATATATATATATATATATATATATTTGAGTGCAGCTCTAATTGTAAAATGTGGCCATAGATTCAAGATCATGAAACCAAAGAAAGGAAATGATTTGTAAGTTAGACACTGACAAAGTTTACAATTATATAAACTAGAACTTTTTATAGGCAATGTTACATAAAATGCGCTTTGGGCAAATGTAGGTTGGTTGGATTTAGTTTTACATCTCAACAACAAAGGTTTTCAATCTTGATAAATAAAGTGTCCTCCAGTTTCTCTTGGAGTTCAAGGGAATTGAGAGAAGAGAATCCTCTATCCCCTTATCTATTTGTGTTAGTAATGGAAGCACTTAATTTTTATATATTTATTTTTTAAGAAAGGCCATTAAGGGGTTATTTCATTCTAGGCTTCAAGGTGGGAGGCAAAAGAGGAGAGCAAGTGAAGAATTTCCACCTTCTATTTGTTGATGTACCCTTTTCTTTTGTGAGCTTTAATCAAACTTATTGACTTATATGAGTCTAGTCTTATTTTGGGTTGAATCTTCTTTAGGGTCAAAGTTCAAATCGAATTAAAGTGAATTAATTCCAATGATGGATATTCCTAATATCATGGAGGTCACTTCTTTGTTGTGTGTAAGGTGAGGAGCTTTCAACTATATATTTAAGCTTACCCTTAAAAGCTTCTTTCAAATCTCCAACTATGTAGAATATGGTTAAGGAGAGGTTTCATAAGAGGTTAACTCTTTGAAAAAATACTCTATTTTATGTCTCTTTTTATGACTCATATGGTTGAGAGGATTGGGTGGGGGGCATCCTCTCTCAATAAAGCCTTGTTTGGAAAATGGTAGTGGAGATTTGCTTTGTAGAAGGGATTTCCTTTAGAGATGAGTTATAATGACAAAGTTCTAGCAAGAGCTAAGAGATCAATGCTCTCTTCCAAGGAGGAAAAGGCATGAAGTTGGCTTATGAAAGGTAATAACAAAATGTTGAGCCTTTAAGGTTAGAAAAAAATTATTGGTTGACAATAGAAAAAGAATCAAATTTTGGCAAGATGTAAGGTGCAAGGATGATCCTTTAAAGGATTCCTTCCCTTTCTTTTTCTCTTTTATGGCTAATAAAGAGGAATGGTTAGTGAATTCTCAAGAGGTTGTAAGAGAGTGAGTTGTTTGGAACCTAGGCTTCATAAGGTAATTTCAAGATCAGGAGTTGAATTGCATTGAGAAGTTACTTAGGAGGCTTTAAAGGCTTGGGAAGTATAGTAAGAATAAAAATAAGTTGATTTGAAATATCAATAAGAGTAGAAAATTCTCAATGAAATTATATTATTCTTTTTTAAAGTTGAATAGACGAGTGTCTTTCCCAGTGGAGGTAGTGTGGGCCTCTTAGGTGCCTTTTAAAAGTTTTTTTTTTTTTGGCTTAAGAGGTTGCATAGGAAAAGATGCTAATGTTTGGCCAACTAAAAAAAATGATGGGTGTTTACTAATTATTGTTGTTTACGTGGGAATTCAAAAGAATCAACTAACCACACACTCATCCATTGTAGAAATGCAAGGGGTATGGATCCTCCTTTCATTTATGAAGGATTTGTTAAAGAGATGCCATGAGAGTTTCACAAGCAAAATAGAAAGAAGATTTGGAGAACAACTCTTTTTTTATTGTTTTGAACAATTTGACAAGAATGAAACAAAAGATTCTAACAAATGTTCAAAAACCTCTCCAATGTAATAAAAGTCTCCATTTCAAGGCTACATACATTCTAATAAAAGATGCACAATGAGAAATAACATTATGAATCTTTTTTCTTACATTTAATTACGCCTTTTTATTATGTCAAGAAGGAATAAAAACTCATTTGAATTCATGAAAACAAAAGAAATAAATATTCCTAAAGAAAATTTCACAATGAAAAACTGAAATCTTATTTGAAATAAATAATTGCACGTCTTTATCCAAAAAAATTTCATATGAATAAATTGAAATCTTATCATCAACCATTAATAATGGGAAAGATTTTTCAAAATATTTTTTAAAAACAGTTCTCAATTATTTTTTAAAAATAAAATTTTATTTGAAAATTCAAATTATTATTTTTAAACTAATTCTAAAAAAGAATGAATTTTCATAATAAATTCTTTAAAGATAGTTTTCTATTAAAAATTTGTCAAACATAGTTTTTGAGTTAAAATATTAGTTTTTTATTTCAAATGACAGAAGAATTGTTCTCAGATGGTTAAGATCTGTTTGAAAATTATTTTTTAAAATAGTTTTATGTTCTTTAGAATAAAAAATATAAAAAAACATGTTTGACAATCATAAACTATTTTTTATTTTTTAAAAATAGAAAACATATTATTTTGAGATAACATATTTTTAATTATTTTCTATTATTTTTTTATGATTGTTTTAAGAAATAATTATACAAACATGTAAGAATAATTATAAATAAAATATTAGATATAAAAATTATTTTTAAAACATATTTTTTAAATATTAAAAATATTTTAGGTTTTTAAATAGATTTTTGTTCTATAAAATTCAAAAAATTATTTCAAAAAAATAGTTATCAAAAGATAAACTTATTTCCCAAAAATAGTTAATGTTTTTGTGAGGGAATGGAGGGATATATTCAAGGATTCAGAAAGTGCATAAGCAGCAATCCAAGAGATAGCAGGACTGAGTCAGTGAATCAGTGAATCAGTGAGTCAGTGAGTCAGTGGGTCAGTGTGTGTCTTGATTAATCCTTGATCTAATCGAATTACACAGTAAAAAAATAATTATTTTGATCCATAAACCATGATTATGGAAAAATACCACCATTAAAGAGGTCCCACAGCAACAAAGCAATAGGACAGTGTCGCAGAGTACCCAACCCTGGAACCCTGACCCCACCACATGATATGATTGTTACCCTTCACCTTTCTCATTATGCAGCATTCAAATACAGACTTTGATTTTCATACATCCTACTTAAAGCTAAAACCACTCCCATCTGATTCAAATTCAAGATCTGCCCCCTCATGCCTCAAGCATCATTTTGATTAATGCCATTAATGACCTCAAGAAATCAAGTTTCACATAGAATTACTAAAAGAAATGTATACATGAAAGAGCAGGGAAAGGAAGAGTGGGAGTTGTTTTTCCCGAAACAGCATTAATGGCGCTGTAAATGAAGCCAAAGATAAGAGCCAAGATGGAAGGGTACATTTATTGGATGGAGGAGGGGGAGAGGGAAGCATTTAAGGGGTTTGAGTTCCTAGTCCTACAAGACATTAATGATTTTATTGCTCCCAAGTTAAAGTCAAAAGCCCCTTGTCCAATGTGATCGATTGCAATTTGGACATCCCACCATCCTCTAATACATACAAAATGTAGGGGACATTTTGAGACTTTTTCAGAGGCCATTTGGGGTGGCTTTAAAATGTCAGAAAATACCCTTTTGTTTAATATATATTTTGCTTTTGAAAAATTCAGCATATAATAAAAAATTATTTCATCTTTCAATTCTTTCTTTCAAGTCCTAAATAGAATCATACTAATTACTTCATTTCACGGTACAAAAGTCTTTTATCACCTTTTATCTACTCTTTAAAGTTGTCTTTCTTTTCCAAAAAAAAAAAATTATATATTTAATATGATGATTTTTGGATAATTTTTAAGAGTTCCAACTCCTAAGAACTGCTCCCTCGATCTTTAATTTGTTGGATCGGATTGGTTTAATCTTACTTAAACACTCACTCAACTCCAACATATTTGAATATTAAACTATTTTATATTAATATTAAGATTTATGGAAAAAGTAAAAACCATAAGAATTAGAACTTTTAGGAAACTTTTTTTTTTTTTTTTTGGTGCAAAAGTACTTAAATTTAGGCTTTATACAAAAGCTCTTCCAATCTTTTTCCTCCTTAATGTAGTGAATGACTACATAGCTCATGAACGCCCCCACAATCTAGAAGTGCTTTTCAAACAGTAAAAGGATAATGGCAAACACAGGTGGGTTCGGAGGTTTGAGATTCAAAAATATTTAAGGAAGATAAATAAATATTCAATTGGAAAATTCAAAAAGGTTAATAGAGGAGAATGAAGAATAAGGTCAAAAAGCAGGAATTTGGTGGATCAAAGATGGAGCAGTGAGCACGCCCAAGTATAACGCGGTTCCCGGGACCCAAATAGAGTCCACAGGCCTGAGGCTAAGGAGTCAAAGGCTGGCAAAGCTCCACACCACCCACACACATATGCCAAAAAATAAATAAAAATCCACATTCACCTCCGCCTCATACCAATTCAAAATTTTCCCCATCATCAAAAGAGGTGAGGAGTGAGGAGCCCCTTCGCCCACCTCAAAGCACCTCTAGGTCTTTTTCAGTGCTCTCTCTGTTGTTGGTGTTTGGTGTGAAAGAAATAACACCCACTCACAGAACGGTTAAAAAAATGATGTTGGCGGGGGTTTGCAAATCTCAATGCTGTCGGCTCCTACTGAGACTGGAGGCTATTCTCCCAATGAATGCACCGAACTCTGTGATTAGGGACTCACTACCTGTAATGGGTTGTAGTGGGTGCTCAGAGACAAAATAAAAGATAAGTGGAAGGAAAACTGTCGTTTTACTTGAACTAGTATTGTTTAAATTTCAGTGCTTTAATTTCTATTATTATATTTAAATATAGGGAAAAAAAATAAAAATTAGATTCTTTCCCTGCCAGTTTCCATTCTCTTTCTATTCTTCTATTCCCACCTGTTTCACTTCAAACTCCTATGAAAGATTCCACCCTCATGCCTTCCATCTTTCTATTCTTTTTGTTCCTTCTCTTTTCTTGGATGGTGCCACATCCATTTCAAAAACCTAATATTAAAAGACAAAAAATAAAAATAAAAATACAAAAGTGTCCCCAGGGAAATGTCTGGAATGCCCCATAACAAACGAGTACATCACTGAGAAATAATAATGTGTATGCAATTGGAAAAAAATGAAGAAATGTAAAAGGGCATGTGGAGGAATGGTCATAAATTTAAAAAAAGAGAGCCGGCACATGGGAAAAGCATGGAAATGGCGAGGAACATGGTGAATATGAGGTGGGGGGGAGAGGGGGTCAACCTCCACCATGGCTCTCTGTCAGCAAGATGACTCAGAACATACAAAGGAGGAGGTGGGGGGGGGAAACAAGGGTCCATCCATGAGTTTTCATGTTGTCATGAAACTTCAATCTCACAATCAGGCAATAACTCTCAAGTCTAGTAATTGTTGCTTAGTTTCCAAGGGAAACTTTGCCATGTTAGATGGCAGGAGATGCTTTTTATTAGAAAATGACTTCACTCCCTTAAAGTTTTTACCAACTCTAATAGTTAATGCAAATTGAGCTTTGCCCACCATATGAAATACCAGTTGGGTCATGTCCCTTTTTCTAAACAGTGCCATGAAAAAAAGGTAGTATAGAGCAAGGCTGTAATTTTAAAAATTCTTAATAAAAGAATAGTGTAACATGAACGCCCACAAGGGGCAATGCTATATTTATTTAATGGATTTGTCACCAACAAAAAGAGAAGCTAATGATGAGTAATGTCTCATGTCGTATTATGTAAAACGGTAGGACCATAAATACCATATCAAATTTTCGAATTTTACTGATCAAAATTTGTTTCCTTAAATAAATAAATTTTGTTTTTTTTGGGAACCAGACAGAATCCACGTGGGTAATTTGTCAAGGTTCAGAAGGGTATTTACGTAATATGGTACGAGTCGTGAATGGACTCATTTATTATCGCGCCATCTCTCTTCCCTTCCATTCTTTTCCAGCCAAAAAACCAAATATGATCCAAACCATACCCAGCTTTAGAGAGAGAAACTGAGAGCTGCGGAGAGAGAAACTGAAGCTCTCATTGAGTCCGTCAATGGCGACTCACTGGGTCAAGTCGTTACAGTGCAAATCCAAAGCTTTTGAGGACGTGTACCACCCCAATCCCAAGAACCTCATACCCAGTACTAGCTGCAGAAAGGGTGTTCAGAGCGTTAAAGACGTGATCGAGACGACTAAGCACAAGCCCAGAAAACCCAAGCCCCCGCCGCCGAAACTGCCCAGTAGTTCCAGACAGCAGCGGCCGCCCAAGCCTGAACCTGGTTCTGCTCCAGTGAGCCGGCCTCGTCAGAGTGTGTCTGCTCGGCCTGCGCGACCGGCGGCCCCTTTCTTTCCGGCGCTGACGGAGATGCCGGAGGGGCACCCTTCGAGGAATGTGGTGGAGATAATCTTCCACACAAGTTGGTCGCCCAAGGCGTTCTCGGGTCGGATCGAGATGATATTCAAGGTGCAGAACTTGCCCAGAACAGTGACCCGCTTCGAGGAGTATCGGGAGATGGTGAAATCTAGGGCGGGTTCTGGCGGTGGCACGTGGGAGGACGACGCGCGATGCGTGGCGGATGGGAACGAGGTGATGAGGTTCCACTGCTTGGGGCCCACCTCCGGAGGGGTCTACGACTGCGGCGCTGCCGCATGGGTGTTTCCAGGAGGGAAGGGCTCGGCCATTTGCACATTTTCCGGCAGCGGCGGGGCCCACGAGAGCGGCGGTGGTGGGAGAGGTCGGAGGGCCATGTTGGTTTGCCGGGTCATAGCAGGCCGGGTCTCGAAGCAAATCGGATTGGACTCGTTGTTGGAGGGCCGAGTCGGTTTTGACTCGGTGAGTGGGAATAATGGCGAGTTACTAGTGTTTGATCCTCGTGCAGTGTTGCCCTGCTTTCTTATCATCTATAAATTGTAAAAATACAATGAATTAAAAAAAAAAAAAAAACCTATTAACTTTGCTGCATTTATCACACCAATTTCTCTTTCTTCTTCCTTTCTCTTCATATTTTTTTTTGGTTTTCCGATGTTGGGCCCATTTGTTTTGTGATTATGAGAAAAATTGGATTGATAAATGCTTTCATTTTATCTTTTTGCCATTTTGTTTCTTGAAAACAAAATTTTGTAGACATATTTGTTGCATGCTGGGGTGTGTACAGAAACAGTGACGTATGAATGCAATGGTCCCCTGAGCCCCATGGGTTCTGTTCAATGTTACAGTCCATCTTTCAATGAATTTTACCAATTAACCTGTAGCTTGATGAAAATCCAACGTCTGAAATGTTCTGGTGGGCCAGTGAGCATTGCTCGATGAAAATCCATAATTCCCGTTATGTATATTTCTTCTGGTCAGATATGGATTCATTGTTAGGTTTACAAAGAAAAGGAAACGCAAAAAGACAAAAAAAAAGAGGAAGTATTTTTGTTGGATTCTTATACTGCTCTTTTTTTTTTTTAATTTCTTTTTCATGGGAAAGGGGGTTAACGGTCAAGACAATGGCTGCCAGTTTAAAATTCAAATTCAATCAAATCAATTAAAGAAGGATATTCAATGGGAAATCCATAATTTGGTATACAAATTTGAAAGTTTCAATAACGTCAAAAATAATATTGAATCGTTATCAATACTTACAATATTGATTGGTTTTAGGTTTGAATTGAAACAGATGTGATGTCGTTATAATATTAAGCGTATTTTATTGACATTCAATTGTTTTTTTATTTAGTCAACTTTTGTATTTATTTAGACAGCCATTAGAGTAACGTATTTTCATATTTGCAACTATTGTCAGATTAAAATATCGAGTATTAGAACAAAATGACTATATGGTTTAGATATGATAGAAATCTATATGAATAGCAAATAGAAAGAAGGTGAAGTGTGGCCTCAAAGGTGGGAGGGAGGTTAGTGAGGAAGTAGAGCGCAAGTCACGCAGCTAGATGGGTGAGAAAGTGGATTTGCGTTTCCTTAAGAGAAAGTTCAAACTTCAAAGCATGTAGGAAGATGAGAGATTAGTAGATGGATGGGTGTATTGTCCCTTTCTTTGGTGCCCACCCTCCTCTCTTTCCTTCTCTTTCTCTCTGGTGTCCCATTCAACTAGGCTTGTCAAGTTTTATGGTTTCTTACTCCATTTTCTGTATTTTGGGTCCGTCCAAGAATTCAATTATCTTCCGTCACAAACTCATTACTCAACATCCAAAAGCCTACGAGTCAAGTTTTGGACATCTGTAGGATTGAAGAATCTCCTCCGGCAGTCAGACACAGGCCATAATGTGTTTCATACAGCAACCCCAATGCCCGATTACGTGTTTCCCGCCGGGAAACCACGACATTTCATTTCCCAGTGGACAAATGACCTATCATTTAGGTTGAATATCAAGGTCATTTAAACCTCTTTCCTGGATAGATTGATGGGCGATAGATTGATGGGCTAACAAACTGGTGGCAGACATCATGGGCCAGAGGAATTCATACTGGAGGAAAAAGAATGCGAAATTCTTAATAAGCATTTCTCAAATTCAAGCCCCTTTGCATAAATTAAATGTACCTGTGCTAATTTAGGGGAATAAAGGGTCTCAACCAACAAAGTTCATCAAAATTCACTAAAGACAGAAGAAAAGGGGAGAAAATTAAAAAGACTCCAGTGACTAGTAGCCAATGATATCCCTCTAATGTACAGTTCCTAATGCTGCAACATTGCAGTAGAATTGTATCAGCATCACCCCCTCGATTCAATGGTACTCAACTAGTATGTATAATGGCTTGCCATTCAATCGGTCACGACCCTGCAATACCCACACACCAAAACCCAAACCCCATAAAAAAAATTGGATATATTATAACTAGTATACATTAGTCAAGAGACAAGCAGAAAAAATCCACAGTAGCATACCCTCAATTTAATGATCAGACAGGAGATTTTATTTGCATAAGAACTTAGTATCAAACAGAATATCGTACTCTCTGATGTAAAATCTTAAAAGCAGAGCAAGAAATCACGATGAATAAACCGCCTTTCTAGTAGAGACAAAAATAAGGGTTAAGCTTTGTGGTCAAGCAGTAGCATCTAGTTCTCAAATATTATGTTAATTCTCCACATAAATCTCAGCTGGATAAAGATCGCAATATTCAAACCTCGGCACCAGGTTTCTTTCAGCGCTATTTTCAAATTCAGAAGCACTTACAAGGGATCTGATCCTATTAAAGGGGCTCAGAATTTTACAGTAAACCATCATTACGCAAGCCCTTGCCCAATAGCTGAATGGACCCTGCTACCACTTCTATTTTTCAAAGTGTATCTAGAAGCTACCCAGATTCAAAATTTTCATTGATACTTTAATAGAACTTGCAAGACCTTTAAGAGAATAGGGTGCTAAATATAGATAATGGGAAATAGAAGAATGGGAAACAAGACACGAATAATTTTTTTTGATAGGTAGGAAACAAGACACAAATATTGATCATACAATAGGTGTCAATAATAAAAATAGGATGTTAGCCCACTAGGGTAGGCCTAGTTGGTCAAGGCGAATGTTGGGACGTATGGTTCCAGTAAGAGGCACATGGTCCCAAGTTCAAATCCTATTCCTGATAACACCCTGATTTAACGGTGCTGGTTGTTGTGGGCATGGTCAACACCCCAAGGTTTGGGTCTCCATGGAGAGTCTTAATGGCTTGGCAATGGAAGGTTCCTTGGTTATCAAAATAATAATAATAATAATAATAATTGGATGTTTGGTTGTTGATTTTGATCATCTGACTTCACCAGATAACTTATTCTGCTGGTTTAGCATAGATAATCTTCTCATTGGTATCCCATTACGGTGCATAAAGATTGTGTTTTAAACTTTAATACAAGGCATCTAATGCAGAAAATGAGAGGAAAAAGTCAAGTTATGACACTTAAAGTAATTGAACAGTAGTCTTCAGAAACCGATAAGAGTATAGATTGCTTTATTGCTCAATGAAATTGAGTTTGCCCTCCTTCATTTTCTTCCTGGGTATTATGCCTCCTCTACAGCTACACCACCAAGTTTTTCTATGGGCAAAATGTACTCAGAAATATAAAGTTTAGCTCAGCATTTGCATTTATGAAGTCAACAGCATTAAGGAAAATATAAAAAACTAGATGGCACAAATAAATTTTTTTGGAAACAGATAATAGAGTGATGAACAAGATCAACTATATACAAGACAGTGGCAACTAAGAAGTGCATTCAGAGAACACAGAACACGACAGGTAAACCATATTAATCATTTGATAGTTTGATATCAACAATACTCAAAAAAAGTCTCAAAGTAACATTTACATTAAAGAACAATTCAAGAGTTAAAATAGAACAAACCTTTAACTCTGGTAATTCAATTACGCATGCACATTCAACTACTTCTGCTCCAACACGCTCTGAGAAACAATATAGTATGTAACAAATAGTTACTAAATAACCAACACAATGATAACGATCATATCCAATGACACAAATATAAAGTGCATTTTCAATGAAAATGAATATCGAATATAAGTGAACAAGGCCATGCAATTCCCAGTAATTAATCAAGATAAAAAAGTTGGGAGTTCTAAAAGCGTGAAATACAGAAGTTTTCCCAGAAAAAATAATAATGTGCCAACCTTTGTGCTTCTAACTACTAATGTTTCATAACATTGGATGCATTATCATAAAGAAATACAAAACCTTGAACTCAGAAAATAAAACAGCCACCTGAATTAAATTACACATCTTTGATATTTGAGAGTAAAATTTATAACAAATCATGTTATATCATATATTTTTTGCAACCATGATGAAGTTGTTGGAATCAAGTGTCCGTCTATTCTTTCCACTAATAGAAGTAACTAGGATAAACCTCAATGTAAAAGAGAAAAACACCAGCATTATCAAAAGAACCAGTGGATCAAAATATTTGGACACACAGCTAGTATTCAAATTTTACAAAATGATTACCAAGTAAATTCATAGCTGCACAAAGAGTGCCACCAGTAGCAATTAGATCATCAACTACCAAAGCACGATCACCAGGCTCAACTGCTCCAACATGCATCTCAAGGCAGTCCCTTCCATATTCCAAAATATACTCTTCAGAAATAACTTTACCTGTCATTATAGCACAACTTGTAACATTGAAAGCAGGAAAATGAAGCAACAAATTAGCCATTGCATCTTTAGAATTGATATTTTAAAAGTTGACAATAGTCAGAGATTTAAAAGTTAATCACTTGTATCAATTGTCAGTAATTATATCAGCAAGTAGCACTCTGATATAGGCAAACACTCACAATTGGCATTAAATTTTTCTTCACAAGAGAGCACAAAATAAAGCTTTAACACTTTAATGTGAAGAGCGTGATCATATAATTGCTCTCTTGAGTGTGCAAGAAAAATGATAGGAATGAATGATAAAACAACAACACAAATGGTTCTTTCAAGATGGAATTGAGAGCAATGCAATGAATCAAACTGGCATTACCAATACAAACATCATTTGACATGAATCAGCAGTGCATTTATTATATCATATTCCAAATTAAGTCTGAAACATAAATGAATTTATACAACTGCAAATCGAGATTAAAGATAGATGAAAAATACCAGGCAGCTTTCTTGGTTTTCTCAAGGGTACAAACTTAGCTCCAATCGCCAATGCAATGGGGGGACCAAATATGAAACCCCGTGCTTCTATGCCTACAAAATCAAAGCAAACTCCACTTTGAAAACACATAATAACAGAAATCCATAGCTTGTACAGAGACCTTAAACTCCAATCAATACTCTAGCGGGATCAAGGACTACACATGTTTACTGAAAACAATCAACATCAATGAGGAAACATTGGATGGCGAATCAAAGAAGGTATTGCCATATCAAAACTCAGCCCTCCCTCAGTAATGAAAAAATGATACTATATAATAAGAGGTAAACACCTTAAATTGGTCCAATTCACCAAAATGACATTCTATCACAAGTCACACCTTAATATTTAAGGAACTCCGAGAATCCTAACTAACAGCTTGAGTGTGAAGATAAAAACTATAAAAGAAAACCCTGTTTGACCAAGCCTCAATGTATGAAGATATTTTTTAGGATGCAAAGATCTTAGCCAAGTTTATACAATTGTCAAGAATACAGAAACAGAACATTTTGTCAAAGAATCAGCAGTAAATGGAAAAAGTTGCAACTGTAAGCAACATTTTGTCAACAATACAGATACAGGATGCAGAGATCTTAGTCAAGTTTACACAATTGTCAAGAATATCGATACAGAACATTTTGACAAAGAATCGGCAGTAAATGGAAAAAGTTGCAACTGTAAGCAACATTTTGTCAAGAATACAGATACAAAATATTTTTCACAAGGAAAAGTGAGCACTAGAGTTACAATAAAGGAAATGCTATCAAATTTCACGATAGTCTCTGAAACTGGGTCTGGAAGTAGTCTCTGAAACAGGGTCTAGAAGGCACATTCATTTATACTAAAGAAATATGGAAAATGTTTGGAAAGGTGTAAAAGACTAACAAAACACATTATTTTGAAGATAATGGTAGGACTTACTAAAAGAAACATTTAAAACTAGCAACTGCCTTTTTGGTAAAGGACATTAAAAATGATACAAGGATTGGTAAATAATGGCACAAAACCTCTCCATACCATGTCACATGTGATTGTTCCAAGCTTAAGGACCAGGACTTCCACAGGCCCCACCTTCCAAACCTTTCCTGTGTTGCAGCAAGTTAATTGGGTTTTCTAATGGGCAAAACCCTATTTGCACATGCACCTACTCCAATGGAGAACATCAACTGAAAAGACAATTGCGAAGAACATGCTGATCCTTATCCCCCAAAGAACAACTCTGTAACTTATCCACATGAAAATATACTTTGCTAGAGAAGATTCCAAATAGGTATAGAGGTTCTCATAAAAAAGGAAGACAGCAAATGTCCACATCACCACATAAAGAGACATTCTAATGGACAAACATGAGGACAAAGTTACCACATAGCTGATGTTGAAACTAATCATTGTTTAACAAAAAATTTTACAAAAAATCAAAGAATGGCCCCTAAAAAATGATAGAAGCCTTTTAACTCCCCATGAGCCTGTGGGAATATCAATCGTAATATAAGGCATTAGAATAGGGTATGGATGTGATAAAGCACATCATGTGTATCCCATCAATATATTAACAACACAACCAATCATTTAGGCTGTAAACTGAATTGACTGTGATGAATTCAGCCATTCCGGTGGCTCTAGTTTCTTAACTTCTCTAATTCCCATCAATTGCTTCCCTAAGTGTAAGAAGTCAACTGGGAATACAAGAATGGGAACCATACTGTTCAATACTTTTTTGCAGAGCTGCATAGGTAGATTTCTAGAAGCTGAATATATCCAATCCAAGAAAAGCACCAAATGACAGCCCATAAAAAAAAAAAGGAAAAAGAAAAAAGAGAGAAAATGGACAAATCCTATGACAGGGAACTCGATAATTCATCGTCTTCTAAGCACAATGAAACCCAAATCTAAACAGAAACCAAGAAAAACAAACCCACAACAGAGAAAGCGAATAAAATTGAGGCTCCAAATCAAGTCCAATAACAGTGAAATGTGGAAGTCCACAATAAAAGGACCCAGAAAAATCAACCCACGCGGGTGGTGGTCCACCTTCGCCAATGTGGGCATCCATCACCAACCACACCATCCACCCAAATCGGATCGGAGCACATGCCCAAAGAAAGCTCATCTCTGAGCCGCTCAAAAATCTTCACCAAGAGCAATCAATGACACACCCCCCACTACCAATCCTCATAGTCAAACAAAAAATCACTCCAAACACACAGTCACTTCCAAAATGTCTACCAAAAGCATTCAAAAAGGAAATCAGAAACTTATGCAATCGAGCATTTCTGCATCTTCAGGCCTACTTTTTGGACCCCACCATACATTGAAACTAATTACACTAATAAAAGTTGTTGAAAAGCTTTGTGGAGTAAAAAAAGCGACCCCTAAATCATTCTCGATCACATCTCTCAATAACTGGATCAATCAAGGATCAGTATTCACCTGCAACAACGGAAATATTTTTGCCCTTGTACCTCTCCACGAACAAATCAATTGTATCCTTAAACGCCTTCGGATCAAGTAGCAGAGTCGTTATGTCTTGAAACATAATCCCTGCCATTCCCACCATCAACAAACATGCACAAAAAACAAAAACTATGTTCGGTTTTCAAGAACGCCCGGGAAAACAAAAGAAACCAACGGAAAATAAAATTTTGAATCCCATGACTTGTAGTTGTACGAGTCATGGCTGAGCTCAGTGTAGGCTTTTGCTTTTTGGGGTTGTAAAACAACAAAAACCCAGCGCTCAAAAACTTCGATTTCTTCAGTTCCCCAGCATTTACCCGGGAACCAAACAGAGCAACAAAAAAGAAAGGACGATCAAATGATGAAAAACCTGGTTTGGGAAAATTGGGGACTACGCGAATCTTAGTTTTGATGCCATGGATACGAGGATCCTGGTCTTTGCAAGCCGACATTGTAGCAGAGAGAGAAACAACAAAGCTCCCTCTCCTCTTCCGAGTCTCTCTAAGGTGAACAACAGGGTTGCTCTCAGAGAGAGGAACACAAGGAAGAGGACGGTTATGATGATCAGAGAGACAAGAGAGGGAGGGAGAAGGAGGGCTATATATAGATACACATTTATACACATACATTTAGAGACAGAGATAGAGGGAGAAGGCTCACTGCACAAGAATTAAGAGAGAGAGAAACGAGAGCGATGGGAAATCTCTTCGATAAGAGAGAGAGAAAGAGGAGATCGTAAAAAGGTTAAAAACAACAAAAGGCGGAATCACGAGGCCCCCTACCCTTCCCTACTATACGACGTCGTTTTGCTAAGCCAAGTGTTGGACTGTCCTTTGTCAGTTTAGTCATGCTAAATGGACTCATTAATTTATGATCTAATTTTTCATTCCATAAACAACTAATTTATTTATTTGACTATTTGTTCTTTCTAATTATAAATACAATTTAAAAATAAATAATTTCTATTTAAAATTTGAATGTCCAATACTCGCCATAAAAAAATTAAAAATAATATTTTTTTTTTTTTTAATTATTGTCACAATAATAGCTTATTTATTATTTTGAAATTTGTATTATTTGAGCAAATTATTACCTTGTTTAAAACCCATATTTATTATTTTAATTGAATTAATTTAATAATTTAGGATGAATTCAGACAGTATTTTGAAAATAAATAATTATTTTAAATATGCTAACAATTTTTTTATTTCTCAATGTACGAGATCATATATAGAATTAAAATAATAAACCCACTTAAATAAAGAAAAAGAGACATAGAGACATGAACATAAGGATGATGTTGTTTGGCATTGGTAAACTATGTGGGTAAGCATCATCAAAGTAAGGCATGATTTGGATATTTTAAATTTTTTAACTCCAATTTGGTAACAATTGGAGTTATCATCCACCACTTAACTTCTTTGAAAGTAACACCATCCCATCATTACTTGTAAAAATTGCCTTAATTCTTTAACTTATCTTTGGTTGGAAATTAGTATAATATTAGCTTTTGTGTTCTTCCCTTTTTAATATGCTATTACCATCATCAACTCAATTTTTTATTCGTCCATTGTATTAAAATGTTATTCTAATCATCTTCTTTCCTTTCTCGGGTTTCATGTATGGTTTTTATTTTATAATGGTTTAGGTGGTGTCTGTTATTTAATTAAATATAAAAATTCAAAATATTTGATTTTTTCCTTTTAATTAAAAATAATACATTGATTTCGATCAATATAATTAAACTGAACTTATTAATAATAAGTTTTTTTTTAATTATATCGCTTGATATTAATAAATTACTTTTAATTGAATATAATAATTTTGTAAAACAATTATTGAATATAAAAAAACTTATTACATATATATAGTCTTTTATAAAAAAAATATATATTTTTATAACTTTCATATTGAGTTATTGACTTATTGTTAAAATTATAAACTCGTTGAATAAAATTAATCAAATAGGAATAGAAGTTGTTAAACTTAAAAAAGAATTTTTGATTTCTTAAAAATTAAATCATCTTATTGATTTCACTTTTAAAAAATTTATACTATTGAATTGAAAAATGTAGAATTGAATTACTTTAACATGTTGTGAAAGCAACTAAAACAACTTGAGATGTGATGGATTATGTATTTAAAAACTTGTGCAAGTGGTGCAAGTGGGATTTTTTTTTTTTTTTTAACAAATACTTTTGGAGATTTCCAAAAAATAAAAAAAAAACACTTATGATCCCACTAACGAATACTTTGAGAAAATTTTTATGATCATATGTATTGTAATGTTGATATACACATATTAGAAGTTAAGAGCCTATTTATAACTGTTTTGAGAGTTGAAAATATGTTTGATAATTTTTTAATAGAGAAAAGTATTTTGAAAATAATGTGTTTTATAATAATATATTCTAATTATTTTTATTTTTGTTTTTGGAATTGTGTTTTTAAAAAATAATTATATAAATAAGAAAAACAATTGAAATAATAAAAATATTACTGATTAAATTTATATTTTAAAAAATAGTTAAATACAATAAATAATTTAAAATTTTTTTAGAATTGTTTAAAACCGTTTTCAAAAGCTATTTATTGATAATTGTTTTCTAAAATGCTTTCAAAGAGACCCTATTTATCCAAAAGCTCGAGGAAAAAAAACCCAAACAAATCAAGCCTAGAAAAGAGCAAGCAGGCAAGATGCAAGTGGAATTATGGAATGTAACCAAAAGTGTGATGAAGATCTCAGAATGGACAAAGGAAAATAACGGGACTACCAAATTTGATAACTGCAAATCCATCACGACCCAATAAAACAGAAATTCAGAGAGAGGACAGCCTCGTGGACACCTAATGGTATGTTTGGTTGCCGGATAAATACAAGGAAAAGAAAAAACAAAAGAAAAATAAAAAATAAATTTAAAATTAATAAATTTTTTATATAAAAATTAAATAATTCAAAAATATATAAAATTCTAATTAATTTTATTTCTTTTGTATTTTTTATCTTGAGACCAAACACAAAAAAAATATCATTTTTTTAAGTATTTTATTGAAATCAAACATAGTTTTGATATTTTTATAAAAAACTTAGAAATAATTTAAAATTTTTGTTATTTGGAAAAGTAATTTTAAAATAAAAGAAGATGGGGGTATGATGGTATATATTATAAAGTGCAGAAACAGAAAAAAGAAAAAGGAAAAAAGAAAAACAAAAAAAGGGATTGAATGAGAACGTGGGCATCTCTCTATCTTGGTGTGTATAATAGGTTGCTTTCAAATCTTTGGAGCAATATTCTGTGGGCAACTTCCAAACCTTTCCTTCTCAATAACCGAAATATCCTAACTCAAAGTGAATAGCTAAGGCCTAAGGGCACCTGCCTTACTTTATTACTTCTACGGCAGGGTAATGACAAATATATGTAACACATATTTGACTTCATATGCACCTCGGATTGGGACACCCTTTTGGGCCACTCTCCCTTCTCTCACTCATGGGGCGCCATCCTTTTTAAGGCAAACTTTTTTTTTATTCATTTATTTATTTTAGCTATCCGTGAGCCTAAGGCAATGTTTATTTTATTTACCTTTACATGTTACCCAACATAACATCAAATAAAATGACAGATATAATAATATGCTTATTTATAGTTGATTGAGAATTAAATAAAATAAGTTATCGTATCATTTATCTTATTATTTACTCAATAAAGCTATAAAGGAAGCTTAGGAATAATATGATATAAAATTTATTTCGGAGGTAAAACATCTAAATGTTTATATAACTTAATGTTAACGGTTCATTTTTATTCAAAATCTTAGATAAATTATTAAATCCAATTATGACTAAGATGATGTTTGTTTTTTGACTGAATAGAAAAAATCAAAATATTTAATTTTTTCTATTCAGGTAAAAGTAACCTATTGATATCGTACAACATAATTAAAGTGAACTTATTATCAATAAGTTCATTTTAATTGTGTTGAACAATATTTACAAGTTACTTTTAGTTGAATAGAAAAAAATTAAATATTTTATTTTTTTCTATTTAATCAAAAAACAAACATCGCATAAGACTATTACTAATAACAAGTGAAATGAGTATTTTAGAAAATAATTATATGACTTATTAAAAAATACATATATTTTAAATTATTTTTAAATAAATAAAAATAATACTAATTTTAAAAAGTTGGTTTCTTGTTTTCATTACTGGCGAAGTTAAAAGGAAAATCCTTAACAGAAGGAAGGTGATAGTATTAAAAATATTAAATTTATTTATTTGACATAAATGGACACATAGTTAAGATTTTATACATGTTATTGTCACACTTCTAAATACTCATAAACTTAGGAAAAAAATATGGACATATTAATGTATATTATATAAACATATATTAAAGTTTTTTATTTTTGATTTGTTTTTTTGGGGAAATGAGCTCTAACTTCCAATGTTGGCCGACTTTATCAAGATTCGATAAATGTCTGTTAGTTTAGCATAAGCTTAAGCCGCAGTTCTAAAACTTTTAGCCCTTATCTTGATTTGCGGACCCTATACCTCAACTTTGTAAACTAATAGTGTCCAAATCAAAGCCCCAGATATTTTTTTTTTGTCTATCAGAAGATCTTACTAGGTTTGCGTAAAGATTTTCATAATCCATAATAAGCAGAATCTCTGTGGATACTCCAAGGTTGACATTATAAGCCACTTATGGTAAATTAATACAACTTTTTATTTTTTTTCCCATATAAGTTCGTATCGAGATATTTTCTAAAAGATAATCCTTCCCAAAAGGGTACCTACTTAAAACCTACATGAGCCTAGGCTGTGGCACCATCCATATTTGATAATGGACCTATGATGGAGAGACGACACATCACTTTCACTGCTTATTCTTTTCAGTTTTTCGTGCCTCTCCTTTGCTTTATGCTAAAAATTCTCACCATTTGACATGTTTTTATCTCATGAGATTTTGCTATTGTTGTGCATATTTTGCCTGCCTCTCCTTTGCTGTATGCTAAAAATTCTCACCATTTTTGACATGTTTTATCTCAGGAGATTTTGCTATGGTTGCGTATATTTTGCCTGCCTCTCCTTTGCTTCGTGCTAAAAATTCTCACCATTTTTGACATGTTTTATCTCATGAGATTTTGCTATTGTTGTGCGTATTTTGCCAGTTTAGGAATTCGTCTGTAATCAAGGGATTTTCGATATTTTGTAGAGACCGTAAGCGGTTAAAACGGCGGTTAGAAAGGTTAGCAGAGCCTGACAGCCAAACTTGCCTTCTAAGTGCAACACCCACAACCACGGAACTGACGTGGATTGTTTGAATCTGTTTCATAAACAATGCACAAAAAAACGGAAAAAGAAAATGGAAAATAGTGGAGGATCCAAACAAGGAGTTAAAGGCTTGGGGTGTCAGGTGGGTCCCGTCAAAACGACATAGCAGCAGTGAAGAAGTGAAGAGAGAGAGAGAGAGACACACGTGGAGGTCACACAGGGTGACAAGAGTCCATCTTTTTCACTCGGAGTGACGTGGCGGCGTTACGGGCCTCAAGTGCTTGACGCATCATGCTGCTCAGCTGCACTTCCGCTTTCGTACTCTCACAAAATCTACTTGGCTTCTCCAGCGGCAGACATCTCCGACACACACCCTCCAGTCCTCCTCCTCCAATTTTAGGACCACCTTCCCAAATTACCATTTTACCCCTATTTCCGAGACCCACCCCCATCCCGATGATAATAAGGTGGCAATGGCATGAGACGGACGTTACATTTCTATAACTTTTAACCTACCTTATTTTTAATATTATTATAACCCATAGTTGTTATAACTAAAATAATTTATAATATACTTTTTTTAGCGTGACAAAAATATTCTTTTTTGATTCAATGTTTCCTTTCATGAATACAAAAAATCAAATGATTTGTAATCAGATGAATATGTTGATTTTAAATGCATTAGTTGGGAAGGTGATTAAATTACTGACAGCTTCGATCTGTCCACTTTCAGTGTTGTTGTTGGGCCCTTTCAAGTGTTGTGTGGCTACGCCTTTATCATCCTTTTTAAATTGAAATTTCAATCACGTTCCTCTTTTTTAAACCCCTTTCTATCTACATTCCATGTACTTTACATAAGACATTGATATCAAAATAAGACATTTTTTGGATTATTTGATAACATTTTAGTTCAATCATCTCTATCCTTGCGTTTAGATTCTACTAGAAGTTGTTTTAATCAATACTAAAATCTTTTTTTTTTTGGCGCATGTGAACATCGTTTGTATTGAAATGAAATATTTTTTTATTTAAAATAATGATTGGTGTAAGTACTTTAAAATTTGAAAGTTTTGACGATTATTCTTAGTTGGTAATACGATTTGAATCTGGTCAATATTTTATTCATTTAAAAATTGATTTTGAATAAAATTTGATTAATTAAAATAATACCTAATTTGATTTTATTATTAAATCAATTATATAATATATTAGATGTTTAATAATTAGGATATATTTACATTAATGTTTTTAATCAATAATTTGTATTACGTTTACATTGACTTATTTAGTCGAATGCATAAATTATGACACGGCATGACCCACCAACAACAATAGGTAGCCATGGTTGATTTATTGACCAATTTAATGCACAAACATTATTATATGTCAAAATAATTATACAACGATTTTGTCACGCTAAATCCACATGTAAATCGACCATGTTTGTTTTTAAAAATAATTTTCATATTTTGATTATGTAAAAGAAAATTTTAAATTCAATTTATAAGAGTATTAATTAAATTTCATTCGAGTCCTAGTAAAAGTAAAAAATAATTTTGTAATTAAAAATGAATTTATATTAATGATTTTTTTTTATAAAATATGAATATTATTATTGTAAAAAAATCACTGCATTTTTTATTAGAAATATCCTTTTTCTTTTTTTTCTTATTTAGTTGTGTCCTTAATCAACGATCCAGATCTCTCCACCAGTCATATTTAATGGTGCAGATGTTTTATTTGATTGGAAATATTGAATATCTTAGGATTTTCCAATTTTTTAAGATTTCCAACACACTCAATTTTATTTGACATGCCCTGTTGAGTGTTGACAAAGCCAAGGATGCAAGCTGCGGAAGGGCAGGACGGAGAGATAAGCAGGGGAGGGGCAAGGAGTAGGGCGGTGTTAAGAGTAGCGTAGGGTAGGGTACCCGAAACCTAAAGGGCGGGGGGGCTGGGGGTGCAGAATAGGGGTTCTGTTTGGTTGGTACACATTGGGGGATTGGGATCTTCACTCAAGATAGAGTTGAGATCTGCTTGTCCCCACTTTCCCCATCCTTCCTCTGCCCCAAACACCCCTTTTTTATTTTTATTTTTATTTTTTATTTTATTTATATTTTTAATTGGTCGACATATTTTAATATAAGAAAATGTATTACAGATATGTCCATGGCAATGGCACTGATGGGATTGGGCAATTGGCTGTTGGTTTGTACATTGAAATCAGACGTTTGCCTCTGATTAACAGCTGTCTTGTCTATGCCTTCGCAACTCAATTTTTTTTTTTTTTTTTTCGAAAACACCAACTTCTGTTCTCCATTTTCTGGGACAACTCATGTTTCAGCTGCTCCCATCTTCTCAATCTATCTTCTCTCACAATTTCCTTCAATTTGGAGTTTTTCTTGGAAATGACCATTTTACCCATAAAATATACATTTTGAGCCTGTTTTAGAACATTTATTCCAAACCAATCATTTCTTTCATGCTTCATTTTTGTTTTTTTTTTCTTTTTTAATTTGCGTGAAATCATATTTTAAAATTATAATTTTAATACAAATTTAAAATTCATATTTTAAATTTACGTGGTTAGTGTTCATTTAAAACCATACTTTAAAATTATAATGTCTAAATTTGTACGGAAGTTACATTTTCAAAATATGATCTTAAACTAATTTGAAAAAATATTAACTTAAATATTAATATCAAAATTTATAAAAAATTTAGAGTTTGTTTGATAATTATTTTTTATAATAATTTTTAAAAATAATTTTATGATATTTTATAAAATAAAAATTTATTTGAAATGTGAAATGTTTTTAATATTTTTAAATATAATTTTTATGTCTAATATTTTATTTTTAATTTTTTTACATATTTATATAATTATTTTTTAAAATAATTATAAAAAAAATAATAAAAAATAATTAAAATATATTTTCTAAAAACACTTTTGTTTTATCAAAACAATTTTTTATTGCTAAACATGTTTTCTTTATTTTTTTTTCAATAAAATAAAATTTTATTTCCAAAAATAATTATCAAACCAACGCTTATATTTTATTTAACTGAAGTAGCGATTCAACTCAAAGTTCTTACATTTATCTCATGTCTAAGGGTGCTATGCATCCCATTTTCTCTTGCTAAAAGGTTAGTTTAAACAATAAATAAAGAAATATTATTATTTAGTTATATTATCTATTGAGGAGTAAATTAGAGAATTTAACAAATTTTGAAGGAGGAAACATATAGAAGTCTTAGTTGATTGAATGGGTAATCCATGTGTGTCCCACTAGCCACTTGGCCATGAGTGATAAAATCCGAATGGTCCTAAAACATTAGGTATAGGAGTTAATACCAAGATTATGTAAACACATCACTAAGATTTGGACCATGTGGGATATGATACAATGCTACTCAGAAGAGATAGGATTGTTACTAGTGAGCCAATTATGAGCTATGGCTATCTTCATTATTATTAGTCAAGGCATGTTAAACCTTTATTAGGGCACCCTCTAATATTTTTACTTCCATGAATTTTTGTATTTATTTACAATAAAAATTCCAACAAAAGATTTTAGTTGAAATTTGGACATAATTTAGTGTTAAACTTTTGGGAAAAGTGGGTTGTACCTCACTAATTTAAAAATATAAAAAAAAAAAAAATCATAAATTTTATAAATCAATTTTATCTTCGTTAATTTAAAACTATTTAAAAATATATATACTTATTCATAAATTCAATAATTACTCTTTTATTTGCAATGATTAGAAAAATATTTTTTTAATAATTATTTCCACTTTTATTTAAAATCATTATCAGAGGATTAGAAAAGATTTTATTTATCATTTGAATATATTGTAAATTTTTTTTTACAATGATTTATACCTCATATTATATAATAAAAAATTTATAACATATCTATTTGTAAAATACCTTTATTAACTTAAAATGATAAATTATTATTATTTTGATAATTTTACTTAATATTCTCAAGTAAAATGATTATTTTAGAAAATAATTATTTGATTTATAAAAAAGCTCATATATTTTAAAATATTTTTGAATGGATAAAAATAAAGTTGTAAACTTGATGTATAAAATTTGAATTTTTTTTTCTATATTTTTTCAAATCGATGAATTGTAACTCAAATTTATCTTTGTTTGATCTAGATACATTCTTTATCTTTTATTTTTAAAAATAAAATTTTCACAACAAAATGTATAAATTTTTATACAAAAAGTAGGAACATATTTTTGTGTATTTGAAAAGTAAACTTAAAATTTTTAAAATTTGAGGAAGTAAATTTTTTTATTTTTTAAAAAAACTTAAAAATTTTGAGAATACAAATTAAATTTATATTTTTTGTAGAAGAGTTATTATATTTCGTATTATTTTTTTTATCTTGAAACATAAAAACAAAAAATATATAGAACCAAATGGACTTGATTATCCGAAACTCTCAAATCCATCAAAAAGAAAAAAAAAAATGTTATTATAGTTAATTATATTGTATGACTAAGAACTTGTTTGATAGTGATTTTAGAAAGTAATTCTAATTTTTTCAACACTTGAAAATTTTTATTATTCAATATTAAAATGACTAAAAACGTTTTCTAAAATTATTGTTAAATACACTATAATTCACAAATTTTGCGTCAAGTTGTTGTTTAACTAGACATATGATTCAACCTGAATTTAATTTTGCTTGGACTTTCTTTGAGTCATATAATGTGGACTTGCTTGAAAATAAGCCAAAAAATTTCTTGTGGTTGGTTTTGCCTTGTTAGAAAAATGAGCAAGTAAATTTGAATCATATAATTCACAAATTTTGCGTCCAGTTGTTGTTAACTAGACCAAGCATATGATTCAACCTGAATTTAATTTTGCTTGGACTTTCTTTGAGTCATATAATGTGGACGTGCTTGAAAATAAGCCAAAAAATTTCTTGTGATTGGTTTTCCTTTGTTAGAAAAATGAGCAAGTAAATTTGAATCATATAATTCACAAATTTTGCGTCCAGTTGTTATTTAACTAGACCAAGCATATGATTCAACCTGAATTTAATTTTGTTTGGACTTTCTTTGAGTCATATAATGTGGACCTGCTTGAAAATAAGCTAAAAAATTTCTTGTGGTTGGTTTTGCCTTGTTAGAAAAATGAGCAAGTAAATTTGAATCATATAATTCACAAATTTTGCGTCCAGTTATTGTTTAACTAGACCAAGCATATGATTCAACCTGAATTTAATTTTGCTTGGACTTTCTTTGAGTCATATAATGTGGACCTCTATGAAAATAAGCCAAAAAATTTCTTGTGGTTGGTTTTGCCTTGTTAGAAAAATGAGCAAGTAATTTTGAATCATATAATTCAAAAATTTTGTGTCCAGTTGTTATTTAATTAGACCAAGCATATGATTCAACCTAGATTTAATTTTGCTTGGACTTTCTTTAAGTCATATAATGTGGACGTGTATGAAAATAAGCTAAAAAATTTCTTGTGGTTGGTTTTGCCTTGTTAGAAAAATGAGAAAGTAAATTTGAAGTTGACCAATGAGGAGATAGCAAAGGGACTGGCTACAAACACAAACAATTAATGTGGCAGTTGTGCTTTGTTGGTATGTTATTTTCTACTAAAATGATGGAAAATGAGACATTAGGGGGAGATTATTGATGATAAATTCTTGTCTTGTCTATTGGGGAAATGATTATTAATTGGAACAAATGGAACCTCATGAAAAAGCCATTTTGTTTGTACTGTACATTATATTTTTCTTTTGCTTGATTTGCAGCTTAGAGAATCAATTCCTTGTTGGAAATTCTCTTTCAAGGTAGGTATTTTGCCACAACATAACCATTTCATTATTAAATGTCACTTGAAATGCTGACTCATTTATTTTCTTTATTATTAAATTAATTTTTATGAATAAATTTTAAATTTATATTTATTTAGGGTGCGTTTGTTGTACGAGAACAAGAATGGAAATAGGATGGGAATTGAATTGAATCATAAGTCCTAATAAAAGTGAGATTTGATTTCTTTAAAGATAAATATTTAATTTTTATTCCAATTTTAACAAATCATTCAAGTACATTAATGGATATGAATGAAATTGATCCCTCTTCTTATTCTTTATTTCAATGTTCTAAATACGATTTTAAAGCATATTTAACATATGGAAACAGAAATGAGAATAAAGATAAACTATGGTACCATGTGATATGACCATGTTGTACGTCCACGAGAATAAATTTTTATTTTTTATTTTTATCATTATTTCTAATAAGCCATCGAAAATAAAAATGGATGAAAAATGAAATGGGATTTTAATTCTTTTATGATATTCCAATCTTCCAAACACACTTTCTATTACTTTAATAAAAGGAACTATGTTGAGTACTTTTATTAATTAGGGAAAAAGATGGATTCAAAACACCTTGCAAAAGTGGGTGAGACCAAAATATTGTAGCACTGCAACTAACCCACTTTGTAGTTCCATAATAAAATGAAGAAGATCATGACTCATAGATGATTCCCCTCTGCTTATAATAGCATTTGAAAGAAGAAGAAAAAAAACTCTTTCAAGGGATAATCATGAACTAAGTTGTTAGGCTTTCTAGACCATGGAAATCTTCTTCATCTGCCATGGATGATGGAGATCCATATGGGGTCCATTTGTAACACCATTAACCCTCTTAAACGAAAAAAGGCTCCCCCAAGACTGAAAAATTATTAGACCTACTACCCAACTAAGCAAGCATCACTAGTGGCTGAGAAGAAACAACACATGATGGTGCCCAACTTTGGAAGAGTATCCACTCATCACCCACTCATGCATCAACCTAAAAACTTGGCATGTCTTGGGTGACCATTTGGGCATACATCACAAAATATTGTGCCAATTAAGTATACTAAATAATACAATGTAGCATGTAATGATCGTAGGATCTTCAACCAACTTTAATCCAAGATTTTAAGTCCTGGACTCTTTTGAACAAATATTGGAGGATCCAATGACAAAAACATCCAATCAGAAGGCAACTAAATCCGATGTAACTCAATGATAAACCACCCCCACATGATGAAAAAATTGCAAACCTTTCTTATTGGGTACACAAATCTCATTACCAAATCTAGTCTCTTTGATTGATTTCTTCTTGGGTCTTGAATCATCTTTCCTTTCTCGTATGGGCATTTCCAAAATGATACTTCTAGAGGGTTTGCACAAGTCCAGGCCTGATGGTTGGTACTTTTACTTGGTTAGTCATTGGGCCTAACCCCTTACACAAAAGAGATTATGGGTAATGGGAACTCAGTGATTCTCCGTTTAGCCCAGTTCTCAGCAAACATCATATATCATACAGGTGTCATGAACCTTCACAGTGTAGCTAATGAAATAGACAAACAAATAATTAACATCTCATAAAAAAATCTTCATATGGTGTTGGTAATGGTCGGCTGTGTTCCATGGTTTAATCCTTTAAAATAGAGTTGGCCCATCAAGATTGTCTAAACTCTAAAGGGACAAGCCCTTTGTATGTCATCTACTGCTTTGTCTTTGATTCCTTTTAATTAACAATTAGCTTCGGAAAAAATGCATGAGGAAAAAGTAAGGCTCCCTTTTGTTTTAATTCAAGGTCAGGGACCATTGTGGCACCCAATGCAGATATTATCATTGGGAGAGGTCCAGTTCAATATAAAAATCTGGGTGAACAAACAGAAAGTCACTAAGCAATTTCTATGGACAGAAAAGGTCTATAATGAGTTTGGTACTTCAACTTAAAATTGTTGGAATTAGGAGACATGAGAGGATCATGAACCAGTTTGGAAAGAAAATTTATGCTGGCTCTAACTGGACTTTCTTTCATGTATGCTTGGGGACCGGCAACTTAAAACCAGGGAACTCGAAATTCTCACTCAAGTATGGCCCTACTGGATTGGCTGCAGAGCAAGATCCAAGCAACTACCACAAAACATTTATGTGTGTGTCTGAATTACCAGAAGTGTCATTAAATTCTTTTACAATAGGAGTTCCATTTCTCATGCAAAGCTTTGATTCAGTACATTTCTTACAGGGAAAAAAAGAGGTATATGCATGAAAAAAAAGAGAATTAATTCAATGGGCTTCATAAAAAAAAACAGTATCATTCCACAAGAACAGAGCAATTACATTCTCAATAATTTCCATGCTTGGGCAGAAGAATTTTGCTAAATACAAAACCCGTTCCAGCGTGGAATGTGAGAATTCCTTGGCTTCATTCTACTAGTGAATCATCACATTTGGTGCTTGAAATGTAATTCTAGAGTGGTTATGGTCCCCTTCATATGTCACAACCAACATGGTAGGATCCTCCAAGCATCGTTCCACATGCTTCCTTGCAGTGCATCCCCTCATGCTGCTGCATTTGTAATAGCTCCTTGAAAATGAAACATCAAAGACATGTCACCATATTGTGAAAAAGAAAACAAAGAAAGCTAATAGCCAATCATGCAACAAAATGATGATTTTTGCTACATCCCCAGCATCCAAACCATTAAAATTGTCAGCATCCCTTCTCTTGTGGATAGACAGCGAGTTAGCACTTAAGGGCAACCCCACCTTGAGGTTCCTGATCTTGGAAATCTTTGGTTTTGCTAATGAATGGGTTACAATACATTTTGAATAACAGGGATTCATTAAGGAAATAAGGCTCTTCCAGAATTTTGCCTTTTCATAAACCTTTGGGAAGGCTAGGGGTAGTATGTGAAGGAGCTGCCCCCTCTTGTTAGATGTAAACATCAGAATATGTGGCCATAAGTCTGTAATTGGTTTGAATAATCATCCACTTAGGTCTTGACTGGATGGACTATTCCATGAGACCAATCAAAAGGTCATATGTGAAATCATGAACAATGAGCAAGCAGAAGAGGATATATATAGCTCCCATGTCGGTTCAATTTTATAATTTCATTACTGGAACAATCATATCCATGACCCTAAATTATGGCTTGTAGTGAACTAAACATCCAGTGAATATATGATTGTGTCCAATGAACCAAAGATACAACTACATCATGTCAGATCCAGAAAAAGAAAAATGTGAATAGATGATCCAAGATGCAACAAGCAGAACAGAGTCCCACAAATTATAGACTTTGATATTGGACTATGGAAACTAACAACCATAAAGTAATGGATGGTCAGTCTGAAAGGATCTTGACAACATGAAGAAAAGGTAGGAAGAACATCAAAATACCTTGGATGTGGAGATCCTTTTATGGGCTTTTGCCCATATTTCCTCCAAGAGAAGTCATCAGGAGGTATATCTGCTAGTTTATTGCTTATAGCTGGAACTTTGAACGATCTCTTTATCCTCAGTTTCCTGCATATAATAAAAGACGACAGCAGAAAAAAGAAAAAAACCCACCATAAGAGAACCATTATATCAGTATACAAGCAGATGAATTGTAGCTATATCAGGAATTTTCTTGCTAAGGGTCAAATATTACAAATAAGCCATCATGGCTTTGTTCAGTAAAAATGGACAAATATACAAATCAACATGTATAGTCAAGGGATTTTTCAAGCTAAAATCCAGTTCTAACAACATAATCCTAATTTCTATTCATGGTATTATAGGAAAAATTTCAAAATTCAGCAACATCAGTCACTTGAAACACAGAAAGAAGTGATATTAATAGAATTTAAAACCAACAAGATGAACTGTTGAAGGGTAGTCACCTTTTCTTCGTGCAGTGGCATCCCCCAGTTGAGGCTACGCATCTCATGCTTTCTTCTTCGCTCTTTGCCCCACACTTCCTTTTGGAAGAGTCATACCGAGAGGCCAGAATTTCAGATGATGAATAACGAATTGCCTGCTCCTCGATGCTACTTCCATCCATACTAATTAAAGAAATAGCGGATTTCTGTGGAAAGTTCAACCCTATGATGGAGTTGTCTGGAACAGCAAGATTGCTCTCTGAGTAACAACGTTGTAATGCTAGATTCTGTTTTTCCCTATACAAGTTGAAACCATTGGTGGGGAAAAAAGCAGTTGAAGACTGAGTGTTCTGAAGAGGGACCATGCTGGGTTGAATCGCGTTGCACCCATGGCTTTGTGACAAAGGACTGGGACCATCCATCCATTCTACAGGGCTTATATGTCCTGAATTCAGCAGGGGACCCTTTCTTATTCTCTTATAATCCCTCTCTTCATCAAGTAGGGTGAGCAGTTTTCTGAATTCAGTCAGTGCTTCTTGGGCTATAAAGTTCACTTCCTGAGTTTTTGTCGCTTGAGCTTGATCAGAAATACAAGTGAGCAAGTGATGGGCATATCTGAAACCACTCTGAGCAACTTCATGAATTTTGAAATCCCACCTTACAGGGGTCATTGAAACACAAACACCTGAAGCTTTCATGGAACTCAACAACTGATTAGCTCAGCTATCAGAAGATTCAGAAGTAGCTTGTATAAAGCCTCAAAGTGACAGATTCAAGGATCCAAAACACCATGGATGATCACGGATGCAACTGGGTCCTCTTTTGATCAGATAAGGCCAATTACACGAACTGTATTTTCTGACAAAACCCGTGTACCGGAAACCACCAATGAATCAATAACCAGATTGATTCAGCAGAGTACGACCCACAATATTCAAAACCCACTTCGTGAAGATATCTTAATTTACATTTGCATAAACTCATCCAAGCCAACATAGTGCCAAGATAGTCAACGGTGGATTAAGTTTCATACCCCACCAGCCAATTTCCTATCAGAAATGAGAATAAAATGGGGAATGTGTGTGTTTTCAAATGGTTGAGTAGAAACAAAGGTGACTGTAATTGCATGCTTTGGTTGCAATTTGCCGGCTCTATATCCTAATCTTTATCTGGTTTTAATTTAATAAAATGGTTGATAAGCCCTATAGGATGTGAATGTTTTCCAACACCCGTCTGCAACACGATTTCATTATGGGACTCTTGACTCTATGAAGGACTTTGGAATTCAGAGTTCATCCTTCTTTGACATATTTTGCAGCAAGAATCTCGTGTTTCAACAGGTTTTGGTTTTTTTTGTGGCTCTTCCCCTGACCACTATGTTTAGAAATGTCTTCTCAAGTATGTTGTTCATGTTACCCATTGTATAGACGTCTCTGAATGGTAGATTAACCTCGAGCGTATCAATGACTCTTTGCTCTAATTCTAATTTTTACTTGGATTCCTGATTATCTTACTTGACCCCCGATTGATGTTAATAATAATAAGTTAAATCTTTTATGACATTAAGTTATTATTATTTGAATAATCCATTAAGGTGAGAGCAATATCGTTCAACGTTAATAATTTCAAAGTCGATTTTCTTGAGCCACCTTGTTTGAACATCACTGTTAATGCAGTGGTTTTCTTGTTTCATACAAAAGAAAATTATTTTTGAGGGAAATATGTAATGAAATTTCAAGAGAGGTAAATAGTTGGGCGGGGAAAAAATAGAATGAAATTATAGGTACACGTACACCATCTGAATTATATGAGGGGGTGGGGCATGGATAAGTACTGAAGAAGACACACAAAGATTCAAAGATTTAGGTGAAGGGCTTTGGTTGTATGTGGCATTATTCCACTTGCCCATGAATCTGATCCACTGACCAACCAACCAACCGCAAGCAAGTCTCTCTCAAGGCCTTGGACCTTGCCATTAATCGGTTTAAACTTCATTATTGGAGTATGCTTGTTTTATTTTCCTCATAGGAAAAATCAAAATTGAAGCATGCTAGCTTGTTGTCAAAGGGTGGTTTTTAGTGGCTTGGTCTCCACTCCTCTTTGATTTGTGTTCCTCTTTATCCTCCTGCAATTATCTTGCTATAGAATCCACATCAGGAAGGGCTAGTGACGCTAGTCCCATGAAATTGTCAGTTCCAAATTCCAACTAGTGAGATTGCCAAGTTTGTTCAATCAGGACCCCACTGATTTGATTGCTGCTGATTTTAAGTAGATGGGACCCGTGAGAACGACAGCACAGTTGATTATAGGTTGAGGCTCATGTGACCATGGTAGCCATTGATACGACTGCATTATTGATAATCAAGGACACCACCCAAATATGCATTGGTAGCCATTGTATCATAGCTGATTGAAGATTTTCTGAACAGTTTAAAAAATACCTTTAATAATTAAAAAATAAAACGTTTTCAAAAAATATATTTTTAATTATTTTTAAATAAGAATTATTTCAAAAAATAATTATAATAATTAAAAATAAAATAATGTATATAAAAGTTATTTTTAAAACATATTTAAAAACATAAAAAATATATTAAAACATATTTAAAATGGATTTTTAAAACAGTTTTCTCAAAAACCAATTTTTTAAAACAATTATCGAACAAGAAGCTATCCCAACACTTTATGAGAGGCTTTGAAATGACAATGGCTACTAGACCACGGCCTTCCTCAACAAGGTCTTCTACATTGTTGTAGTTGAGTTTAGGTCTCTAAGTCGGTTGCCTTGACCTGACCCGATAAATAAACATGGGAGCACAATTTTTTTTTTGAGAGTTAAGGATTTTGTGCTATGAAAAATTAAGTAATTTTTGTATTAGTAATTTTATTTAGACTTACATGAAAAGTTTATCGATGAAACGACATTTTCGAACATCTTAGAAGGCAACCCAAAACTTTTCCTCATCGTACAAAAAGAAACAGTGGGTGGTAATAATGAAAACAGAGTATCCTCAAAATAATGAATAATTTTGCAAGAAGGCCCCTAGGAAGAAGGAAGAATAAAATTAAGAAAAACCATTTTCTGATGGGTATATCAGGATTGATCGCTAAATGCCATACTAGAACTTCCCAGAGGGCCGTCTGTTAGCCCCTCAAACTAAGCATGTCAGCACTGGTGACACTGTCACCCCTAAAAGTTGTGAATCAAAGGAAGAAATATGATGCAGTGACAAATACCTGGTTTTCCTATCAATACTAAAATTTTTTGAAGACTGATCTTTCAACTGCAATGTATTAATAAGAAACCAAGTAATCTGAAAATCAGTAAACGGATTTAAAAATTATTTCTGGTAAAGTATATGGGTCCACAATAATTCTATTTTCATATGTGATGCGGTCACGAACTCGATATGAATTTTCATCAATGATTTCTTCGGCCACCATAATTACGTCTAGCCCTTCTGCTTCTCAAGGGTGTACACCAATTCTCTCCATTGCCCATTTTGGATCTCATCTTCCGGTACTCTCTTGATCTAATAACTCCATCCAGAATGTTTATATCCTCACATATTTCATGTCTGGTAAGAGTTGCTAGTCCAGGTAATATGTCCCTCTGAAAATCTTTCATTCTCCTCCCTCTTCTCAGTTTAAAACCAAAATCTTTTTCTTCTGATCCATTTACCTCAAATGGCATTGATGATACAGAGTAGTCATCTGCACTGCTTTCCGTTAGCTTCAGTGTAATTGACTCGAAAGAATCAGAAGAATATTGTGGCTGTTCCCTTTTGTCATTTTCCCTTTCATCGGATCCCTTGTTGGTAAAACATTCTTGATAACAAGCTGAACTTTCCAATGAGATATGGATGAGTGATTCGGCTGCCATCTGGACCAAAGCATTTACATCTGACTCTTCATCCTTCTTTGTGTGGTATTGGTGTTTTGTTTCACTGCTATCCAGCTCACTGAATGGCGTTTCTGCAACTTGAGACCCTATCTGACTTTTTGGGAGCTCATCGAAAGTAGAAAGATTTGAATCTCCCAGTTCAACTCTAGATAACATTGTCTTGATGCTGCTGGAATTGTTGTCAGCAATACAGTCAGACTTGCAGTTCCAATCTTGAACGGTACTGTGACTCCGATATGGGAATGAAAATACAGTATCTTCACCATCATGTAAAAGACCGGTTGGAGGTTCTAGTGGCAAGTCCACTTCATTTTGGGTATTGCTACTGCATCTTCCAGGATCCTCACAGAGATCTAATGCGGGGCCAGATACAGACTCAAGGTCTATAGGGCACAGTTCGCTTCCATTACTTCCATTGGATTTGGCACTTATAGGCAAAATCTCAGTACTATTACTTTTATTGTTGGAATCTGTCAGAGTGGGAAGTGTGTCGGAATTTTCATTGAGGCTGTCAGCATTTGGTTTTCTCCAGCGAGTCATGGTAGGACAAGCACCTTCCTCAAACTGACCATCTAGTTCATGAAGAATACCTGAAGAGCTTGCTGTTGAAGGATAGGGCACCACAACATCATTTGAGTAACATGATGAATCTTCAAACTGAATCCTGTTGAGATCCATCTGCCCTGCTACATAAGAAGTGAACTGTTGCTTCTTGGTGAACAGATTATTACTTCTGACGTCACCATAACTCTCATTGAGCCCTGCACAAGGGACCAGATCAGAAAAGCTAAATCATAGTGACTAAGAATATAGCAGATGTTTAACTTTGTAAAACCAGGGACTTTGAATTAGAATGTCATGCCCCTACAATCATAAACAGTATAGCAAGGACAAAACAACTGGTACCTTGATGAAAACAAGTTTGCTCTTGATAGCTTTCACTGCCATCAACAATAGAGCAACTCATCATGGTCCCATCTTCTGGATCTTTCTTTCCACTTTTGGAGGTGGCCAGATTAGTTAAAACAGAAGCTTGCAGCTCATGCTTGTCTCCTGAAGAAGGGGTCAGGCCAGCAAAGATAAGAGGGGACACAGTTTGAGTATCCTCATCCGATCCTTTTTCTGTTGATTCTTCTAAATCAATAACATACTGGGCGCAGGAAAATGTCTTCTCACTGTACCTGTTTCTACTGCCACCTCCCTTCTTGCTAGTGTCCTCTCCAATACACAAGGAAAGCTTCAAAAACTCTGGATTAGAAACATTATTCCCAAGAAAAGAACTCTTATCACCTAAGGTTTCTTTTAGAGAATCCCAACTCTTCCCTTTTTCTGGAAGGTCCATATCGATGCAACTGATATACTGATCAGCAGGAAGTTGAAGATCAAAAGGCCTCTTTTGAAGACTAGAATGCCTTGGCTGAAGCTTGGAGCAAACACCTTGGTGCTCTTCTAACAAATCCTGGTTTATAAACTGGGTAGAGCCCACCTGAAAGAAATGTTCACCACATTAAAATGATATCAAATTGCCCATAATGTTGATGATATGTGGTTTCTGTTACCACCGAGAGGACTACTGGGTAGTCATCATAAAGGGATAAATATCATAAAACATATCCACCTATTCTATGCACATTGCACAACTTACACATTTACCGAACCACAGTAGAAATAGAACAAATCCAAGTAAAAGAGGAACCCCTCACACCATGTCTTTACCAGGTTCCTCTAACCACATCATTTATTTGATAAAACCAATTTTTGGCACAGGGCATCTTCTAAGTAAAAACATCAATCAGATGTTGCCTGATGAATCCCCAAATGACTTGGATGTATGTCCAAGAACCACATTTGGTGGCAAAAGAGAACCTCTCCTGTTACCATAAATTCACTTGTCATTAAGATGCCAATTGCTGGCTTCGTTTTCAATGAGCAGAAGTTGTTCTCTCTTTTGCCAGAAATTTATATTTCATTGGATTTGCAAAATGTACCAGGTTTGATTGTGTGCTTGCTTTCCATGAATCATAACTTTCAAGCTCTTTCCAGCTGAGATTCTCCATCAGAGTCTTTTGTATCCCATATAATCGATGGAGTTCATGAACCTGTAGAAAAATCAATAGCAAGAAAAATAGATAAACAACTGAAGAGGGAAGATTTTGCTTTGATCATGCATAATACATGGCTTGATTGTCCGTCCACCTTTCAGTAGGAATGTGTTTTGAACAAAGAATGGCCTGAAAGTCACAGGAATTTACTGTTTTAGTAGTAAAAAGGGATTTCCACTAAATGATGTTTAAGACAGGAAAGGGTTATGTTTTCAGACTATAGGCAGCAAAGCAAGCTCACCAATTCAAGGTTTTAGCCAAAGTCAAAGGATGGTAATCCATTTAGTGTCAAATCAAGAGAACATTTTTTTTGTCCATTATCGAGATAAAAACCTTAGGTTTACTGAAAATGAGGAGATTGCCCACATACCTGCTTCCTAAATATAATCTCCTGATCGAGTATTGTCTGCTTTAAAACTTCTTTGGTTGAATCAGCATATCTTTGTGCAGAATTCAGATCAAAATCTCCTTGTATTAACATTTTGTTCTAGCAAGAACCGATAAAAGCATCACATATCAGAGCAGTTCATCCATCCTTAGGAGCAACCAAGTCCTGTGAGGACCTTTCACATTGTAATTGAGGCCCCGAACCTGCACAACTTCACAAAGGAAGCTAGTCACAAAACAGGAAGTGCCCATGAAATTTAAGAGGCAATACCATCTTCCAAAGCAACAATCCTTTTCTCTAAAATGGTATTCACACCATTATAGTAAGTAGACCTAAAACCCTAATGATCATAATTATTAAAGGTATCCTTAATTGCAATGTGGGGCATTTTCTTTCTTTCATTCTTCCTTCTTAACATCATTTAATACGCTTTTTCTTTGTTGCTAGTGTTTTCAATTTGGTTGTTATGTCTCATTTAATACAAAGTGGAAGAGAAAACTAAATCTAAAACTACCAGTGTACTTTTGAAGAAACATTAATCAACTTTATTATGTTTCATCCACCACGTGAATTTCTTACTGAATGAAATTGCAATCTGGATGGTGGAGAGGGAATTTATTGACCTCAGGACTAAGAATTCTGATCATCTCACTTGTTCTTCCATGAGGTTGTGTTCATTTACAGGGCCTCGGGCAGAAAACTAGGCACAGAAAATGTGTGCCCAATTTGCATGATTCCAAATTATAAACTAGGACCCCATATTCTACCAAAGGACTGAAAAGTCTAACAAATGTCTCCATCTGACCATATTTTTTCCAAGCTCAATCCTGCATTTACCACCTCAATCAATCAACCCCTTGATAATTGAAAGTCAAGTTGCAAATGCATGGTTGTGGAGACAAGCTCGTAGTTGACTAGTCCACAAAAAATATCTATCAAACACACACAGAGAAATCCTTATTCATTACTGGGAATAGACTTCCAGTAGCCGAATAGACCCATAGTTATTAGTTTAAGTCTGTATGTATACCCAGTTATGGTGATGCAATTCATCTTTGTTTTACTCCTTTTATGTCGTATAATCACCCAAATTAACATAAATTTAATGAACATAAATTTAATGGTTCTTCTTCCTCCAGAAACGTAAACAACACAAACAACAAAATTTGCTTACTTTCAACCATTTTCCGTTTCTTTTTTTCATTCTTCCCAAGAACCAAACAGAACATTAAATCTGCAACCTCCATGGATATTTACCCTTTATGGGTTTCTGTTTTTTTGGCTGGAATGAAAAATCTTTTGCAGCCAATAGACAACAAATGCTTCTAAAAAGACCCCACATTGTAAGCCGAGCTCTTCCCAACAAAAACAAAGAAGCAAACTTTTATTCAGAATAAAAAAATAAACCATCAGATAACAAACCAACATAAAAAGATCCATGCATATATTTTGATAGGCAACCAAACATTCCGGAGATAATCACAGTAATAAGAACAAAACCCAACTACTAAAAAGGGTATAAAGAAAGAGAAGAGAGTACCAGGAGTGAGAAAATGGAGAGAGTGGGCATTCAGCCATTAAAATGCCCAAAAATCTCCAATTTCCTCAGCAAAAAAGTCACAGAATTCAGCAGCGGGGAGACAAAAAAACAGAGAAAAAAATGGGTTAAACCCAAAAGGGGTTTTGGAGAGAGAAAGAGGGAATCAGATCGTTGGGAGACAGGGAACTGCAGGAGAGAGATAATTCTAAGAGAGAGAGAGAAAGGAGTGATGACTAACGTGCGCAGGTGGGTTGTGGGGTGCAAGGTGAGAGATATCATGCTCTTTTCTCCTTATTATTATTATTTTCTTTCTTTCTTTCTGTCTCTGTCAGATAAATAATATACAAGTGTGCGTGTCACTATCAGGTTTCTCTCTCTACAACAATCGGGTTTTCTCTCTCTACATTTTGCACTTTTAGGGGTAGATTTCTGGGCTCAATAGATCAGGCCCTGGCTCTGCTCCCGGGACACCTTTCACTGCCAGGCCCAAAATGGCCCTATACTCCCTATTCAATATTTTGCTTCTTTATTTACCTTTATGCCCCTGTCTTCCTGATTTTATTTTATTTTATTTTATTTTTTGGATATATTTGGACCCACCAAAAGTACGATAGAAGTTGCGAATTTATGATCCCAACCTTGATTGCTGATAGCCTGATACCATTCATAATCCGGTGGGTCCACCAATCACATGTTCCACATTTTGAGCTGTCTCCATTCCTCACTCAACTGAATTTAACCACCAATTATAGTTAGCTTTATATAAAAATTAGATTAAAGTATGTATAATACCATAAGTTAATAAAGTTAAAATTAATTGGATTAATGCTCCAATGAGGTTTCCTATCTTTCTATGTCAAAATCCATAAATATTATGAAGGGGTAAAACTGAAATGTACCTCCATTGTAGACTGCAATTGTTTTTGTAGGTGGCAGGCCCCTACCTCTTATGATTCTAAAACATAATGGGCCTAACTAAATCTGGTTCCAAACGACACACTTTTTTAATATGATGGCCCAACTAGTAATTCCTTCTTTCAACTAGGTGGGCTTTTTTTTTTTTTTTTTTTTTTTTTTTTTTTTTTTAATTTCAAAAGAAATTATTAATTTTGTTTAAATAGATTTTTTTTTTTTATGCAATATTGTATAGATTTGTAGAAAACTAAAATAATAATTTTATTTACATGAGAAGTCTAGTTATTATTAAATTAAAATAAAAAGATTATATTTTAATCCGTATAATACCGTATTTGAGTTATTTTGGAAAATAATTATTTAAATTTAGAAAAAATACATATAATTTAAAATATTTTTAGATAAGTGAATATAAAACTAACTTATTAAAATTATTTTTTTTTCCTTACTTTTTCCCGTTATATTTTGTTTAATGTAGCATACAAATACGTCACTCAATTTAGATTTTTCATTTTTGGTTACAACATTACAAATTTGCCTTTTAATAAAGATGATGTGATGGTCACATTAAGTAAAGGTATTTATAAAATTAAAAATGTATAAAAATTGATTGTAAATTAAATTATCTAAAATCAAATTTTATTTCATACTCCTTTTTATTAGATTGCTTGTAATTTGATGGATTAAAAAATGGTTAACTGCTATAAAATAAACATAGATTATAAAAAACAAGGAGAAGGAAAAAATAATAATTATTTGATCACCTTTTATTAACCAGAACCATGATAATAGTGTTGTGATATACATATTATCATAGAACAACAATCCTTTTATAATATACTTCAATCCGATAAAGTAATTTGGTTGGTTGGTCAAGGTGAACATTAGGAAGTATAACTCACTAAGAGGGGTTTAAATCTTGTCACGATGATATTCTAAATTACCCTAAATTTATCCGACCTTGAATTTAAATTCCACCACTAATGATATTCTGAATTTATATGATGTGATTAAATTTAATTTTCACTAATTTTTTTTATTTATAAATTCTCTTAAAATGTTATCTTTTGATCATAAACATAAAAATAATTGTACAAACTTGTAATAAGTGATTTTATTTATTTTTTAATGAAAAAACCTCTTTTAGCTAGAAATTTCATCTTTTTATCCTAAATTAATTTATGACAAAAAATCTATACTTGTTTTGTCCCATGAGATTACAAAAATTAAATTAAATTTTTTTTTAAAAAATAATTGTTCCAAATGAATGATTATTATGTGAGAGGATGATGACTGTTGGGGTCAACACAAAGGCCAAATTAAAAGATGGATTCACAGTTATGCAAAATATTTTGCATAAGTTTTTATAAATAATTAAAAAAAATTGAGAAGAAAGTTATTTTTTAAAATTATTTAATTAAAAAGATAATTAAAGATCCAATTTTGGAAATCAAACCGTCTGTATTTTTCAATCATATTTTAACAAAAATATATAATATTTTTCTTTCCTCTCTTTAACCAATTAATTCTTTTTTTTAAATTCCCGGCATGGAAGCAAGGCCTCTGGTTCATGTTGATTGGGTATAAAAAAAGGCTCTCTTCAATGCCACCTCCCACGATTCTCTACTATCTTCCCATGGCGCCCTCCATCTCCCTGTTCAAATCACGTGACGTTGCCGTCATCGGGGCCGGCGCTGCCGGTTTAGTCGCCGCCCGTGAGCTCCGCCGTGAAGGCCACAAGGTCGTTGTCTTCGAGCGGGAACGCCAAGTGGGTGGGACCTGGGTCTACACGCCCACAGTGGAGACGGATCCGCTTGGCTCCGACCCGTCTCGACACATAGTCCACTCCAGCCTCTACGCCTCCCTCCGCACCAACCTCCCCAGAGAGGTCATGGGTTTTCTGGACTACCCCTTCGTATCCACCGGTGAACCTCATAGGGACCCCAGAAGGTTTCCGGGTCACCGAGAGGTCTCGCTTTATCTCAAGGATTTTGCGGTTGGGTTTGGACTCAGTGAATTAATCCGCTTCGAGACGGAGGTGGTTTATGCTGGTTTGGTTGAGGATGACAAGTGGAGGGTGAAGTCTAGAAGCGGAAACGATGCGGCAATTGATGTGGAGGAGATTTTTGATGCTGTGGTTGTTTGCAATGGCCATTACACAGAGCCCCGCCTTGCAGAAATTCCTGGTAATTCTTCAGATTCATCGTTTATTTTCACTTTGTTATTTGGGATTTTGTTCGTCTATGAATTCAACTTTCGCTGACGTACTTATGATCTAAATTGCAATTTACTGGATTTGTGATGTTTGTTTCAAATACTGATTTACAGGAAGAATAATAATTTCTCATAACGTTGACATCTTCAGTTCAAAACTAAAAACTTTTGATGGATGGACCTCATCGGAATCCAATTTTTGATGTTTGCACAATTTTGGACATGTAGATTGGAATTGCATTAACCTCATGAATGAGAGCATGTGTGAGTTATGCCTTATTTTTCTTGGATGTATGTTAAATGATAGTTACAAGGTTGAAGTTTGGGCTTTATTGGGTGCATTTGGAAACTCTTTGCTAACACTTGGTGTTGGGAGTCTCATTCCATTACTGGCAAATGATCTGGTCTTGCATTGGTATTCTGTTCTGTTTGTCACACTAGCAACATCTGAATTGAAATGATTAGTGGCCCTTGTATGATTCAGGACGCTGTCTGTTATCATATGGTGAAGAAAGATTCATTGCCTGAAGAATTTTTTGGAAGATAATCTGATGGAAAATTGTTAAGCTAACTGATAAGAGTTGGGAGCAACGAGTTTAGGTTTTCACAAATCTGAAAAGAGTTGATCACATGACAATTGAAAGATCATTCTTAATTTTACGAAATGCTAGTATAATTCTTAAATAATGTATTTTTTTTTTCCTAGAAATTAAACACTCGTGGTGAAAATTATTTGGTCTTATTATTATGTTTCGTCTTATTGCTATGTATTCCTTTTTCCAGGCATTGATGCATGGCCAGGAAAGCATATGCATAGTCACAATTATCGTATTCCTGAGCCCTTTCGAGATCAGGTATGTGTCAGTTTTCATTTTTCCTCGTGTTTCTACTTTCTATATTGCTTTTTATAGAAGCATTGCTTTGAAATTGCTGGCTTGTGAATTGAATTCTTGTGTTTCAACTGCCACTATATATGTTCATATGACTTCTCCCCAGCTGAAATTGTGAGTTTGGTTTTGGATGGCTCATGGAAGTTGAATTGCCCAATTAAATTGTATCTGTACAAATCATTCATCACGATGGGAATGTCATAGAAGATGGTAGCCATCCTTGAAAAAATAGGGCCATTTGAAGTAGCAAGTGTTTCAAGCAAATCCTAAACTGTTCTTGAATTGTCAATTCGGATGACATCTGATGTTCTTCCACATCGCCATTCTAGATTTTTTTCTTCTCTATCTAGATAGTGAGGAAACCATTCAATTTCCATGGAACAATCATAGACACCCCTGTTCAATAATCTTATCTTAAGAGCTTCATCTTCTCTATGTCTAGCTAGGGATTGGCCTTGCTTTATGGAAAAGTAAGAAAGCATGGCACAATGAAGAAAACAGAGGATTTAATAAAGAGTTATAAATGAAAAATTATCTATTCATTGTAAAATATTTTTCTTTTACAATTTTGTTCTTTTTTGTTCTACTCTCTCTCTTTTTTTTTCCTTACCAAATGATTAGTTTTACCTTGTTATTGCCTGTTATGGACAGGTTGTAGTTTTGATAGGGGGTGCTGCAAGTGCTGTCGACATCTCCATGGACATTGCTCAAGTTGCTAAAGCAGTTCATATTGCATCTAGATCAGTTGAGGCTGGAATCTTGGAAAAGTTATCTGGCAATGCCGTTGATAACATGTGGCTTCATCCTATGGTAAAAGTACTCATCTCTGGTACATGGCTATCAAAAGATGACCATGAAGGGAATTGTTTGACCCTGATGCGGGAGATGGATTGATAGAAAATATGCTAATATTAACTAGAATAATGCAGATAGAAAGTGTCCAGAAAGATGGTACTGTGATATTTTATGATGGGAGTGTGGTTCTTGCTGATGTAATTCTGCACTGCACGGGGTATGCTCCAATTGTTAAACTTCTATTATGCGAAGTTGATACTGAATCACAAAGAATAGAACAGTAATTTGCAGTTGTTTCACCTTTTCCAGATACAAGTATCATTTCCCTTTTCTTGACACCAGTGGAATTGTGACTGTGGATGACAATCGTGTGGGACCTCTATACAAGCATATTTTTCCACCACATTTGGCTCCAGGGCTTTCCTTTGTTGGTTTGCTATGGAAGGTCATATCTACTCGACTTTATATCCTCTTGGTTTGATCAGCTTCATCGTTCATCCTTTTTGATGATGGAAGTAAAACTTCGCTTGTGGTTGGTGCCAGGTCCTCCCTTTCCCCATGTTTGAATTCCAAAGCAAATGGATAGCAGGTGCTCTCTCAGGTCGGATTGGACTCCCATCGCAGGAGGAGATGATGGCAGATGTTTCAGCCTTTTATTTGTCACTAGAAGCTTCTGACACACCAAAGCACTACACTCACAACTTGGCTGATTCTCAGGTAAATTTGGTCAAGAGCCTAATGTTTGGTGGCAAGCTCATGCCAATTGTCTTTATTAACACTATTAATTAGAACTCGACACTGGGTAGAACTCTTATATAAGTGGGTTAGGATACTGTCATGTTCATTTTTCTTACTGGTTATCTGTCAAAGTAATGTTGAAACTGTTCTTGGATGCCATTTTGCAGTTTGAGTATGATGATTGGCTTGCCTTGGAATGTGGGATTCCAGGCGTTGAAGAATGGAGAAAGAAAATGTATCAAGCAACTGCTAAGAACAGGAAGGCCCGACCAGACAAATACCGTGACGAATGGGAAGATGAAGACTTAATGTTGGAAGCTCAGAAGGACTTCGCCAGATGCCGCCCGAATGGGGCTGGTGACAATTGAAACCAACCTCCCCTACAAAATAAGCAATGAAAAAAAATAAAATAAGCCCGACAAAGATGAATCTTTGTCTTGGTTGATTCATTCATTGTTCTTCTCTTGAGACTTGAGATATATTAATTGAATAATCAGCCATAGCGTAGACAATTTTTTTTTTTATAGCGATTGTTTTGATCGCTTGATGTAATTGAACGTATTGAATTTGAAAACTCATGATTCATATTTAAAATAAAAGGCACATGGTCTGGGACGTCGGCCTCCTATTAAAATAGTGATGCGCATCGAAACCAGGCTTTGTCGAGTTTGCATGTGCTGCTACAGCTGCATGACTGACAAGCAAAAGCAAATGAAATTTGAGCTACTACAACGTGTTTTGGATGGATATACTGACAAGCACCCATCCACTATAAGGTGGTGTCATGGTCACCCATCCACCGATTCCACCCATCCGCTTCGAGAGTCCGTTCACCAACATAATCCATTCTCATTTCTCTCATTGTTTATCTATTATTAATCTCGAGGTTGTTTTTGGATGCCATTTTAATGCAGTTTGAGTATGGTGATTGGTAGGGATTTTAGCGGGTGAAGAATGGAGAAAGAACAAATATTTTGCAACTTCTAGGTGCAGTTAGGCTTTATAGAGACATATTGTCCAACAAGTGGGAAGAAGAGGGCTTGGGATTGGAAGTTTATGATCAATGGTAGTGTGGAGATGCAGTTTGATTAACAGATTCTTTACCTGTGAAGAAATCAAACATTGTTCTCCATTTTCATATCACTCGCTTTCAATGTTGTCCTATAATTGCATGAATGACAAACAAAAATAAAGTTGATGTCATATTGTTTATAAATAATGATAAAAAAAATTATGTTATGTGTTAGGACAATGCATTTATATTGTATGTTGGTAATTTTATTCAAATTATTTTTTGATTTAGGAAATTTTTTAGATAGTGACTTGTATGTATACATTGAAAATTTAAAGTTATTGTTTGCTCAACCGAAAAATTATAGGTAAGTCTAAAAAAGGTTGAGTAAAAACAAGTTAGTTTTCCTGATAAGAAATTATTGAATGAGAAGTTTTAATTGAGTTAAAATGTTTTAATTAATTTGGAAATAAATTTTAAAAAGAAATTCATTTAAAAATCTTAAGTTTCTAAATTGTTTTTGGATAAATATGATTCATAAATTAATTCCAATTCCACTAGTTATATATATATATATATATGAATGCATTGAGGGAGACTTAGTTTAACTTATCATATCATTCCAAATCTTTTAGGAATGATTTAAAATGTTGAATCTTGGGTTGTTTAAAACCTGCATCCCTTCAACGAAGCAAAATATTCATTGAAATAATTGAAGATTGTTACGTTGTGAACGTGGATCAAGTTATAAGTTTTATAGAATACGTCTTTAGAGTAAAGAAGTTAAGTAAATTTATGTAACTTGATCTTTTATATTTGAGGTCTTAGTGTGAGGGTTTTCAATGTTAACTTTTTTGCATCTCTTGCATATTTTTTACTTTTTTTATTTTAGATATTTTGTTTATCCTTGATATCTTACGGGTTAAAATTAGGTTAAAAATTCAACTTTCTATTTAATAATTTTTTAAAAATACACCAATTCACCTCTCTTTAGGTGTTACCTAATTCGATAATGGTTTTTCAATATGATTCCAAACCAGGCAAAATTTTCAATGTGAACTTTCCATATAATAAAATTTGAAATGTTAAATAAAAGTACAGGCCAGCAAAATTAGAGTATAAATAAAATTTGAATCATAGTTTAATACATTTATGTGTTTGTATCATTTACAATCTTTGTATAATTTATTTGTATTTATATTTTATATAAGGAAATAAAATTAATGTACAAACTTATTAAAGATAAGACTACAATGAGATCAAAATACAAAGTAACAAAATAACGTATTAAATAGAAATTAATAAGATACCAAATGTAGCATAAGGGGAGGTAGGTAACACCAAAGTGCATACGTCCCTTATGGATGATATATTTATGTATGATTCGAAGCCACGCTCTTCATGACTTTGTCATTTTCATATAAAATGGCAAAAATAATGCACAAGTTGCATTATGGATTTAAATATTTTCCGCCTATCATTATTCTATGACTGTAGCAAGGAGTGTGCAGGGTTTAGGTCAACGACTACATTAAAAAATTTATGTTGATTCGATGACCTTGGACGCCGTGTGATATTGTTATGCGCTTTCATTAAATTGGTTTTTTTTTGCCAAATAGGGAGTGGTGAAATATTAAAATAATTTTACTTAATTATTAAAGAAAATTTTAAATTTATCAAAATTTTTGACGTTCCAGTGTTCCAGCCATCTTTTCCTACCTGTGGGAGTTTCTAAATTCTACTCTCCACCAGAGTATCAATGTCGCTCACAATCTCCGAATTCAAAGTGCGCAACGTAGCCGTCATCGGCGCCGGCGCCTGCGGCTTATGCGCTGCCAAGGAGCTTCGCCGAGAAGGCCACAAAGTCGTGGTGTTCGAGCGGCAAGGCCAAGCAGGCGGTGCCTGGATGTACAACCCTACCGTAGAGGCAGACCCACTTGGATCAGACCCGTCTCGAACCATAGTCCACTCAAGCATCTACGCCTCCCTCCGCACCAACCTTCCCAGAGAGCTAATGGGGTTTCGAGACTACCCCTTCGTATCTACGGGTCAACCCTACAGCGACCCCAGAAGGTTTCCAGGTCATCGAGAGGTCTTTCTTTATATCAAGGATTATGCCACTGCGTTTGGACTCACTGAGTTAGTCCGCTTTGAGACAGAGGTGGTTTATGCTGGTTTGGTTAATGGGAAGTGGAGAGTGAGGTCTAGAATGGCAAATGGTGTGACAGTTGATGAGATTTTTGATGCAGTGGTTGTTTGCAATGGGCACGGTACAGAGCCTCGTACTGCCGAAATTCCGGGTAATTAATATGATTCATCCTTTATTTGGATGGTGAAGATGAATCCTGTAACCCACTGCATTTAATCAGTTTAAGTGTGTCTAAGTCCGTCTGATGTTCTCTAATTTTGATTGGTGTAAGGTCTTGCTAATCCGGGTTGATTTTAAATTTGAAGAGTGACAATTTTTTATGCTTGTAATTAAAGATTAGACTGGTTTATTTTGATAATAGTAGTTTGATGGAGTGGTTGCGTTAGTGAGGGTGTAACATGTTGGAGCAGCTTCTCTGGAGCGAATTCGTGTGGTCTGGCCAACTGTCTGGTGGCGACACCAAAGCACCTTGTACAAGCTTGAAGGAGAGAAGGAAGGCTTCTTTCTGATAATATTTTGCCTACATTCGATGTTTGACATGGAGTCTACATGTCAAATTTCTAATAGTAATACGCACAGGATGTGGATATCTAATGGATTGTTATGTTCATTGGGTCATATAACCCTGATTACTTGACTTAGGATCCAACCAAACCCAACCTAAGTGGGACTGGCCTTGGAAGTGTTGTGTCGGCCTAGCCAGCCTAAGGCATTGGGCCTCAACTGGTCTTAGGCCAAAAATCTGCTCCGCCATTTATAGCACTAGGAGTACCGCACAATTTTCAACTCGCAAACTTTGAATTGCATTTCCCTTGTAAAAGGTTTAAGGCTTGGTTTTATTGGGTCCTCTCCCACATTTTGAACAATCCGGTCTTGCCTCCATATTCTGATATTCCAGTCACACAAACGACATTCCAAAAAATCAAATTATTAGTTGCCCCTGTATCATGGTACAAACTGCTATCACATAGTTTAGGTAATATTCATAGTCAGAAGGCTTTCGGAATATCGCACTTAATTTTAGAAAATGCTAACATAATTCTTAAATACCGATTAATTGTTGCAAAGAAATTAAATTATATTGGTCAAAATTACTTATCTTGCTATTTCTTCTTCATACTACTGTGTATTTTCCCAGGGATTGATGCATGGCCGGGGAAGCAAATCCACAGCCACAATTATCGTATTCCTGACCCCTTTCGAGATCTAGTAGGTGTCAAGCTTCTCCTTGTCTTTATATTTCTGTATTTCTATATTGCAATCTCAATCATCATTCTAGTACGTGTCCGATTTCAACTGCCAGAGTGTGTTTATGTCCTTGTAATTTTCCTCTCCTGAAATTCTATCTTTTTGGCTTTATAACCTCTGTTCTATTTTTTGTCCCTACTATGGACAGGTTGTAATTTTGATAGGGTTTGGTTCAAGTGCTCTTGATATCTCTATGGACATTGCTCAAGTTGCCAAAGAAGTTCACATTGCATCTAGATCAGCCAAGGTTGGAGTCTTGGGAAACGTGTCTGGCTATGATAATTTGAAGCTGCATCCTATGGTAGAGGTACTCATCTCTGGTATATGGCTATGTAAGGAAGTCTTTGGAGAGAATTGTTTGATACTGCATGTGGAAGATTGGTTGAGTGTAAAGTTCTAATATTAACTAGAATAATGCAGATAGAAAGCGTCCACAAGGACGGCTCGGTGATATTTAATGATGGCAGTGTGGTTCTTGCCGATGTTATTCTGCACTGCACAGGGTATGCTTCTATTTACTTAACTCCCATTCTACAAGGTTCACAGTGAATCGGAAAGTCGAATACTGGCAGGAATAGCACCATAACTTGCAGTTTTTTCACGTTTTCCAGATACAAGTATCATTTCCCTTTTCTTGACACTAATGGCATTGTCACTGTGGAAGACAATTGCGTTGGACCACTATACAAGCACACTTTTCCACCGGCTTTGGCACCTTGGCTTTCCTTTGTTGGGTTACCATTGATGGTTCATTTCTTCATGACTTTAAATGCTCTTGTTTATGTTTTGATCACGTCCTCTGTTCAGTATTTTGATGATTAATGGTGGCAGGGTATTGGCTTCCTCTTGTATGAATTTCAAAGCAAATGGATAGCAGGAGTTCTATCTGGTCGGATTGGACTCCCATCGGAAGAGGAGATGATGAGAGATGTTGAAGCATTGTACTTGTTGCTTGAGGCTTCAGGCATACCCAAGCGGTACACACATGGCACTGGTCATTATCGGGTAAATTTGTTGTTTTCTTCAAACCTCATGCTTCATTATCTCCATGATGACTGATGAGCGCTGGTAATTGGAACCATAAATTGTATAGAAGTCCTTAGATGATATAATTAGTATGGTAGCATTCATTTTGGATGCCATTTTTGCAGATAGAATACATGGACTGGTTTGCTGGCGAGTGTGGGATTCCAGCTGTTGAAGAATGGAGAAAGGAAATATATTATGCAACCAAAAAGAATTATCTTGTCCGTCCACACGCATTCCGCGATGAATGGGAAGATGAGGACTTGGCATTGAAAGCTCATGAGGACTTTACCAAATGCCGCTCAAATGGAGTTGATCGATCTTGCATCTCCTAATAAGCAGTTCAATCGGACCACCTGAAAATAAATCAATCAAAGGAGGGATGAAGTGAAAATGAAGCAGATACTTGATTGTTCTCCTTTTCATCGCTTGGGTGATGTTGGTCAAATAGTAAGCCGCGTAGCACAATGTTGGTCAAATTTGAACAAGTAAAACATTGACTTTTGAATATGAGGGATAAAATGCAAAATACGTCAAAATTTGAGAAAGTAGATTTTATTTAACCCTAAATTTTATTTTATGATGAACATTTTTCTTTTCATTATGAAATTCAAATTTTTGGATTAAAAATAATTCATTGGTAGAAGAGACTGCAAAATGCTCCAAAACCCTATAATAAATTTTTTTTCTTAATTATTTTAAAATTCAAATAATGTTAAATATGATTGGATTGTGATATGACACTTTCTTTTATATTGAATATATATATATATATATATTTCTAAACCAAATCATTTTGTTGTGAAACGAGAAGAAGGGTAAAAAGATGATTTTTTTTTTTTTTTTTAATTTTACTTATTGAATTTCATTTAATTGTTTCAAGATATTTATAGTAAATAAATTTATCAAATTTAAATTTGAAATTTATTTTTAATAAAAATAAATAAATACTTATGATTATGTTTAATTCTTCAAAAGTATTAAGAAAATGAAATGAGTAAAGGTTTATAAATAAATAAAAAAATCCATTTCTTTGGTTACATTTTTATATTTAAAAATAAAAATTTCCATAAAAAATATAAAACTCTTCTATAAATAGAAATTTACCTTATGTTATTAAAATGATGTTCTAATATTTTAAATTTTTGAAAAAATTAAAATTTTGTTACTTCTTATTTAAGTCCACCATGGATGTATGTACTTTGCATAATCTTATTTTGGTGAAAAAAAAAAATCCAAACCTAACCTTGACAATTCAGTTTGTTTGTTTTGTTTTTTATTTTTGAATTTTTGACTTTTTCATAAACAACCTAACAAAAGAGTCATATTTTTCTTTCCTTCTTTTCTTTTTCTCCCAAAATTTTCTAACAATTAAAACATTTTCTAAAAGTTCAAAAAAAAAAAAAAAAGGGACAAAAAGGCTAAAAGTAAGTTCTTAATAAAAAAAATTAAGAAAAAAATTACATTATTAAGAATTCACCTCCTTCAACTATTTTCCACCTATTTTTAAAAGGAATTAAAAAAAACTTTTTTTTTAATAAAATATTGATTTCAATAAATGTATCATAAAATATTGATTAATATTTTAATACAAAATATTGGTAAAACAAAAATTGATGAAATTTATAAAAATATTGAAAAAAAATCTCTTAGAAATAATATAAAAAATATAATAGATATTTTAAATTTTTTTATTAAATATATTAATATATGTATCATATAATATATGATATTTATAATAATGTTTAGAATTTAAAAGCATGTTTTATATATGTCATATATTCAATAAGATAAAAGAAATTATGATACATATATAACTATTTTTTATTTTAAAATATTAATTATTTTATTTCTAAATTATATAGATGTTATATCAAAGACCAGAAAAATCAAAATTAATTTATTTATAGTAATTTTATTTTAATTAATTTATAATATTTATATATAAAATATAGGTAGCTTGGTCGCACGGGCATCCTTGCATTTCAGGGGTTCAGTTCGCATTAGTCTACAATCCCACACCGGAGGCTGCCGACATGTTGAGTGTCGGTGCCTGCCAAAAAGTCGCGACACTTTCATCCTTGGGCCAAACATTACCCTCTGTTTTTCCCCCTTTCTTTATAATCCTTTAGAAATTCAAAACACAAATCAGTTGCAGCTTGCAAGTGGCACCAAGCTTTTCACCTACTAGTTGTTTCTTGCCTGTCGTAGCTGCTCTTTGCAGTGGCCTGTCAATTATCAATGTCGCCCACAATCTCCGAAATCAAATCACTCAACGTAGCGATCATCGGCGCCGGCGCCGGCGGTTTAGTTTCTGCCAGGGAGCTTCGCCGAGAAGGGCACCAGGTCGTGGTGTTCGAGCGGCAAGCCCAATTGGGTGGCACATGGGTATACAACCCGGGCGTGGAGGCAGACCCACTTGGGTCAGACCCATCTCGAGCCATAGTTCACTCCAGCCTCTACGCCTCCCTCCGCACCAATCTCCCCAGAGAAGCCATGGGGTTTCGAGCCTACCCTTTCGTATCCACTGGTCAACCCCATAGGGACTCCAGAAGGTTCCCAGGTCATCAAGAGGTCTTGCTTTATCTCAATGATTATGCCACTGAGTTTGGACTCACCGAGTTAGTCCGCTTCGAGACAGAAGTGGTTTATGCTGGGTTGGTTGAGGACGGGAAGTGGAAGGTGAGGTCTAGACGGGGAAATGGCGTGGCAGATGATGTGGATGAGGTTTTTGATGCTTTGGTTGTTTGCAATGGCCATTACACCGAGCCCCGTACCGCAGAAATTCCGGGTAATTCCTGTGATTCATCATTTTTTTTTCCGCAGTGAAGGTGAATTAGGTGTCCAACTACATAGTTTTTAAAATAACGCATGGTTGTAAAGAAATTAAACTATGTTAGTGAAAATCACCTAGTCTCACTATCTTTTTTCATTGCTATGTATATCCTTTCCAGGAATTGATGCATGGCCAGGGAAGCAAATGCATAGCCACAATTATCGTATTCCCGAGCCCTATCGAGATCTTGTACGTTTCAGGTTTTTTTCTTTTCTCCTTATGTTTCTATTTCCCATATTGCAATCGGAAGTATCATTTTGATTTGATATCGCTGGTTTGGGAATTCTTGTATGTGTCGTGTTTCAACTCTCACAATGTATTTTCCTATGCCATTCTCTCCTTCTGAACTTCTATATTTGATTTGATGGCCCATGGAAATTGAATTGCATCATTTAGTCCTGTTTGTAGTTTACTTGCAAATCATTCACAATGAATGGGGGCCTTTACAGGGACGAGGCCATAATCCTAAACTGAACTTACATCACCAATCCTGGTCATGTCTGATTTGCTTTCTTTAAAGAATATGATATACATTATGAACGCAAATCCTAGGGACTTAAGCTTTAGAAAAGTTGGTAGTTTAACAGAGTTTAGCAGGGAGAGGTCATGTGTTTGAGCCTTTCCCAAATTTCAGTTGTTCGTCTACTAGGGAAGGTGTTGATACAACCCAAATCCTACAAGCTTAAGCTTTTAGGAATGGGGAGAGTATTAAAGAACATGATATACATTTTGAACCTAAATTTTATAAGATTGAGCTTTTAAGAAAATGGATAGTTTAACATCTTCAACATTCCCTTTACTTGAAAGTTATAGCAAGACTATTCAATTTTCATGCAATACTCCTTACTGAATAATTATGTTCTTAGGAGATTCATCATCTTTCATGTGTCTAGCTAGGAATTGGTATTGCACCCATGGAAGTGTAAGAAAGGGTGGCATACTGAAGAGAACAGAGAAATTAATATAAATAACATTGACCCATTTGTTACAAATACTTTTACTTTTACAATTTCTGTTTTTTGTTCCTTTTTTAAATTTTACTTTTTGGGTTTCAAATGGTTAGTTTTACCTAGTTATTTCCTGCAATGAACAGGTTATAATTTTAATAGGGAGTGGTCCAAGTGCTCTGGATATCTCTATAGACATTGCTCAGGTTGCTAAAGAAGTTCATGTTGCATCTAGATCAGTCGAGGCTGAAGTCTTGAGAAAGCAGTTTGGCTATCATCATATTCAGCTGCATCCTATGGTAAAAGTACTCATCCCTGGTATATGGCTATGTGGAAGATTGGTTTAGAATATAAAGTACTCATATTAATTAACTAGAACAATGCAGATAGAAAGCGTCCAGAAAGATGGTACCGTGATATTTTATGATGGGAGCATGGTTCTTGCTGATGTGATTCTGCACTGCACAGGGTATGCTCCAATTTGTTTAATTTCCATTCTATGGAGTTGTTACTGAACCGTAAGATAAGAGTTACTGGAATGAAGAGCACCATAACTAGCAGTTGCTTCGCATATTCCAGATACAAGTATCATCTACCTTTTCTTGACACTCATGGCATTGTGACTGTGGACGACAATTGTGTGGGACCATTATACAAACATATTTTCCCACCAGTTCTCGCACCGAGGCTTTCCTTTGTTGGGTTACCATGGATGGTTCATATCTACTCGACTTTTTATGTATATGCTCTTGTTTTTATTAGGATGGAAGTAAGACATTGCTTGTGGTTGGTGCCAGGTTCTCCCTTTCCCCATGTTTGAATTCCAAAGCAAATGGATAGCAGGTGTTCTCTCTGATCGGATTAGACTCCCATCGCAGGAGGAGATGATGGAAGATGTTTCAGCCTTTTATTTGTCACTAGAAGCTTCTGGCATGCCGAAGCGCCACACTCATAAAATTGGTGCCCATCTGGTAAAATTTGATGAGCCCTACAGTTACGGTTGAAAGCTCCTGCCAAATGTTATGTTAAAAAATTAATCAATAATTGTAAAGTACAGTCAGGAGGGTGATCAAAGTGTGGTCGTTTTTGCTAACATTTGTCTTTTAAAGTTTGATGTTGAAATTATCTCTGGATGCCATTTTTTGCAGTTCGAGTACAATGGCTGGCTTGCTGCTGAGTGTGGGGTTCCAGTGACTGACGAGTGGAGAAAGAAAATGTTTACTGCAACCTTAAAGAACTTTTTAGCCAACCCAGGGACATACCGTGATGCATGGGAAGATGACGACTTGGTATTGGAAGCCCTCATGGAGATGGCCACAGTTGCAACTCTTGATTAACAAGTCCAATCCAATCACCCAAAAATAAACAAATCAAAAGGAGTGTGTATGTATTATATACATAGAGAGAGACTAAAAATTGTTAGTTTTGTTATGTTTATCTTATTGGTTAATGTTAGTTTTTTATGTTTATCTTTAGTGGTTAGTTACCACCACGTTTAGGAGTTATATATTATTTTGGGTTCTGTTACTGAGGGTTATCTTCTCAGCACGTTTAGGAGTTATCTAGATATGGGCTATTTTCTGTAAGGCTATATATTAGCCAAGTTTGTTATTCAATTAAAAAAAAAGTTGATTTTCTCCAGTTTCATCTATACTCCTTTTCAATTTCTAACATTTGGTATCAGAGCCCCACCACAGGGGCCTGATTATTTAGAAGCAGCAGTCTTCTACATGTGTTCTATTTGAACAATGACGACAGAGAGTTCATTTGTCCAGCCAGCTATTCCGAAATTTGATGGCTACTATGATCATTGGGCAATGCTCATGGAAAACTTCTTGCGTTCCAAGCAAGGATTGAAATATCGGTTTTTACGGATATATCGGTACTTCGATTTTACGGATATATCGGAAATATCGGAGAAATATCGGTGGATATTTTTTCACAAATATCGATAGAGTGAAAATTATTTAAAATTAATAGGAATGCTTGAAAAAACTTTAAAAAATGATAAAATAAGTA